>BSBM01001402.1:19307500-20507500 GCA_027924585.1 Larix kaempferi | reverse complement strand
TCTTGGACACTGGTGCCGCTCCTGGCACAAGCTCAATTGTAAAGTCAATGTCTCTCTTTGGAGGGAGTCCTGGAATCTCATCGGGAAAAACATCCCTGAATTCTTGCAATACACGATAGTCCTCCAATTTAAGAGTTTCATTCTCTGCTGCCTCTAAAACGTGAGCTGCATACAGTTGACATCCCTTCCTACAGAACTTCTTCAGCTGCATGGCTGAAACCTGTCTAACAGAAGTCACCTTTGGAATGCCTTTTACAACCCTCAGGTTTCCTTCCTCGTCCATGCATTCAAATGTCTTATTGTAGCAGTCAAGTTTAACCCTGTGTGCTTCCAACCAATCCATTCCAATGAGAATATCATAGGAACCAAGTGGCAAAATATTCAGATCCGCATAAGTGAATAGCCCATCCATCTCTAATGGACATTTCTCTACTATTTCACTAACTTTCCTCTTGGTTCCAGTGGCTAGTTGAACTAACCATGATTTACTATGTTTTAATTTCTTGAAAGTGCAAACCTCAACAATTCTAGGAGTGACATAACTGTGAGTAGATCCAGGATCAATCAAAATAGAAACAGACTGCTTAGCAATCTTACCTTCAACTTCAACCACAGTTGACTGATGATCTGCTTGGCGGTCATCTACTGCTGCATAGATCCTAGGGATTGTCCTTGCCACCTGACCCACAGTTCCAGCTCCTTGGATGTTGTGAACTTGATTTGCATTCCCATTCCTATGTGGACAGTTCCTAAGCATGTGGTCTCCTCCACAACCCCAACATTGAAGTGGTTCTCTTGGCTCCTTTGGATCTCTTGGCTTGTCTCCCATCATCCTAGTTGGCTTAGTCACAACCTGTGATGGCTGCCTTTGCTGATTCCGGAATTGAGGAGGCTTGAACCCCTTCTTCCTTTGATCAAACTTCTCATTTTTCTTATCCTTCCATGCCTTATGGAATTCTGGTTTGCTTCTGTTTTGATCAAAGCAATACTTGGCCTTTCTTATGGTCTCCTCTAGAGTCCGAGGTTCATCAAACTCAATTCTATCTTTATACGACTGGGGCAGTCCACTTAGGAAACGCTGAATTTTCACCTTATCATCTCGAATATACTTGACATACCTTAGCAGCTCCAAGAACTTGTTTGCATATTCTTCCATGGTCGATTGTCCCAATCTCAGCTCATGGAACTCTTTGATCTTATCATCATAGTACCTATCAGAGAGGTACTTCTGCTTGAAGTATTTCTTGAACTGCTTCCACACAATCTTCCGTTCATTAATTCTCTTCACTTGCCTGGTGTGTTCCCACCATATAGATGCTTTTCCGTTCAAGTTGAAGATGGCTACCCTTGCCTTCATATTCCCAGAGTAGTCTTGGACTTGGAAATATTTTCTCATCCCAAGAAGCCAAGCTTCAGCTTCTTGACCAGATTTTACCTCTCCGTCAAATGTAGGAGGTTTTGCCTTCTTAAATTCCCCATGTGAACTGTTCTTGTAGTGCTTCTTCCTCTTACTCATGTGAGATGAAGAGCTTGAACCCTCAATGGATTCTTCAGAGTCAGATGACTCATTAGGAGATATTTCTGGACTATACGTTCTGTCTGTAGAAACTCCTCTTGGGCTACTGGCCCTCTTACGGGAATTTCTTCTAGAGCTGCTCCCACCCCTTTCTGGATTTGTTATCTGATGCCCAGAGTTTATTTGCCTTTGGATGTCTGTTAAACTCTGCAGCATGGCTGCATTCAGCTGATTTTGTTCTTCCTGAGCTTTAATCATCCTTTCATTATCTTCCCTATAGCTTTGCAATTCCACCCTTAGGCTTCTCATGGTGGCTGCAACATCTGGAGGGGTCTCTTGATTTCTTCTCCCATTAGATTCTGTCTCAGCATTCTCAACCTATATGTTCTCCCCCATGGCATCTGTCTCAGGTTCATAGGGATCCTGTGCATCATTCATGATGTGCATTTTCTTGGCCCAACCAAGATCCAAAATTTTTCCACTGTATTATTTAGAGTGTTATCCTGCTGTAACTGTGACTCTCTGAAATGTGTTCATCAACACAATTGTTAGCTGCATCACATTCTTAGAATTCACAATTACTTCATGCATGTGGGAAAAATGCCATACTACAATTCATCAAATCGCAAACAACGAACTATGAGGGAAAAAAAAAAGAAAAAGGGGGTCAAGGGGGCGGTTCGCGGAATCCTGCCGCAACGGGCAGTTCGCTGAATCCGGCCGCGACGGCGGTTCGCAGGGTGTTGCCGCAATGGGCGGTTCACTATATGCTCCCGCAATGAGCGGGGCGGTTCACTGTAGCCTTCCGCAGTTGCGAGGTGCTTCAGCGACGGCTTCCGCAATTGCGGAGCAGTTCGCCGAACGCTTCCGCAGTTGCGGAGCAGTTCGCCGAACGCTTCCGCAACGGCGGGGCGATTTGCCGAGCGGAGCCATTCGGCGAAGGCTTCCGCAGTTGCGGAGCCATTCGGCGAATGCTCCCGCAATTGCGGAGCCATTCGACGAAGGCTTCCGCAGTACCGGAGCCGTTCGCGGAATGCTTCCGCCACAATGCTTCCTCGATTTCGGGTGATTTTTCGGAATGATTCGGCGAAGTCTTCCGCAGTTGCGGAACGATTCACCGAAGTCTTCCGCAGTTGCGGAACGATTCGGCGAACTCTTCCGCGTTTCGGAACGATTCGCCGAAGTCTTCCGCAGTTGCGGAACGATTCGGCGAAGTCTTCCGCAGTTGCGGAACGATTCGCGGAATCCTTCCGAAATTTCGGAAGAGAATCCCTTCCGCAATTTCGGAAGAGAATTCCTTCCGAAAAAATTCCGACACTTAGAAAAATTTTTCACTTAAAGAATTTTCTTCCGCTGTTTCGGAGCGGTTCGCGGAATCCTTCCGAAATTTCGGAAGAGAATTCCTTCCGCAATTTCGGAAGAGAATTCCTTCCGCAATTTCGGAAGAGATTTCCTTCCGAAAATTCATTTTCACGCCGACACTTAGAATTTTTTTTTTTTTTTTTTCATTTTAAACAAAAATTTTCTCCGCTGTTTCGGAGCCATTGGCTGAATTCTTCCGCTGTTTCGGAGCGGTTCGCGGAATCCTTCCGAAATTTCGGAAGAGAATTCCTTCCGCAATTTCGGAAGAGAATTCCTTCCGAAAAACTTCCCTTCGCAAATTTTCGGAAAAATTCTCGGAACGCTTCCGAAATTTCGGAACGATTCGCCGAATGCTTCCGCTGTTTCGGAAGGCATTCGGGAATTCCTTCCGAAACAGTCTTAAACCAAAAATTTCAAAAACAGTCTTAAAACGGAAATTTTCAAAAACAGACTTGGGAAATTTAAAATCTTCCCTTGTAATTTCTATCAGTTTTGGCCCATAGAGGCCCAATGCTGCAACGCAGCTCTGATACCATTCTGTCACGTCCCCTCCCATCACACCAGTGTAATGGAGAGGATCGTGACGGTTGAACCGGGCATCTAGCCCCCACATCCATTCATTAAACAAGCATTCAAATTCAAAAGAATAAGAAATATATACATACACAAATGCATAACAGATGTGAGATTAAACTGGGCGTCTAGCCCTATGAAACATTTAATCATAAGCATGAACATAATATAACAGAGATAGATGGACTGTATGGTTTTAAGAAAATCACAGCGGAATATTAAGAATTTCACATCCATCATACATTTAAGATGTTCATCCAATAAGTAATTGCAATTTAACACAAGAGAATACTTATCTTATACAAAAGTAGTCCCACGCAACTGGCTATGCAACTGCAACGTTCCACCCAACCGTAGGCCAGTGTGCTCCTCAATCTCTCAGCACCACTGCCACCCCCGAGCTGGGCATGAGCTCTACAAGGAACCGGGGAACAACAGACTCACACATAGCCAAGCATACACCAAGATGAGCCAAGCCAATCTGCAATTGGGTTTATCAGGCTGCTAGGAGATGGAAAGGAAGAGTTGCTAAGCTAGTGAGCTCCAGCACAGAGCTAGGGATAACCTTGCAAGATCTATCTAGCTTGGCACCCACAATACCTACACACCCAGCACAAGGAAGTATTCTTTTCACTGCTGTACAGTCCCTCAAGCCATACCTTCCCTATCTAGTGCTCTCAGGGTATGCATAGAAGAGTAACCAAAGCCCTCTTGATCTTCTTGAGAGGATATTCCCTACACTAGGTTTATCAAGCTAATTCTGTCCACTACCATTCCAGTTTCTTGCTTACAGATTCAAGTCCAAAACATGATGCACTTAACAACAACCACAATTGCTGGGCATGAAGAAAACGTTTTCCACAGTGGGATGCATGAGATGGGGTTTCAACTAACCTAGAAAAACGTGGGAACCCACAAAAACGAAAATGGGAAGTTGGTGAACAACCCAGGAAGCCAAATCCGTTTTTTAGAAAAACGTCATTGGACATTCAGGGGCAAAAACGACCTCCCTACAGTCCCCAATTCGTGGCCTTCCTCTCCCAACTGTTATACCAGGCAAAAACGATTCCCAGGCATGGAAAAATGCAGGATTTTTGATAAAAAACGGATATGGAAAGACCCAGCTAACTCCAACTGCGTGAATGGCTGAAGACTGCCCATTCCCCATGGCTTTGGGCACCATTTCGTGGGTGGTTTCTTGCCTCACAAGCAAAAACACGATTTTCCAAGTTGATGGCTTGCCCATGCACGAAAATGGCTTGCCCATACTCTTTCATTCCCAAGGCATTAACTGCCTTAACCAATTTCTTGGAAAAATTAAATGATTGGGTACATGAGACAAAATGGTTAGTTGGTGGTTTATGGGTTTCCCCATTGACACATGGATTAATACCATTGGCTCAAGGGTTTGAATAGTTTCCCTCCCTTTTCCTTGTAGAACCATGCCCCATCTCTTTTGTTGCATTGCATAGCCGGTTGTGGGTATTTTTCATTAAAATTCGTAATTACATGATGTCTTATATACATTGTGCCCATCTCGCACAAGAACCATAGGCATCTATTTTAATTGCCGATACATAAACGCTAAATCAATGGTGGGGCCTTGGCCTTGAGCTCCTCACCATGATTAAGTTACAATAGTTACATCATTTACAAAGGGGGCCAAAATGGGGACGTGACAGAGCTACTAATTTTAGTAAGATGTTATTTTCAATTTTTCATAAATTTGATCATAACCTAAAAACAAATTTTAATGAAATGATTTTGTTATTTTGATATTAAGCTAGGTTTTAACACTTGTGAATGACAAAGGAATGGGTTTAGACTCGTGATTGACAAAGGCATGGAAACAGGGTTTTGTTATGGGAGGCTCCCAATCCCACTTTGTACACTTCCAATACTTCCAAGTTACAATTTATAGGTCTTGTTCCTAAAATATTTTCAAGTATCTATTCACATTTTTTTGAAAAAGATTTATTTGATATTACTCATGGGAAAAAAAGCTTCTAAACAAGCTTGAATTATTATCTATTTATAGCCAAGGGAAAGTGAATGGCCAAATGAGAGCAAGAACAAGGAATTGGTTGGGAATTGAAAAATGTATCACTTCGCTGTCTCTATATTAAGAGAACTTGTGTCCAAAAAATATTGTTACTAGAAGAATTTTATATATTCAAATGTTTACATTGTTCTATTTTTATGAACTTAAAATAAAAGAAAAGCACACAAAGCAGACATAGAATACAAGCACAAGAAGCATCTCTCTAATAAAAAATATATAAAGAGTATGCCACCTATTATCTCTTATTCCATGGGATTTCAAGGTCACCAATCAATATATCCAAAGATATAGAATTCAATATCATAAGCTCTGCAAATATTCCCCTCTCTAGTGCATGCCACACATAAGCAATTGTGGGAAGCTAATTCTTTAAGGCAGGTGTACCCTCAGGTTCCATACATCCATGCAGGTTATGGGTATCCTTTACAGTATATGCCTATCATGCCTTCTTTACCAAAACTTAGACCCTAGTCAGATCTATCTCAATCACTATTTGTTTGTTATCAACTAATAGTACTAGATGTATACGATCAAAGGGATGCATGGACAATGGAGACACACCGATAGAGGCCTCACATACTTTATAAATACCATTCCTTAGGAATTTATTAAGCATTCCTTGGGAGAGTAACGTCATTCTACCCAATTTAAATAAGAATCTTTGATCACTATTATGTTGCCCGTTTTTCTAGGATAATCAGAGTGGTTTTGCTTCCTTTGCCCATTACTAAAGGATGAATTTTGTTTGCTAAAGATTAAGGACAAGGGCTAGCCTAAAAGAAGGTCAAATTAGAAAGATAGGAGGAATGGAGATACAACTCTCGATTCCATTCAAATGTTTAAGGATTTTGTAAATTTACATTTATTTTTTTATTTGAGTTTTAAAATAAAATTTATATTTGTTTTTTGTTTTTTTCCACGTCTACAAAGAAACCAGATAGTCATGAGGGTTTCAAGGGTTTCAGCATTACTATAAAGTGTTCAAGAAACATAACCTCGATGGTGGGTATTGGTGGCTTAACCTTAGGTTGGATTCTGATGGAAAATTAAACAATCTGTGGAGGGTGGCTTCTAATTAGTTCACTTGGTTGTTTTTTTTGCATGTAGTATAATGGTTTTTCATTAAGCCCAAAAAGGCACATTTTCTTTGTCCTTGCTTATGGGAGACCTCCATTTTGGCCAACACTTCGTATCTTGGGGTTTCCCAACCCACATGTCCTTTCTATGACAAAGATGAGCATGACCATTTTTATGTTTAATTTCATATAAATTTTAGTGTTTGAACTCTATGAACAAACATTAGATGCTTGCTTTATGAACGAACATGAGATGCTTGCTTTTGATTTGTAATCGATGCTTTTGTGACCCTTTTTTTTAAAGATGCCTGTGCATATATTTTTTTAAATCACACACCATTGTATTTTCGAAAAAGGAAAAGGATTATTGAGGCATTTTATAAAATTTGAAGGTGATAAATTATGTTGATGTGATTTTATAAAAGCATGAAGATGTCGGCTGTATAAATTTGACATTCAAGGAGCGAGTGCTTAGAGGGGTTCAACATACCATTTATAATAGTCATTCAAAAATGATGACAAAAATCTACAACAATCCTTATTAATGGTTGTTTCATAGTTCGAACATCATAGGGATGCAAAAAGTATAAAAAATAAGTGAAATTGTGAAGGGAAAACACTAACAATTAAAGAATTGATAATTAAAGCTCATTTGTGGGTGGAGGGGATAAACTACTTACAATTATAGAGTTTTTGCATAAATAAATGACAAAGTTAATGAAGTTTTTCTTTATACATAGTAGTGTTGTAGTCAACATTTTTTATTTAACATATGCATATAAATACAATAGTATAAATCATATAAATCTATTAAAAGTTTCACTTTATCTTTTTCATTCTCTCTTTAGATACAAAGTTAAAAAAGTTATTAGATCATCATGAACCTTAGTTTTATTTTGATTTTCATAGCCACTAAATTCAAAAAAGAAAATCCCAATATTTTGGGCACTAAAATTTGTCAAAACTACTTGCTACTGTCATCTTCATCTTCTTTGGGTGTTTGTTTGGCCAGAAGGGTATGTTTGGTTCCGCAACCCTTTTGGGTAGATGAGGGGGAATATGGGCATGGGAATGCTGGATGATGAGACATTCTGCCGATCAACAGCATTAGCAGCTGCAACAATAATATAGAGTTATTTTTCCCTCTGGCACTTGCGTATATTTGTGAAATTGATTTGTTGTCATGCCTGCAAAATTTTGAAGGATAATCGATGAAAGAGATGGGATATCACAATCCACTCCAACTCCAACTCCGGTAGATCCTCTCCATGGCTTTAGGGATTGCGTTAAAGTGCCTTTTGTTGGGGAAATTAGGTGGGTGATTTTGAAGAAGGCAGTGAAAGAATGGCTGCGAAATCCGAAGAATTTGGTACTATTGATATGGGGGATTGCTGTGGTAGTATCTCAAGCTATTCTTTTTTTGGTTTTGGTTGGGATTCTTAATAGGGCCCTAACTAAAAAGACTCAGAGGGATGCCTGGTTTGAGGTCAATAATCAAATTTTAAATTATTTCTTTACCATGATGTGCCTTTATCAACACCCACAACGTTGTTATCATCTTTCACTTTTGTACAGATGGAAACCAGAGGACATTGCTTATCTTAGAAAGGTCTATTGAAAAAATGGGACTTAAAAACCTCATGAGTGGGCACACATGATGGAATTAGTGCTACTTATGCAAGTGAATTGTTTTTCTTAGTATGTGCTCTGTGGGCTTAATTGGGGTTATAGGAGATCAGAGCGTTCGGCTATTGGAGTGGGCTTGTGCATTGTTGTTGCAATAGGCACCCCTGTTGCAGCTGGGCTCGATCTTATCCTCAGTCCTCTTGGAAACAATTATGAACCTAAAGTTGATTTGGAGACTAGGGATGCAGATCATATGAGGACAGATGATAATTCTGTTGAAGTTAGGTCTAGATTCTTGTAGCTTAAGAATAAATACTCTCTTCAGCTAAGAGGTAGTAAAAGAATGGAACTTAAACTGGAATGGCAGGGAGGTCTATTTGACTGCTGGAGTGATACTTCTCTTGCATTTTTTTCAATATTTTGTGGTTTCTGTGTTTTTGGGTGGAATATGGATCGACTAGGATTCAACAACATGTATGTGCACACAGTGACCTTCATTTTGTTGTGCATGGCCCCTTACTGGATCTTCACCTTTGCTGCTATCAATATTGATAATGAGAATGTTCGAGGAGGCCTTGGTATGACAGGGATAATTCTTTGCGTTTTTAGACTTCTTTATGGTGGGTTTTGGAGGATTCAGATGTGGAAGAGGTTTGGCCTTCCAGGGAATGGCTGGTGTTGTGGGCAGCTTAATGTGACAGATTTAGTGTAGTGTATTTTCTGCAGTGTTTGTTCACTCTGTCAGGAGGTTTTCACTGGAAATTTCTATGAGGTCTGTGATGAGAAGCGTTATTGTAGAAAATACCTCAGCCAAGATTCACAAGAGCTAAAAGGTGCTTCACCGATATTGGTTCCCTTGGTTCATGAATCAAGATCACCATCCTTATTACCTCCAGCTGCGAATTCACCCTCTAGGGTCAATTATGGCATGCCACTTTTGAATGCTCAAGATTTAGTGTCACCAGTATTGAGTCATATGCATTATTCTGGTGGAAACCCTCTTCCTTCATAGGCTTGGTCCCGTCTGGAGGAAGGGTCGACATTCCCTACAGTAGAATTTCTGATTGCGATTTCTCCAGCATCAGAATCAGAGAATGTAGATAAAGTGGCAGCTCAAATAGAAACTTCAAATCCAGACTGTTATCCAATGAATACACCCATTCCCATAATCCTGGAAAGATAAGGACATGCCATTGCAAGCCATCTTAGTGCAATTTTACTCCAATGGTTGATGGCTGGAAGGTTAAACTGAATTGCCCTGGAAACTTGTTATTTATTAAAATGCATGTAAACAATGACTTGTCTTGTTGCTGTTAAGGTCTTTAAAAACTAGGATTCAGAACATTCGGAGTTGCTCATCCTCCTCCAAGTCCCAAGGTCTTTAACAACTAGGATTCATAGCATCCAAAGTTTCTATACTCTGCCAACTCCCCAAGGTCTTTAACAACTAGGATTCATAGCATTCAAAGTTGTTTTTCCTCTGCCAAGTCTCTGAACATTCAAAGTTGTTCATCCTCTTCCAAGTCCATTAATATTAGAGACTCTAATGCATTTTCACTTTTCCTTGATTTTGTTGAAGATTGGATTTTTGTTCCTTGGCAGGTTTCTTTTAGCTTCAGCTTCTAAATAAAAAATCTATTGAATTTAGTTTACTTTCCTTTAGGATAGGAATTGCAGAGAAAGTTTTCTTGGTTACTGATGTCTAGATTTGTTGCTTGCAGGAGAGTAGCTTTTGACTTTCCCTTTGATTGGTTCCATGCGTAACATTTGTCATGAAAGCAAGCTTTGTTGAAGTTGTCGGTTATAGATTTGTGTGAGGATTCTTTAAAGGGAAGTTTGTGGGTCTCTTGTTCTCTGTTAAGGATGAAAATGGATTGATTTGGCTTGCAAGGTTTCTTGGTATATTCATAGCATCCATTTTGACACAACAGCCAAGACCTGAAAAATTGTTCCATTTATTCTTGCCACATGAGGAGGAATTCACCATTTGTTATCTTGGCTTGCTATTGATTTTTTAGCGAGGTGGCCACTGCACTGTTTTGCAGGATGCCTACTTCAGTTTTTCCAATGGCCTCTATAAATATAGAGAAGGAAGAAAACATGGTGGTTCTAGAGGATCTACGCTGCAAGAGATCAGATGGAAAGAAATGGAGATGCAGTGCACGGTCGATGCCAGACAAGACTGTTTGTGAAAAGCATTATATTCAAGCAAAGAGGATGGATGGAAACTCTACCAAGCGTTCCAATGAGAAGAAGTTGAAGAAGAAAAAAACAGAATGAAGTTGAAAAACCACTTGTCACTACCATTGCTGGGCGGGATCTCTCAACCATCCTAGTGAATAAGAAATCAAAAGAAAAGGTTCCAACAGGCCAACTTATGTATTAGTCAGGCCGGTCTATTCGACATACACAACTGATCAGTGAAGAAGCTGAGGTGGATATCTTAAGAAACCATGGAATTGAAAGAGAGACTGATTTTCTGTGGTATCAATCCCATGCACCTTCAGCAAAAACCAAAATTGTAAATAATTTGATAAACAAGCCTGTTTTGGTGAGTTTAGCGAGTTATCACCACTTTTGTATGGCATTGTTTCCTTGTATTTTATTCTATTATTCTTACGATTCTGATTTTGTTTTGAACATATAATTAGTAGCATCAATTAGAATTGGCATGGCCTTGGTTAAGGAACATTCTTTGCTGTTGTGTCTTAGGATTGCACTAGCAAGAGGACTAGTACCTTGGTTGAGGCAGAAAGTGCTATATGTCATCATAGTCAGAAGAACGACAAAGGGAAGTTAGTCTAATGTTCAAAATGAAAAGGAAACCGTTATTGTTTCTCCTGTATTGCTAACTAGTAGGAATAAGCTTTTCTTCTAGTGGATAATGAGCATAACAAACCCTAGACCTTTTTGTTTTAAATATCTAGAAGCCTGTAATGACAAGAACATTTGAAAATTTGATAATATTTAGATGCATCTAACTTTGATACACATGCTTATTCATTGTGGTATAGGTACCCTGAATATTCAGAAGAAGATATTAAGAAGGATTTCCCATTTTGTCGTGGGAGTTGCATTTGCAAGGCATGTTTGCGTGGGAACGGATAGGTGAAGGTATTTGATCTTTTGAAAAGTTTCAGTAACCTTTTTTCTAGGGTGGACAAGTTGTTTGCAAATTGGAATTCTGGTTTTTTTTTTGTTCCTCGTTATGTGGTTGTTTATGCCATATGGGAATAATATTCCCTTTTTACTAATGATAGAAGTTATAATCAATGGAAGAAAAATATCTCATATTCTAGAAACTATTTTTCTCTATATGTAGGTCAGGATGTAGGAAATAGACAACACTAAGAAAATCTGATACCTCCATTACTTTCTGTCTATGGCTCTTCCTGTGCTCAAGCAGATCCACAAGGAGGAGTGTTTGGAGGAAGAGGTGGAGGCCAATATTCAAGGTGAGTATCTTGTGGTATGCTTCTTTTCCTGGGGATAGTTTTAAATATTTTTCACATGCTCCAGTTCTTACAATGGTTGTAACATTCTTGAAATATTCCTTCTGCTCAGGTGAACCAATAATAAAGCTAGAGATTCGTAAAGCAAAACTTAATGCAGATGAACATCTATGCTGGTACATGTTCAAAGTTCAAATTCCTTCATTTTTTTAACTAAAATACAATTACACCCTAGGTAACATAGGATGAGGATTTAATTATCTCCAATGTTTTTGAGATTGTAGTGGTAATCTAAAATCATCATACCATCTCACATGGCCATTTGATGTCTTCTGTATTGCTACAGTGACAACTGCAAGACATCTATTGTTCATAACCACTGAAGTTGCCCATATTGTTCCTATGATCTATGTGTGAGTTGTTGTCGAGGTCTTCGAGAAGGTTGCCAACCAGTAGGTGGTAAAGAAAAATTGGCCCATCAGCAGTCTACAGATAGAGCTTATTCTTATGGTAGAGAGGGATTGCCAAGAAATAAGCAGCCAAAGGTGTCAGGGGGAAGACCTGGTTGGGAGCTTCACTCTCATGTTACTAGCAATAGCACTGTGGACCCTACAGACATATTACTAGATTGGAAAGCTAATAGTGATGGTAGCATTCCATGTCCCCCAAAGGAATATGGTGGTTGTGGCAGTCATTTGTTAGAATTAAAATGCATTTGTAGAACGAATTTGATTGCAAAAATTGAAAAAGATGCAGAGGAAATGGCCAATAGCTGCAAAGTTGCAGAGGGCTTGAAAATTTCTCATCCATGCACCTCATGGATCAAGTCTAGTTCTAATGGGAAAAATGGATATTCTGAAAGGAATTTACGCCAAGGAGCTCATAGGAAGAACAACAATGATAATTATTTGTACTGTCCAACTGTACAGGATATTAAAGAAGAAGTTCTTGAGCATTTTTAGAAACGCTAGATTAGAGGTCAATTGGTTATTGTGCATAATGTTCTTGAAGGCACACTAGGTCTTAGCTGGGACCTAACGGTCATGTTGCGGCCTATTCCAGACACTATGAATGGAAATTTTAACGATGAGGAAAAGATAAAGGCCATTGATTGCTTAAATTGGTGTGAAGTGAGTTATTTTCTCCATTATATATTACAAGCATCTTTCTTTTTCAAGTTACCAAACAATTATGCACCTTGATTTAGGTTCTGAATGTCCCAGTATTTTATTGGTCTTCCTAATTATCTTTGTATAGAGTTGCATCTCATTCATGCAGAGAAGCTTGATATCACAACGTCTGAAGATGACTTATTACTATTAGTTAGTTAGATGCATTTTGAATATTTTTTATCCTGCATAATTATTAGTTAGGATTGTATTTTAAATTTTTGTATTTTAAGATAGTAAAATCAGTACATAGAGTACAATTATACAATCCAATTGCTAACTTAATAAAAGGGCCTGAAAATATTTATGATTAGGACCCTTGGATGAATTATGCTAGCAAAGTGAATCTATAGCTAGATCTTGCATAACTAATAGCTATTTATTCTAGTGGTGGTGCTTTTCTAAATATCTTTAGGCAGGGTCTACTAAGGTCAAGATTAGGCAGGGCCTACTAAGGTCAATATCAACACAAATTCTTGCATAAGTGATAGGTTTTGTCCACCTTGTCAACTTTGTTGTACTAATACTAATTGCTTTGAAATTGTGCAAAATTTGAAGGCAAAAACAATAATGTTACATATACTAGAAATTTTGAAGGAGCTTTAAGTCCCAAGTTGAAGCCTAATGAATATAGAGTCTTTCCTTGCTAGAAATCAAGGCTCCCTTTCAAAACCACATCTTTATTTTCCTAGGAGAATAAAGTTATTAGGAAACAAACTCTGTTGATGAGGGATAGCTCAAAGACCCCCTTTAGCGTCCAATTTTCAAGAATCCAACTATTGTTAACTTGTTTTATAAGGCCAAAGTCTAATAAATATGCATATGATCCTAAAAGTGCTTGATGATATATGCACTAGTTATAGTCAAATAAATACTCACATAAGAATCAAACATGCATGTAGCGAATGATGCAATACTCACAAACAAGAGAAGAAAGGATGCATGTACTCACAGGGGATTGCTTCAATTTATATTGGGAAGAATTTCCGCAACTATTTGCATATATATGAGTACAAAATTTGGTGGGTGGAGCTAGGTAAAAAGTTAGATAGAGGTAGATGATATGAGCACAAGTAGACAACAATGCAATACTCAAAAACAAGAGAAGAAATGATTCATGTGCTCAAAGAAGTCTGCTTAAATTGTACATGTACTTTCTATATTGTATTACATATTTACAAAAATTACAAAATGACAAAATTGGTGGAGTGATAATCTTTGACAATGTTTCCTAGTGTTTTTTTTTTGGTTGTAACCACTCATATATCCAACCAAGGGATTGCATGATGGCCCCCATAGGTACACGTTTTCCACACATGGAACCGCCAAACTCACACCCCATGGGATTTTAGCACAGGTGGATGGGGTGTACTCAAACCCTCCACACCTTATCACGAGTGCTACCCCACAAGGGGAAAAAGTATCCTAGAGTTACAAATATAAAGTACAATGTTAAGTGGGTGATCACCTTTGACCATGACTCCTATGAAATATTTGTGATGAGGTATAAAATATAAAATACAAAATGAAAATAATATATATTTGGACCAACTCCCTTAGTAAACAAGGACCAAGCGTCATCATGTCCTCCTCGCTTAGAGGAAATTGTCATAAATTTCTATTGACGGTACACCCTTTCCAACAAAGGACATCATAGTACTAGATTAGTTGGTGCCAGGTGGACATATTAGGAGATGTTTGAAGCTAATATTTGTTGAATTAAGAGTGTGTGCAACATGTGTGAAACATGGCATTTGGTTGCAATGGTTGGAAGAAGAAAATCCTAGTTTGTACTCCATATTGTTGAAGCACATGTGCAAGAGAGTTAACCTCCATATCCATGGGTTGAGGGGAACCATATATAAATTTATTCTTACGAGGATGTAACTCAATCTGCTTTGTAGCTAAGATGAATGAAGCCTTGTTTGAAACAAGTTGAGTGGAGTTTGGACTTGGTGCTTGAAATTGCACTTCCTTGTTGAAGAGTGAAACCTATGGGTTAGAGTACAAGAGTTGAAAAAAGAGTCCTAAACTTATGGAGAATATCATGGCAAGGATTTGAGAGAATATCATTTAAGTTTTTAGGATTTACAATCTTTGGAAGTGAATGGGTCTTAGCTCTTATAGAAGCCATCATAGACTACCTTACAATTGTACTGGTAGGGAATGCCAAGGAGTAGATAAAAACAATCCAAGGGTGTTAACATTATAGTCAACTGTATTGATGAAAGATCTGATGGTAAAAGTAAGCAGTGGCAAACTTGTGTCCTTGACCAATCTAAGAATGTCGTAGTTGGGGATGTGGTGTAGTGTGGTTGATATCACATTGTATGTGAAGAAGACTTGTCAACATAGTGTTTGGTCATGATAACATAGTGATTGATCATTGGCATCAGTCTCCTATTGTCTGCCACACTAATAAAGGGATTTTGGCCTTTTTGGCTTGCAAAGTGCAACATTCATCATCAAAATGATTAGGCTGTTTGCAATAAGAGTGATATCTTTTCTTTCCATGGTCAGTAGAGGAGATAGTCCTAACTTTTCCTTGTTCTACCTAAACTAGTCAGTGGACTTGAGCCAATAAAAATTTGTCCCATGGAAAGATGACAACCATGGTCATCCTACACGTCCATCGTCTTCTTTTGCAAGTCTTGTAGAGAATATTGTAAGCACACAAAGAATAACAATATACATTTTATCAATTGTCATCATGGTTGAGTTGGAGGCTGTCCATGTTGGGGAAAATCCTTATTGGGTTTCATATGCTGTTTTTTTCCTCTTTGAAATGCTTCAAAAATGATCTTTGTTGTCTGTTTCTACTATCTAGAAATCTCCATTTTACATTTTTTAATATATCATCTTCCAGCTATATCTACATTTGGCATTTTTGGTAATGTATAGTTGTAAGTGTACATCCACTATAGCACCAATGTCTGTGTCCCCATAGTCAAATCTAACAGCATGTTTTAATGATAGAGATTGACAATAGTTCTCATTTGTAGAATAGAACTTAGTGGTTTTCCAACCAACCTCTACAAGCACAAAGTAGATTGAAGGATGAGTTCTAAAGGCTTTCTCTCTGAGTTATGCCTTATATTTGGGGAAATCCATGATGCATTTCTCTGGATAAAATTTTGTCATGTTAGAATTTTTGTTCAAGATTAATGTTTTAACCAACATCGTGGTGGTTGTTTCTAATTCTCATGACATTTGAAATATGTACTATGATTTATGCTTCATTGTAGAGAGGATTTAAAATCTAAGGTTGAACTTTCATAAACATGTGCAACTCAAAATAAGGCAAAGACAAAAATATGACCTATAGATCTTTACCCATAAGCACCCAAATTTGCAAAGCGAGTAATTTGAGAATTCATTGCCCTTGTAACCGTTGCACTTCATTTTCAAGCTCTTGTATTTTTTACAAGTAATATTTTTTACAAGTAACCTTTTATCAAATCCACATCCTGCAGGAAAAGGATTGTAGAAATTCAGTTATAGCTTCAACTATAAAGCTCCTAAAATTTCTGCGTTAGAAATTTAGACATGAGAAAGGCCTTTTCTTTTGAAAAGGTAATCATTTGCAAATTTTGTAACAAGCATTTTTTAGGGTCACACATCAATTCTTAGAGAAGAAAAGAACATGACAATTAATTGTGGTTCAACCCTGCAATTATATCCTTTTCTTTAAAAGAATCAATTTCTTGGTGCAGTTGATACATTAAGGGTCATTAATGTATGTTCTTGGTGTTATTTCTGTTTTCAACATGTCATTGATTTTGTTGTTATAACATTTTAATACTTGTTGCATAAAGAAAACGAATTTGCTTTTCAAGTGGGTGACTTAGGTTTCACCAAAGATTGCAATTCATTTCAGGAAAACTGGTAAAAATATCAGATAAGCATAAACCATATATTTGATAAAAGAGAAAATTCCAATGGAAAGTAAGATTTATCCTTGAAAAGAGTGGCACTCTAGTAATCTAGAAAGCCCAATTAACTGTAGAGGGAACAATCTCATGTTTTACTACAGCTATGTCTTCCATCTAGTTCTTCAAACCTTCAATCAAATTTGCACCATCCCATTTGATTTTGCCTCCAGTTAGGGACAGAGTTTCCTTCCATACCTCTTTTACACAAGAGAACCCTTCCTCTTATGCCCAACAGACTTGCATAGTCCAACCCTTGAAGTGTTTGTAGGTTTGACTCCTAAAGGTTCTATATTCTTTCTATTTTTTTCACTCAACTTGTGCCATGACATGCCTCCCTCCTACAGGTATTGAATGCTCACTCAACATATGCTATTTCTCCTTACTGTGCCAACCCATGAACTTGGAATTATTGCAATGGTCTTTGAGCACTTGTGTGAATGACCAAATATGAATGCTTGATTTCCTTAGAACATTTGAGGTGTCCTTTTATTATTTATATGAGATTGGCCTTACATTTGCACTCCTTCTAAGTTAGTGTGCAAGCCCCTCCAAGTCAAAGTGGACACAAGTGCCCAATTGGCCAACTTCATCTGTGCCTCAAGATGCATTTTTCCCTCTTCTTGACTTGTATGACGATTTCTATGTCCAATGGTGTTGTGCCATCATCCAAAAAATGTGTGCCCACATGTGTACCTAATGAAGTGCACCTGGATGTGTGCCCAAGTACTCTCAACCAATGTGTGCTTGACAACATGAACTGAAAGAGAGCTCGATAAGGTGCATCCAACAAGTCTTCCTAGTCCATGTGCCCAACTAAGACCATGAGGTCATCTATAAGCCAGTCAAGTTGTTTTGACATTTTGTTTTCCATGTATAATACATGTTTGTGGAAGAGGTCACTTGTAGTCAGCCGATATCATTTGCAAGCTGCCCCACTTGTTACTTGACTATCACTTTCAATTGCTCGACTATTGCTTACAATTTTCATTGTTGAGTAAATCCTCCAAGAGTTCAGTCTTTAGTATTCGGCTTGTGTTTAACTCCCAACTCTAGTATTCAACAACCTTGAAAGGTGACACTGCTTTAGCACTCAAGTGGAGTAGTGATTCATCAATAAGGATCATTGTCCACTAATTGATATCTGGATAGAGTTGACAGACTACCACAACCCATTTTCATTAAGCAGTGAGGGAAGATGCTTGGGAGATTATAAATTATAACTTATCTAGACTGTGCAGCGTGGATAATGGCACAAATATATCATATAACTTCTAGAGTCCAACCACTTTACACTTCCACTGCCATAATTACTTGTGCAATTGCTCATTGTCTAGTCCCTTGAACAATTTTTTCCCAAGTTTGTTGCAATTCTCTTGGATGCTTATGTTGCTATTGTTGCTTTTTGCTGCAGCTGTAACCTAAGTGTCCATAGTTGTTGTGGCAACTCAACCTACACTAAGAAGGTTGTGCTACTGTCCAATCTTATTGTTTCCTTGAAACTCTTGGCCTATTATTCATTGAACTTCCCCAAGACTGCGACTTAGGTGTCGCCAAGCCAACTCTTTGATAATCTACTTCCTCATACATGAATGAGTGACATCCCTTTGTAGTTGACTCTGTCTATACAATTTTGCTGGACCCAGGCAAGGTCACCACCACCTTCACTTAAAAATTGTCAAGTCACACCTACTACAACCTAACACTTAAAACTACTTCACTGATATTGGGACTATTTCTTTGTCCACTTAGGCTCTATTGCCAACTTCTAGGCAGTGAGATGCCTTAAGTCAAATATCAATGAGAATATTTTTGATGGCCATCATGGACGCTTCCCTCAAAATCTCCAACATTATGTCCAAAGTCTACTAAGTGTTGACCCAGCCAAAAGGAATTCCATACCTCTTGCTTAAGTGCTCTGAGAAAGGCATGTCTATTTCAGAACTTTCGTTGCCTCAAATTTTTCTAAAGAGTGCTCTGTGTCATCTGAGGTTCCCATACACAGAGGTAGGAAAGCATATTCCAAGTTGATTTGGTTTTCTTTACAGTCTAAGCCATCTAGAGTGAATGCGCACTCTTTGTTGGTCAACTTCTTTTCTGTCTCATCCACTTCTTTGGCACTGTCATTGCTTCTGCACAAGGAAATTTATCAGCTCTTCTTCAAGTCTATGAAGTCACCTTGTGCAACTTAATGAGTTCTTCAAGTCACTCGTGCAATAACACTCTCTTTCCCGCTGCCCTGCTTCTTGGACAACAGACCTCCTATTACATCATCAATGTGGAGAAGAGTATGGCATGCTTCCATTGCAGATTTCATGCTTCTCTGTCAAACCTTTTACTGAAATGGGAACCTCTGCTTGTTTCCTACACTCCACTGCCTACTTCTAGGAAGTGAGCTACATGTATCTTTCCACAGTGAAAGGATTGTGGTAGGTTCCTGCCAAGGACACCACCAACAAATACAACAATACTCTGCATAGAATACACTGTGGGATGGGGAAGCATATTCCAAGTTGATTTGGTCTTTTTTCCAGTCTAATCCATCTAGGTTGAATGCACACTTTCTTAATTGGATTTGCTTTCTCATCCACTGCTTTGGTACTGTCATTGCTTCGGCGAAAGGAAAGATGTTGATCTCTTCCTCAAGCCTATTGAGTTTCCTTGTGCAACTTAACAAGTCCTTCAAGGCACTCTTGCACTAGCATCCCCTTGTGCACTACCTTGCTTCTTGGACAACAGAGTGCCTATTCCAACATCAAGGTGGAGAAGAGGATGGCCTGTTGCCATCATGAATTTCATCATTCGCACAAAATGGCTCGTCATCTGTCCAACCTTTCACTAAAATGGATACCTTTGTTTGTTCCATGGGCTCCACTGCCTCCTCCTAGGTAGCAAGCCACATTTATCTTTCAATAGTAAAAAAATGGTGTCAGTCTTCTACCAATGCCACCGCCAACAACTGCATCAAAAAAATCTACACATAATCCACTATGGCACTATGGGATTCTCCTTAGGAAACTATTGTTCCTGATCGTCTACCTTGAACTTGTATAGACCCACTGTCAAGGCACTTGGGACCTCCAGTGCTGCCTTTTGATGTCTGCACTGGGGTTTTCCCTTCAATCTTGGCACTTGGAATTTTTCCAAGTCTTCCTAAACCCTAAACCGTAAACCCCTAAAAGACAAACAATGGCCAAATTTTTCTGGATCCAATGGAAATAAGTTACGTTCTTACCTCTGGACTTGGGTAATTTTGGTTGCTTCCTTGCTGTGATGTTAGCATCCTTTCAAACAATTCCAATTGCAGTGCCTAAGTTTCGACTTGGTCTGTTGCAGTTGGTTTAATACATAGTGCTTTTAATACTTTCCTATGAGAACATAGTCGATCAGTCCTATGTTTCGTTATATTCTAGAAATCTTGTCAGGTCATGTAAATGTAGCACCTCGGCATCTAACAACTGAGGCTGAAACATTTCTTTTTGCAACACTAATACATGAGGTAAGCCATTTGTATTTTTATTGACTAGTTTATGAGCCATTTGTTCTTGCTGATCCAACTGATGAGTAGGGATCACGACATACACCCAAAAATAGATTGCGTATTCACTATCTTGTTCAAATTAAATATTAGTGAACCCAGACAAAAAAGAATGTTTTCATTCACACAAACATTAGCATGTCTATATTAGCAATGAATCAACTCCAGATTCCCATTAAGTTTATGAAAATGTATGACAATGTATGGACAACTTGAAGTTGAGCAAAATATTTAAGCAATCGACTATTCAAGTATTCACAATCTCATGTTATGGCATTTATCATCTAGTTAAGGGATACAAATGTTTCGTCTTCTAGTTTATTCATATTGTCTATATTGAACAAAGTACATAAATTCTCATAGTGGAAGAGACAAACAAGGAAGATGATTCTTCTTGAATATTGGCCTTCCATGCACAAACTATTGAGCTCCTCAACTACATCAATATGTCATGTCTACAATAAGAATCATTGCACTGTGTTATGAAATGCATATCACATGATTGAAATTTGTGTCTGCAAGTTGTATGCAAAAATTTTCAGCATTTTTGTTGTTTTAGTAAGTAATCAAAAAGTTTGGAATTATAGTTCTTATGCCTTGTGAGGATTGCAAAGAGCAGGTTGCTCTTGCATGATAATCTGTAGATATTTTGGTACATTTGGATATCTTGTTACAATAATATCCTGAACATTCTTATTTTCTTTTCTTAGACTTAAAAATAATGCAATATGAGTGTTAATATTTCTCATGCCCCTAATTCTTAAAGGGTGCTAGCTCAATGGTAGAGCGTCTGGATTACAAGTAGGAGCTTGGTGGTTCGATTCCTCCGTACCCTATTGATATTGCAATATTGGTATTTTTAATAAAATATATTTTATTATGATCTATTATGGCTATAGAGGGGTTTCAAACCGTCTTTGTATGTTTCTACGAGGGGGGTTCTAAGCCACCTTCATATGTCATTACGAGGGGGGTTCGAAATTTCCCTTGTATGTTACAACGAGGGGGGTTTAGAACCACCCTTGTAGGTACCTATGAGGGGGGTTTGTAACCGCCCCCAAAGGTTTGTAATAAATACTTTTAGGGGGGGTTCTGAACCACCCCTATAGGCATCTACGAGGGGGATTACAAACTACCCCTATAAGCATCTACAAGGTGGGTTCCAAACCGCCACTATAGGCCTCTACGAGGGGGGTTTCAAACTTCCTCTATAGGACTCTATGAGGGGGGTTCAAAATCGAGCCTCTACAAGGGGGGTTCTAAAATGCCCCTATAGGCCTCTACAAGGGGGGTTCCAAACCACCCCTATAGGACTATACGAGGGGGATTCACAACCACCCCTATAGGCCTCTACGAGGGGGGTTTGAAACCGTCCCTTTAGTCCTCTACGAGGGGGGTTCCCAACCGCCCCTGTAGGTTTGTATGAGGGGGCTTATGAGGGGTGTTCACAACCGCCCTTGTAGGTCTCTATGAATGGGGTTCAAAACCGCCCTTATAGGTCTCTATCAAGGGGTCTACGAGGGGGGTTTATAAACGCCTCTATAGAACTCTACGAGGGGGGTCACAAACCGCCCCCGAAATTCACTTTTGGTGGAAGTTCCAATCTAGAAAAAAACCGTCCTTAAAGGGAAACAAATTTAACATCGGTGCCTTTAGGGGTAGTTTTTCCAAAACCGCCCAAGCCAAACCCCCCCCCCCCATAAGTCACTTTTGGGGGCAGAAGACAACCTCCCCTAAAGGCCAAAAATGTAGTAGTGACGCAGAGTTAAGATAGGGTTAGACCCAAATTATATTTCATATCCAAAATGATAATGCCGAATGGCTTAAGCAGAAATATCATTTAATAAACTCATATAGCTTACGGTTTAAAAACCATACTGTAAGCCTTCAACATTATGAATTTCCAGTGAAAGGACCCAAGCCAAAACTAAATCACATTAAAGGATTCAAGAGACAGATACAATAGTTTCGACAGAGATGTAGTTACAAAAGAAAAACTAGAGATACAAGAATGTCGTAGCTTCATATCAAATGCAGGTCGAATCCCATCATCAACCTTTACAAACTATTCATGCCCGCAGAATTACAAACATCAACCCTAACTGTGCTATCAAATACGTTGGCAGAGGAAAATTCACTTTGAAACCGAGAGCTTTCCATGGCATTGAAATCATTGGGGTTGCCTTTGTTCCATCGTAGCTATAAGATTAGAAGTGAACAACATTTTAACAAGCGAATGGAAACCTCCTGCCAAAGCACACGAGGCATTAAACTTGTCCTGCATTAAATTTAAAACAACAATGTAAAAGATTGAAAGAGTTCTGAAACCATTATCGTACCTTAAGAAACGTAGCAGAGGTCAATGCTCCTCTCCACACCAGAATCCAAAACAAGCATCACTTCAATGACAAACTTGTAACCCTAAGCACTACCTCTGCGAAGCAGCTTCACCTTACCATACTATGCAGGGTTTTCCTGAAGGCCATTACGGCCAAGAGATCTCGGTTCTCCAAACCCTCGAGCGAACAGAAGTTACAATTCCAAACATAGAAAAGAACTAGGGTATGGTCTGCATCATGGTAACTATATCACCAACCTTCACGTGGCTCATTAATGATCTCGGTTGGCAACTACTATGGTTTTGATTTCTACCCACCTCCATATAGTTTAAACACGATTTCGTTCTTCAAACTCCATTTTATAAGTACACTAATACGTTGGTTAAAACATCAATGTTATAGTATAGTGTTAAAACAACAAGTGTCATGTTGTAACATTTTAAACTTCAATGTCAAACCTTGAAAACGCCATCACTTGGGTAGATACCAATAGGGTTAGAGTACCCAAACTTTTAGCTAGGATAATAACAATAATAAGTCTTGGAAACATAAAATGCATGGCTAGGCTTAAAGCCTTATTATTGTGTGATGTCTTCCACCCATGTTGTGCATGAGAAGACCTACATATCACCTGGATAGAATATTGAAACATGCTTTAGCTATCATAGCTAAGTAAGCCCAGAGTTACGCCAAAACTCTCAGGCCAAGCAAAAAGAACCATACAAAATCATTAAATAGATAAGAATCATATTTCGACAAAACCATGTTAAGCCATTTATCAAACATTAATATATGTGAGTTAATATACGACATAAGATATATAGATATAGATCATCAACACAATTACTTTTTAAATCATCGTACATAAGAATCAAACAATCCATGGATTATAGATAAAGAAAATACCAAGATCATAAGTATTCACAAACAATAAATGGACTCACAAACCTATTAATGATTTAGGGATAGATTTATTAAATGTCGACTTATAGAATTACAGTAAAAAATAATTGAATGCATGAGTCACAGATACAATTATCTAGTTGGAAGAATTTCAACAAGTGTAATGCTATAGTTTGGGCATTATAATATCAAATCATACATAGGATCATATATCCATCTTGATGTCATTAAGATACTTTAAAATTACGACAGTTGTAAACTAATGAGTATCGCATTTAATAATATAATTTAACAGTAATGAAGGTGATAAACATTCTCATTTACACTTCCGCACGGATTTTATTAGTAAATAGACTGCTTAGAAAAATTTTAAATTTTGATGAAAATTGGGGATGTTACAACAAAGTACCATCAAGACAATCATGCGAGCAAGATGAGTCTACTGCCCGCGCGGGAAGCATAACAGGATCTTCCTCTTCTATCCATGAAGAGGAGAGATCTGGTTCTATAGTGACTTGTTGAATATCACAGTATGCAAACTCAACTGCAAATAGTGGCATAGCCATTCCAATGTGCAGAATGTCTCCACATGGGGAACTCATGGATGGTAAAGTCTAGGAATCATTAAAGTACGAGGTTCGGAAAGGTACATTATTCAATGAAGGAGGCGCACTATCAGAAATGGTTCCAATAAAGGAGATTGGTGCAACAAAGTTGAATGATCCCATCAAAGAGGAATACAATCCTACACCAATATTCCTAGTTGTCGGCTAAGAATTTTCGATCTGGGGAACGACAGTTCCTGACGATGCTACGATATTGGAACTAGAGAAGTCTAACTAATCAATTGTCACAATCTTGCCTTCATGAAGAAAGCAAATAACTCTAAACACGGATGACATGATCACTTTCATTGCATAGATCCAATTCCTACCTAGAAGAAGGTTGTAGTTGATGGGTGCATCAACCACCTCGACTTCAATAGGCACGGATTTCCCACCCAAGTGGACCTTAAGGGAAGGGAGAATACCATGTGGCCTAGACAACCGACCATAGAATGCAGTAAGCATGGTCAAATATTTTGACAAGGGAGGAGAGCCAAGAGCTTTCCAACGATCCAACGACATTACTGAGGTGGAAGCACCTTCGTCAAGCACTATACATTTAACGATTTTCTGTAAGCACCGAACATGGACTTGAAAAGCCACATGATAAGGAAAGCGAGGCTAGACATCAGTAGTGTTGAATTTAATAATGTTAGGGATACCCTAATCCTAGACTCCCAAAGCACATAAAAGGGCGTTCCTCTGTGAAGGACATGCATGTAAAACCTCAAGAGCTGACATGGCACATAGAGTTTGGCCCAAATCTTCTGCAATGGAGTAGTTTTGGGTAGCTCGGGCATTGGGATTATGCACGGAGCTCTTAAGAACACCTTTTGGTATCCGCGGCATAGTAGTAGGATTCTCAATATGCAAAGAAGAATCAGGAGGAGGGGGCTCATTCCCCATATTCGGTTGTGGTGCACCATAATCGTGTTGGCGAGTAGCAATACTAACCTCATATTTAACCATGTTCATGCATCCGAAGCAACCGGTATGAGAAGCGGACGTCGAAGTTACAGTAGTCCCATAACCAGTGACGGAAGCAATCGAAGCCATATTCTGATGATGCGGAAGGGGATCTTTCAACACAGCTGGGATCTGTGCAAGATGCTTCGAAGATTCTTCAATTCGAGGACACAAATGAGTAAGGTGATCTTCCGAACAAAGCTTGCAAGGAAATTTCACCTTACGCCTAGGTTTACGGTCCCCACCAGCATTTTCGTCGTCCCGAGGACGGTTGGCGTTCTCTTTTCTATGAGTATTTAGATTACTTCCATTATTCCCAGTATTCCCACCCCTATGATTGTTTCTCCCATTCTTCTTTACACCAGTTTGTTGGTTACCTGATGGGTTCGCCGACTGTATAGAGTGAACATCGAACGACTGGGTAGGAATGGACGAGGTGTGATCCTATCCGGGAGTAGATTGGTTAATAGAAAAATTTTGCATTTGATTAGTAACCAAATATACAGATCGAGTACTTGTGGATCCAACAATTCCATCAGCATGTGGTCCAAGAATAGGCTTGGGCTCATGCTGTGACATCGGTGCGTCTGGAATAATATCGTACATGATACCATACTGAGCATAGACTTGGTCTAGCTGCTGGGATTTCAATATAGCTTGCTCCTTAGTCGTAATGTCGGACACTGAAATGTCCTTTGAAACGTATGGAAGCAAAGACTTAAGGAACCATTCCAACATAAAATCTAGAGGAATGTTGGCTTTCACTAGCCTCTTCCATCGATGCCACTCTTGAATATGATCAGATATGTGCATGGCTTTGTTCTGGTGGAATTTAGATAATAGCTCGGTGCCAATATCATAGCGAACTGGTAGCTAAAAATGATCTAGGAAAACCAAGGCTATATCATTAAAACCCCTGTAAGTGCCCCCAGGAAACTTGACATACCACTTCATTGTTTCCCCTGTGAGGGTCCGTTGAAATAGTCTCAAACGAATAGAGTCGTGATTTAACAAATTCGAGGAGCACCACATGTGAAAAGTAGTAACATGATCACCTGGATCCTCACCATTCTTCCCTTCGAACTTTGGAATGTCAGAAGGGATCTTGGTAGGGACTGGAGGCCAAGTAGGATCATGACACACCGGATCATTCGTGAGATTTGAAAGATCTGGTAGATTCAAACGAGCAAGAAACAGGAGCTGCGACTGCGAAGCTTGATTATAAGCTCCCAAAAGAGGTTGACCTTGCGGACCTGAAGGATAATGTGAACCATGCCCATGACCATAGGGATGATAACCACCTCCCACCTGACCCGTGTAAGGGTACAAAGGTATATGTGTGTTGTAAACACCATAGTGGGGAGGGTTGTAATAAGGGCCAGAATTGGCTACATTGTAATAACGGTTACCACCATAAATGTGGGGTATATAAGTGTTATTTGTAGAAGGATCAGTCATGTGGTGACCATAAGTAAAGGGTATGTTCCCACCCCCTATATTAGGAGAGACATTAACGTTAGCAAATGTGGTCATAGGTATGGGTATATGCGTAGAGGCATGTGGATTAAACTGCGAAATGTGAGTCATATTATGGAAAGTGTTCCCACCGAAAGTAGGGGTAGTCCTGGGAGGTGTCCCTCCTCCAACATGTGGAATGGATAAAGGGATATGGCCAGTCCCAAACTGATATGTTGAAAAAGAGGGTGTAGTGACCCCGGGACCAAGGTTAGTGTTGGCATGACTACTAGACGTAGTGGAAGTAACAATCATATTCAAACTAGGCATACCCAATGAGAAGGGTGTCATGGTTGTAGGGCCTGTTGTATTACTAAGATCTGGCATCCCATATCGGAAACCATGTGTGTGTACCATCGAATAGGTCTGTATCCACGGGTGGGTTCGTCCCAAACACAATAGGAGTGACATGTGGTGGTGAACGTCCCTCCCAACCACCCCTAGGAGTGGAAGGAGCAGAATTTTCTTCAACTCTACCCAATGGAGTTGTGGGGATTCCCGTTGTGCCAGATTGAGTAGTCATAATATGAGCTTCTTGAAACTAATGAGAAGTGTCAATAGGACCAACGGTAGTCCTCCGATGTCTCTTATAAAAAGGACATGTTAACTCGTCAGCTAG
This sequence comes from Larix kaempferi, assembly GCA_027924585.1. Classification (NCBI taxonomy): domain Eukaryota; kingdom Viridiplantae; phylum Streptophyta; class Pinopsida; order Pinales; family Pinaceae; genus Larix; species Larix kaempferi. The sequence continues at coordinate 20,480,250 of BSBM01001402.1, read as the reverse complement.
AAGACCAACCAAATGACGATACCGACGGAGAGGTAGATCTCACTCCACAATAACTCCAAAAAGTCAATAAATCAAAACGCCTCCTAATAGCCAACTAAATGATCAAAGAGAACACACCTAAATAAACTACAGCCAAATGCACACAAACATGAATGGTTCAAGGGACCTCTCGACACTACAGTCGATATGTCTCACCTAAGAGAGGCTTGAGACTCCCAAACTATAACCAAAGGTAACATAATCAGTTATAAGGGCTCCCAGACTTCACTGCATGCACAAGGTCAAATCCCTATACAACAACAACTGTGTTGTCCAACCCCTATCTGACTCGGGACAATCACAGAATAACTGCAATGAATTCCCTATGTGATACCTAGGTAAAGCAAATAAGGTCACCACGTATAACCAATTCTCATGCGGACAGTCGCAGGTGGGATCCGTCATATGGGCAGGGTAGCTAAGCCCAAAACTCAAGAGGGTCAAATCCTCCAAGAGCCCCCGTACATGAACAAATCCTGGAAATATCTCCCATTTTCAGCTAGTATTGGAGGGTTATCTCTGCAACCAACCTCCCATGACCTCGTGCTTAACTCTGGTCTGAGTAGAGCTTCCTGAGAACATTGATGTATACCATGGGTTTCACCACTCCCTGGTTAGACACATAATGTTTCATTTAATAGTCTTGGATTGTTAACTCACAATGATCTATTCCAAGACTCTAAACCTATGCTAGTAGGTGCACCCTATAAAAGAGAAAATCATTTCTAATCAATTTTAAGATTAAGCGTTAATTTTAATGGTTGTAATTACTCAAAGGATATGGTCGTGAAACTAATGACATGAAAGACTCAACAACAAATGAAATACATTAGCATAATCAATAGCAATGGTCCATGATATAATAAGCAAATGTAACCCAATGTAATTTAAACAACATTTACAAGATCAATTGGACGAGAAAATGAGTATTTATATTAATTGATAACAAGAAGTACATAATACAACCTCTTGTCGGCAACCCATCTGAACCGAGAACTAGATCCCTCCACTTGTGCCTCCACCACTTCAATCCCCCATGCAATGGCAAACTCAAACTATGAAAGGAGTTTGGTAGGTGAACATAAGAAGTTCACAAAAACAAGGATCAATGGATGTAGACTCAAGTCACGGCAAAAATCCAATAGAGTTACGGTGCTCTCTCTTTCTCCTCCCTTCTATGAACCATAAGAGCTCAATATATAGCCTTCCAAAGGTAGTTGAAAGGTCGAATCGAGTCGTTTCGGGGTACATGGAGGGCCAAAGGTCACCCTAAGACCGCGTTTTGGGAGTAAAAATAGAGTTTTTACTGTTTTTGACCATATAACTCAATGTACACGGGCTAATTAGGTGCAGCCTGCGTGTACGCTAGCTATACTGGAACAAAAAGCGTACAGGAAGAAAAATAGGGAATCATGGTTCCTTAAGGGAAAATAATGGATCTTAGTCAATACAATGGATACTGAAGGCCAATAAATGTTGATGCTCACAAGGTGGAAAAATACGTTGTAACATTGATGAATGTTACATTATCACATAAACATTAAGGAACATAGAATTTGACATAATGTCATAATGTGACATAACCATGGAGGAATGTCACAATCCAACATAACCCTTAATAAATTCCCTTGATATATATATATATATGATGCAACCCTATAACTTACATTATTTACCATTAATTTTACTATGGGTTTTATATTTTCCTATCATTTCTCACTTTAATATTCTATGAATGTCACAAGGAAACAAAACCCCAGATGAACGTCACATGTGACATATAAACCTTTATGGACACCATAAGGTGACAAAATCTTCATCAAAGGTTATGTTGAATTTGTTATGTCTCTTAATGGTTATGTCACATTGTGATATTCAACATGGTGGACTTGTTTAATAATGGTTGGCCATGTGACATAACCATATTAAACATTAGGGAATGTAATTATTTGATATAATTCAACCAAGATGAGTTGCATTTATTGACAAAACCATTGGGGAATGTTGGAACCCAACAAAATCATTGAGGAATGCCAAATGTGGGATAACCCTTTAGGGATGTCGCAATGTGACATAACCAATGAGGGATGCATAAATTGATATTAAGTGAAAAAAGATGAACATTGCAATGCACTGCAACCATTTCCAACGATTTCAAATCATAGTAAACATGGCCAACCATTATTAACTAGATCCACCAACTTGAACATTGCAATGTTGTATAACCATGTTAAGAAACATGAAAATTTCAACAGAACCATTTTTTAATGTCATAATGTGACTTAACCCTTGATGAACCATCCCAAGTTAGATGTCACCCATGATTAACATCACAATGTGATATAATAAACATCACAACTTAGTTCATAATCCTTGAAGAATGTAGAAATGTGACATAAACCTTATGTCAAATTTGACATAACCCTGTGACATAACACTTTATGAATGTTGCAATTCAACATAACCATTTATGGACATTGCAATGTGCCGTAATTGTTTTCAAGGGTTATGTTGAAATTGTGATGTTTAGACCTTGGGCAACTATTTTTAACTAAGTCCACCAAGTTGAACATTGCAATACTATATAACCATGAAGAAACATCACAAATTTGACATAACCCTTTTTTTAATGTCATAATGTGACATAACCCTTGATGAAACATTACAAATTAGATCTAACTCTTGATAGACATAATAAGAATTATAAATTTGAAATAATCCTTAAGTAATGTCACAATGCGACATAACTCTTTTGTTAAATTTGACATAACCCTTGATCAATGTCGTACTGTGATATAACCCTTAATGAGTGTTGCACTATGACATAACCCTTAATAAACATCACAATTGGCATAACCCTTTACGAATCTCACAATGAAACATAACCTTTGATGAACATCACAATGTGACATGACCCTTTTATGGACATTGCAATGTGATAGAACTCTTAAATCAAATTGACACAACCCTTGATGAATGTAAAAATGCAACAAAACCCTGATGAATGTCGTAATGTGACACAAACATTTATGGACATCATAATGCAACAAAACTCTTCATGAAGGGTTATATTGAATTTGTTATGTTTCTTAATGGTTATATTACACTATGATGTTCAACATGGTAGTCTTGGTTAACAATGGTTGGCCATGTGAAAACCATTGAGGAACATAATTATATTTAACATAAGTCAACCAAAATGAGAATCAGAACTTGTTCATTTCTAAAGGTGATTGTATATTGAAAAATTGTCAACAATAGTTAAGAATGTTCAAACTATAGATAAACATGGTCATCAATTTTCAACCATGGTCAAATCATGCTACATGGACCAATTTATAGTTGATATAAGTGAGCCAAGATGAACATTGCAATAGATATAACCATATTATATCTCAATATGACATCATGCTAACCCGATATGAGTTAATTAAATGAATGTCATAATGCAACATAATTATTGAGGAACATAGAGATTCAACATAAGTCATCCAAGATGAATTTCAGAATGTGATATAAAGATTATTAAACATTACAATCTAATAAAACCCTTAAGCAACATCACAAAGCCATTTTAATGTCATGTCCCCTCTCATCGATTTGGTGCAAGAGAGGAAACATGACTAACCATTCCAGGCTTATTTGTTAAACTCAACCCCATTCATTACTAGCAAAATTCATAATAAATAAAAACTTATGCGTGCAAATTCATAATCAATATAAACACAATGGAAATAAACATTATCCACACACATCTACATCATGCATCCAACATATCAATAACAGACATCAATTAAAACATGGCAAAACATAGAATTAACATAATTTAAATCACAAAGAATAGTTATCTTTAAGATGAAACTGTCCAACAACTAGCTATGCGAGAACAATGTTCCACCCAATCATAGGTCTTTGTCCAGCCTGTATTCTTTCTGCTGAGAGACCACCCTTGAGCTGGGATGTGTATCCACTAAGGAAGAACTAGGCAGGCTCACTCACAACCATGGTCTCACACAAATAGTCATGCTAATCCAACACACAGTTGGGTTTATCACAGGGTATTTTTTAAGGATTCTAATATTATACTTAAGCATAGTATCCTAGGCGATTATTTTGGATTGAAAAAAACATGTATATAGATAGGTAGGCGAATATTAAATATGAAATTTACAATTTAATACTCAAATGTGTAAATTTTGGCGAATATTATGATAAAAAAATATGTTTTATGTAAGTATAGGCGATATTAGTGACTAAAAATGACCAAATAACGATTTTTTTTTTTGAAAAAACGCCCTAAAAATAGCCAACTAGCGAAATTTCGCCCTTAAAATTTACCCTGGAACTTTATCAAGCATGCAAGTGTCAAAGAAATAGGATGCTAAGCCAGTGAGCTCAACCACAGAGCTACAAATATCTCAAGATAAATTTAAACAGTCATGGCACCCACAATACCTACCACACCCAACACAAGGAAGGTACCCTTCTCTACTAGATAGTCCCTCAGGCGTCCCTTCCATCCTGTGCCCTCCAGGGTGGGCATAGAAAGGTCCAAGCTGCTCAATCCTTGAGATTCCAGCCTTCACGGGGTTTATCAAGCAGTCCCAACCTCTATTCTATCATTCATACTTGGATTTTCACAATTCGGTGACCAAATAACTCAATCCCGTAATTGGATTTTTGGGCTATCAAAACTGGGTTTTTCTATGGATTTCGGGATATCTAACACACTCAACTTCGCCCCAAGGTTCATGTCTATGGATCCCCCATTAGATTTTACTGTCAACACAAAATTCTGTTTGTTTATGGCACTTCAAAACGTGGGTTCTTGCAAAAGTTGCGATTTCTGTTTTTTCTCACTGTTGGCACTGTGTAATGGATGAAAATTGAAGCTTAGATCTTCCGCCATGGAATGGGAATGAGGGAGAACGAATTCCCATGAGGTAGAGTGACTTGTGGGTCAAGGAAATAGAGCCCATACCCTGCCATATGAATTTATGGGCTGCCCATGCTCCATTGAAGCTATGGATTGAATGCTTCAACCACTTCCTTATAACAGAATTAAATGTCAGCATTTAAAGTCAAATGGGTTCTCAATATGACATTTAGAAGCCTATGGTTCAACCCCACATCCCCCTCACCACTCCCGAGTGGAATACGCATGGCCCCTTCTCATTAGTTGCTTCCATAGCCAGTTTTGGTATTTTATTGGAATATTAAATATTCACATAAATTTACAATATTCCATGGATTAATAGCACATGGCTAAAATAATATAAAAAATTTGTCTTTTAAATAAAATCCGAGCATACACTAGTAGGGCCTTGGCCTTGAGCTCCACACTAGGAAAACATACATCGCATGTACACAATATTTACATAAAAGACAATATATCATAAGGGTCAAAATGAGGGTATTACATTCCCCTCCCCCTTAGAACAACACCATCCTCGGTGTTCTCAAAACTGAACAAAAAAGGGAATGCCTCTCTCATGGCATCCTCAAGCTCCCATGTAGCCTCATCAGGACTAAGGTGCTCACATTAGACCTTTACTTGCCCGATGGCTCTGTTCCGGAGCAATGTGACCTTCTTGTCGAGGATGCGCATAGGCTCTACTTGGAATTCTCCCTTGGGTTCCACTTGTATCACATTCCAATCAATCATATGATTAGGATCATGTACATACTTCTTAAGTAAAGATATATGGAAAACATTATGAGCTCTTATGTTAACAGGTAATGCAACTCTATATGCAACTGGTCCTATTCTATCAAGGACTTCAAATGGCCCACAATATCTTGGTGCCAGCTTGGCACAACTCCCCAACTTGAGATAACTTTTCCTTGGTTTCACTCTCAAATAAACATGATCCCCAATCTAAAATTCCTTATGCACTCTTGTCAAATCTGCATAACTCTTTTGTTTGTCTTGACTTGCCTTTAAATTCTGCCTAATCTCAACAACTTCTTGTTCCATTTCCTTGATCATCTCTGGCCCAAGCACTACCCTGTTCACCAGACTATCCCAATTCGCTGGAGTCTTGCATCCTTTGCCATACAATGCCTCAAATGGACTCATTCCCAATGATGCGTGATGCCCATTATTGTATGCAAATTCTACCAAGTGTAGGTAATCTTCCCACTTGGATGGTTTATCCATCACAAACATTCTCAGCATGTCTTCAAGACCATGATTCACCCTCTCAGTTTGGCCATGTGTTTGAGGATCATATGCTGTACTGAAATTCAATCTAGTTCCCAATTCTTGAAATAATCCTTTCCAGAAATTGGAAGTGAACTCTGTATCATGATCAGAAATTATTGCCTTGGGAAATCCATACAGTCTGAATATCTCTCTCATGAAGATATTTGCAATGTCATTAGCCTTGTGAGTGGACTTGACTAGAATAAAATGAGCTACCTTTGATAGCTTGTCCACCACAACCATGATTGAAACATGCTTCTTCACTGTCATGGGTAGACCTATTATGAAATTCATAGAGATCACTTCCCACTTCCACTCTGGAATGGATAAGGGTTTCAACAATCCTACTGGATGTTGGTGTTCGGCCTTGACTTGTTGGCACTTTTGACACCTAGCAATGTACTCAGCTATGTCTTTCTTCATACCATGCCAAAAGTATTGTCTTATTACTGCTGTTATAGTTTTATGATATCATGGGTGTCGCGAATATGGCATTTGATGTATTTCATCCATCACAAGCTTCTTCACATCTGCACTATTTGGAATGTACAGTCTGGTACCATGATAAATGAGAACATCATCATCACCGAGCTGATATATTGCACATGCTTCATCCATATTACCCTACTGTAACTTCTCTTTAATTTGAAGGTAGGTTTCATCACTAGTTTGAGCTTCTAGAATCCTTGCGTTCAAATCTGATTTACACACACTTAATGCTGCAACATGAAATTTTCTACTAAGAGCATCTGCAACCTTATTCTATTTCCCTTTTACACGCTTAATTTAAAAATCAAATTCACAAAGGAATTCCATCCACCTAGCTTGCCTATCATTTAAGTTTGGCTTATCAAACAAATACTTCAAGCTCATGTGGTATGTCCTAAGCCCAAATCTTCTTCCCAACAAATAATGTCTCTACATCTTGAGAGCATGTACTATAGCTGTTAATTCTAAATCATGCGTAGCATAATTCTTTTCATGCTCTTTTAATTTCCTTGACTCATAGAAAATCATAAATCCTTCTTGCATGAGCACTCCACCTAGCCCTTCAATGCAAGCATCTGTGCACACTACAAAATCCTTCTTTGGATCTTCTATGTTCAAAACATGAGTGATGGTAAGTAACTCCTTTAACGGCTGGAAACTTTTCTCACATTTTTCATACCATACCAACTTGATATTCTTCCTCTGCAATGAAGTGATTGGATGAGTTATCTTGGAGAATCCTTCAATGAACATTTTTGTAGTAACCAACAAGACCCATGAAAGATATAACATCAGAAACATTCCTTGGAGTATGACAATCCATGATGGCATTGATCTTCTCTTGATCAACTACAATACCCTCTTCTAAAATGACATGACCCAAGTACTGCACCTTATTTTGATAGAATTCACACTTGCTTAACTTGGCATACAGCTGGTGTTCACCAAGGACTTGTAACACCATTTTTAAATGCTCATTATGTTCTTCTTCATTCCTTGAATAGACAAGGATGTCATCCAATAACACAAGTACAAACTTATCTAAATATTTGTTGAAAACACTATTCATGAGACACATGAATGTAGCAGGTGCATTGGTAAGACCAAATGGCACCACAGTGAACTCATAATGACCATATCTAGTTCTAAAAGTTGTCTTGTGAATGTCTTCTTCCTTTATTCTCACTTGATGGTAGCCAGACCTCAAGTCAATCTTTGAAAACACTTTAGCTTCATTTATTTGATCAAATAGATCATCAATTCTTGGAAATGGATACTTATTCTTGACTATCACTTTATTTAGCTGCATGTAATCAATACACATCCTTAAAGTCTCATTCTTATTCTCGACAAATAACACTGGTGCTCCCCAAGGAGATACACTTGACTTGATATACCTCTTTTCCATTAACTCTTGTAGTTGCATCTTTAACTCTACCAACTCCGGTGTGCCCATTTTATAAGGAGTTTTGGAATGTGGTGCTGCCCATGGGACTAGATCAATGATAAAATCAATATCTCTTTTTGGTGGCAGTCCCGACACTTCATCCGAAAACACATCTTTGAACTCTTGTAACAATGGGAAGTCTTCTATCCTTAGTCCCTTGTCCTCTGATGAATTTGATATATGAACTGCATATAATTGACAACCTTTCTTATAAGACATTTTCAACTATAAGACTGAAATTTGTCTTACTGAAACTTGTTTGGGAATTCGGCTTATCAAGCTTGGCCTTCCATCTTCATCATTGCATTCAAGTGCTTTCTCATAATAGTCCAACTTGGATCTATGCATTTCCAACCAATCCATGCCAATTAAGGAATCATAAGATCCTAATGGTAATACATTTAATTTTGCATGTGTGTGGAGTCCATTCAATTCTATGGGGCGCTCCACCACTACTTCACTTACTTTTCTCTTGGTCCCTCTGGCTAATTGGACTAGCCAAGACTTATGATGATTCACCTTTCTAAGAGAACAACCTTCAACCACTTTTGGAGAAACATAACTATGAGTAGATCCAGGATCAATCAAAACAGAAATAGATTGCTTAGAAATCTTACCTTCAAATTCCACCACTGTTGATTGGTGGTTTTCCTAATGATTATCCAAAGTTGCATAAATTCGACGCGTTTCTCTTGCCATATCCTCCACTATAGCTTCTCCCTTTAATTTGTGCAAGCTCCGAGGATTCTCCCTCCGATGTGGACAATCCTTTAGCATGTCGTTTCCTCCACATCCCCAACACTGAAGTGGCCCTTTTGATGTCTTTTTTGCTGCTACTGCTGGCTTGTTTCCACTTCGTGCTTGTTGGCCCTGTGGAAGGTTTCTTGGATTACCTTTGAATGGTGGCTTGAATCCACTTTTATTTTGATCAAACCTTCCTCTTGGCTTCCCTTTCCATGCTAGGTGAACCTTTGATTTTCATTTATTCTGCTCATAGCAATGCATTGCCATTTTAATGGCTTCATCCAAACTTTGTGGATTAACAAACTCAATTCTATCTTTGAAACTTTGAGGTAGGATTTCAAGGAAGCATTGGATGTTTATCCTCCCATCTTTGATATAGTCCACATACCTCAACAATTCCAAAAATTTGTGGACATGATATTCCATAGATTTCTGTCACAACCTGAGTTTATTGAACTCTTTCCTCTTGCTGTCATAATACCTAGTAGAAAGGTATTTTTCCTTGAAATACTTCTTAAATCTTTCTCACCTGATATTCCTTTCATTGATCCCTTTAACTTCCAAGAGGTTATCCCACCAAATTGAAGCTATTCCATTTAGATTGTAAATGGAAATTCTGGCCTTTTCATTTCCTGAGTAGTCATGAACCCTAAAATGTTTTTTCATCCCACGAAGCCATGCCTCTGTCTCTTGGCCTGTCTTCCCCTGATCTCCATCACATGTGGGAGGTCTTTCCTTCCTGAATTCTCCCTGTGGGATGCCTTTGAATTTCTTCCTTCCGTCAAATATACTAGAAGTATGCCTTGGGATTCTTTGAGAACCTCTAGAATCACATGACCTACTAGAAGAAGATCTTGAGGAAGGTGTTCTATGCTTCTTGCTCATAGAACTCTTTCTTGGGATTGGAGTCCTCCTCCTGGAATGACCTCTAGAGTGACTCCCTGCATCTCTTCCTTCTTCACCTACATTGTTTGGGTTAGACCCAAGGTTTATCCTCTATTGCATATCAGTGAGGATCTGCAAAATAGCAACATTGAACTGGTTCTTTTCTTCTTGAGCCTTCATCAGCCTTTCATTAAAAATTACCATGGTTTCAACCAAATTATGAGGAGTTATTTGCTCCCTTCTCCCATTGGATTCAGTCTTAGCATTCCCTTCTTGCACATTTTCTCCTAGCACATATTCATCATGCTCATAAGGATATTGAGCATCATTCATGGTCACCATTTTCCTTGTATGTTTCCCTCTGCTACAACTATTCAAAGCTTATGAGCTGCAAGCACTGTGCATTATAAAAATATTTATTAGACATCTTAGGAATGCATATAGAAACATACAACATCAATATTTAACAAAATTAAACTCATGGAATAATTCACAGAGCTATTATGCCTTCATTTCCTTGCCCCATCATGCAATTATGGAAACTACCAATGTTGACAACAATTTGTCAAAACAGTCACTAGCACTTTCTGCTCTACATATCTATGATGTATGATAACCTCATTCAAATTATGGTTATGCACCATTGTTCCCTACTGGATAAGATTTCCAATTCCTATCCACGTGCTTCATTCCAACTACGGGTGGGAAAACTACATTACTTCAAAAATGACAATTTTTACCAAAATTATGCACTTTTACACAGTTGCAAAATATCCTAAAATGCCAACTTCAGCCACTTGTAGAAGCAAATTTAGAAAGATTCAGGAAAACTTTTCTACCAGGAAACGTTAGTCCATACAATAAAGAACACTTAGAAACTTGTGGATCTCTGTTCCGATGCACCATTCATCTTCTATAAAATTATGGGTTTGACTACTTTTCACTTTTAACTTTTTTCAAAATTTTAAAATTTTGGGTCAAAAATGGCTATCTCCCAAACTGTGCATTTTTGGAAAATCTCCTTGTAACATGAATTTTCTGTTTTAATGAGAATATGAAATGTTGAGTTCAGTTAATTTCTTGAATCCTTCATCTAAGGTCACCTTCATCCACTGTAAGCTTTCCAAAATCCCCAAAAAGCGGCTTGGAATAGTGCTTTTTGGCCTTCTCACTCACCCCAACTCCACATCCTTTAAAGTTTGGCTCCAAAATTCCAAACTTAACACTGTGCCTACTCCATATCAGTTTCAGCTCAATCCTACCTTGTGTCAAGCGTAGGGACACCGATTTGCAAAAGCCATTAATTCCAATTTTATGCCAAATTGGAGCATAATGGGATTGGGATCCTTATTGGTTCTTTCATGGCCTTCGTTAATGGCCTCAGAATGCCACAGAACTCATCCAATTCTGATTCTGCGGGCTCCTGCTATCAAAAAATAGAGTTTCAGGCTCTATACATTTTTTTTTCTTTTTTGTTTCCGCAATCCGCAATCCGCAACTGTACTGTGGAATTTGGAAATGCAGAAAGCCAAATTTTCAACTTTGGAAATGTCACTTTCGCAATCCGCAATCTGCAATGCGGGTTTAGAATTGCGGAAATCCAAAACACAAAATTGAAAAATCTTGCATTTTCGCAATCCGCAATCCGCAATGCGGGTTCGGAATTGTGGAAATCCAAAATGCAAAATCAAAAATCTTACTTTTTCGCAATCCACAATCTGCAATGTGGGTTCGTAATTGCGGAAATGCAAAACGCAAAATCTAAAATTTTACGTTTTCACAATCTGCAATCTGCAATGCGGGTTCGGAATTGTGGAAATCCAAAATGCAACATTTGAAATTTTACATTTCCTCAATCTATAATGCGAGTTCGGAATTGCAGAAATCTAAAACACAAAATCGAAAATCTTTGTTTCCGCAATCCGCAATTGCGGAAACACCTCTTCCACTCCTGCAACTTGTGGGGCTCATATCTCCCTCATCCTTTAACCAAATAAGGTGAGTCCTGTACCATTGGAAATCTCTTGGAGAGCTCTGTACAATTGTGTGATCCTCTTCCACACCTGAAAACTCTGATCCTCTCACTTTTACAATCAAAATTTTTCCCAAACTTCATCAATACTATGTTAAAACATTCTGATATCTGCCTGTAATCTCACAGTTCATCCCAAGTAGCCCCAGTGCTGCAACATGGGCTCTGATACCACTCTATCACATCCCCTCTCGTCGATCCGGTGCAAGGGAGGAAACATGACTAACCATTCCGAGCTTATTTGTTAAACTCAGCCCCATTCATTACTAACAAAATTCATAATAAATAAAAACTTATGCATGCAGATTCATACTCAATATAAACACAACAGAAATAAACATTATCCACATACATCTACATCATGCATCCAACATATCAATAATAGACATCAATTAAAACATGGCAGAACACATAATTAACATCATTTAAACCACAAAGAATACTTATCTTTAAGATGAAATTATCCAACAACTAGCTATGCGAGAGCAATGCTCCACCCAACCATAGGTCTTTGTCCAGCCTATATTCTTTCAGCTCAGAGACCACCCCTGAGCTGGGATGTGTATCCACTAAGGAGGAACTAGGCAGCCTCACTCATAACCATGGTCTCACACAAACAATCATGCTAAGCCAACACACAGTTGGGTTTATCAAGCATGTAAGAGTCAAAGGAGTAGGATGCTAAGCCAGTAAGCTCAACCATGAAGTTACAAACATCTCAAGCTAAATTTAAACAGTCATGGCACCCACAATACCTACCACATCCAACATAAGGAAGGTCCCCTTCTCTGCTACACAGTCCCTCAGGCGTCCTTTCCCTCTAGTGCTCTTCAGGGTGGGCATAGAAAGGTCCAAGTTGCTCAATCCTTAAGATTCCAATCTTCACTGGGTTTATCATGCAGTCCCAACCTTTATTCTATCATTCATACTTGGATTTTCACAATTCGGTGACCAAATAACTAAATCCCGTAATTGGATTTTCGGGCTATCAAAACTGAGTTTTCCTATGGATTTTTGGGCATCTAACGCTCTCAAATTCGCCCCAAGGTTCATTTCTATGGATCCCCCATTGGGTTTTACTGTCAACACGAAATTTAGGGTGTTTATGGCACTTCAAAACGTGGGTTCTTGTAAAGTTGCGATTTCAGTTTTTTCTCACTGTTGGCACTGTGTAATGAATGAAAACTGAAGCTTAGATCTTCCACCATGGAATGGGAATGAGGGAGAATGAATTTCTATGAGGTAGAGTGACTTGTGGGTCAAGGAAACAGAGCCTATACCCTGCCATATGAATTTCTGGGCTGCCCATGCTCCATTGAAGCCATGGACTGATTTCTTCAACCACTTCCTTATAGCAGAATTAAATGTCAGCATTGAAAGTCAAATGGGTTCTCAATATGACATTTGATAGCCTATGGTTCAACCCCACAACCTCCTCACCACTCTCTAGTGGAATACACATGGCCCCTTCTCATTAGTTGCTTCCATAGCCAGTTTTGGTATTTTATTGCAATATTAAATATTTACATCAATTTACAATATTCCATGGCTTAATAGCACATGGCTAACATAATATCAAATATTTTTTTTAAATAAAATCCGAGCATACATTAGTGGGGCCTTGGCCTTGAGCTTCACGCTAGAAAAACATACATCGCATATATAAAATATTTACATAAAAACCAACATACCACAAGGGTCAAAATGAGGTATTACATTTAACCATTAAAATAATTGATTACAAGTGATTATGTTTAATAATATAATGTTTAATTATAATTATAACTATGTTAATTATAATAGTTATAATTTTAATAATTTTAATTATCAAGTATTATACTAATCAATAAATCATTATAATTTAATAATTATATATCTATAACTATAATATTTTAAAAATAACATTACTTTTATAATTTTATATTAGTATATCATTATCAATACACTTTTTTTTTCAATGATATTATAATATTTAACTACAAATTAGAATATTTTAAATTAAATTGCAATATTTTTTAATATCCCTATGGGTTATCAATATATTAATTTTTTTTCTTTAATATAATATTATAAGTAAATAATATTGTTTTTAATTAAAATAAAATAATCTATTATATTATGGAGATATCTTTAGGTATTAATCAGTTATTAGCAAAAACCACATTAATAATATTAACATATCTGGATATGTAGATATGTGTATATTTAGAACACACTATAGAAAAAGACATTATCAACCTACTAAATATACACACAAAATAATATTATCAATGTTATTGTTGCTGGAATTTAACGTTTCAACTTCTTCTTCTTTTCACTCGTATAATGCTTTGTGAATAAATTCATTTAAATTTAACTCTATATATAAACTTCTAATATCGAGGTTACATCAAATGATAATGAAATAGATTAAATTTCTCCTTATTATAAGACTTTCTCCTTATAAACCAATTCTTATTTAATATATATTAAATAAATTTCACTTTATTAACAAAATCATAAAAGACATTAAACAACTAGAATTATATATATAGAAATAAGTTCATAAACTTACATAATACTTTAAACGTAAATTTATAAAACTATATGTATTAATAATAACAAGTGGAATTCGGAGCAATGCTTCTTAATATATGCTCCCTAGTAAAAGTGTGTGTGATAAAAAATAGTAATTGTAATAAGATGAGAGGTCAACGAGAAGGAAGGGGGAGGAGAAAGGGTCATGAAAACATAAAAGAAGATGAATAACCTTTTCAGCATATTGTGCGTACTATACAGAATAATCTAAATAGATTAATAATATATTATTTAAAATAACTGAATTTAATGTATTAAGATTACATTTTATAACTTTCTATGTATTAAACATTTTTATTATAATGATTAAATAAGATTAATTGCTTATTATAATGATTAAATAAGTTAATACTTATAAAGAAGTGTATTTTTAATATAAATTTCTATCTCACACGAAGGTGAAGGATATGTGATAAATTGAATTAATCGATTATAAATGAAACAAGTGAAATTAGCAGCAAGACTGTTTATACCTGCCTTTTAAAAATAGTTTTTTTTTAATAATTTAGAAATATTTTAATTTATAATTTTATATAGATTAAAAGTAAAAATTAAGATAGTTGTAAAACATTTGAAACTTGTAATAATGTTAATTTATTATTTATGCATTGTCTACAAGCAAGGAAGATAGAAGTGCAAATTTGTATAGTACCTACTTTTTAAAAAAGTTCATAACAAAAATTGCATAATAATAAATAATATTCCATAAGCTTGTGTTAAATTAGCTTAAAATTAATGGTTTGTAAAAATATTTTAGAAACGTAAACTAAATTACCAATTTAGTAATACCCGCGTATTTACGTGTATTTATTTGTATTGTTAATCTCATGGCCATTAGTAAGATTCCTATGAAGGTGATATTGTGAAATGGTAGACAAATTTAACAAGACAATGTTTGGAGCATTTTCGACATTATATGTTAAGAGTTCTTTTGTTTCTGAGATATGTTAGGAGCATTTTCAACAATATCTGTTAAGAAATGTTTTGTTTGGGGGATGATTTTTAAAACAATATGTTAAGAGTATTTTAATTTATAATATATATCAAATCAAATTAACAAAATTAACAAAAACTGAATTTAAAAATTTATATTTTAACCAGCAAAATAAACAAAATGAAATAGTATAATACAATTTTTATATAAATTTGTATTTATTAAAATCCTTCTAAAAGATTCCATTATATTTTTTTGAGTGGAAAAAAACATATTATTATTATTCATTCATAATCAAATAATACATAAATATTCCAGTCTATATAAAAGATCGAGCCGCAAAAAAACATTTAAAGTATATCCTTCCGAAAATAAGATTACAAACTAATGTATCAAACTATCAACAACATATATCCAAAAAGAAAAAAACATCTATTAAGAATATATTGTGAAGTGATTATATTATTTAATAATATTTTATAATACTAATATAACATTTTTGTACTTTTTAAAATTAAAAAAATATTAATGTAATAAATTAGTATTTTTAAAATATAATAAAATATTTATACAATATAATAAAATATTTTTTTCTAAATATATAATTAAAAAATTTACAATCAATTTAAAAAATAAACTAATTCAAACAGATTTACAACTTATTTTTTATAATAATCAATTTAATATACATTTTTTATACAACTTTATAAAAACTATATGTTAAAGAATCTACACATCTTAAATTAATTGAAAGTCAGGTAACTTTGACTACTAACGGATTACAATATACCTGCTTTGGCAGGTTCAAATCTAGCCCTTCGCTGGAAAATGGACGGCTTGGGACCCACAAAAACTTTCAGCTGGATTCAAAGATAAGCCAACCAATGCGGAGATAATTAATTAAAAATAAATAAACAATATATAGATTTTTAGTTTGACGTGTGTGGGTATGTCCCCGTCTGAATAGAGCATAGTGATCGGGCGGCCTGGGAAAAGGGAAAAAAGGGCGGACCTTGTGGAAGATACTGGCCGTTGGATTTAAATTAGTATAACGTGGGCAGGTATCATAACACTGACATCGCCGCCCCATCGCCGAATTACAGGGCTGGGAATTTGACCTTTACTCACGGCATCTACCCTGACAGAAGTATCGACGGGATGTGTAAACTGCATCGAGGTACATGCAGGTACGAAGAATCATAACGAAGAGAAACAGATGTCAAATAAGTGTATTTTTGTTTTTTATTTATTTTTTAATTTTTTTAAGCAAGGGAAAATATTCAATTTAAAGTTTTAAATCAATTAAAAATTAAAAATTTAAATTTATTAAATTTAGAAATTGATTTTTATTTTTTTAAATATTTAATTTGATATAAAATATTTATAAAACTTTATAAAATTATAGAAAAAATAATTTTAGAAACAACAAATTAATTAAAATATTTTTGCAAATTCGTTGCTATATACTTTGTCTTTGACAAATATAATAATAAAAAATATTAAATATGATATAAGAAACACTTTCAAAGATAAGACTAAAAAATAGGAAATATACCTATATCAAATATAAGTGATACACTTTTTGGTTGGTTAAAATGAGAGAAGTTTTGACTATTAAAAAACCACTTAAGGGTATGGTGTCACTACCAATAAAAATAATGATAATGATGTGTGAAAAACAAGAGTAGGCCTATCATATACTAGCCACATTGCATCCTTGCATCCTTGATGATCAATTGCGTCATGCATCATTAATGGAAGCAATAACACTGCCGCCGCCGTAAAACAAAGCCAATGGTAATTTTTTAAAAACTTTATCATAGTTATAACCAATCTATCCTGCTAAGAATAACATAAAATTTGTCCCATTAAAACTTTATCAGAGTTATAACCAATCTGATAACAAAAAATGACAGTTTAATGTACTTTAAAACACAGTTGTAATTTTAGTAACTAATAGAGAGTCAAACTAAATTTAACTCGAATCTATTACAATATATATACGATGAAAGCAAAATAGTTGCAAAGCAGCTAATCCTTGCTTTAGAATTATAATTTAAAAAAAATATTTGACAATAATAAATTTATGACCAAAATAAATCAAGAGTCTTCGTATACCTAGTGTCCCAGATTCGTATCGACCTAACATTATCTACCAATCCAGCCATCTCTGCAAGATGTTGCTCCGGTCCCAAAGTCGGAAGATTGCTTAGAATTTTTGACTCCATATTTAGAATGTGGGTTTGAGCAGTGAGATGAGCTAGACCCACATAGAAAGCATTGTATTTCTTAGTTTCTTTCAAGGAACGAGGCATGTGGGAACAACAGGGTCTAGAGGTGGTCTTACGCTCCATGCGTTTTCCTCAAGCCATGGTGGCAAGAAGGGGCAAGGAGGGATACCTCTTGAATCATTGTGATTCAAGGAGATCCATAGAGAAAACATGAGGTACAAGTGACTTCCATGTTGAGCAATATAGTTCTTCAATTTGTAGAGATCGAAATGGTCTCCTCCTTCCTTGATCGCGCGAGGTATGAAGCCAGGGAGGATGCTCAGACTCCATGCGAGGGAGATGTGTAGCTATGAGATATTGAGGATATCAAAACTAGAGAGCCATCATTCTCACGCGTGGCACAATCCTATTATTCCAAACCATGATAACCACGAAAAACTAGCTGAAGTCATCTTGACACATGCAAAGGGTTGTCATTGCAGATGGTAGATCATGTCGTGGCCGTGTGGGGTCTTGCGGATCAAGCCATCGAGCAATAGCTAAGCACCTAATGTGGCGGTGTAATAAAAAAATCTTATTTTAAAGATTAATAATAAATTTCATAACATAAATTGTGATATTAAATTTTGTATCTAAGTTTTTTTCTTATTTATTTAAGTTCATAATGTTCATAAATCATTTTCGATTAATGCTTACTTATTTTTAGTTTTATTTATTATTATGAAATAAAAACATAATTTTGAATTTATTTAATATAAAATTTATAAAAAACATATCTATATAAATAAATTTATTTATTTAATAAAATAAAATAATTTATATTTTATAACATAAGTCATATAAAATTTACAACTATAATGAAATGTACGAACCTTAATATATAATTACAACTTTTCAACTTTCCAAACAACATATTATAATTAAAGATTAAAAAAATTAAGATGAAGATTATTCATAGTGACAACTTTCCAAACACCATATTATAATTAAAGATTAAAGAATGTAAGATTAAGATTATTCATAATGACAACTTTCCCAACACCATATTATAAGTAAAAGTTAAAAGAAGACAGAGATAATATTAAGATTATTCTTAGTCATTGGCATAAGATAACATTACATAAAAGAGCATTCAAGGAATTAGGTTTGTAAGTTATTTAATTGGATTTTTAAAGTTAATTTTTAATGATATTTCTTAATAAATATATTAAAAATTAGTTTAAACATTCAACTTTATAATTTAATATTTTAATAAATAAAATAAATAAATAGTTATTTGTTGTGAATTATATATTTTACACAATAATTAAAAATAATTTCAATGATTATACCAAAGTTTGTATTATTATTTAAAAATATAAAAAATAATATTTTAATTTAATAATTAGGTTATGGAAACTGCACTTTTCTCACAAAACATTATAATATTATATATATAATTTTTAAACTTTAGAAAGAAGATGATACTCCCCGAAAGTCTCGTGTCTTTTATATATCTCTTTAGCCCCAAAATATAAGCATAAAGTTTAAGAAGGATTTGACGTACACATTACTAAAATTATTAATTTTAACATTGATTGTTATCTAATAACCATCCTATCATCATTATCCACCAGCTCTATGTATTGATGCCTAGAGAGATGCGCTTGTCAAAGCATGCCTGACAAAGCAATGTGTCACCAGACGTACGATTAATACTCAATACTTATTTAATGCCTACCAGGCTTCAAATCTGAAGCCTTCAGGGCCCTTCACAGGCCATTTTACACATCATAGAAGGCCACTTCAAATTTTACCATGCAAAAAAAAAAAAATTTCATGGTAAGCCCTTCAATAATTAAATTAACCACTACTATATAAAATTGCAACAGAAGGTTAGCTTCAAATTTCACCCATCAACAGTTTTCAGTGGGAAATTGGGAATGCGGCTACTAGCTAGGTGACTTGGGAGTGGGACTCGGTTACTCTCCAATATCCACGTGTTCAATCATCCATGGATCATGGACCATTGGGCCTTTAATAATATCATTGACCAACTTACGTGGATGGGCTTACACTGAGCAGCCCATGGCTTGAACGCTTCCAAGTTCTCGTGTTTGTAGCGAGCGCTTATGTGTTTAACACATTTAATGGCATCAACAAATTTATTAAACCTGGTTGGTGGCTCAAATGTGTTGTTGGCAGCGAGCTTACCAAGTTACCAGTTATCACATACCAATTCGTGAATGTTGACTCTGTGAGTTAATTGAGTATTCAATGTATAATATATTATGTTAATGTTCCCCGAATTTGGCATTTCAGACAAAATCTACAATCCAAAAACTTATTGTAATGTTGCAGGTTGTTGCTCCCACCTGTGGCCCCTACCTATAGCCCTGTGTTTTCTTTGTTGTATCAAGTTAATCCTACCATCTACGGCTCCTGGCCTCACACCCTGTGTTTTCTTTGTTGTATCAAGTCAATCCTGCAGCTCCCGAGTCCCATCTTGTGTTTTCTTTGTTGTATCAAGTCAATGCTTGAATTCCATGCTTCCATGGCTCCGACCATCAATATATACTATTACAGGAATACAAACAAGCTTTTTCTTATACCCCTACTCCACTGTGGTTGAGATACTTCCAAGTTCCACCTACCTTATCTCCTCTAGTCCTCTGTCACGTCCCCTCCCATTATACTAGTGCAATGGAGAGGATCGTGAGGTTAAACCGGGCATCCATCCCCATAGGCTTATTTCACAAGCAATCACATACTAAATGGAGATATGAAGATGCATAAGGATTTTTAAAAGCACAGCAGAAGTAATTTCAATTACTCACTCATTTCACCTTCAAGGTATTCATACATTAAACAATTGAAAGATAGCACAAGAGGATACTTATCTTAATGGAGTAATCCCAAGCAACCAGCTATGCTTCTGCAACATTCCACCCAACCGTAGGCCAGTGTGCTCCTTAATCTCTCAGCACCACTGCCACCCCCGAGCTGGGCATGATCTCCACAAGGAAAAGGGGAAAACAGGCTCTCACGTAGCCAAAGGTATATCAAAATCAGCCAAGCCAATCAGCAATTGGGTTTCTCAGGCTGTTAAGAGATAGGTGCATGTATCATCAAATGCATAAGTGTTGGGCATGAGAAAAACGCTTCTATAGTGAAGTTCCCAACAATGGGTTCCTGACAGTTCCAAAAAAACGTGGGCAACCAAAATGAAAATGAGAAAATGGGAATTCAACCCCAGGAGAGCAGAATCGTTTTTAGAAGAATGCTCATGGGCATTTCATGGGCAGAAACGGCCTCCCTAACCCCAAAAATCGTGGCTCCCTTCTCCCATCCAATGGGCTAACCAAAAACGAGTTTGCAGGCATGGAAAAACGCAGGGAAAGGTGAAAACGTGAAGGATAAAACCCCAACAGGCTCAAACTGCGTGAGAGGAAGAATGCCATGGGTGAGGAATGGCTTTTGGGCCAATTTCGTGGGGGTTTTCTTGCCCCACAAGCAAAAACACGATTTTCCAAGTTGAAGGCTTGCCCATGCATGAAAATTGACAGCCATACCTCTCCCATCCCAAGGCATTGATTGTCTCAACCAATTCTTGGAAGGATTAAATGATTGGGTGCATGAGACCAAATGGGTAGTTGAGAGTTCATGGGTTTCCTCAATGAAATGGCTTAACACCATGGCTCAAGGGTTTTGGCTATTTTTCTCTCCCTATTCCTTGTAAAGATCATGCCCCCGTCTCTTTGTTGCATTGCGTAGTTGGTTGTGGGTTTTTTTCATTAAAATTGCATATTTACATGATGTCCGATTTTACATTGTGCACTGCTAGCACAAGAACCATATGCATCTATTCTAATTGCCGATACATAAACCGATAAGTCAGTGGCGGGGCCTTGGCCTTGAGCTCCTCGCCATGACTAAATGACAATATTTACATCATTTACAATATTAATGCAATAGGGTTAAGCTGGGGACGTTACATCCTCCAAGAGAGTTTGTGGAGCGAAGCTGGCAATGCCAGCCTACCATAAACATATTTAAAGAAATTCATTTTCTTTGAGGAGCTCAACTTCAAGGCTAACTAGATCGCTGACATCCTATGAATTTACAGGTATGTACATCATTTTATCCATTCATGATCCCATCAATTATTTAAAAATTTTGTTATTTGATTAAAATTCTGTAACTTCAAAGTTCAAACACAATATTATTATTTGAATGAAATTTTGTTACTTCAAATGGGCCTTGAAGGCTTCAAATTTGAAGCCTGGACACGAGAGTGGGTTTGTCACAAATCTCCGTTAGAGGCTATTTATAATGACATTTATCAATTCCCAATTGTAGCAATAAAAAAAATTGCTTATTTATTCATATGTCCTATGTATACGCATAAATATGATTCCATGTGCCCCTTTCCTTTCCCTATTTTCCATTGTCGCCCGGTCGAAGCTCTTGATAATTTAGCTACCCTTTAACTTTCGTGAAATGGAAGGGACAAGGAAGACCATTGTTTTCACTCTAAAACCAAGTGCTTCCACGTTCAGCTGCCACTGGACACGGTTGCATCCCTATGGGAAGCAGGTGTGTGCAATGTGCCCCCCAACTTTACCAAAAATCCCAGGGATTTGGGGAAGTTCCCACTCTGCCAACCTCAATGCATCTAGTTAATGAGTCAAATCAAGAATCCATACTTTGTATCTAAAACTGTATTACATGAGCTATTTTCCCCAATTGCTCAGTCATCGAATCGACACCTTCCTCTAGTACATGGTTTAAGATTCTTGGTATTTATTAATATGAATACCACCGATGCTACTACACTTACAATCCGCATTCGACTGTATGAACTGGGACAAAAATGTTTTTGTAATCTTGATTTTTAGAATGACATTGCTACTTTACCTTTTGATTTTGTTGCCCTTATCGGTTGGTCTAGAAAAAAACATGAACTTCAACCATCTATGCATCTCCTCTCTACTTGGCCTACCTACGTTTTACTTATGCTTCACAACCCATCCTCTACTCCATCATACCACAAATTTAGTATGTATAACGAGATCTAGGGGGAGGGCTATAAAGAAGAAGCATACAGGGTTCATAATTAGCTATCAAGAACAAAAGTTACCTGGAGTCGGATAGTTCTCTTTGCCCAATTTGGGAAACTGCTAAGATGGAAAAGGTGGCATAGTGGCCTAGAGACTGAGCCGCTAGATCGGGGTGAAATATGGTTGTGTTATATGACATATATAATGTTCATTGCTACTATATCCACTGCAAAATAAAGCCTCTTGACTTTACTACGTTAGTAAACATTGAAATTTTGATGTACTATTACATTTTCAAATGAAAAGAATAACTTATTTTTACATGGCAGCATTGAAGGGTTCAATATCTCATATCCCTTCAAAGTGAAATGGGACCCCACCCTTCAAATTTGATCCCTGATGCCTACGAATTGAAGTGAAACACGATCAATATCCTTGACTCTCATTTCATTGGGATGATATATCAATATTAAATTTCTAATATTATATATAATTAGTATCTAATGCACGAAAAATATCCAATATTATATAGAAAACGCAATCCGATATAAATTTTGAAGGACAACAAAATTAATTTATCCAAAAAAGGGACATAAAATGTCAAACATGTTTTTTTATGACAAACCTATCATATTTGTCTTGAATTATTTATACCATAATAACAATATAAAATGTCTTAACGTTTATAATCTAAACAAATTTAAATAATTCATATTTTTAATTTTTAATTTGCCACCATTGAGATTGAAAGTCATACGGTCTTTTTTAAAATTATAATTTTACACAAATTTAAAATCCAATTTAAAATCCAACCCACAGAAAGGTTTATTTAAAAAAAACCATTTGAAATCTAATGCACGTGGTTAGGCAGAACTTTGACCAGGTGGGTTGCTATCCTGAGCCTCAACACTGATGTAAAAGAGGGAATAGCAGAAACTGCTAACTTAGACATCAAGTATTGGGCGAGAGTGACAACAGTATAACTAGCAATTGCCCCAAGAAGGTGCAATAGTACGTCAATAGGTTGTTGTTGGAGGGTAAAAAATTCTAAAAAGGGGAACAAAAATCGAGTTGGTGTAGACATAAAATTGTACCTTGAGGAACTGAGAACAAGTTTTGCAGGGAAAGGAAATGAAGCGACAAATGTAAGAGACAAATGAGACAAATTGTTCACCTCATAATGCAAGGAGGTTGCAACGTTCAACCTCATTGAAGTTTCTATTTTCTAAAACAAAGGAGCAATGGCTTCATTTAGTATTCTCAACAAACCACACACCAAAAGAGAAAATTGCCAACCTAGGAGGCAAACAAACTCTCACCCAAATAAAGAGACAAATAAATCACTTGGATGTGCAATCTACCACTTTAACCTAATGAATTAGTCACTTTGGAGGAAAGCAAGCTCTCAACCTCAACAATTGTTACCCTGGCCATTAAGCTCAACGTTGACCTTTTACAATGTTGTATTAATATCTTGGTTGTAGGTGGAATCTTTATTTGTCTGTAGGCTTCTTCTATAAATCACAACCTTCTAGCTGGTGTGTTTGCTTGTAGGCATACCCATTCATTCTTCTCATTAGATTTCACCTTGGTTTGATGTTGCATATTTCATACACTCAAGACAGTTCAAGTGAAAATCGCATTCCCCATTATAGACTAATTTCATGTCAAGCATCCTATCTATAATTAAAAGCTTTGAAACCCTGAAACATATTTAAAAATTGTAAAGTTGTGATCATCCTGGATACCAATAACACAATCGATTGGATGAATAGAGACATCAAATTCAGGTTGATTCAAGGTTGCTACCTTGCCCTGCTATTTTTCCCTTTCCTTCTCAACTATATTCTAGCTACGCGAATTGTTGCAACCACAAATCCAACCTGAGGAGCATACTTATTTTTTTAATGCAAGAACGATATCTTATCAGCTTTGTCTGTTGTTGAAAAGGCATCTTAGTTTCTTTGTCTCTTGAATATTTAGAAAGAAGTAGAATTTCCTTCAAAACTTGAGAATGTTTTTGGATGCCAGAAAAATTTAGAGGAAAAAATTAGAAATTTAGAGGATATGTGGAAGGACATTCCTAAGTTCTAAGCATAATATTTTTTCATCCTAACGTAATGATAAGTTAATTTAATTAAGAAGCAAAACTTTGAAATGGTTTGATAAGTCAAAACTCAAAACTATAGTCATGTATGTCAATTCCATCACAATTTTACAATATTTGTTTTTAGGATCAAACTTTAAGTCTGACTCAAGGAATGCAATTATGATTCTCTGGATTCATGTCCAAGTCCAAAATATTAATTGTTTCATAGTTTTAGAGTTGCTTCCTAGATTTAGGAGGTAGGATTGATTTGGTGTAATTGAGAAGACGGTAGGTCATATAGCAACCATTCTCTAACCTAACTTAGGGTTTCCATGCAATGAGCAACATTTCAGAGATAAAGGAGAAATGTGTACAAATTTTGTTTTGTAGACAGTGAAATCTGAATGTTTATAACGTATATGCTTTAGAATTTGAATATGGGGTTGAGGAAATATGCTTTATTTTTATTTTTTTTTGTATATTTCTATTAGAAAAGTGACCATTGAATAACAATTTATGTTATATCATATCCTTTCTAGTAGGAGTGTTGTTGCAATCATCTTTGCGATAGTTGGTTTAGATCAATCCTGATACAATCTTCTATATTCTTCCACACTATGTGAATTGTGAATAAAACTATCAGTTTCTTCCTTACAAGAGTAGAAGGAAGATAGAACCCAGAGTTAGTTTCACTGAGAAGCCTCTTGCATGCCCACCATAAAGTAGTAGTTCAAAGGATTATAGAAGATATCATACAAAGATATTTTGTCTAAGCATTGGCAATAGAAAAAGGCATATTATCAAATGTGAAAATGGGTAAAAATCAACAATGTTTTCTTGCTGTGCAACCTCTTCTTGAAGAAACTCCAACAACTTTTCCACTTTTGGTGTGGTTGCAGTATTATTTCTAAGACAGAAATCCAAGCTACAAGTTTTTGTGCTATGACTTTGAAACCACAACTAAAATTGGTGTTGATATACTAATAGGTTTTCAATAGTGGTACTTGTTTGGCCTTTCACAATGCTAACAACGGAGGATGGATTGTACCTTTATCCATATGACTACTTGATTCCTAGGTACGTGAGAATAATCTCTTTGATTGTTTTGCTCGATGTACTATAGAGAGGGGTGCAATTTTGATACTTGGAATGATGCCTATGGGGCTTTTGGTCAAGGATATGTCTATTGCAATAATACACGCTAAATTGGACATATATAGTTGAAACATGAATCTTTTTAAACCAAGTGTACAATCAACAGATAAACAAGTACAAAAATATGAGTAACAACATATAGATAATAGACATAAACACATCCTTCCAAATAGGGTATCCAATAGTACACATTACAACTTGTACGTCAACTACACCTTCAAGATGCATTACAAATGCTAGCATGCAAGAACAGAAAGAGTCTTATTCTAGAATGCTTGAAATTTTAATCTCCAATAATAATGATCGAAGACATAGTTGAACGAATTAAAATTGGAAGCTTTCATAGAGTAAAACATCTACTTTGTTAAAAAATCAAATTAATGCTTCCTTTCATGACATCTACTTTGAGAAAATCAAATTGGTGTTTGGGGAAAAACCCCAACAATTAACCCATGGGCTACAATTTTCCCCTAATCTTTTCCTTAGCAAAAGAAGAGCTCTATCAAATGCATTTTTTTAATCTCAAATACTAGAGCCACTTCGACGAGGAGGAACATTGATCAAGATCAAGATACCAACAACTAAAGCAATTAGTCATCTTTTATACACGTGGTAGGAAGACAAAATATTACAAGGAACCAAGATATTTATTATTAGAATTATCCGTTGAAATGTACACAATTGAGGAAAGGAATTTTAAAATATCTTTTGCATACTCCAAGGGTTCATTCCAATATCCTAAAATTTCAACACCATTTTCCTTATTTGTCCATATTTTTGAAACAAGCAAACTAAAATATAATAAAAGAACTTTCATGGACTAAAAGCTATAGAGTTAATTACATGTTTTACCATTATTTTCATTTTACATGTGGTCCATTATTTGCATATTGCAAATGTGATAAGAAAGAAATAAGACTACCAAGCTTCAATAATGTATTGTGATCAAAACACTACACTAAATTCCCACCACAAAAAAAACAAATTAAGTTCATACCTCTATGTAAATATTTGCTAAGGTTAACCCATTTTTCATGTGTAATTCCAAATCGAATTGTAATATATATATATATATATATCTTGTTCCTCTACCTCAAAGATATGTTGTATGTGTTATCCATTGATGAGTGCAACAAAACCACTTGGATAAGTCACATTTTGGAAGGCCAATCCACTTCCTCTCATTACCTATATTTGCACATAATAAATTTGTACAATCTCTCTTGAGTCTAGGATTGAATTATTACCAAGGCACCTTATGGCCATTTTGCAAACTCATAAGTTAGTTGACACTTAATGAGCATGCTTAGACCTTACCAATAATCTCTTTTTAAACATCTATAAGATACAAGGAAAACATAGAGAATATGATAAAATATCCCCCAAAAAATTATGTATTTAAAAGTAAAAAATATTACTAACTTCAGATGAATTGAATTAAAATAAAGTTCAAAACCTTCAAAGGATCCATAGTTAAAGGGTTGAGCACATAAAAAAAATTTAAATACATGCTAAAAAATTATTCAAAAGGTTAATAGTGAATATATGGCATGCTAAATAACTATTCAAAAGTTAAAGGAAACAAAATATTTATTACATAAAACTGATATAAATAATATATCATGGACATATTTTCCTACAAACATGTTTATTTGACCAAAAGTTACATCACAAATGTAATAATCAAGTACTTGTTGAACATCAATATCTTTAAACAAGGAAAAGAAACTTTATAACTAGTTCGTGTTGATTAGAAATAAAACAACTTAACAAACTCAAAAGTAGAGTTGTTTCCAAGGTTAAGTGAAATAAACTAATATAGTCATATTTATGATGTATCCAAAGAGAGTAAGAAAATCATTACAATTCTACTTTGAGTACTCTTCTCAAAAAACAACCTAACCTTCTAATCAGCATTTGTATGGATTGTCATTGTGTAAACTTATACATTATAATCCATTCACACAAGGGTCATTGGAACATAAATACAATTTATGTACTTATTTTCCAAAGTGAACTTAAGTTGCTTGACAGTCATGACCTTGTACTATATAAAATGCATGCTATTGCATATATCAACATCATGCTAAATATATGAGCCTTTCCATTACATAGTATGCTCATCAACAACATACTCCTTCATGGCATGGGGTCAAAGCAAAGTATATAATTTATTATTTTAAAAGTGGACAAGGAAAAATACCATACGACAACCAATATATCCCAAAAATCACAAAGTCGGTTTATATCTCAATAGTTGAATGTTTTATTTACATAAATTTACATGCCATGGGATGATGAAGTTGTCTATCTGATTCTTGAGCAGATTATAGATATGTGGGTCAGAGAGACTCACAGAAAACTTAGGGTAGACTGTACCAAAAGCAGGGCCATCATGAAGTGGTGCAGTGAAACCACCAATGACTGCATCTGAAAACTTTTTATGGAGAGTATCTACAATACAACAAAGAGACGAAACTGCGAGACACAGACGAACTAATGGACCAAGGCCAAGATTGATAGCACCAAAATGTGCATACTTAAATTTTTTTGCTTTAACCCAGTCTATTTGACATTTATCAAGCAGATTGATATGTACAGGTTCTTGTTTATCAGTAAATGAGACATCTATGCTTAACACTCAGATGTGTGTAGCGGCTGTGACATTCCACCATGGAAGTCTGTAAACTTCTCTAGGAAGTATCCGAGGTAACTGCTAATTTTCAGAAGGGTTATGATCTTTGATAGATATATAAGATGAATCTGAAGAAGTAGGATTAAATGAGGATTGCCTGCATTCTGCAAGACTTACTTCAGTGTCATTTGAAGAATCACATTCTAAATTTGTCAGCTCAATAGTATCCATTGAAGGGTCCATTTCTAAAAGAGAGTGTACGCTCCAGGATCTATCTAGCAGTTCCACAGCACTTCAAAGCTTTTATATTAAAATTGAAGCATCAATTACAAACTCAAACCATATAGATCAGCTTCAGAGGGAGAAGCTCATCACTATAAACACAAACTCAGAATGAGTGCCTAGACACAATGTCGCTGGCCCATTTACCATTCAGATTTTCACAGAGCGATGAACTTACTTGGAGACTTCCTGGGGATCCAGTGATATGTCCACTAGCACACCTTACAGACTCCACATTTTTACAGAGTCGAACCTTGGATTTCTGATGTTGTATTATACCGCAGGGGCAATGAACAGAGCATACCTTCCTTGGCTCTGGACCAGACTTCCTATGACTCGCAGAGCTTCTGACTACTGGAACCGCTCGACTCTAGACTCCTAAGTTGCAGAGCTCTTAACTAGCTCGATGCACTCGACTCCAATGATCAAATGAACTCCGGGACCTTTCTTTTATAGCACTCTAGCAGGTCATCCAGTTATTGGAAACAGGCACTAAGCAGTCAAAAAGAAGGGAATCCGGGGTAATGGTGGGACCGCACCATTATTATCTCATACCTTAAAGGCAGCGCCATATGGGGACCTGGAACCAGACAAGACTCAATGGCCGACAACATTACTGGCCGACATATATGGCGTACATTAAAAGATTCGGGGAACAACATCCCGACAAATACAACTATGGAGCTATTGTTACCGGCCCACCATGGATTCAATTATTGAATGCAGGAAAATAAATATTTACATTTAATCCTCGCCAGAATGGAAAACAAAAAACAGCTCCAGATTACCAGGAGGTCCTACTGGCTGACCGCCATAAGCACAATCGAAGCCATTTGCTGAATAGAGATATTCTTCTAACTCTCTGGATTCTAGGATAACATCAACATCCTGAGAATCATCAGGAACTGCAACATCTTCAATGTATTCAGGAGGAGGGTATAACCAGGTGCTGAAGCACTGTTCAATATCAGAGCCATGCAGAACTTCATTCTTTTCACCAATAAATTCACTAGCGAACATAGATTCAACTCTGAAGTCAAGAGGCAAGGTTTGCTGGTGTATTTTTGTATCAAGACGGTTTCCTTTGCTGTCATGTTTGATATACTTTTGGGTGACGTGAACCGTGTGCTCCAAAGGATTGTAACGGCCTCCATGATGCCGCAACAGGAACTTAAACCAAAGGTTGTTTTGATCAGCAACCTGCATATCAGCTTGCATGTGCAAAATAAAATTAGCACGCCGATCTATCCAATCCAGTCTGGGGCAGAATTTATCTAAAAGTATCTCAGTCCATCCGGACCAAGCTTTGTTCCTTAGATGGCCAGGGTCTACACAAATGACTATTGACGTCTGTTCTCTGCAGAACTGCAGAATCAAATTGTAGGATGTCCATGTGAGGTTTCCCTCACCAATGTCTACATACCATATCGGGCCATCCTTTTCATCGTTGCAGTCAACCCACAACTCTCTGCATCTTCTGAGCTTCTCTTGAGCCTGGAAAAATCCTTTGAATGCGGTTTTCTCCAAGCGTTCCATTATGTGCAATTTGCAGGGATTCATCTGTATCTGCTTTATTAAAGTAAGACTGAAATATTTCTCAGCCGCATGACGGTCTGCATAATCAAGGAGTTCCCTTCGATCACTTGGGGACAAACTTTCATCCCACAGTTTCATGAATAAAGCATTGTGGGGCTCAAACTTGACATAATCAGGCTCTGTTCCTTCTGCTGGTGCCGGGCCTTTGCCCTTTTCATTTTTTGAAGAACTGGAACCAAGAGAGAACATCTTTAAATTGATTGATTCTTCTTTTTGCTACACAATCTCACGTGTTAGCATGCCAGCTAGACAATTTAAATATCCTTGTTTATATACAATTTCATAATCAAAATTTGATAGCCATATAAACCATTTGAGGATTCTGCTACTATTTTCAGCCATTAAGTTTTCATTCTTAAAGATCCCTGGCATAATCTTTAAATCGGTTCTAATGATAAACTTAACAGGCTTTAAAAACAAAATAAAATGTTGCACTCTTTTCTTTACAGTAAGAATCTCTTTATGACTACTGGGGTAGTTAAGCTCAGCAGCTTTGAAGGAACTCGATCCGTAGCCACATATATTTTCCCTGCCATCAATCTCTTCAAGCAGTACACCACCCCAGGTAGTGTTTGAATCATCTGTTTCAATTATCAGCTTACCAGTCCCTTGTGGCAGATGAAGAGTTGGAAGATCTTTTACTTTGGCCTTTATTGTTTGAACCGCCAAAGTCATTTCATTTGACCAAGAAACAAGATTCTTTTTCAATCTTTTTTTGTAGACAGTGGATGTCTGTTTCCTGACCTCTGTAGAATGGTTTGATGTAATTCAGACTTCGTAGAAACCTTTGCAGTTGTGTCTTATCTAGGATCTTGTATGGGAAGTGCTGAAAAGATTGCAGCACATGCTGCTGCAGAATAACTTGTCCTTTCTTGATATGAAAACTGAGAAAATCCATTTCGGTTTTCCCTATTTCCATCTTTGATGCAGATAAAACCAGACCATGCTTAAACACAAGCTCATAAAAACGCTGAAGATGTTTTAGGTGATTTTGAAGGTTTCTAGAGCATATCAAAATATCATCAATAAAAACAATTAACGAGGGGATGTCTCTAAAGATATCCTCCATCCTCTTTTGGAATTATGATGGACCATTATTAATCCCGAAAGGCATAACCTTCCAATGGTATTGTCCATGAGGGACGACAAAGGCTGTTTTGAAGCGATCTTTTGCTTCGATCCCAATTTGATAGAATCCTGATTTTAAATCAAACTTGCTAAATATTGTGCAGCCTGTAATCTTTTGCAGCAAGCTAGCTTTATCAGGTAGTGGATATCTTACTTTTTGTAAGACAACATTGAGAGGTTTAAAGTTTACTACCAGATGAGGCTTTGCTCTCTTCTGTTCAGAGTGCTTGTTGACAACAAATGCTCTGCATGCCCACGGACTCTTAGATGGCTCAATCAAGCCTTTTTGCAATAGCTCATGTATTTATTTTGAACAAAATTCCCTCTCTGAAGGGCTCATCAGACGAGCTGAAGCTTTCATGGGCTTTACTTTCTGAAGAGGATCAAAAGGTAGAGAAACAAAATA
This sequence comes from Larix kaempferi, assembly GCA_027924585.1. Taxonomy (NCBI): domain Eukaryota; kingdom Viridiplantae; phylum Streptophyta; class Pinopsida; order Pinales; family Pinaceae; genus Larix; species Larix kaempferi. The sequence continues at coordinate 20,448,337 of BSBM01001402.1, read as the reverse complement.
TTTCTCTCTTGTCCAGAAAGCATTAGGGTTTTCAGAACAACAATCTTTTTCAAGTCTTTCTTTTATTGCTGCCAAATCTTTTTCACCATGAATTTCTGCATATGCTATGTAGCGATCCATTTTATTCAGAGAACTGACAGACTTGGCATTGTTGACTAATGTTGAATGGATGGGCTTACATCTTTTTACAAGACTAAAACTCAAAGGGACAGAGACAGACTTTCCCAAAATTGTACATGAGAAAATCATTTTATTTGTATCAATGGAGAATGGACTTACTTTTTGCAAAAACTCTGAACCTAAGAAACAATCTTCTTTTAAGACATCTAACCTAAACAAAGATAAATCACTCTTAACACCAGACAACATAACTGGGAAATCTTTTACTTTTCCAGACAAAGATACTGGAGATCCCTCAATGGCTGAGCCAAACTCGTGACTCTTTTCCCAATAAAACTGTGGTATAGCATTTCCTTTTGCAAGGTTGAATTGGCAACCGGAATCAATCAAACATTGTATAGAATAAGCTTTGAACTCTGGAGGACAGAACTGTAAAGTTATGAAAAATTTAGGACCAGACAGAGCACCTAACAAATTAGTACTCTGAGACTGCAGAGACTGAGGAGGAGTTGAGGAAGGAGACTCTTCTTTAAACTCAGGATTAAAACAAGCTTTCTCTATTTGTTTGGATAGTTCCTCATCAGAGGACTGATCTTTCTCACTCACTAAGATAATTATCATGCTTTTCAAGTCTTCAATTTCTCTGAGGAGAAGTTTTAACTTGCTTTGTTTATCCTTAAGACGGAGTCTTAAGAATTTGTCTTTATCTTGTCTATGGGACTGTCTATCACTATGACTTCCTGGATAGTCTTGGTAGATTTCTGCAGGATTGTAATGGATAGAAGAAACTTTCTCTTTACCTTTCTCAGACTTCATTGTTTCGAGTTGTTTTTGTAGTCTTCCTTTTTCTTCTCTTAATTCGGTTCTCTCAAAGTGTTTGTATACAGGAATAAGGGACAATTGGAGATCAATGTTAGCAATTTTCTTTTCTAATTGATGGGCTGAAGTTTTGGAAGGAGAACGAGAAAACATGTACAAAGAAAAGTCAAAGTCCGGGTGACTACACCCCCCTAAATGTGCATCTAAATCAAAATCAGACTCAGACTCAGAGGAGGATGATGAAGGAGGATCACATTTAGCTAAAGCAGGGGTATCAAAATCAGAATCTGTACAAGAATTAGAAGAATAGTCATCATCGGGTAGATAGACAACTTCACCTGAAGGTTTAGGGGAACCAGTTGAAACTTCGAACAAATCCCACCAAGAGGGATCTAAGCTTGTACACAGAGCAGCAAGTCGAGGTCTTGATTTTCTTTCTGGGCATTTAGCAGCCCAATGGTCTAATTTTCCACAAATAAAACATACATTTTTCTTCCCTTTCTTTGTCCTTCTTTTGATATAGCGCTTGGCTTTATATTTGGACTTTTTATAGGGTTTCTCATATATGTGCTTCTTATACTTATGCTTTGATTTGTGGTAATAGGGCTTATCAGGATGGTAGCTGGGTTCCGATGTATAATAGCCCTTTTTCTTCTTCTTGCATTTGCAAGGATCATGACCAAAATGTCCTCGATTATGTTCTCCACACCCCCAATCGGGCATCCCAGCAACATCTTTGCAAAATGAGGCAGAGTACATTTGCTGGTGTCGTTTAAAATCTTTACTTACTCTCTTCTCAAGACAGTGTTCCTGCCATGTTTCCATAATATGGGCATGAAGTTTGGCAAGTGACAATGTTCTCAGCTCTACCTTTTTATCTTTTAGAGCCTACTCTACTGCATCGGGCACATGACCTGGATAGCTTCTAAGGTAGTGTTTTAAATATGCAGGGTTCCCAGATTTTCCTGAAGAAATTAAAAGTTTCTGCATAAAACAAAAATATTCTTCACTCTTGCTTAAATCACAAAGACGAGCATACATGAATAATGAAGCAAGGTGATCGTAATCTTCTCCCTCTTCGGGGCCATAAAATTCTCTTCCCAGAGCAGACAGAATTTGCTCATCTGCATCATCAGTAGAAAGCATCTCATTTCTTGTTTCCTGTGGCAACCATCGCCACCACTCATATGCTAAACTTGAAAGTCCTGCAATAAGCTCGGTTCCTAACATTTTCCCTGTGAGATTTGGGTCCTGTTGTTTTTTGTATAATGTCCACTGAGCAAGCATTTGAATTGCATTTCTTAAATCTTCTCTAGATTGACACTGTATGTTCAATACAGGTTGCTCAGGCATTTGGGAAATTAACTCATTCATTGAGTTGATACCAAAGTGGAAGACTTTGGATGGAGCAGTTGAAGCGTAGGTAACATCTGGCATGTGGGTGTCAAAGAGGGGAGGAGCTAGCTGTCTTCTCTGATTAGAAGACTCGGTGTCTAAAGCATTCAAATCAACTAAATACTTGGGATCAAGCACAGGCTTAAACTTTTTTGAATTCGCTAATCCATTCTTCTACATCTTCCTGAATCATATCACTTTCACCAAAATCCCATTCAGGCCTTTCATCTTCAGGTAACACGCTGAACTGACCTAAAGAATGACTTTTCATATGTCCTTTTGCGGCTAGCTTTAATACATGGTATGGGACCATATATTGTTTCTTTTTGAGGTTCTCTGTTTTTATACAGAGATCACTAAGGACAGCTAATCTTCTCTCAAGCTTCTGGGAGGCTTCATCTATGGCCATACAGATTTGTGTTGAATCATGCAATAAGAGATCTAGCAGTTCGAGCTTTGTTTCCACCTTTATTATATGCTCCTTTTGCTCAACACACTGACTTTTTAAAACTAGAAGATCTCTAGCCATATCATCTAAATTCCTTGCAGTGTGGATCTATTGCAAATTACCCCAATTTGCAAGCTTTATTTCATCAGAAACAGATTGGTCTTGGGTAGAAGACTTACAGGGTAAGAATTCTCTTTTAGTTTGGCCATCTTGCGAGTATTGTCTGAAACCAGACTCGGGTAGATTCCTTCTAGGAACAAAAGACTTTTGACCAGAGTTTACTACCTCTAAACTTGAATTCTCACAAGGTAGGGAAAACATTCCTAATGAGGGGTATTCTGTTTGTTTCTGTTTCTGTTGATGCAGAAGTTTCTGCTTAATTTTTTGGCATGCTTGACAGGCAGCATGTTGGCCTATATGTTCAAAATCAGAAAGACCAGAATAAGAAGTTTGTACAAACGATGCGGAGGCTTCAGCTTGGTTCTCTCTACTCAACTGGTTAGACATAGCTTATAACCTGGCATTATTATAGGAAGAGACGGAGGTGGATTTGATCAAGGGAGGACAGAATCTCTGGGTTGGTTGGTCTTGGGGAAGATGAAAAGAGCTTGAGGCTTCATCAAAGATCAAGGGTTGAGATGTGAACGAAGTAGCAACTCTTTCTTGGTTTCTTAGTTCTGTATACTTCATTTCCCAAGATTGAGGATAGTTTATACCAATCCAGTTAAATGTGATTGGTGTGGCATTTTTGGATTTCTCCTTTTCCACCACGCTAGTGTTTGCAGAACTCTGATGAGCATGAGTTCGCAATTGAGGAAGAGTATCATTTCCAAAATGGAAACAGACTCCCCCTTTCAGCTGGATGATTTTCGAGCCAGATTCCATGTCAAAACCTTTCGGCAAGATATATTCCTTGACTAGATTATAGATATGTGGGTTAGAGAGACTCACATAAAACTTAGGGTAGACTGTACCAAAAGCAGGGCCATCATGAAGTGGTGTAGTGAAACTACCAATGACTGCATCTGAAATTTTTTTATGGTGAGTATCTACAATACAAAAAGAGATGAAACTGCGAGATGCGGACGAACTAACGGACCAAGGCCAAGTTTGATAGCACCAAAATGTGCATACTTAAATTTTTTTGCTTTAGCCCAATCTATTTGACATTTATCAAGTAGATTGATATGTACAGGTTCTTGTTTATCAGTAAATGAGACATCTATGCTTGACACTTGGATGTGTATAGCAGCTGTGACATTCCACCATGGAAGTCTGTAAACTTCTCTAGGAAGTATCTAAGGTAACTGCCAATTTTCAGAAGGGTTATGATATGTGATAGATATATAAGATGAATCTGAAGAAGTAGGATTAAATGAGGATTTCCTGCGTTCTGCAAGACTTACTTTAGTTTCATTTGAAGAATCAAATTCTAAATTTGTCATCTCAATAGTATCCATTGAAGGGTCCATTTCTAAAAGAGAGTGAGTGCTGACTCTAAAATAGTCCCCGACAACTCTATAGACTTACTACCCTATCCGAACGGGTCTTACTGCTACTCTAACTTCGGACGACTCTTACACTCTTAATGACCCAACAATCCACTCAACGGTCATTTCCACCGCCTACAAAATACTATTGTAGAATGCAAATAAATCAAACAACATAATGAACAATGATGTTGCAGCAGATTTAACAGACAATTAAAGCATTCATCAGATTAAGTGAACAAGATATACTAGTATATTGAAGATTGGACTGGCTCTGATACCAATATGCTCCAGGATCTATCTAGGAGTTCCACAGCACTTCAAATATTTTATATTAAAATTGTAGCATCAATTACAGACTCAAACCATGTAGATCGGCTTCAGAGGGCGAAGCTCATCACTACAAACACAAACTCAGACTGAGTGCCTAGATACAATGTCGCTGGCCAATAGAAGTAACCAACTTTGAGATGAGAACATATCAAAGAATTTCCATATAAAAAGATAATAAATAACAAATGTATAAATTTATACAACATTAAAAACAAACAATTTATGGAAGGCTAACAATTCGAATGTTGTTAGCCCATGAACCATAAGTGAACCATTGATAATCAATAAAAGAGTACCTATCTTATTTGTTTGATACTAAATATCTTATTTATTTAATACTAAATAAATTAATAATAAAGAATATGACAATAGATTAAAAAATAATTAAAAAACACTAACCCATTTCCAATATAATAAAATGCTTCACTAACACCTTTTTGCAAACCTGCTTGAAGTCTAATGTGCTTTTTCTCCGACTTCAAAAGAGCTTCAAGCCATTAAATTCTCATGTGCCTTAAATTCCTGTTATCCCCAGTCGTGTTACCTACCCACTCCAAAACCTGCAACAAAAACGCCGAAACCTCAGTGCCCTATTTTTACAGTTCCAAAACCTAGTAACTGAAAGAAACATGGTTGAGAGAAGATTCGGCGATTAACCTCAACAACAAGATATTCAAGAACAGCTGCGAGATAAACTGGAGCACCCCCTCCAACTTTCTCAGCATACTTTTCGACCTTAAGAAACCTGTCGATATGACCCTGTTGTGCTCAGTCCAATCTATGGTGCGCCTGCTCTCAAAATTCCCAGTTTCATGTTCGTGTGCGTGCCATTGTCGGTGTCGGACACACCGGGTCTATTGGGTCTCATCCAAGGTGCTTTATTGTTTGTTACTCAAATGAAACCTGGAGCAAATGCGGGCCACAAATTCTCCTACTGCATTCCAGATCATGTTCTTCATCCGGATTCAACAGGCGTTCTCTTGTTTGGTGAATCTCCATTTTCCAAATATCTGCACTATAAGCCGCTATACAAGAAATCCAGTCCTCTCCCATATTTCAACCGGGTGGCTTACAACGTTAAGCTATACAGCATCAAGGTTGGACGAAAGTTACTCTCAATACCGTCGATTGTGTTCTTTCCCGACAACACGGGCGTCGGGCAGACAATGGTCGACTTCGAGACGCAGTTCAGTTTTCTTCTCAGAGCAGCTTACACGCAGCTCAAGAAAGCGTTTCTTGAACAGAATCGAGGCATGTTGAATCTCGTGGAGGCTAGTTTCCCAAAGTTTCGAGGACCAATGAATCTCTGCTTCGCTCAACCTGCGGGTGACCTATTTCCACAAGTTACACTCGTGTCGCTGCTCTTCGATTCCTCCTGGTTGAGACTGGAAAGCCACCAAGTACTCTATCCAATGCCCAAATATATTGCTGGCTATTAGAATGACTGGACCATTTATTGCTTCACATTTGGGAACTCTGATTTGGTGCCCATGTATATGAATATCATAGGAAATTACCACCAACAGAATCTGTGGATAGAATATGATATCGAGAACTCTGATTTGGTGACACTGTCATGCTCAGTCCAATCCATGGCGCACCTGAAGCTCGGTCTTGGAGCTTTGAGATATGATCTTCTTTCCCTTAGCAAACTTTCCACGACCCGCCATCTGAGATTCAAACGACACGTGACCTCACCTTTAAAAAATCTGAGATTCGAACATGGGACCTTTTGCTCGAATACTTTACAAACATAACCTCGCAGATATGGAATGGAAACAACCACTCAGATATGGAATGGAAACAACCGCTCAACTGTTTACGTATACGCGACTACTCTCTCAAAATTGAATGAGGTCGAGGCACACGGATCATAGTTTCTCGTCATTGGATCTTGCAATTTTGAACAATGTGTGTTAAAAGAGGCTCTACCTTACCTGGCCAGACCATAGTACAAGCTCATGGCAGATTGGCTATTAATGCAAGCAGTACAGGCGACAGGCGGCGACCAGTGAACAGTGGAAACCAGGGGTAAAAGATAACCAATGGACAATTCACGACGATGACTAGAAACCGCATGGCATAGGAAAACATCAGACATTCCACAATGTACAAGGAGAACATGTGGCAGCAATCCATTCGATGGAGGGACGACGAACCTGAACAGTGTATTTCAAAATGCACCTTAGGATAAAACGTCCATCGACGTAATTAATACATTTGTTTGTTTGACGGTCACTCTGGGGCACTGATGCCAAGCAAAAGCGACAACACGAAACACAAACACAAAGATACGCACATTACAAAACGTCAATAGAGGACATCACAATGATTTCATGGCCTTCAATTCTACATGTCCTTCTCAAAACACTTTGGAATCGCCCCCCAAATATTTAACTTTACTTTCTAGTTGTATGAACCACATTCCTTTGAATCCTATCCGAATTGGGCTAAGCTTAGCTTCATGTGAATTTAATTACCCAAGATCCAGTCCGGTCCCAGTTGAAAATTCGCAAAATTTCCATGGAGGCACAAGTAGCCACGTATGAAACCGGTACGCTGACGTGGTCTGTGCAGATGAGATAAAAAAACAGAGGACGAGGGAATAATGATTGTGCAGAATTAATTGATAAACAATTTGGATGGTTTCCTGCAGCGGAGGCAAAGAGATAATGTACAGTACAGCTGGCACCGTTTTTGCTTCTCCGTTTTAACTATATTAAATTTTGATTTTTGATTTTATTTTTTAATTAACAAAAGTCACATCTAAGCAGGGAAAAATTGTCAAATCAAATCTTAAAGCCAATAAAAAAATAGAAAATATGTAATAAGCCAATAAAAAAATATAAATTATGTAATATTAAAAATATAAATGATAATTTTATTTATTTAAAAAATTAATTTAATAATTAAAATCAATAGAACATTGGGTAACTATATAAAAATTTAGATTAAAATTTTTTAAACTAATTAAAAATCAAATTCAAATCGATTGCTATAATCCCTGCCTTCGCAGGGACTAAAAATACATAACTATACATATAAAATATTAATTGAATTTAAAAACTAACTAAAAAGTATATAAGTGTAACAATTGAAGGTTTTTTTTATATTTATATATTTTAAACAATATTATAATATATAATTCGAAATTAACCAACTAAAAAGTATTATATTAATAAAAACAAGTCCATTATTAAAATATATAATTCGAAACTAAACAACTAGAAAGTATTATATTAGTAAAACAAAGTCCACTCGGAAATGTATCGCTGTAACCAAAACCAAACTAACCTTTTTTTCTTGTTTTCTTTAATGCCCGGAGAGTGTAAGCAGCGTCACGATCTATAAATTCTAAAACGAGTTGTCTAAAAATGCTACGATTTCGTCCTGAGAAAATCTTTTTTTCAGACACGAATTCTTCGGAATCCTGGATAGAATTTTTAGAATCTCAAATAACAATATTAATTCTGTATAATTTGGATGCCCTGAGGGTTTTCCAGGGTGCTGAATTCATCTAGATTTTTAGAAAAAATGATTTAGTCAACACAAATGGTTGGATTTTCTTATTTCATATCGTAGAATTCCGACCAAGTTTTGAGGAGACGGACAAAATTGTCGCACTTTTAGACGGCTTCATTCTAAAAAAGTTGACACATACGCATTTACTATAGAAGAACGAAAGAAGAAGAATTAGAGTTGGTCTGTACCCAACCTTCTTTTGTTGTTTTCTTTAATGTCCACCGTTGTTATGAAAGGGCCTTGGGGGTAGTGTTGGAATTTGGTTTTCATTGTACCTGTCAAAGTTTTTTTTTTTACTTTTTAGGTGTGTATATCACCCATCATAAAACGTTCTGTTTAAATTTTTACCCTTCAACAATGAAATCTTGTCAAAAAATTTACCCTTCAATAATTAAATTTTGTTAATTTTTTGTTCAAAACAATATTTATTTTATGGACATTTTTACATTAAAATTAAAATGATAATTATTAATATCTATCCTGATGCATTAACTTGACTCATTTCTATTTATTTTATATATCATTTATGTACTAGAAATATTAGAATAAAAAGGTATAATCCTTTTTGGTAAATTTCTTGTTATGACGTTTTGTCTTGGAATGAATTTTTTTATGTGAAGTTGAAATTGCAACCAATTGGTAGATTATTGATGGAAGGCGTGCCAAAGTAATTACCTCTGTAAGTTAACCGAATGCTCTGTTACTCGATTTATGACTTGAATTCCTTGTTAGCACTGATAAAAAGGAATATGAATCTCTTTGCAAAGGCATATTATTCCAGTTGTAGATGCCTTGAGAGCATGGTAACCGTGACATGTGAATCGCCTTTAAGGCAGTACATTGAATTTTAAATGGGACAATGCAAATAGATATCGCCCAGTTAATAATGAATTGAGGAAGAAATACCAGTTTTATAAAGTTACAAATGAAAGGTGACCCAAAGGGTTCGGAAACTATGCACGAGATATGCCAAGTATCAAATATTGGTGATTAAAACACTTTTTGGTGAAGTATCCAATACATAAAAGATTGCAGAAGTCATTGGTCTTTATTAGGATTCGATGGTGTGAAAAGGTATACCATTAGTATGATAATACATCTTATGTTACTATGAAACATATGTAAGTGGTTTTATGAAAGAGGAGAGATACTTAATGGGAGGAGAGATAGTGAGTGCTCCTATTATATGTTTAATATGTTTTGCATATGAAGGATCCTCATTGCTCATGAAATATAATGAATTAATTGATCATGAAGTGGATAAGTCAATCATGAATATGTTTTGGTATTAGACCAAGATTTCAGACTTAGGGAGATGAACGCGCATGTTTTTGGTATTTGACCAAGATTTTAGACTTAGAGATGAACATACAGGAGAAGTAAGATTTTCTTGCATTACAAGAGAAGGATGTGTATCAAGGTTGGTACCACCTTATGGGAAGGGAAATAAGAAATAGTTCTTATGGATTTTGAAGATAGATGTCTATGAATATAATTTGGGTTTTCTTGGTAAATAGATTCAATCATTCTTAGTTGTTGGTGATGATGGAAATGTTATAATATGTATACATGTTGCATGCATATATTATGAAAGAATGATGTCAATCTCTGATTCTAGCTATTATGAGATCTCCATTGAATAAGAAGTTGTACACAAGGGAGCCAACTGGATGAGAAAGGAACTTGTAAAAGGTCCTAATGCGGAGATCATTATAGTTCTTGCTTCAACTTGATTGAAGTTTGACTTCCATGATTATGTCCCAATGAAGGCTACTTTTTGGTTACTGGTTATTATATTCCGAGTCACAGTATTCAAGCAACCAAAAATAAGTTTTAAAGGTAGATCATGCACAGGATTAAAAGGCTAAGTTGCAGCACTAAAATAACATGACAAACTACTTCAAATTCACATTTCTCATTCGACAGCAGTGTCAATTGTTTGCTTTGAAGTAGATAGGTACAAGGAAGAAAGAGCGCCATCATGGAAAACCTACAGCCCACTACAAAGGCACACTCGTGTTTGCAGAAATTCATGGGTAATCCACTTACAAAATCCATAGAGAGAGATAGCCAAGGCCGGGTGGGAGTGGATAATGGCTGATAGAGACCATGTTTTCTATTAGCAGGTTTGCTAGTGCTACAAAAGGGACAATTACGCGGATGAAGGTCTCAAATTGGCACTGCATTATGGTCCAAAATAAATAGCGTTGAAGGTTCTGGAAGGGTTTCTGAGTGCCAAAAAGGCCTCCATACATAGAAGCATGGGCCTCACGAATGAGGCCCAAATAATCTGGACTATTAGGAACACAAAGCTTACTCATCTGGTATAGCCAACCATCTCAGATGATTAAGCATAGAGATCGTGCCCAGACTCATATGCAACACAACGCACCTCTAGAATATTAAGAACCTACATGGGAAGACGACTCAAGAGATTTGCAACTAGAATTTAGCTTAATAAAAAAACACAGAGATCGCATAGTTTTCAACACAAAGATCACACATATTTTTATCACTGAGATCGCTCAATTTTTTAACACAATAATGCACAGGTTCACAAAGTAAAAGCACAGAGATCACACTGGTTTCAACGCAGAGATCACACAAATTTTTATCACCGAGGTCGCTCAAGTTTTTAAAATAGAGATTGCACAGGTTTTAACTTAGTGATGCACAGGTTCACATAGTAAAAATACAGAGATCACATGGGTTTCAACGCAGAGATCACGTAGGTTTTTATCACCGAGATCGCTCAGGTTTTAAGTCAATAATGCACAGGTTTGCACAACAAAAACACAGAGATCACACGGGTTTTAACATAGAGGTCACACAAGTTTTTTTGTTATCATTGAGCACACTCAGGTTTTAACTCTCGCTCAGGTTTTAACTCTCGAGATATTTGTTTATGATATTAATAGAAAACTATGAGGCTCGATCACTACCTAGTACCGACCAACTCTCAAAAATTATAATTACACAGTTTTATTCTATATATTTACTGAATTCATAAGGGGGTCGAGATCGTAGTCTCTCCTCGCATGCAAGGCACAAAGATATATTGCATTAAGAGAAAAATTAACAGGAAACTATATTTTTCAACGTACCGTAAGCCTTGAGAGAAATTTTATATCATTTTTAAATAGACTCTTGCTCTAATACAAAATCGGTTATATATATATATATAAATATATATATCTTGAATTCAAACCATGCCGCCATTGCTAACATCAACAATGTTGCTAAGGAATTATGTAAAAGAAAAAGAACTATGTTTTTTTATTATGTTAAAAAAAACTTACAAACAAAACCTTACAATTTTCGACGATTACCATTGTTTTTTACTGTAAATCTATATACATTACTCAAATCATGAGATAAACCAGTAAATGTCAAAAGATCGTGTAGGAATTACCTGTAGATTGTGAATCGTGCGTGATAATGCTTTCCAAAATTATGTATCCAAGACTTTAGGATGCAACTGCAACTTCTAGGAACTTCCAACTTCAAGTCATTTAGTTGATGTTCATGTAGGCTTGTAGCAGACTAGCACTAGAATGTTAACGTAAATTGTAAATTTGTAATCAATGGACAATGATCATTGAGAACTGAAATTTGTAGTATGTAGATGCTCATTGTAATAATAGAAAAATAAAAAAAAGTAATGGAAACATCATTGAGTTAAATGAGTTTTTCTTTTTCTATGAAAAATCAATGCAACTTGCAATGGAAAGTAATAGAAATAATACTAATTTAATATATTTTTCTATTTATTAAGTGAAAATATGGTTGGAATTTGGAAATTCTAATTTGGAAAATATAGTTTTATATAATGTTAGATTTTGAGCATTAATTCAACATACTCTAGGATATTTACTGAGAGAATAACATGTACAACATATCAAGCATGTATCAAGCATATCAAGCAATCACATAAGACAATGGACACACAGAGTTTCACTAGGGAAAACCATAAAGGTGAAAAACCCCACAACTTCCTTAGAGATAGAAAGAGCAATGATACAACCCAAGTACAAGAGATAGTCTTCTACTAGCAGCTACTCCTCGTCCTCAACTAGTGCGCCACTTTCCGAGTAGTGTAGAAGTGAATACTGAGATGATCAAATAGAGAGCTCCCGCTCTCTATTTATACTTATCCTGACCAACCTAATAAACTAGCAGGGCCGACTTGTCTAACTCAGTCTAATAACCCATGGTTACATTAATCCAGGCCGACCCCACACTTGGTGGTCTAATAACCCATCACTGCAAGTTACGACTCTTGCGACACTTGGCAATACAAATGACGACACTTCCGCATATTGGAATAATGCCATCTCTATAGGAGTACAACATACATAGGTGAAATACATTCCAAAGTTACGTATACATCAACATATAAGATCAAAGATATTTCATATTAATAATACTAGTAATATGATACTAGCAAAATAATGATGTTTTATAAATTTTGCTATTCTTCAAAAATATTAAATATAATGATGTTTTAGAAATTTTATTACCCTTCAAAAATACGTTTAAATGATAAATTAACCCTTCACACAAGACGGTTAACGAAAGTTTTTAACCATATTTGACAGTCAAAATGCCTCATGACGGTCATTTTTCCCGTCAAATTCCATCACTGCTTCGGGGTATGGGTGCCGACAAGGTGAGGCTCTTTTGGATGGGCACGTGGCTTTATTCCGGTAAAAAAGAAGAGAGACTAAGAGAGGCTGGAAAACTTCTTCTCCATAAAATTAAAGTCAAAGATATTGATAATTACAACCACAATGACATTCCTTACACCTCTCATCACGTGTTTCCTCACCTCAATCAACTCATCAAAACCCAAGGAAACAAATATGAGTCCATCGCTGTCAAAATTTCCACAATTTTTAAAATAAGTAAAAAGAACTGATTTACGTATATATATTTTTATACTTAAATTAAAGAAAAGAGAAGAATCTTAAATGGAAAACAGGTAGTTACTGGTGCAATGGATATGATTTAGGATTAAGTGGAGAACTGGCAACAGAATGGGACTTTTACATAAAATCACTAAACAATGGTGGGTGCAGATTGACCTCGGAAGAAGATAAGATGATATGGAAAAGCAATGAAAGTTTAGGCATGGTGACAGCGAATTCATCCTACAAGTCCATAATCAAAAGAAAATATCTTTTTCCGAAGCATTGGTGGTACAAACACATCTGGCTTTGAAAAATTCCATTAAAACTTAAATGTTTTATGTGGTTTGTTCTAGTGGACAGAGTGAAAACTTGGGAAAATCTGGTACAAAAAGGATGGATCGGACCTAGCAAGTGTATACTGTGTTTAAACAGTGCTGAAACTTCTTCCTATTTATTTCTTGATTGCCCATTTACTAAGATAGTTTGGGAGAAATTCTACAAGGCTTTAAATATTGACATCGTTTGGGGGAATGGTAATTTTGAAGCAAGCTTGAAAAATTGGATTAAATGTTGTAGGGAACATCCTACACTACCAGTGTTTATGTCTTGGACAATTTGGAAGGTGCGAAATAAGAATATTTTTGAGGATTTGTCCACTAATACTGAAGCAACATTTATTCAAACTATGAGTTTTTATCTGTCTTACAAAAAAAGGAGAAAAGTACTATTCACAGGAGGGTAAGCAATTTCATTTTGACCATTGATGACCCGGTTATATTTTTTGATGGTGCTACCTCCATGAGACAATGTCCAACTGCGGTAACTATCCTTCTGAACCAGGATCACTATTTTACTTTCCTCTTTAGATGTGGCAAAGACACAAACATGAAGGCAGAGCTTCTCTCACTTTGGTGCTCTTTGAGGATGGAAAATCAGTTTGGGTTTCCAAGGCTCAAGATCTATGGTGACTCATGAGTCACCATAAAATGGGAAAAGGGTGAGTATAAACTGAACATAACAGCCTTGACTCATTGGTGCAACATGATTAGAGATGAGATTGAACATTTCAGGAATATTTTACTTGAACATATCTACAGAGAAAACAACCAGCTAGGGGATAAGATGTCCAAACATGCACTTGAAGGTGAATATGGCTATCTTTTCTGGGAAGGATATTTTGAAGAGAAGATCCAGGAAAAAGGATCTTTATATTTTCTAGAATAAAAGGCCTGAGGGGTACTTAGATATTTCTAAAATAGGTTGATAGTGACAATTTGGAAAATCATTGTGATTGATTATATATGTCATCAATGTGTAATTTTGTATGGGACAGACTTCATGAAGAACAAGATCAATGTCATGTGATGACCAATCTATTGTTGTACTGTTTTAATTCATACTTTGAATATAAATAGTATGCTTTTTTTCCCTGGAAAAATAAAAGTGGGATTTAAAAAACAATAATTTAATTATAGTTGTGGGATTTTATTTTTCTTAATTGAGATTAAATAAATGGTAAATTTTGCACAATTTGTAAAATAAGGAAAATGAACCGATTTAAGTATATATATACATATAAGATTCTTCCCTTTTATTATACATACATACATACATACATACATACATATATATATATATATATATATATATATATATATATATATATATATATATATATGTATGTATATATATATATATATATATATATGTATGTATATGTATGTATATATATATGTATATACATATATCTATGTATATATAATAAAAGGGAAGAATCTTATATGGTAAGTGAGACTTTTCAAAAATTAAATTTAATTAGACAGCAAGTGGGATTTTCTTTTTCTTAATTGAGTTTAAATAAATGCCAAGTGTGATTTTTTTGTTAACTAATAATCCAACATATAAGTTAAAAGGTAAGTGGGGCTTTCTCTTTTTCTTTACTAATACTCAAACATATAACTTTAGATTTAAAACTATGAGTTTAGACTTAGAACTATGGAAAAATAATCGAAACAATCCTTTCTCAGGCTTCACTGTCTCCTGATGATGATCCCAAAGTAGGGATTGAAACATCGAGAAATTCTTTTTACATTTTGAATGCAGTTCCTCCCATTCTCAAGCCAAGGTACACTCAGGGAATTAGAAGGGGTCTCAACATTGCATGTTTTAGAGAATATTCTACGACTGTGCATATAGATCAAGGGTGATTCGAGGTATATGTTCCATTAGATTACCAATGGTTACATTTCAAGATCATATTTATTAAAATTACAGAAACAAGAATCATGCATTTTCCATATAATTACTTAGAAAACAATGCAATTGAAAAGAAATCATCAAGGATTAGTTGCTAGTAATCGAATACTTCCCTATGTATCTGACCAAGATGTCTCCTTATTTTATGATTGGCTGGTGCATATCCTTCAAGTAAATACTTTCCAAAACAATGAAAACAAATAAGAACAATGTAGTTATGGGAGACAATAAAAATCACAATCAAACTCCTGTTATTCTTAACTTTATTTGATGAGCATTGATGATAAATTTCCATTGCAAAGACACTTTGTCATTCAATGAAACATTCCAAAACCAATTATTAAATTCAATTGCAAAATGCATTTCAAATTATTTGCGCCAAATTTGGGGAACATCATTCATCATTTGTTTTAGGGAAACATAAAATATCGGCAAGGGGGAAGTCATGAAAATATGACCTGAACATATAACTACCCTCCAAACCTATAATTAAGCTAGGCATAGATACTTCAAATCTAATCACACTCCTTTACCCATTCCAAAAACCTAAGGCTTTAGTAGAAAATATTGAATTTATTTCCTCCAAATATGATTCTCTATGTCACCGTTTTGCTAATGGAATATATTTTCCTTCATTGCAGCTCAATTTCCCTGTACAAACTTTATATGATCAAGATTTATAGCTAGTGTTCTATGGGGTATCAAATCTTAGAACCATTTTCACCCATTTTTATTGAAAACTTTGTGTCACCATGTTGTAATGAATAGAGACTCCAATGTAAATATTCCCGCACCATCAACTCTTTCAAAATTACTCATGAGAATGTTTTGATTCTTTATACAATGCATTGGCGATCATTCATTGATACTTTATCCTTTTGATAGTGCAATTGTTCTATTTTTACATCATTACCTTCAAACCTATATTGTTGACCTTCAAACCTATATTGTTGATTGTATCAACACTCTACAACCATTAAGCTTCAACCCTCTGACAACATTCGCTCAACTTGTTCTTTGTTCCCATTGATTTTGATTGGCAAGTTGGCACTAGGAACCATTTCATTGGAACCTTCTACGTTGTTATTACTTTAATCTTGCACATTTATACCATTATGGAATACACTCCTTTTACGCTATCGTTTCTTCTTTTTGGTTGCGGCGCAGCTACTTCCACGGGTAATCATTTGTTAAAACTACACTTCATTGGTGATATTTCACTCAATCCACTAAAACATATGCACAATGTTTCAATGCATTTACCAGTATTCTTGTGCACATTCGACAAGATATCAACTTTTATTGTGAAATGGTTGACAAGTTCCTCACTTTCTCACTACAACTATTACATAGCCAAAATATGAGAATTCCTTTCCTCGAACCGATGTCTCAGCCAAATTTTGAGCATGGATCCCTCTAAAAAAGACATCTTTGATCATACTTATTTCTTATCAAAATTCCTTAAGTTGAGGGTATTTCCTACACATTCCTTGTGAATGTTCACATCAGTATAAAACACACATCAAAGAAAAGTATCATTTCTTATTTCCAAACCTCCAACGGGATGAAACAACGATATAGAGGGGAAGCTGAGTTATCAAAACAAAACTTGAAATACTCTCTAGTGGATTTATTCCAAATGAAAAAACTACTTGATTCAAACTCTTAATATGATCCTAGAATAACTACAAAACCTATACTACACCTACCCTAACCTACATTTGATTAACAAATCTTACATGAAATCATAGAGCCAGTGTAGCCATCGAAGGACATTTAGTCCCATAGAGATATCACGACCCTACATTGTTTAATAGGATTGATGCATCATGCAATACATGGTCATAAAAATTATACCAATCACAAATATGTACACAATAGGAAAAATCAAGTACATGTTACATAGAGGATATTTCCCATAGAATGACAATTCCAACCATGTCTCGATAATGTCCTGAAAACCAAATGAGAAAGTACGTGATTTTGGTGCAAGTTTCAAAGACAAATAATATACCTTATTAGGACAATAAGATGAAAATCCAAATTGATTGTCATGGATACCATCTTGTTATCAGATTCAGAGTGTGGAGTAATGATATGAGGACCTGACATAACCATCATCAAACAATGAAGTGATGCATCATACTCATCAATGCATTCTTCTTGAAACTAAAACTTCTCCATATAAAACATGTCCCCACCATCAAGATGTAGTAGATTATCATAAAAGGATCTTTATTTTCCACATCATAAACCATATTACTATTATCCTGATTTCCATTAAAGACATCCATGAAAATATTTTCTCCTTCATTACATTCCTCAAAATGAATAACTAAATTTTTTATATATTCTTCTGTGTCATCATTCCTCGACATATAGAATTCAGACTCAACATCATTTACGACATACATATTTTGGAGTTCACTTTGAGTTTTAGAATCTGCAAATAGGTCTGAGAAGAAAGAATAAAAACTTTTAAAGTAAATAAGTGACTATTTCCTCTAAGTTATTTAATAATTTTTCTTCAAAAATTGCATGCTCAAGGGAAACATTAGTCAACTGTTGTTCCAATAACAAATTATCAGTCAAAGAAACATGATTATGTTCTAGATGTGTTTCAACAAAAAAAAATCATCATCAATAACCATATTTTTTATAGTTAAATCATCCATCTTCTTATCAAACATTGATTTATCTTCTTTTGTAAATTCAGACAGAAGTGCCATTTGAAATTTTGGAAAATACAACATTCCAATTGTAGGTTCATTTCGATCATTTTATTTTACTTGTTCATTGGGGATGTGAGGACATGGTGCTTCCAAATCATAATTTACTACAACCTAGAAACCCATTGTAGCTACATATCCCATAGATTCTTCACATATTTTTTCATTTGACTCACTCACTAATAGAGTGGAAATATCTTCATGTGAATGTACAATAGGAAATGAACACTCATTCTATACATCAAACATTTTTAATAGGAATGTTTGTGAAGTTAGATTCCTATAATTTTTGTTATCTGACAATCCACTCGAGCGGACGCAAGCTGGATCTCCCTAGCTCAAAGTGAGTCTAGAACAAATAGAACAGACTACTAATTCATTTCGTAGATCTACTTAAGGATCGAGTACTAGATGCCTTACCTTTCACTTCGCAATCCTTTCTACTGAATGCTGCTCCACGTTTCATGGTCGTCAGATCCAAGCTGCAAGACCTGTCAAGACAAGAAACAAGAGAAACCAGTCAAAGACATCTATACAATAAGAGATCTAAGTAAACAGTTAAGCAGGTAAACTACTCAATATCATTACACACATGAACAATATTGGTGGAAAGCATTTGTATTACTGCAAATAGAGGAGTAAATAATAGAGATATAGAACTACAACCAAGGCTTAATGCTGTACCCCTTCTCCGCCAAATCCGATTGCCATATCCTTCCAAGGAAGTATGAGTTCTCCAATGGGTGAGTGGAGATGTTCTAAGAGTGATTTCACCAGCATGTAGATACCATAGCCTTCCTCCCTTTGGGATGGGAGTGAGCTTCATTTATATAGGACTAAGTGGATAGGGTATGGATAGGATAGGTTGAGAGATGGTAGGAGAGGCTTAATGGATCTCTCCAAAGGTTTAGGAACCGAGTGCCAGCTCTTCCAAGAGGTCATGGATAGGGTCCCAAGTCAGCAAGCTTCGAGATGGACCTCGAAGAAGCTATTTTTGCCATCTAACTAACTTCGCCGCACCCTGTAATGGGGCAAGGTGTGACGTCGCATGTTGCTAGTGTGCAGACTACGATGACCCTTCAAAATCTTAGCACAATTGGGTACAAATCCTCCCAGGATGATTACTTAGTCCAGGTATCTTCAGGGGTGTATACACTGAATCTCATGATGAGTAGATTTTGGGTGTAACGATTTTCAGCCCATTATAATTAGGCATTCCTTGGTTGAAGGGTCCTGGGTTAACATCATTAACACAACTGCAATCCTTTTCAGCAACAATTAAAAAATCACCATCTTCAAACAAGGAGAGGAGATGCAAACACCAACCAATTAATTCTTGGTTGTGAGGTTTTTCCTCTTCATAGAACCTATGATAAATATGAACCATTACTGAGTTAAACTCATCATCTAATTCATATTTCTTTCTTTGGATCCATTCAAGTTCTTCACATAAATTCTCATATTCATAGTATGCACGTGCAGTGATAAGAACATCCATAAAGTGTTCCAAGCTATGAATATACTTGAGAAGCAGTGTCTTAAACCAAGACCTAATTCATCCTTCAAAAGTGAGGGTAAACAACTTGCATATTTCATCATCTTGAACAATTTTGAGATTTCAATGTGTAACATCAAAATGAATGATATGCCAACTCAATGCATAGGTTTTCTCTTAACCATCAAATTTATATTATGACAAGAGATTGTTTGTCTTCTTGGGAATGCTTCCAGATGGTCTTGGTGAGCTGAAAGCAAGTTCCAATATAGGGATATGGAGAGAGGCCATTAACATTTAATTGAATCTATAGAAAATGAGTTCACATGGGTTGGCCTATCATCCTCCCTACTTTTAGTGTCAAATATGTTGACGAGTCGAAATGAACTAGGGGTCAAAAGTAGGGGGTATCCCAATAAGAAGTCCTTATCGGACCTCAAACCAACTACTTAATTATGGCATTGCACAACTTCTTAAAAAATTTCAATTATTTTGTTACAATCGACTTGATTGGGTCAACCTTGGTCGATTTTCCATTGAGATTTTGTTGTTCCATCAATTTCTAATCGACCAGTTGTTTGTCTGTGACCAACAAACTATTCCAGTCAGTCAGCCAACAAGAGTTCCTATGTTTATCACCTTCAAATCCAATCGACTTATACTAGTCAACTATGGAATTTCCTAGTCGATTTACATGCAAAGAATATAACATTCCCAACATTATTATGGATGGGAATAGGTTGAGTGGGCATGTTTTGTTGAGAATAGGCTTTCCCTTGAGGAAAATGGGATGGTTTAGGATGTGGTTGTATTGGAGGTTCTAATAGAGGGATACAAAAAGGGATAATAAGGGTTTATGGATGGTGGGGCGACATATGAAGTAGAGTCACTACCACACATATCTCCACTATACATAGGGCCATTGACCTACGGGGCATGATGGAAAGTCTAATAATATGTACTTGAAATTGCACTAAATGATGAGCATGGAGGATTGGAAGGATAATAGGGAAAAAAAGGTTTCCCTGGATGAGGATGCTCAACATTAGGGATATTACCATATGCATAAATTATTATGGAGTTTTTGAATATTATCATCGTCATTTTTTATATTTTGAATGCATGCATCCATTCTGCATTCATCGAGTGATCATGCATGCATCTGCATGCATCCAATCATCATTTTGGTGGTCTCCCCAGCACCTAGAGCCTATTTTCAGCTCCCTAGAGCCTGTCTTTAGCCCCCAGTAGCCATCCTACCTACCTGATGCACCTTGTTTTCCTCGCCTAGCTGACATGTGCGCCTTTTCTCACCTACCAGGATTTTAACAGTCAGTTAGAGCATTGATGGACTAGTTCTTCCATTTATTGCTTATCCTAACTGCCTGTAGCTCCTAGTTAACTAGTTCTGGAGTGCCACTTGACCTTGTGACAGCCTCATGCGCCCTCCTTGGAGTGTCCATCCCCTGATTTGTGCTCACATGGTTCTATTAGACTCAGTTAGACTCATTTGTCTGACTATTGACCATTTATGACTGCTACTACTGATTGGATGATGTATCCAATGTTATCCAAGATACACACCGAGGATGATTCGAATGACCTCGTGGCCTATTCGAATTCTATTGACAGTTATTGATTGTATTCAGTATTGTATTCATTTTACAGAGTGCTAGCTTATAGCTGATGTATGATACAACAATTTTTCTCCATTTTTTGTGTAATGAGTGATTATTGATTCAACAATTCTTCTTCTTCTATTTGCATTTCATGAGTGAATTCTAGGGAGGTATGCTACTGTTGAGTGATCCTAATCCTAAAATATCACATGGTATCAGAGCTGACAATAGTTATTCGAATTGTAGTAGTAGCAGTTGCAACCATTGTACCAATTCCTTGAGCAGTTGTCTTTCATTGAGCAGCAGAAGCCTTTGAGTTTCCACAACAAATCCTGGTTCTATTACCTTGAATTCACTGGAGAAATCCATTGAGGTCTAGCCAGGTGTGAAGGACCTAGTCATATCTGCTCAGTGTCGTAAGGCGGTATTCAATTCGAATTGCAACAGATCTTCTTTTGATAATTCTCATTGTTTTGCAGGAATCTCCCTCTTTCAGCTTCAAATTCTGCAATATCATGGATCTCAAGTTGAATTCATTCAACTACTTCAAATAGAAGGAAAAATTGGACATGTTCTTGAAGTCGAAGAGTCTTTCCATAGTAGTGAATGGCTCTGCAATTGAGCCCACTGGTGTAGTAGATAAATCTAAGTACTTAGACAAGCTTGATGAAGCAGTAGGTCTGCTTCTACTTAGCATTTCTGAATATTTTCACTTTCATGTTATCGATTTGAAGACTCCAAAGGAGGTTTGGGACAAGATCAAATCCCTCCTTGGCCAGAAATATGATTTGAAGGGGAATAAGCTAGAAAATGAGCTCGTCTCATTGAGCCCAAGCAGTTTTGAAACTATCACTAAGTTTCTCAGTAAGTTCAATAACTTGATTTCATAGTTGAAGAGGTATGGGATTAAGAAGGAATAAAAAAAACTCATCCTTGCCATCCCGTCGAAGCTAGGCCCTGATTATTCAATGTTTGTTTCGACCTTCCAGTCAGCAAAGTTGTCCATTCCAAAATGGAAATTCCCTTCACTTGAAGACTTCATCCAATATCTCACACTTGAGGAGGAGAAGCTTGTGCACAAGGGAGTGATAAAATCCAAGTTGGATTCAACTCTTGTAGCTATTGAGTCAAGGAGACAAAATGGCAAAGGAAAACAAAAAATTTCTGATAGAAAGTTGAATGACCAAAAGTAGAAGGAGGCTCCCATACAGTTAGATGGAGCCTCGAATCCTAGGTAGGACAAGCAAGCTCAGAAGGGAAAATCCAAGTGCACATACTGTAATCAAGGATATCACCCTGAGAGCTCATGTATGAAGAAGACCATAGATCTCATGGCTTCACTTCTTGAAAAACATAACCTTCTAGTACCTGCATGTGCTAGAAAGGACGAGAGTGAATCATCTAGATCTAAGGACAAAGAGAGATGCCATGCTCTCATGGCAAGTGAATCAACATCATCCTCCTTCATCATAGATTCTGGAGCATCAAGACACATGTCTTCCTCCAAGAATCTCTTCACTGGATTCGAAGCTACTGTTGGATGATCCATTATGTTGGGGAATGATTCTGAGGTCTCCTTGAAGGGGATTGGAAGAATCAAACTAGATCATGGATACTTCTTGGATGTACTCTATGTCCCCACTCTCACTCCTAATCTACTTTATGTATATCATATGACCCACACTGGAGATCCCAAGAGGGTGATCTTCTCTCCTAATGAGGTCGAAATTCAAGACATGGTATCAAGATCTATCATTGCAAAAGGTGTTGCAAATCATAAGACAAAACTCTATGAGTTCTCACACTTCTTACCTATCTCAAAGCAGTCTGCTCTTCACTCTCATGCAAATGAAGAGAGTAAGCTATGTCATCTCAGCTACAAACATTTTCAGAGCATGCAAACTCAAAATTTAGTTGAAGATCCTCCCAATATTAGATCTTCCCAAGGTACTTGTAAAGGTTTCTTGAATGGAAAAGATCCAAAAAATAAGGTTGAGAAAAAGAAGACTCAGAAGGTAGAGAAAATGCTAGATCCAGATCCACAAGAACCTGAATATATAGCACATATTGGTTCAACTCCTAGTTCGAAGTGGGCCACCATTGTTGCATCCACCAATGATCTTGTTGAAGATCCACCATCATCATGCCCTAGTTCTTTTGATAATGATCTCACCTATGTTGGTTCAAAGGAGATATCAAAGAACTACATGCACATTCATGGAGTTGTTGATCCTACCTCATTTGGTTTGGATCACATGTTTCAAAATGATATTCACATTTTTGGATTTGTTCCCACCATGATTGGTCAAAAGAACAAGTTTAGAAAGCCTCCATATTCACTTACTTCATCACATGAGATTTCAGATTTGGAGTTTGGAAGTGATGATGATCAAAGAGAGCAAGCTCCATCACATGAGATTTCAGATTCATAGTTTGGAAGTGTTGATGAGCAAGAGAGCGAACCTTCATCACATGACAGTTCAGATTCAGAGTATGAGAGTGATGATGATGAAGAGAGAATGCTAGATCCAGATCCACAAGAACCCGAATATCTAGCAACTAATTCAGAAGATGAGCGAATGGGAGATCCAGTTCCACAAGAACCTGATGATCTCTCACCTGATGATCCTCCTCTTCCGATATGTGTACCCACTACTCTCAGATCTGCCGGAGATCTTGTTGGTGATCCAACTTATAGACGGAGAAATAGATCATATTATCAGAATGGAAGGTTTCATCCTTCTCACATTACTAATCCATTTCAGGTTGATTGATCCTTCTTTGGAAAAGAAGGACACTTTCCTCCTTCCGGAGTGAGTGATGACATGCTACATTAGCATCCTTCAGTCTATTTTGAGGGAGGTATTTATTCCCATGGGGTTTTCCCTCTTTCCTCTTTTATTATTTAGCTTGTTGTACAAGGTGACCTTTGGTCTAAGTCACTAGGGCCCTAATTTTTCCATTTTTCAGTTACTACCTCATAGTATAGCTTGAGGGAGGGTGTTGGAATATTATCACCATAATTTTTTATATTTTGCATGCATGCATGCATTGTGCATGCATCCAGTCATCATGCATGCATCCAGTCATCATTTTGGTGGTCTCCCCAACACCTAGAGCCTATTTTCAGCTCCCTAGAGCATGTCTTCATCACCTAGTAGCCCTCCTACCTACCTAATGCATCTTGTTTTCCTCACCTGGATGACATGTGTGCCTTATCTCATCTACCAGGAGTTTAATAGTCAGTTAGAGCATTGATTGACTAGTTCTTCCATTTATTGCTCATCCTAACTGCCTGTATCTCCCAGTTAACTAGTTCTGGAGTGCCACTTGACCTTCTGAAACCATCATGCACCCTCCTTGGAGTATCCATCCCCTGATTTGTGCTCACATGGTTCTGTTAGACTCAATTAGACACATTTGACTAACTATTGACCATTTATGATTGCTACTACTGATTGGATGATGTCTCCAGTGTTATCCAAGCTACAGACTGAGGTTGATTTGAATGACCTCTTGGCTTATTCAAATTCTATTGACAGTTATTTATTGTATTCATTTTACAGAGTGCCAACTTACAACTGATGTATGATACAACAATTTTTCTCCATTTTCTGTGTAATGAGTGATTATTGATTCAACAATTCTTCTTCTTCTCTCTACACTTCATGTGTGAATTCTAGTGAGGTCTGCTACAGTTGAGTGATCCTAATCCTAAACTATCACATGGAGGTGGGAAATTGATTTTATGGATTTGATTTGGATGCCACAATGCCAATCACACCATCTACAAAGTGAGATTCCTCTGATAAATCTTGGTATGTGAAGTGCCCATGAGGTACATGAAGGATGATACTGAATATAGGTAATGAAACTAAGCATAGCTGATATCATATTATTGTGCCTTCAAGATGTATTCCAATTTATATTGTGGTCACGCAAAAGTGACATCCTTAGCTATGATAGGGGGTAAAGACTTCAAAAACTAGTGTAGGAGAATACTGTTATCCAGATGGATTTTGCAAAGACTCCTTCCTCTCCACCATTAAAAATATGATCCGTGATATGGGTAGAGATTTGGTTTATTGGAATGATAGAAGGATCTAAAAAACCTCGTCATATCTTATGGGTAACCACAAGAAGGTAATAAAAGTGGAAGCTGAGAATGCAAAGTTAATATATATCACAAATGGATGCTTAATGTACCTCTTTGTTAAAACTCTAGTGAGGGTCATTTGGAATAAATGAAAATGGATAGAACCATCCATAAGGTTATTAGAGTAGAACAATAGATGGAATGAAATTATAAGATTGGATGGGTCTTCACCTACATTACCTATTGGAATCTATTTAATACTAAGAGGGGGGGGGCGTGAATCAGTATTAATGCAGTTATGAGAAGATTTTACCTTCTTTAATAGATTAGTATTAACTTAATATTGATCTTCAATTATTCATCCAACATAAATAAAACATTCATCCACATATGCACCAAGACAAAGAACATAGAACATACATAATTTTGATGTGGAAACCCAAACGGAAGAAAACCATAGAATTTTCTTTTGTAATGAAAATATTACATTCAAGGAAGCATCGAATTCCTATGTTTACTAGCACCAACTAGAAGGAGGGACCGAACCCCTAGTTTTACAGGAACCTACCTGAAGGAAGCACCAACTAAAATGAGGCTACGACTCCCTGCTCCTTTCCCCATCCTATCACCCAGATATACAAAATAAGATGTTTCCTTTCTGAACTTCCAACATGTGCACACTTCTAATCTTCTGATGTTTGTTCTACTATGCACACCTTATGTATGTAGTCGTATTGCTGTAACTTCCTTACATACGTCACTTGACTTCTCATTCCACTCAACACTTCACTTCTATTGATGACTCACTTCATGTTCTGTGTGCTACTTCAACTGATCCCGCAGTCTATTCCAAATTTCACTATGTCGTCTGGCTATTGTGCAACTCCACTTCACAATTGATACCATGCTTCAATTGATAGCTTGTTGTTTTGAGATTGCACACTGGTATCAGATGGAACTATGCACTTATTGAGATGTGTCTATTCGGCTTAAGTTCCATAGTATTTCAGATCATCTACAACGTACTATGCATCATATGATTCATCCTTTCAGTTTAATGCACTTTCCTCAGATCATCTTCATCATGATGTGCATACATGATTCGGTTGCCATTTTCTTGTCACGCATTTGATGGACTTCTATACTTTGCACACTTCACTTTAACCTTCATGCATAAGCTAAACATCCGCGCATCTTTTGATACACTTCACTTCTATTTCTGCGCTTCTTTCTTAAAACATTTGTGAGTGTCTACGTGCTTCTTTTGCTACTGTCATTCAGTCCTCATGCACTTGCGCATCTTCTTCATTTTTCCTTTCTGTCTTTGTACAACCATCATATATCTATAGCATCACTCTGTGCACCATCATTCCTCTACTTGTGCACAATAGGCTCTTCGATAGACCATATTGTTATGTACCTCAATCCCTTGATGCCCCGAATATAAATCTATATCTTCCACTTTGAAGCTCTTCGACCTTGCCATCAAGCTTACTTTAGATCTCCAACTTGCTTCCCTATTTATACATGTCATGCATGGATTGTATGTCCACAATTTGGGTGTGGAATTCCTTCTTCCTTGCTTCATAGATTGTGCTTCTACCACATGTCATGTACTGCAACACTGGTGTGTCCTTTCTTTGTTGGTTCTACGCATACATGGTCCTCGACATGGTGGAACTTTGACCCTTATTGTACCATCACTTGTGGATCTTGTGCACTTGATGTTTCAATGCTTTTTGGATCTTGCACATACATGATCTTCGACTTGGTGGGACTTTGACCCTTTCGATAATATCACTTGTGGGTCTTGTGCACTTGATGTATTGTTGGCTATGGAATTTGCGCATATACTCACTTCAGCCACTAAACCCTTCTTGGAACTTGTGCATGCTTCAACAACTGAAAGCTTCTTTTGATTAGCGATGACTTGCATTCTTTCAGGACTTGCATAACTGTTCAACCATCTCTTATTCCATGTTGTTTGCACACTTCGCTTGACTTGCTTGTGCACTCTTGAATCTTATATTGACTTGTTTGAGCACACTAGTCTTTTTCCTATGTATTATTTGGATTACTTGCACAATATTCAAACTTTTGTCCAACCATCCCTTTAGCTTGTACCTTGAAGGACTATGAATGGATGGACTTGTGACCTGCTCAAGTACATGTGCCTTATGTACTTCTTCAAACTGGATATGCATGATGTACCCCTGGACACGTCACTTCTTCAGACTGGATGCAACTTCTATATATACTTCTTCATACTTGTTATAGGTCAAATATGCTCTTCTCCGTCTATGATCACACAAAAGGACACTAAGGATTGAAGAGATAGGTTGACCTAGATGACTTATTGACTGGAACTACACTCTTCAACTGAAAATCTTAGCTTGTCTACTAATTTCATGATATGATCGCTACTATCTGGGTAGTAAACCAGTGTACACCTTGAAGATGAACACTACTTTGCTCAAGGACAACCAATATACACCTTAAAAATGTTGCAAACGCTTGTTGTAAAACATAAAAGTTGCATATTGTACGCTACTCTGCCTAAAAGAAATCCATGTACATCTTAAGATGAAGTCAAAAAAATATTAAGTTTACAAGTTGGGAATAGTTGAAGTTGGTTCTGCAACTTCCCCAACCTCCCAATTCAACCACCTCTCGAATCCAACTGCCTACCTTGTCCCATTAATACAAGGAGGATCCATGAGAGAGGGACCTGGAAGGAATGCTTTAACTGCTATTATGCTGGAGGAATTCCCAAGTCATTGTGAAGAGCAGGAGCCTAGACCTCGGTTGCAGAAGCATCTTGATAGATTAGGTATATTTGTACTGATTCATGTTTCTTTGACAATAAAAGGTGGAAATACCCTTCCTATCCCAAATTGAATGTCTATTAGATCGAATGTTCATTTGGTTTAATATTTGATTGTAGTTGATGTTTAATTGTTCTTCAATTTCGTCATATTTATTGCAGTCAAGATACGCTGAGGAAGGTTTAATTTGTGTTGTAGGTTCATCATAGTGGAAGATCAAGCGGAAGACCAAGCGAAAGCTAGGACCAGCCATCGATAAAAGGTACATCTTTCGATATCTCAATCTCTTTCCATTTGTAGTAACTAATGCAAGACAATGAATGTATTTACCTGTCACCCCACCCAAGTTTGTAGTGTCTTCTCCTCACTATAAGGTATTTTTCCCGCACAACAGACCGGCGACTTCGCTGGGGAGTAACTGGTTGTTGTTCTACTCTAGAAGGCCTTGTTAGGTTTTCTTCCAATCTATTTTCAGTCTTTTTGATTCTCTGAGAGGTCTTATAGGTCATTGTTACCTGTTCTTTTTATCCTGATTCATCTCAGTCCACTGCTTCAAAGCCTTTTTGTTTGTTTCTGAGCCTTGTGCGCTAGTTTACCATAATTATAGTAGCATTTTCTAGCTGATGAATGCTGCTTTGTCCACTACATAGTAGCATTTCTTTCCTAGTGTACATTGGTTTCTGTACTACACAGTAGTTCATTTTCCTGTAACTTTCAGTTTTCTGTTAGGGTTTGATTTTCAGTTGTTTTGGTTCCACTTCTAGCCTTTTGCTTTGCTTCTCTAATTGACCCTTGAGACTTGTGTTTCTCTTTTGAGTCTTGCTTGCCTCTCTTAAGTCTTTTAGTTTGCCTTTACTTGCTTGAGTACTTGATTAGGGTGTCTTTATCATTTCTAACTCTTTTGAAAGCCGTGCACTATTCTCTGTTAGACATAGCTGTACTTTTTTCTGCCCTAGATGCTTGTTGCAGTCATACAGACCTGCGCTCTTAACGTTTGTTGTCTGTGGCAACAGTAGCACACTTTTACTGTGTCTTATCCTTTTGTTTAGGGTTTGACCCCAAGTTTGAGTCCTTAGGGTGGCTTTGAAGGTCGTTTGGTCTAGATACTTTCTTATTATCTTTTTAGTTCAGTCCAAGTGAGTTAAAGCTTTCTAGTCAGCTTTTCTTTTGAGTCTGTGTGTTGGTAGGGTCACTTTTGGTTCGGTTACCTACTCCTTTGTTTGGCGAGTGTTTTATTAGGGTTTTGGTGCTTAGGAATAGCCTTTTAGGTCTGTCTTTCAGTTGAGAGCATCTCTTCTCCTTGCTTCTTTTACACTTTGTTCCAAACCTAAATTTTTTTCTTTTGAAACAACTTGGTAGGATAAGTCTTTTTCAAGTCTTTTGATTTGATTGTTTTGAACCATTAGGTTGTCTTTCCTTACTCACACTTTGCATTATTTCTTACTTGCTCCATTCCAAGTTCTTTTTTTTGCAATTATTAGAAAAGACAAAAATTGTATTCGATAGCTTAAGTAGTAATATTTGTCATCATTTTGAAGTAGCATAGTTTTCTTTGCTTTGAAATTAAAAAGAAAATTAAAAAGAAATTTGATTTAGGATTGCCTAGTTTCAGTTTTGGAAAGAATATAAATGAAAAGAAAAGAGTCTTTTGTGAATTTGAATGCATTGTTTCTTTACGCACTTTGCTTTCTGTCGAAACCATTCCACATATTGCACTGCCCTTATTGAGTAAAAAGTAGCCCTTAAAAAGAAACATTAATAAAATTAACTAGCAACATTTTTATTTGTAGATATACACATCATCAACTAGCTTAGGCTAGGGTTTCGGGTTTAAATCACCTTAAAATACCCGAAATCAGCTTCATTACTCAACAATCGTAGTGCAACTATCTATTATGTAAATCCATCTGTATCAAAATCTCTTGGGAAACTCCACTGAAACCAGAGCTAAGCACGAGGTTGTGTGAGACTAGAATTGCTGAAGATAACCCCTCACTTTCTTTTCGAGCATAAACCAGAGTTGTCTCGCGTATGGGGATCCTTTTGGATTTCGAGCTTTGTTACCCTGCCCACACGTTATAGCTAGACTGACGAATGCCCCCCCAAGAATTTTCGTACTTATGGTAGCCTTAGTATCTTGACCATATAGGATTCTTCACAGGTAGAGTGGAAGGCTATTTCCACTTCACCTTGGACAGCCGCGGAAGCTAACCCTTTGGCAGTAATATCATGAGGGTGGTTTTCTAATTCAAATGCTTGCACCCATAGGACCTATATTGGAAGCCATGTAACTGACTATCTATACTCTATTAGCTGGTTCTGGTCCATCATCATCCTAGACTGACTTTTGAGAGTATCAGCTTTGTTTTCTTGGTCTTGATCACCTGTAGGACATTTTTAGTGGCGTGCTCTTTGTGCCGCTTGTTTTTAGTTGGCCTTAGATATTTCTGGCCCATTGAGTCAGAAAATATAGATAACATCCCGGTAAGCACCAATCAAGGGACCCCTTTTTAAGGGGATCCTTATGCTTTTCCATTCATTGGGAACATTGGTACTCCCTTAATGGCTACCTTGAATCTTCTGGGATTCACTATAGGGCTACCGGTTTGGTTGTTTTCCACTCCGAATGCCTTGCATGCTCCTGATGCTTCTCAAGTAAGCACTTCACATCAACAACATCAGAACCCTATTCCTGCTTCACCAGTAACATCTTCTCCTCCTCCTTCTACCTCATGTGGTGAAAGTAGTAATACTAGTAACCAGCAGTCTAAACGGAATAGACAGAGGAAGAATAGGAAGAAGATGCCAAAGAAAGGGGGCACCCACCTAGCCTCTGGAGGTCATGCTAGGAGCAAACATTCAGTCACTATAAATCACACTAAACCTATGCAACCAGCCTCTGGAGGTCATGCTGGGAGCAAAATTTTAGTCACTGCAAATCATACTGAAATCATGTCTTCAACCACTATTGCTCATGTTGAGGACACGTCATTGATCATTGCTAGTCATATTAATGACAAGTCACTAGTTATTGTGAGTCATACTGGAGACACTGAATCAGCCATTGCAAGTCATGCTGAAAATTTTGACAATGTCAACAAACCTAATAAACAGAAGCTTAAGTTTCCTTGTAAGTTCTGCGAGGGAGACCACTTGACCTATTTGTGCCCTGTACTTCCAGAAGTGCAAAGTGTGTGGTCCATAATTCAAAATTCTTCTGCTTCTGAGCAACCAACCACTACAAGTCATGCAAGGGGCAAGATGTCAGCCAATGCTAGTCATGCTAAGAGTACTGTTGTTGTAAAGGAGTCTTGGTTTATAGGATGCAAGCCAAAGTTCCCTTGTAAACTTTGTAAGGGAGATCACCTTACTCACCTGTGCCCTACTATTCCAGAGGTGTGGAGAGTGTGGTCCATGTCTGAAGGATCCTCTGCTCCTGAATTTTCTATAGATTCCCAACAGCCTGATCAACCTTTGGTTGATGAAGTGGTTGAACCAATGCAATATTTGGTCAACCCCACTCTTCCTTCGGAGAGTGAAGTGATCGAATCGATGCAATCTTCGAATGATCCCATCAGTCCTTCAGAGACCGATGCACCTGTCCCTAAAATCTTCTACATTACCAGTTCAGATGTTTCTAAAATGGGGGCCACTTCATCTGTTCCGAGTGAACCCCTACCAAGCTCTGGGATCATTTCCTTTGATTGGAATAGTCTAACTGGGCCTCGCCTTCCTTCTTCTACACCTTTCTAGATAAAGGTTGATATTGGCAACCATGCGGTTCATCGATGTATTGTAGATGAAGAAGCCTCTATTAGTATCTTATCCCCTTATGCTTGGAGAGATTTAGGTTTTCCTAACCTTGTTCCAATTGTTAATTGGTCGTTGACTTTCGATAAAAGACCTAGTGAACCGTTGGGATTCCTCCCTCAAGTACCCGTTTGTTTGGGTGGAAAAACAGTCTTAGTTGATTTTATGGTTTTAAAGGACCCTATGGACTTTGATATGATCCTAGAGCATGATTACGTATATGCTATGCAGGCTGTGGTGTCTACGCTCTTTCATGTGATGCATTTTCCTCACAATGAAAGCATTGTCATTATTGATCAACTTACATTTGTTGATCCCTCTTATTACCCAACTATAGACCAAGTATATCCCTCACCAGTAGGCACTACCATGTCACAATCAAATTATGTGGCATATTGTTCCTTGAGTCCAATTGCTACTGAGAAGAAGCCTCTAAATTAATGATTACCTTCTAGGGACTGGGTCTTGGCAATTGACCAGGTGATGACTCCATCTGAATGTTTAGATATGTATTCCATCTGGGATAATATACTTTCCTCTGATGAAGTTTTCCTAAAGTATATAATGCAGTCTGCCATTCATTTAGAGATTGATCCACCTACGAGCATTCTTCTACCTTCACTTCGAGATCGTTAAAAACAATAAGTAGGCTACAAGCATTCTTCCATCTCTCCTTTGACCTCGTTAAAAACAGTAAGGAGGTCACGAGTTTACTTTTCAAGGCTCATTAAAACTTTACGAAAAATATTTTTATACATTTCTTTCACGCTCTTGTTAGACTCTTTAAATATGACAATATTGCCGAGTATAGTTGTGTTTTTAGACTCGTTAAAGGATTTGAAGCGACATCCGCTTAAGTATGAGTTTAACCCTTTTCCAGACTTTTGCGGATTACTTACAAAAAATGAATACTCTAGTCATACGTGGCTAGAAGAGTTCTTCTCTCATCATTTTACACTTTTTCGGGGGAGGAGACTAATTGTACGAAAAGGACCTTTGGAGCCTTCTTTAGGGTTTTTCAGGCCCTCAAAACAGGAAAACACCAACGAGCATTCACCTACTCGGGCTCGATGTGAAATCCACGAGAGGGTATATAGAGGATTGTTTAAGTTTTTCAGACTCTATAACAGGAAAACACTAGTGAGCACATACTAACTCAGGCTCGATACTAAAATCCATGAGTAAGTGTATGGAGGATTATTTAAGTTTTTCTGAATCCTTAAACAAGAAAACACTGGCGAGCAAGAACAGAACTCGGCTCGATATTAAAATCCAGAGATCAGTACTATAGAGTATTCTTCTATCTCTTCTTTGAACTCTATAAATAATGAAGAAGGTCCTGAGTCTTCCTCCCATCGGCTCGTTAAATTTTACATGGTTGGGGTTATTGAGTCTTCTTTTCTTTCTTGGACTCATTAAAACAAAAAAAAGGTATTGTTTTACCAAAAAGAATAAGGGATCATAAGGGTATATCACATCTTTTCAGTTTCAAAGGCAGTTCAGTCAATCATATCCTTGAACATAGCACCTATTTGAGTCTATCATTTCAGTTGGGTTTCAGTTTTTGACCTTAGGGTGAGCCTGATCTTCGAGTTTTTTACTTCCCTAGTTGGTTATTCTTCCAACCATATGGAGGGTCTGTTAATGTCTCCTACATTGCAGGCTTATATCACTTCCACTGCATGTTGAAAACTACCTAAGTCACTTTGTGTCATGCTTATTGTTCAAGGATACAACCTATGTTAGCCATTCTGCAGTTTGCCTTGACCTCATGTGTCGGCCATCTTGGTGTCAATTCTATTACTTGTCCTACTCCACATCAACTCATACATTTTGAGTGTTTCTCCTGTTGGATGATGGAGGATGCATTAAGGTCTCCCTTCCAATAGACTTCTTCGCATCGAATTCAACTCATTATTCTCTGGGAATGAAGTTTAGAGTTTCGGTTAGTACCTTGGGGATTGCAGTCATCAATGGAAGTTTCCCTCACTGTTGAATAACGGGAATACATAAATGTCTCTTATTCGACATGTTCCTCAAGTGTTCGACTTCAAGTCTACTTATTCACACTTGTTGGAATGTACTAGGTACATTGGGCCCCATTATCATTATCAGTGGAATCCCTCGTGTTTGTTAACGGTATACCTCAATGACCGGTAATCAAACGATACCCCCCCATGTTAGACTCCATCTCATTTATTCACATGGATATGGTTTGTACCTTGGGTTGTTTGGACGAATACCTTGGGATTTTGATAGCATCACTCTATTTTTGTTATCACCCAAGCTGCGCAAGATTGAGCCTCACTCACTTTGGCTCTCCATGAGACATAGATCCAGTTTGTTGCTATGGCTATGATCTCTCATTTTGACATGGATCCACACTTGTATTTCAGTGGCGATGCTATATATACATATCCTAGTTATGTATCAGAGATCATGTCGTATCATGCTACACATTATGATGTCAAGATTGTAATTGCTCGCTAACCTTGATCGTTATTTCGGGTACTTTTATGACTTGGTTCTGTGGTTTCTTGCTCCTCCTATGACTTGGAATTATAATGTATTTCGGCCATCATTTCCCTCTGACCTCACACATTAGGGGGCATCTATTATAGGTCAAATCTTCACTTCTCCATCCATGATCACATTTCTCTGTTGATCACACAAAAGGACACTAAGGATTGAAGAGCTAGGTTGACCCAGATGACTTATTGACTAGAACTACACTCTTCAGCTGAAAATATTAGCTTATCTACTGATTTCATGAGATGAACTCTACTATCTGGGTAGTAAACTAGCATACACCTTGAAGATGAACACTTCTTTTCTCAAGGACAACCAACGTACACCTTAAAAATGTTGCAAACGCTTGTTGTAAAACACAAAAGTTGCATATTGTAGACTACTCTGCCTGAAAGAAACCCGTGTACATCTTAAGATGAAGTCAAAAAATATATTAATATTACGAATTGGGATTAGTTGAAGTTGATTCTGCAACTTCCCCAACCTCCCAATTTAGCCACCTCTCGAATCCAATTGCCTACCTTGTCCCACAAATAAGAGGATCCATGAGAGAGGGACCTAGAAGGAATGCTTTAACTGCTGTTATGCTGGAGGAATTCCCAAGTCATTGTGAAGAGCAGGAGCCCAAGACTCGGTTACAGAAGCATCTTGATAGATGAGGTATATTTGTACTAATTCATGTTTCTTTGACAATAAAAGGTGGAAATACCCTTCCTATCCCAAATTGAATGTCTATTGGATTGAATGTTCATTTGGATTAATATTTGATTGTGGTTGATGTTTAATTGTTCTTCAACTTCATCATATTTATTGCAGTCAAGATACGCTAAGGAAGGTTTACTTTGTGTTGTAGGTTCATCATAGCGTAAGATCAAGCGGAAGACCAAACGAAAGCTAGGACCAACCATCGATAAAAGGTATATCTTTCGATATCTCGATCTCTTTCCTATTGTAGTAACTAATGAAAGACAATGAATGTATTTACCTGTCACCCCACCCAAGTTGGTAGTGTCTTCTCCTCACTATAAGGTATTTTTCCTGCACAACAATACTTGCATCCTTATGCTTCACCATCTTGCTTGTACATATACTTTGTCAATGTCAGTGGCTTCTCTATACTTCTTCAAGCTAGCATGGGAATACTGAATCCACTTGACTTCAATTGACATCAATGACTCAAAATGAATCAATTTAAATCCTCTTTGACATTAGTTGACATCAATGACAACCAAAGTTAAAAAATATCCTCCTTTGGCATTGTTGTCAACACCTTATGAAGCTATGCGTAATCATCTTCTTGAACTTGTATGCTTCATTTGTTCACGTCGTAGTACTCCCCCTTTGTATATGTTCCCCCTGAATTCTTTGCCATTTTGAACCTTTTACATCTATGCATTCTACTGCTAGTGCTTCTTTTGCTTTCTATTACATCTGCACATATTGTATGATTTATTATCATCTTTACTACTCTAATGCATGCATTATGGTTAGATTCATCTTCATGCTATTTCTTCAATAATCTACTTCATGCTCTTTCACGTGTTCATGCTCTTTCATGTATTTTCTACTGCATGCTGCTGCTTCTTAGCTTCTTCCCATTTCTTCTCAATTGCATTACTTTTTAGCTTTTTCATCTTACTTCTCAGCGTCATGAATCTTCTCCCCCTTTGAAATCAATGACAAATAGGTTCCATTACTTGTGCAATTTATTGATTCTCTTTTCTTTTTATTTGCACTGACCTTCATTTATCTCCTTACATGGATAACTCCCCTTGTCTTCATGCTTCATTTTTGAATTTTCTGCACTGATATCTTGTAATCTGTATAATCATTTCATAATAATATTTTATTTCTTTCCCTGTATATGTGTCACATTACTTCTGTATCTTGATCTTCTGTTCCTGGCACATCACTCCATCATTCTTTGTGCAGTGATTCATGAAATCATCCTTTCATTCCAACTACGTAGTACCTAGACCCATCTATATTCATGCCTCTTTATTTGTTCATATCACAACACTCCATCATTATTTGCGTAGTGATTCATGAAATCATCCTTTCGTGCCAACTACGTAGTACCTAGACCCATCTGGATTCATGGCTCTTTATTTGTGTTCTCATTATGTTGCAGATTGAGAACCACACCTAGTTTTTCCATGAGATATTCAAATGTACTTTGTGGAAGAGGTTTTGTAAATATATCCACAATTTGTTCCTTAGTATCAACATATGTTAGTTTGATTACATTGTCAGTAATATGCTCTCTTACAAAGTGATACTTGATGGGAATATGCTTAGTTTTGCAGTGCATAACTAGATTTTGGGAGATACTGATTGCGCTTGTATTGTCACATAAAATATGTATTGGCTTATTAATATCTACTTGTAGATCCTTCAGAGTTTGTTTCATCCATAAGACTTTTGTGCAGCAAGCAGATGTTGCAATATATTCTCTTCTGATGTGGATAATGTGACTGATGGTTGTTTTTTTGCTAATCCATGATACAAGACAATTTTGTAAGAAAAATGCAGCTCCACTAGTGCTTCTTCTATCATCTACACTTTTTACCCAGTCTGCATTAGTGTATGCTACTAAGTTTAAATCTTTGCTTCGTGGATACCAGAAACTAAAGTTCATGGTCCCTTTCAAATACCTGAAGATTCTCTTGACCGCTTGAATGTGTGTTTCCTTTGGTGCTGCTTGAAATATTTCCACAAGTCCAACAACTTGCATGAGATTTGGTCTTGAGGAAGTTACATATAGTAAGCTTCTAATCATATATAGATCTGTAAAGTATCTGATTAACTTCCTCATCTTCATCTTCTTTACTCAACTTGCATCCAGTGACCATGGGTGTACAAACTGACTTGCAATCCTCCATGTTGAACTTATTCAACATTTTTTTCACATACTTAGATTGGGAAATGAAGATGCCATTATCCAATTGGGATATTTGTAATCCAAGGAAAAAATATAGTTCCCCAAGCATAGACATTTCAAATTATTTCTGCATATCTTTGGCAAATTACTGGATCATTTTGTCATCGTTGCTTCCAAAAATAATATCATCAACATACACTTCTACAACTATTATTTTGTCATTCTCAAATTTTATATAAAGATTGTTGTCTACTCTACCCCTTCTGAAACCTTGGTGTTGCGGATATTTGTTCAATCTTGAATACTAGGCCCTAGGAGCCTGTTTAAGTCCATATAAAGTTTTATTTAGTTTCCAAACATAATCTTTGTTGCTTGAAAGTGAAAAACCATCTCGTTGATCAATGTATACTTCTTATTCAAGATCTCCATTTAGAAATGCCGATTTTACATCCATTTGATATACTTTGACATTTTCTACACACGCATAGGCCAATAATAGTCTAATTGCCTCCATTCATTCCACAGGAGAAAAGGTTTCTTCAAAGTCTATTCCTTCGATCTACGCATAACC
Source organism: Larix kaempferi (assembly GCA_027924585.1). Classification (NCBI taxonomy): domain Eukaryota; kingdom Viridiplantae; phylum Streptophyta; class Pinopsida; order Pinales; family Pinaceae; genus Larix; species Larix kaempferi. The sequence goes on along the minus strand of BSBM01001402.1, from coordinate 20,410,489 downwards.
TTTGCACACTAGTCTTTCCTTATTTCTAACAACTTGTCCTTCTTCATTTAGTTTGTTTCTGAATACCCATTTTGTATCGATAACATTCTTATTCTTAGGTCTTGGAACAAGTTCCCAGGTTTCATTCTTCTCAATTTAATCTAATTATTCATTCATGGACTTCATCCAACTTTCATCAGCTCTTGTTTCTTCAAATCCTTCCTGTTCTATTTGAGACAACAACAAAAAATGAACTTCCTCGGTTGAATTTCTCAGGCTTCTTTTGGTTCTTACTCCAACATATTTTTCTCCGATAATCAATTCTTCTGAATGATTCTTTTGGACATACCTAGAAGGGGCCTTTGTATCCTATCTACTGTCTTCTAATCCGCATTGATATATTTCCTCATGTCGAACCTTTGTTTCTTGATTTTCTAGTAACTCCTCATGTCGAACTGTGTCTCTATTTTTTATTTTGATTTTTTCTAAGTCAAAAGTAAGTGTGTGTCCTTGATCACACATCTGACTGACACTCTGAAGATTTTGTTTCATATCTTCAACTAGTAAAACATTTTATGCCTTGGTTCTTTTGTTTCCCAAGCTTGCTAGGCCTTTACCGAAGATGTTAGCTGAGCCGTTATCCCCAAAGTAAACATTGCCTCCCTTATCTTCTCTATACTTTAGAAAATTGTTTTTGTCTCCTGTCATATGCTTAGAGAAACCGATGTCTATATACCATTCCCCTTGCTTGTTTTGTATATGTAGAGCTAGACTGTAGGCTTCCTGATAAACTTGATCTTCCTGAACTTCAACTGGTTCAACAGATCATGCTAGTTGCAACTGATTTTCACAGTTCTGACTATTGTGACCATGATTGTGACATTTATCACACTCATTTTCTAGGCTCAAAATACTGAAGGTATTGAAATCGTTTTTTGAGGTCTCAACTATTTTCCTTAGATTGTTCTATTTAGGATTTATCTTATTGCATGAACCATTCATCCTAGTGTACGCCAGTGCAAAAGTTATGGAATTTATTGCTTTATGACCAAAATTGTGATAGTAATAAGAATTTCCCAGGAAAATATTTTGATACCTGATGGGATAGGCTCTCCGAAATGGCGCAGGCTTGGTTTTCGTATAACTTGGATTCCTATGCTCTTATTCACACTTATGATTCATCCTTGAGAGTGAAGTACTGAGCTTGTTTGTGTAGCTGTTAACAAAATGTGATTCTTCATCAATGTTATTTCTACATTTTTTCTCATTCTCCAGCTGAAAGATTACCTTTTGTAGTTCATCTCTTATATAGAAAATTTTGGCTTCTAGTCTTTGACACTTGTCTTCTCTTAATTTCAACTTCCTAGTGGTATCTGCCTCTAATATCATAAGTGACTCCTACATAAGCCTTCTTTTCTTTCTTGACTTCTTCAATTCATTTAGAGCATTGATTAGTTCTCCTTCAAAGTCCACTTTATCCATTTGTTCATATTTTGAGTCCATGTTGGCACAAGGATCTATCTTCCAGATGTTAATCTGTTACTGAAGACACCTGCTTTGATACCAATTATTGGAATCTATTTAATACTGAGAGGGGGAGTGAATCAGTATTAACACAGTCATGGGCAATTTTTACCTTCTTTAATATATTAGCATTAAATTAATATTGATCTTCAATTATGCATCCAACATAAATAAAACACTCATCCACATATGCACCAAGAAAAAGAACATAGAACACACAGAATTTTGACATGGAAACCCAAATGGGAGAAAACCACAAAATTCTCTTTTGTAATGAAAATATTACAGTCAAGGAAGCACTGACTTTCTGTGTTTACTAGCACCAACTTGAAGGAGGCACCGACATCCTATTTTTATAGGCACCGAATTGAAGGAAGCACCAACTCCCTATTTTCTCCAGCACCAACTGGAAGGAGGATACAACCCCCTTATCTCTACCTCGTCTTGTAGCCCAGATATACGAAATAAGATGTTTTCTTTCTAAACATCCAACACACACACACACTTCTGATATTCTGATGTTCATTCTGTTGTGTGCACCTTTTGTATGTAGTCGTATTGCTGTCACTTCCCTACATACATCACTTGACTTCTCATTCCAATCAACACTTCACTTTTGCTGATGGCTCACTTCATGTTTTGTGTGCTACTTAAATTGATCCTATAGTCTACGCCAAATTTCACTATGTCATTTTTCTACTATGCAACTACACTTCACAACTGATACTATGCTTCAATTGATAGCTTGTTGTTATGAGATTGCGCATTGTTATCATATGGAACTATGCACCTACTGATATGTTTCTGTTCAGTTTAAGTGCCACAATATTTCAAAAAACATTCAATGTACTGTGCATCATATGATTCATCCTTTCAGTTTAACTCACTTGCCTCATATCATCCTCATCATGATGTGCATACATGATTCTATTGTCATTCTGTCATCGCACATCTGATGGAATTCTCTAGTTCACACACTTCACTTTAACCTTTGTGCATCAGCTAAACATTTGCACATATTTTGATATACTTCAGTTCTATTTATGTGCTTCTTTCTTACAACATTTGTGACTATCTATGTGCTACTTGTGCTACTGTCATTCAGTCCTCACACACTTGCGTATCTTTTGCATTCTACCTCTCTATCTTTTCTCAACCACCACATATCTACAACATCACTCTGCACACCATCATTCCTCTACTTTTGCGCAATTGACTCCTCGCTAGAATATAAATCTATATCTTCCACTTAGAATTCGACCTTGACATCAAGATTACTTCAAATATCCAACTTGCTTCCCTATTTTTACATGTCCTGCATGGATTGTATGTCCACAAGTTGGGTGTGGCATTCCTTCTTCCTTACTTCATGGATTATGCTTCTACCACATGTCATGTACTACACCTCTGATGTGTCCTTTCTTTGTCGGTTCCGTGCATACATGGTCCTCAACTTGGTGGGACTTTGACCCTTGTTGTACCATCACTTGTGGGTCTTGCATACTTGATGTTTCAATGCTTTGCGGAGCTAGTGCATACATGATCTTCGACTTGGTGGGACTTTGAACCTTGCGGTACTATCATTTGTGGGTCTTGCACACTTGATGCATCATTAGCTGTGGAATTTGTGCATATATTGACTTCAACTGCTACACCCTTCCTGGAACTTGTGTGCACTTCAACAACTGAAAGCTTCTTCTGATTAGTGATGACTTGCACAATTTCAAGACTTGCATAACTGTTCAACCATCTCTTGTTCCATGATGTTTTTGCACTTCGCTTGACTTGAGTTTGCACTCTTGAATCTTCTATGGAATTGCTTTTGCACACTAGTCTTTTTCCCATGTATTCTTTGGCTCACTTACACAATCTTCAAACTTTTGTCCAACCAACCCTTTACCTTGTACCTTGAAGGACTATGACTGGATGGACTTGTGACCTACTCAAGTACATGTGCATTATGTACTTCTTCAAACTGGATATGCATGATGTACCCCTGGACACACTTCTTCAGACTAGATGAATCTTCTAGATATACTTCTTCAAACTTGCATCCTTATGCTTCACTATTTTGGTTGTGCATATACTTCTTCAATGTGGCTTCTCTATACTTATTTAATCTGGAATGGGAATACTAAATCCACTTGAATTCAATTGACATCAATGACTCAAACTGAATCAGTTGACATCCTCTTTGATATTAGTTGACATCAATGACAACCAAATTTCAACATTAGCTTCAAATTTTTGGATGTATAATGGTAAATTGGTTGGAATTCAAGGCCACATAGGTCATGTCAAATGGGGCCATTCATTAGTATAGAAAAATCATGTAGCTTTATAGTATCCATGAAAGGAAAACTTAGTATGGGAATGATAGATGATTCCATGTTCACATTGGGACTGGTGTTTTCACTAGAAATATTTCCTTCAGAGCTACCACCAGTGAGCGAAATTCCAATAGAGGTTGGGATATCACAAAACATGTTACACAATGAGTTATTGGAATGAATATGAATGCTAGGTTAAGGTGGTGATCCAGTATATGAAGAGACTAAATCTAGTGATTGTAAATGGGAACTAAAGTAGGGGTAACATTGTTCAATTATCACATGTTTTGGTTGGCTAAAGGTCTAGATAAGAATCCTATAAAGGGGGGATAATCCTTGAAGTTGTCTAGAGTACTTCGAAGGAGCAATATTGACTTGGAGAAAACAACTACCTCGTTTAATATCCCAATATCTATCTAATGAGAGAATTCTCAAATAAAAACCAATATTTCTAAATGATTGCTTAGTTAAATAATAAGTGCAAAATGTGTGTAACAACTATTCTAACTAAGTAAAGAACTAATGTGAAAAATGAATGCCATAGAAAGAAAAGAATCACTATCTCTAAAAGGAGAACTACGAAAAATAAATGATTCGAAAGTAACAAAATTTATCAGGTATCCACTGCTAAGAAATAAGTAGAAATTCAAACAAGGGCCTTCCAAACACTTAACTTGATGGGATCTTAATAGAGGGAGACCCGCGAATGGAAAAATGAGGTTTCCTTGTTGGAAGCATGAGGGATATCATTTGATAATGAAGAGAATTGAAGGAGTGAGACACCAATGGGGGATATGAAGGTTACTGAGTGGGGAACTCAAAATTCATTTATTTAAAGCATAGTGAGATGACTAACCTGAAAGGGAAAGGGACACAACTATGGGAACCGAGGTACATAAATGCAATGTCGAAAATCATAGAGAGAAAGTGATGGGTACTAAGGTTGACTCTAGGAGAGGATGGTATCAACAAGAATCTATGGATGACTAATCATAAAAATATGTGAATAAAGGAAACCATGGGTGCTTCCACAATAAGATCATATACAGTATGCAGGAGTGTCAATAAGCATTGTTTTTAATTATTCCCCAAGCTCTTGGGAACATGAGAGAAAGAAGAAGTGAATCCAAGGAGATAAATGTGCAATGTGCAACCAAACATCAACAGCTCTATTCTAGAGGATAGACTTAAAAAAAACCTATAACTTTCCCCCATAACCACTATTGATGGGTTCCCTTTGCTTGAATGAGGGAAGCCCTCATTTTCAAAAGTATTGATTATTTCTAATGTGCTCGACTCCAACACATTATACAACCGTTAATAATCATACAAGTTGATGGTTCTATTATATAGTTTGGTCAAAGAACCTAGATATACTTGACTCCCTCTAGTTTTTTAGTCTAGTTTGAATCCCTTTAGTCACATGCTTCCTATGGTATTTGTGTTTCTTTGGTGATAGTGATTGAGTTTCAGTTGTAGTTCCCTATACCTATTTGAATCATCCTTTTAGTTCTTTAAGTCACCTATGAGGAGTTACATCACTCTTTAATCCTTCGAAACCTTGGGACCCTTTAGCTTCAATAGGGATTCAGCTAGTGTGATTCAACATTCCATTGGGATGCCATTGTTCCAACCTATTATTTCATATCAGCCATGTGGTTGGACCATTATTATGTATTTGGATTGGGTCCTTCTTTGGCCCTCATGATGTATTGTATCCAATAGTTATTCATGTATTATTCAAGACCATTTTGGTATAGATCCCATATTATATTGAGACATTGGTATGAGCATGGCTATGCATAACTCATATATATATGATATTGTATACACCTCACTTGTTTGAGCGGTTTGTCTGCATGCATGGGCCTTCGTAGTTCCTCAGATGGTCGATACTTCTCCCACGTACTTCCAATCTCTTGTCCAAGTTTTCTTGATTTCCCTCTTGGAGGTATGAAATTCCTGTGATGTATTTTGGGCATATGTCGAGGTCCTGAGATCACACATCAGGGGGGAATATGTTAACAACCAATTTTTTCTCACATATATTGTAGTTACTTTTGTCATCATTATGCATCATAACCGAGAGTATGAAGACCATTTTCCACCTCACACAATTCATATGAACTAAGGAAGTGATAAAATACCAAAAAATTGAAATTCAAACCATAAAATTGACCATATCTTTAGGGTTTCCACTTTTCCCTAAAAAAATACAACCTTGGTCACTACTATTGCCTCTAAAAGCATTGCCTAGTTCCAAAAAGTGATTTTTTTAGTTAAATTTTGTCATTTAACACTTCTCTAATGAAGTAGTGGCTAAATGTGGACACATACATTGATGTGGTTGAAACCAATAATGCATCTAACTTCCAAAACCCTAAATTCTCCACTAATCAATCAAGGATATGGAGATCATACACATTGGACCAAATCCTTCTCTTGACCACTACTGTTCCTATAAAATAATCCCTCAATGTCACCATTTGGAATCTAATTTCATTCACAAAAATGGTTGTTATGCTCTTGGATTTTCTATAGAAATAGAAGGATACCATACCATACTTTCTACTTTCACAACAAGGAGGATCCACCCATGACACTTGGTTGGATATTGGAGATCACAAAGGAGATTGATGAACCTTTCCCTGGACAAGCTAAAGAGGCCCCATATCCTCTACGAATTGTACCAAGGTGCGACTCTATTAACATTATTTGCATAATATTAATGAAAAAAACATTATTTTACTTTATGCATTCTATCTTGGTGATCTATCTTTGTATCTTGGTTCAAGAGTATAAATATGTAGCTTAAGCTTTCTTTTAGTTGTTTTATTTTTCATTTCTAATATAATACCAAGGATTGCACAACCCCTTAGTGGGTTCTCTTTTTAACAAGTGTGTGAGAAATAACATACAACACAAATTTCATATCAAGGATCATGTAATGTACCAATCAGATCTGATGATACACTAACTGACTCTCCTACAAGACTTAAGGAAAAACAATGAAGACTAGTGACTTGACTGGCTGTAGGAAAGGAAATATCAAATAAATATGGAAGGATTTTGACTAAGGAAGAATATTGAGAATTAAATTAAATTAAAATATAAGTCTAGTTTTTCTCCAGCAAGTTTGAATAAGTTATGAGGAAGTTTCACAAACTAACAGGTAGAGTTGTCTCCTGAGATTGTACAACTAGTTTAACTTCAGGATTTTCCAAACAGTGGGAGAAAGCTTCAAATTCTTAGTTTCAAACATGGAATGAGTATATTTTCATTTTAAGTAATAAAATCAACATAAATAAATCAATTTAGATTTGTATAATTTGATTTATTAATTGAACACTGAAAACTAGTTGTTTTCCATGGCAATCTGGACTAGGTGCAAAATATGGATATGGAAGGTAGAATTTTCTTTATTCAAAATAAATAATGGAATTCTGTAATGTCCCTTGTTAGGAATTTTATTAAAATGGCAATTTTCCACTTTTTTTCCCTAGTTCGACCTTCGACTAGTTTTGATTTCTAGGTCCCAAATTTGCCCCAAATGATCCCAAATCTTCTGAGAAGGTATATGAATGATATTAGAACATAAATATTTGTTTCAGGGATGCCTTTGGACCTTTAAAATACTTCTGCAAATCCTCTTTCAATTTTGGTCAATGTAGGTAACTTTACTAGTGATTTCCCTTTGACTAGTATTGGTCTCTAGGTCTCAAATTGACTCCAAATGCCTTCAAATATTCAAGTAAGGTGTATTAATGATATTAGGACTTGAATATGATATTCAGGGATGATATATGGCCACCAAAAGACCTCTGCAAACTCTCTTAAGATTCTAGACCAAGTATGCAATTTTACTAGTAATTTGGGGTTCAAATCCCCCTGAGGTAAGTATTGAAAATGGCTTCCCAAATGCCTCCAAACCCACTCAAATTTATGAACAGAGGTATGTAATGTGTTAAGTATGTTATTAAGGTCTCATATTCACCATTAATGGTTTATTACAACTGTTCTCACCCTCTCCCATTCAACTGCAAAAATCCCCAATTCGACCCTTGGGGAAATGGCACTATTTCACCCCCCAATACAACTAAACTGTGTAAAAATGCTTCAAATGCTCAAGTACAGTGCATGAAACTTGTAGAATACATCCATGGCAGTATATTGACCACAAATATATCAGATAATCATCCATTCATTCGAAACCATCATCAATACATTGGCTCACAACAAGGTAGTGGGGAAAAGGCATTGTTCTTCCATTAAAAATGAGATTTATACATTTCTACTTGGAATTTCGACCTGAAACTTTTTGGAGATGAATAAAAGAGTATTTAATTCATATTAAAAAAGAAATGGGGCACTAAAATCTTCCCCAAAGAGTACAATAGCTCACCAAAAACGCCCTCCCTCAAGGATCAAGAATATGCCATCAAAACTGGAAATGGTTGAAGGAGTGAGCTGCAATAGAAGAAACCATGAGCTGCCCTGTAGCTTACACCTACAAATAAAGACTCCATTAAATCTCCAAATGAAAGGTCTGAATGGCCTTTCCAATTACCAACTTGGATGGGAATCTTTCACCCTCGAAATTGGCTAAGGCAAGAAACTAGTCATCCACTAGCTCTCCCTCTTCACAAATGCAATTGCAAATTCTACAAATGATCAAAAGCCATTCTCATACTTCATTTCTACATTTTATAACCAACATTAGCCTTCTAAGGGTCTAAATCCTCTCAATAGATTCAATAGATTTCCATTTAGGAAATATTCCACATTTGCCACTTGTCTCCTAGTTCCAACCTTCCATCTTCTCTCAAATTCGATTTTGAGTCTCTTTGGCTTCTCCAACTCCCAAATTCGCCTTCCTTGAGCCTATGTTTTGGGATGACATGTCATAGTGGTCAGATGTCAGAGTTCAGGTCTGCACTTTGTCATAGTTGTCATAGATGCTCCATCATTGGTGTCATAGGGGCTAGGGAATCTAGCCCAAGTGTCCACAAACTTCCACTTTGACTCTTTATCTTCCATGGAGGTTACCAATCCTTCCCAATTCGACCTAATATGCTCAATGACATGTGTTATGACTTACCAACTCACCCAAGAGTGTTCACATTCCCATTAATTCGAATTTGCAAAAGAGAGATACCATGTATTATGAAAAATCAAGCTAGTGTGGGTCCCACATCCTCCATATGTCTCCAAAACCATTTGTCACCTAGGATTTCTCTTGAATTTCTTTATTCACTCTATTTATTAAATACTTGAACCCTTCTAATGTCTAAACATCATTTATTATCCCCCTTATTCCAAATCCCAAAGCTTCCACCCCAAACCTAGGAAACTAGTAATTTTCCTCCTTGGCAATTATTTGACCCTTAACATCAATTTTACAAACTCTAATGAATATGGCTAATGTGATTAGGCCATTGTGACCCAATTCCAAATTTGGGACATGAAAAATTCATAGGTTCATTATTAAATTAATGACATCCATCAGTATCTAGAATACATCTCATAGAATACTCAGGAAGGAAATACATGAGAGAAAGAACTCTCCTTCATAGAAAACTAGAAATCATGAGGAATTCGAATGGGAGACTTTCCAATCTCTACAAAAAATCTTGTACTTAATTGTATCTACAATAGTGATGAACATAGAGAAGATGGATGCTCATGGAAGGTGTACAAATATTCAGGGATTCTCATAGGGCACATTCACCAAACTAGATAGAAAGGCAATGGTGCGTTCTTTTGAGTTGGAACCCCAGGATCTAGTAAAATGGCCATAACTTGCTCATTCAGACACCTTTTTTTATGAAAAAAAGTTTTTCCTACTATAAAACATTCTAGGGACACAATGGAAAATGTCTCAAGGTCCAAAAATGCTTATAAAATTTGAGACCAGAACCTCCCTTTCGACCCTTCAACACTGTTTCTACTGAATGAAGGAGTTGAACCGCACAACGAGAACACCAACCACCGGATCAGACTTTAGGAACTAAAATAAAATCAATGATGAAGACTGGATGTCATCATCCTCTCAGAAGAAGTAGGGGCACATCTCCCAGCTTGGACTAGGGGCACATCTCCCAAGTTACAGAGGCAAAATTGCACTCAATCCAATCCTCAAACTGTCAAAAGATGGACAAGTGGTGCACACTTCTTCTTTAATAGACTTGAGGTAGATTGTAGAGAAAGTAAACTAGGATAATGCGCCCTCATGGAGTGGATACAGATGACTTGCTTTCTGCTTTTGCTTTTGCCTTTGCTTTGTGCTTTTTTCTTGCTTTCTTCTTTTGCTTTTGCCTTTCTTTCTGCTTTTTGCTTTTGCTTTGCTTTCTTCTTTTGCTTTTTCTTTTTCTTTTTCTTTTGATTTATCCTACTTTTTCTTTTCTGTCCTTATTTTTCCCCGCTTTTCTACCTTATCTTGCTTTTTTTCTTTGTCCTTCTTTTACCTACTTTTCTGCCTTATCGTACTTTTTACTTTTATCTTCTTTTCTACTTTATTCTACGTTTCTTGAGCTTTTGGTGATTTTCTTCCTTGTGACAGCTTTTCTTTTCTTTTTCCTTCTTTCCTAGCTTTGATTGCTTTATCTTTTCTTCCTTTGCACTCTATCACTTGGTCAATCATTACCCTCTAATGCGCCCTTGTGAATAATTGTCCACTTTATTCCATTGAAATAAATATCTATAAATGAAAAATACTTCCATCAAGTGCATTTCAAACTTAGGATAAATAAAATTAACTTCCTAATTAAATAATGCCTTAATACTTAACCCCTCATTAATTAATTAATTCTAATCTGTCACTAGGATACATGGGGTTTGATCTGCTTCATTGTGTTGAAAAAATGGGAACCATGAAAGTCCTCCCCTCCCAAGACTGCTTGCCCTCAAGCAATTTAAGATCTGTAGTTGAACTTGCCAAGCATTGGAATTCCAAATTTGAACTGAACTCAATGGAGGTGCCACCATGTTGTTGATGCGCTACTCTTGTTATAAATGGATCTCCAAAATGAGCCCAGGGTCTCACTGTTTCTGTTACATTCCTCCATACACCAATGCAAACTAAAATGATTCATCAATTCCTGGATCCCACTGTCTCAAATGCATGTCTCCCAATGGCATTATTACTTGTAGAGAATAGTCATTCCAAAGAATTCTAGGGTCCCATTGTCTTAACTGTATCCTTTGAAACATCAATATCAATAGGAAGAATATATCATCATGGAGGATGTCTATATCACTCCACAAATACTAAAAAAATCCCACGGATTCCAAAAGTACCACTCAGGCGTACCCCTAATAACCCTCATATGAAAGACGCACACACTTATAGTATCATGGAAGACTTGGCTCAATCCCCTATAGCTGTGTCCACATTAGAAGTGTTACAGTATTTCCTAACAAAATGAAAGTCATTACTCAATGCACTCAGTGCAATCGACCCACCTGAATCACACATAATGACCTTTGATCTTGACAAAGTGGACCCGCGACTACCATTGTTAGTCGCATTCCAAGTTCCAATTGTAGTAAAAAACATTATGATCAATCGATGTATCATCGACGAAGGAACATCCACTTGCATCATGCCTGCCAAATTCTAGAAATGATTAGGGTCCCTTGGGATGGTCCCCTCATCTATCGCTTTTCGAGCATATGATGGGAGACCATACCAACCAAGAGTATTATACCAAAATGTCTCCATAGAGTTTGAGGCCAAGATGGTTATGATTGATATTGAAGTAATCGATGCTGAGCTCAACTACAACATGCTCTTGGGGCGTAGTTACATGTACACCATGAAGGCGGTATCATCCTTAGTATTCTATATCATGATGTTTCCCTTAAATAGGAAAGTAGTTACCCTCGACTAGCTTAATTGTTATGACCCTAATACCACAAGAAACCCAAACAATGTCCTACCAACTATACTGGGCAATGATCAACTGTATGTTGACATTTCCTTGAGTATGTATAAGGACTCCAATTTGTTAGGAGAATATTTAGGACCACCACGAAATATCCCTACATCTACCGATGACCTAATGTTCACAATTTTCACCACTGAAAAATGGAGTCACCCCCACCTCAACACCATCCTCAACACAACTGCTGAGTCATGGCATTGAACAAACATTGATTCCATCGGTACCACCGATTTTTCAAATCCCATTCTTGTATCCTCCCATGGGTGTACAAGGAATGATGGTTATGGCTCAGTTAACTCTACATGGGCTAGCTTTGGGAATCTCCATATGGTACCTAACACCACCCTTCCTAGAGATGGATTCCAAGCCAGTCACCCATTACGATTTTGTCCCTATGTCAGCTAGTATGGCTGCAAGGCCAGTAACATGACCAATTATGATAGCCCAACCTATGCAATATGAAACTACCCCACAATCAGTCGTTGCTAAAACCGTCAATGGGGCACCAAACAACCCAAGTTGAAAGGTCCCCTATTACGAACCCCAACATCTAATTTGGTAGAAACGATGAATCCTAAAGTAGGGGGAATCAACCATCAAGATTTGAAAGGCCTAGTAGTGATCAATACTCCCACTCAAAGGGTCACACCATTGTGTTCTCTTTGTGGGAATCAAGGCCACCCAACCAATATACGTCCCACTCTACCAAAGCTACAGAATCTGCTTAACACCCCCGTTAGCATCACCCATGCTCCACCAGTGGTGAAAGGGGGCACACCTCCCTCGCCCACATCTAAGCCCAAAACATTGTGTATGAATCACGCATGCTACATATGTGTTCAGCATGGGAACTATACGTACCATTTCCATGAACTCCCTCAATATCTTGAGGTGTTAGAAACAATTCATCTCACTCAACTAATGATCAAGGAACCACCCTTCCCAACCCAAGAAGTAGAATCCATTAATGTGATCACCACATCAATGACACCTTTAGTCACACCTCCAAGAGAAGTTGTGCCAGCTGTAGAAAATGCGGTAGAGCCTATAATGTGACAAGACCAATCTCAACTTACGACGACGCCATCACACAATGAATGCATGTCATGTAGGAAATCCACCCATATGCTCCCTCCTAGCACCATCACAAGAATCATGGAGCAAATCAACACTCAAGAAGGCCAAGAACGCTTTTGTCCACGCATACCAAGACCTTCCTGATATTGTGGAGAGACTACCCACTTCTCCTTTCAATGTCCCATTTTTTGCACCAAACGACAAGCTCGCCTCAAACTAATGAGACTACAAGGTCAACTTTCTCCCCTCCATGTTACCTTACAAAGGCCAAAAATTGTGAAGGTAAAACCTACCTTACCAGATAACATGGATAGCACATCATATTTGGATGGTTTACTCACTTGTGATGATTCATCATCTTCTGACAAAGACTTGGATCCTTCACAACCATCGCATTTTTCCTAAACATTAGGGAAAGGTGTGCTATGTTTCTAGCTATTATTTATACATCATCAATACCTTTGTCATGTTCTTTACTGTACTTGGGTATGTGCACCGTATGTGCATGATTACAACTGAGGCATGTAGGAGACTCTTGTTTTTCCATTATAAAAACAAGACTCCATCCCTCAGCAATGGTGTCAAGATTCTCTCACAGGTATCATTTTGAAACTAGTATATAGGCAATGTTTTCCCCCTGCTTACAATGCATTTACCAGTATTCTCGTTGATAACCATAGGGACCCCCTTCATGGCCTTAATGTGCCATAAACATCATTCCCATGAATAGAAGGCTCCCCATGGGTGTGTGCACCATTTCCATCCCCATCATTAACTGAAACCCATGATGTCAAACACCACAAGTCCGAGGAGTCTGACCAAACTTGAAAAGACCCTCCCTTAGAGTATCATTTCATAATTGCACATTTACTCCACCAAGTAGACATTCATCAGATCGCTCAACATAGGCTACGAGAACAATTCACAAAGCCTACTCATACCTCCATGAGGAATTTTCCATTTTCAATCCCCCTCGTATCATCACCTCTGCAAATACACCTATGGGGACCCCACCCTCATAAGCAAGCAGTTCTATTCAATGATCCCGTAGACATATACTACATATCACTGTTTCTTGGCCACCCGTCTTCACGTATGTAAAATTAGCCTTCACTTCATCATTGGAAAGTGTCCCCCGATCCACCCAAAACCATGGGGACTCCATCCATCATCAAATCGGTCCCCCAACACACACAAAACTATGGGGACCCCACTAACATTCCTTATGTACAAACAGTTCCCACATCACCTCACATTGCAGGAACACCATATTTTTTTGGTAGGAACCCTTGGTTGCCTTTGGTTGATGCATTTGAGTCTCCATATGGTCAGTAGCATTTGTTCTATCAGTTACCATCACCATCTATTTTGCGTCTCCATCAAAATCCCTTTCATTTGTAGTTTGTCTCAATCCATTTCAACCTGCACCATTCTGAAAGAAAATCTTTTGTCCCCGCTCTCCATGTTTACATTGATCAAAGGAAATTATGAGCCCCATGATTATTAACCAGTCCTGTGTCAGGTCTGTTCGTCCACCAGTTGGTTACACTATGATCCCAGTTCTCAGAATAGGACTCGTGTCCTACCATGTACTTCAGCTCTCGTCGAAGCCAAAACACTATATTCCGAGAGTTGTAGTAGTTGCAGTTGTACCTTGGGATCCCTTTCAATAACTATAAGGGATCACCTCAAACTTAGTAGGGAGAGTCATTAGTACTCCCTAAATAAGTGGTCTCCCCTATGTTCAAATTCAACACATCATCGCATTAGGGGGAGATGTACTTTTGAAGGTACCAGTGTTCACATTTGAAAATCATGATAGCAGTCTATTTGGAAGTGTAAATTCCTCCATCATATTTACTTACCACTTCAGTTCCCCACCACAAAGAGTTTATCATGGTCACCATCAGTTCCACTTATTTAACATTCTACAGTAGTCCCTAGGGGCATTTACTCTAACATGGATATAATCCACCTTCATCCATGTCCCAGTAGTATAGTAGAGTTGACACCTTCATCTTCTCTCATTGTAATCACTTTGACAACATTTCACGAGCATGGGTATGCCCACCTCATTTGTATAGAAACTATGCTTTATTATAGCTCCAGTGGTTGTCACTAGCAATCTTCCCCCATGGGATCATACCTTAGTTTGTCCACACATGCTTCATCCTACATAACATGTGAGAAACAACAAGAAACATGATGCATTATCGGCTCTACAGTATCCTCTGAACCTCATACATCAGGGGGCATTTGTTAACACCTAAAAATCACACAGATACGACATTTCGGCGATTAATCCAATAAAGCATCATCAACATAAAGAATGCATCACACCACAGACATCCTCAACATATCCAAAGCACATCATGAGTCCACAAGTTCCCATAAACAATCAAAACAAAGGGTAGCATGGGTATTACACGGTTAACCCATGCTATAGTGCAGGCTATCAGAATAGTGCCTGCACTACACCCGCACGGATTTTCTTTCGATAGCCACACTACTTTCAAAATGGCGGGACCACTTCACCCTAGTGGCGCACTAAAGGCTCAATCCTCCCTAAGGATAAGAATTCGGCTCCTCACACACTTGGTGGCATTAATCATCCCCCCTTGTGTACCTTTGAACTAGTTCATGAAGGAGGAGAGTTCACATTTGGATCTAGTTGTTTGTTGGCCACCTCTTGGCCTATAAAAGGAATCCGTTGGCATGCATTTGATAGAGAGAAATTAGAGCAAGGTTATGCTGCTGGATTTGAGTTGGATCTTCCTCATATCCCACCATTTACTACCATTGTGAGCATTTCTAAGCTTTCTTGCCACCTACCATCAAGGGGAAATTATTTCTCTCCATTGTTATTCCATCTACTTAGCATTTAGTTTGGACAAGAAATGACTCCTTAAGGGAGATTGTTGGCTTCCCTCGAATTCTTCACCTGCTAGGTGTTGTACATCTATTCCATTGGGCAATACAAGAGTGGTTTAGCATATGTTGGTTGTTGTTGGAGTTTGCATTCTTCTGCCCATCTCTTTTATTTTATTTTCATGTTTAAATGTGAACTACACTAACAATATCTTGCAGGATCACTTGGAGGAATACCAACCAACCCAAAAGGGGCTCCAAGGATTGAGACCTTGCAACAAGATACAAGGCTTAGCCCCTCACCAAGTGGAAGAGTGCACTTGTGCAATTTTTTTCAGAATAGACCCTTTATGATAACTGATGCCAAAGATTTTGACTTATAAGTTTGAACAACAATACATTAACAAAACATAAGGCAAGGGAAAGGAATGCGTATAATTAAAGCAATCCATAAAATGGAATGACTGCATCAAATTGGAGAAATTAAATCCATTAAAATTATTGGTTATAAATAATAAAAATCAAATGAAGACCAACAACTTCATATTAAATTTTAGTTAAGAATAGCAGTTGTACAAACCCATCCTTTTCAAATTTTCTTTCAAAATAGGAGTCATAATCAAGAGAATTGCAAGAAAGCTCAGAGATCATATCATAAAATCCAACCCCAAACTATCTTACATATCGCAAAATCATTATGTTAGGGGAAAAAGGTCAGAAAAAACATCAAGTTGGTTTACAAGAATTAATCCCTTTGACATTATATTGCCAATGTTCATTCACAATTTCAACATCCTTTCCAAATAACTTGCTACTCATACTTGGTCACCTTGCATACAATTTGTTCTCCATTCTCCTCAAGCAAGCCTCACTCACTTCCCAACTTAACATTCTGAAAATTCCAGGCTTAGAGTTGTCTTAACAAGAGGGTGATCAAGCTCACCTAAATGTATTAAGGTTGGGATAACTTCTAGGGTGAATGAATGACATGACAGTCCAAGTACTAGGTACTCTTAGCGAATTTAAAAGGGATCTCAACATTGCAAAATTTAGAGCATCCTCTAAAGGCTGTGCTTAGGAGATAAAGGGTGGTTCAAGGAATACTTTCTATTAGATTGGAATTTGTTTTATTGCAAGATATTTTTCATTAAAATTGAAAAAATCAAGGATCATATTTTTTAAGATTGCTCAACAAAAATGTGAATGAAAAGAAATTATTAGGGCTTGGATGTTAGGATATTCCTATACTCCATCCTAGTCATACCAGTATTTCCATTATTTACATTTTCAGTCTTGCATGCATTTCTGCATGCATGCATGCAATTGTATGCATCCCAGTCATCAGTCCCAGCACCTTTACCTCAGTTAGCTATCCCCGGGAGCTTATCATTGAATAGTTTTAGCCCTCCTAAAGCTTAGTGTGCCCTTCTTCCTTGATTTAAGGAAGCCACTCATCCTCTCTCACCTACCACTGAGTTGCACTTCAGTTAATTGAGTTATCTTTAGTTCTTTCCTTTATTTAAGGAAAGACTGGCTCTCAACTAACTGTATCACTCTGATGGATCTCCAGTGATACTAGACTGCCCCTTCTGACTCCAGTTAGCTCCTCATGCACCCTCCACTGAACCTCCTTCATTCAGTTAGTGCCTCCATGTGCCAGTTACACTTAGTCACACCTACCACACTCAGTTAGACTCAGTTTGACTGATGGATGACAGTTACTTGTGCATTGATGACTCCATCGATGATGAGATAGACTTCTAGTTGTGCTTTGATGACACTCCAGTGATCTTTTGATCACTCCATGAAGGCTAATTAGAATTACCACCTTGGCATTCGAATCCTCATGCATTGTACTACTTATTTTTCCATATTGTTATTAATGAATCGGTGTGTGTGAAGTTATTTTGCTTCTATCCAAGTTCTACTGTATTATTATTCTGTTGCTCATTTTACTGCTGTTGGCCCGGTTTTGCAACCAGGCTTAGTGCTATGGGCACCTGCTAACTAGTAGCAGCAGTTTCAATGAAAATAAATAACAATAAACTAATTAAACAAGACTATTCATGGATCTAACCAAAGATATTAAGCAAATAACAATAATAATTTGAAATCAAGAACAAGAAGATATTAAAGAATGAACTTGTATTGAAAAATGGGGGGCGGCAAGCAAGTGCTTGCGATAATACCTTCAATGGTGAAGGTTGATGTTGAATGGCTCCAAGGATGAGCAACTCCAATCTCCAATGGTCTCTTCTCCAATGTGGTTTGCAATGGCTAAAATGCTCAGGGGAGATTTCAGCAGCATAAGGATGAGATAATGGATGGATGTGAAATGAGGAGCCCCTACCACCTTTTTATAGGTTTTGGTGGTGGGAAATACCATTTGTGGTTTTGTGGAAACCAAATGGTATTTGACCAACATGGTTTAGGTACTTTTCCCTCCTTTTTCCTTTTTTGAATAAAAATAATATTTTAATTCCCTTTTTAATATTTTTGGGAATTTGGACCCTTTTTGAGGGTTTTTTTTATGATTTTCTTGGAAAAATAATCTTTTTTAATGGAAAAAGGGGTGTACTAAGGTCTTTTGGTGACCTTTTGTTGGTTTCAGAGGCTCAAATGGTGGAAAAGTGGACAAATGGGTCATGTGAATAGGAAAATGAGCTAGTGAGCACTTTTTGGGTGTTAACAGATTGCCCCCTGATGTGTGAGGGCAGGAGCTCATCGTATGGCCGATAGACATCATAGTTCATTTGTCTTTTTCTGGGGTGTTAGGGGAGAGAAGAGACCGGTTGGAGACTGGAGCCATGGCCCTTGGAAGCTGCAAAAAACAAAAAATATTACATGGCCTCAATATGGATGAGGTATAATCTCTGATAAAGGACGAGGCGGGCATTCCCATGCTCGTATCAAGACATATACAAAACAATTAGTCCCAAGAAGGGGGATCTAATACGTAAAGAAATATACTGGTACATCATAATGGTCCAGAGGGGACATTATTGTGGGATATACTCATGATCATTGCTGATCTCAATAACTGATACACTGGAATAATTGTTGAACTGCTGAAATGAAGGTGTCCAACATCTGTATGGACTCAATGACTGTGAGCCATCTGAGATATTGTCGCCATACGCAACCCGGATATCTATAGAAAAAATGTAACTGGTTGTATCCATAGGTAGACTCTCAAATGTGGAGGAGTCAGGTGGTATCCGGGGTCTTCAACTAATAACTGAACGGACCAATACCCTGTGCGAGTCTCAACGATGCGATCAAGGTGTTGAAGTCGAGCATGTGAGAAACAACCATTCGGAGAGGTACTGAGGATTCCTCTTGAAATGATTCGTAGGCACTCATCATAAATGGTAATGAGTCCAAGACACAGGGACCTCTAGGTCTATCCTCTGGAATCAATGTGGTTGTCGTCGACAGAGGGAGACTAGCAACTAACAAGGCAATGGTGTTTCCTTGATAGGAGCAGGAGGTGTATAACTGAAGTGATGTAGTACTGATGGTAGGACTGACATACTTGTGGGGAAGGAAAATAACTGGGTCAAAAAATGGGTAGACTCAAACTTCCTTTGTTCAGAGCATGATGACATGGTTGACTTGGCAGCGTAGGGAACTGACTTGTAGGTGTGGGGATCATTGCTTTGACTGAATGGTATATATTGACTCTGGGGGGGAGGACGAGCTGATAGGTGCTGTCGAGGGATTATCAAGGTGACATACTACAGAATACTCTGAACAAAGGCAACCAAAATGGGGAAGTTGCCATATGAGTAGATGTGATCTGTCGTGGCGCCAAGAGGCACCATTGATTCCTTCTTCGTAGTTTTAATGAGCTCCAAGAAGGGATAAAAGTGTGCTATGAAATGGTACGGTCCTGTGGATTTTGTGAGCCCAAGACGGCTCATGCTCATGGTTGCTTTCATGTTTAGAGAGTCTGAAAGCGGTAAGTGGACTCTATTGGTGTTTCTTTTTCGTAAGTTTAGTCTCCAAGGCCCGAAAAAGCATAAAATGATGCGGATGGAGAACTCTTCTAGCCGATGTGACTAGAGTATACCTTTTTCGTAATTAGTCTACAAGGTCCGGAAAAGGGGTAAACTTATACCAGGTAGACGCCCTTTCAGATACGTTTAGCGAGCATGAAAGGAAGCAAGATTGCTCGGCGATCTTTTCATTGTTTTAGGAGTCAGAAAAGAGCTTAACAGAAACTCCCTAAGTGCCTTTTTCGTAAAAGGGATTGCTCGGCCCGGAAAAGGGATAAAATTATACCGAATAAAAATGGATTGATGAGGGCGAGAAAAGGTCTCAAGCATCGTCATCAGTGCGGAAAACTGGATCCGGTGACCTAAGGATTGTCGAAAACGGAGAACGGCGGATGTGGCGCGCAAACCGAGGTGACGAGGGGGTCACAAGAAAAAAAAATGCCTAAAAAATCTAGAGGTGAGAGCGAGAAATGATCTCGAGCATCGTCACGAGCGCGGAAAACTGAATCTGGCGATATAAGGCACATCGAAAATGGAGAACGGCCGATGTGGCACGCAAACCGAGGTGACGAGGGGGCGTGGAAAAAATGCCCAAAAATCTAAAGGTGAGAGCGAGAAATGATCTCGAGTGTCGTCACGAGCGCGGAAAACTGAATCCGGTGATATAAGGTACGTCGAAAATGGAGAACGGCCGATGTGGCACGTAAACCGAGGTGACGAGGGGGCGTGGAAAAAATGCTCGAAAAATCTAAAGGTGAGAGCGAGAAATGATCTCAAGCATCATCACGAGCGCGAAAAACTGAATCCGGCTATATAAGGCATGTCTAAAACGGAGAACGGCCGATGTGGCACGCAAACCGAGGTGACTATAGAGGCTAAAAAATGGTCAAAAAATGGACCCCGTGAAAACAGGAAACGGAAGGAACCTCTATGAAGTTCTCGCTGTGCTGATCCCAATGGTACCAACGGTTTGAGAAATGGACTTCGTATGGTACCGCAATGGTTGTTGGAAAATTGGTAGATTTTCTATAAATAGGAGGTGGGGCCCAAATGACTTGTCATTGTTACGTGCGAGTTTGATAGAGCTGTCAGAGCTATTTCTTGATTTCCAGGAGATTTCACCGTTGGTTTTCGATTTAGCGAGCTGCAGGTAACTCTATTCGCCTTAACCTTGTCAATTATGTCTTTTTTGTTTGGCGGCGGGCCCCCGAAGGCCGCGAAACTCCACGTTGACTCTCCAACGTGGAACCGCGCGGGTTTCGGGGCTGAACCCGCGATGAACCGCGCGGGTTTTAGGCTCACAGTCGCGATGTTCATCGCGACTGTGAGGTCGGAACCCGCGATGTTCATCGCGAGTTCATGGGGGATAGTCGCGATGTTCATCGCGACTGTCCGGCCAAAACCCGCGATGTTCATCGCGGGTTTTTGCATGGATCCCGCGATGGTCATCGCGGCTTTCTGTGGAAAAGCCGCGATGGGCATCGCGGCTTTTCATGTAAAAGCCGCGATGGGATTTAAATTTTTTTTATGCTGGGGCTAAAAATTTCTTCTGTTTTTGGGCAGGATGTTGCGGAGACCTCAGTCTGTGTGGCGGGAGAGGGAGATCGATGCTGATCTCATGATGAGGATTGAGACTGATGCAGGGGTGAGACAGAACCTGGCTATGAGCGGGCTCTTGAAGTTCGCTCAGATCCCGCCTATACGTTCAGTGAGACGGCTCCTGAACAAGCTTGTGTAGTGGTGGGTGCCGGCAGAGGGTGCCTTCATTATTGGTGGTGAGAGGTTAGAGATCACTCTCACGGATGTATATTTTTTGACTGGGTTGCCTCGCTTGGGTGAGGTGGGTGATATTTCGCTGAGGTTGCCTCTGGGTGTAGATATGGAGGACCTCTTACAGACTTTCTGTGTGGATGATGCTGTTTTGGTAAACAGCTCTATTAGTCTGAAGTTCCTACGTGAGTGGGATATGCGGGCTGTTGGTGCCTGCGTTCTGAGGATATTGGGTGTTGCTGCACCACATCGTATGTCTGGGGGGAAGACGATGATGGTGGATTCCGTTCTACAGGGTACTTATTATGCCTGGGCGCAGATGTTCCTGGCTGGTGTCCGGAGAGATCTGGACAAGGCCATTAGAGAGGGAGGCGAGTTTTGTTATGCCTCGTTTTTATGCTGTTTTTTCTTCGAGCGAGTGCCGACCTTGCGGCCACGGGTACCCGTTCATGCTGGTCTTCCGAGTGAGCCTCGTATGATGAGGTGGGGGCAGATGATGCCCCGTGCCGGCGGTGGTGTCCGCGGCTACTTCACGGAGGATTTCTATCATCAGTGGGAGCAGATGCCTCTGGTTATTGAGGACTATCCCTACGCCGGCATGGACTACCGAGGTGACCCAGAGATGCCTCGTGCCCCAGGACAAGCCTGGAGTTTGGACGGTATGTTATGTGTTTTATTTGATATTATATCATATGTTGTTTGATTTATCATTGATGATTTTTTGTATAGTATCTGATGGCTTACTTGCTTTGTGCAGATGTGGGTCAAGTGCCACCACCTGACTATGTGGCTCGGCAGGGGCGGGCGATGGTGATTGCCCATCCACCTGTACCTGTACCTCCTCCGCGTGGTGGAGGATATGCAGCCCGTGGGCGAGGGGTTGGCCCTCATGATGACGCCATAGATGGTGTCCGACGGACCTTAGCCCGGATCGTAGCTGGGCTCCCCGAGGATGGTTGGAGGGACCTTGATCGGGACATTTTGCAGGGATGTCTCGGTGCGCCGCCTGAGTGGCAGTCGCTCCTGTTGAGGGCAGCGGTGTTCGTGGCGAGGCACGGGGATGGTAGACGAGATGCTCCGGCAGGGCCGGCTCAGGGGAGGATACGTCTGAGGGAGGATCCAGCGGGGCCAGCAGAGCGGCGAGTTCGAGGTCGTCATGACCCGGCGGGGCCGGCCGCGGAGGAGTCGGAGGAGGAGCCGGAGGAGGAGCCAGAGGATCCTAGGGATCCAGATGAGTAGATATATTGTATCTGCCCCCAAATGCTGATGAGCATATGGGGAAACATTTTTGTATGACAGATGTATTTTTTGTATATCGGGTGCTGAGGGCACTTATGACATGTTGACTATTTGATTTATATATATATGTGGATATATATTTTAGATATATTGTCGTGTATGCACGTGGATGCACATTTGTCTTTTGTATATGCCCGTGGAGGCACATGTTATGCACGTGGATGTAGTATATTTGTTGATTTATGTATGCCCGTGGAGGCACCTGTTATGCACATGGATGCATTATTTGGTTTGTTTGTTTTATGCCCGTGGAGGCACATGTTATGCACGTGGATGCAATATTGGTTTTTGTATATGCCCGTGGAGGCACCTATTTTGCACATGGGTGCAATTTTTTGTTTACGGATATGACATGATGTGATTGGTGTGCCGGTCGAGGACACTGTTGGCCATATTATCTGCTACACTATTGAGGTGTCTTGGGACATGTGTGAATGTAATGGATTCAAACTGTCTAACCATTTGTTTAGTGCACAGGAATTTTTTGAAAAGACAGGGATCGCGTACCTGGTAATCATTGTTGAGATGGGAAACTAGGAGCTGTGAGTCCAAGAAAACATTGAGGTGACGTATGCTCATTTGGAGAGCAGCGGCCAGGAGACCGGTCACGGCATCGTATTCAGCTTGATTATTGGTAGCGGCACCTAAACAGATTCCGTCAATGTGAATTAACTCATGTGAGGGGGAGTATATTACCCAAGCTGCGGAGGCGAGGTTGGGAGACCAACGGCTTGCACCATCAGCGAAACCGATATGGCAGAGTGGAAGAGGCTCCATCTGTGGTCATGCAGAGAAAAACAAATATTTAGGTTTTGTTGAATTTTTTGTGAACAAAGAAAGCATGCCTATACTAAAATGGACGATGGTATCCATCAGATTTTCTATGGGTAAAATCGTTTAAGGTACAACCCGTTGCGTGGGTTGCGTAGGGTGTTTCCTTCTGAATCGGTCAGAATGTATGCCCCCTGTCCGAGGCAGGTGTGTATGATGTAGGGGCCTTGCCACATAGACACGAACTTTCCCTTTCCGTTTTTATCATGAGCTTGATCATAAGCGAGGACAAGGCCTCCCTCAGAAAAGGTTCTTGGGTGGACGTGTTTGTCGTAACTTAGTTTCGATCATTGTTTAGCTGCTTCCATGTTTTGAATGGCGATGCGCCGATCTTCATCGGCCTGCTCTAGGAGTAGTAAACGTTGCTCGATCGGGGAAGTGTCCGGTAGGAGTTCAACGGCGATATGCAAGGTTGGGATCTGACACTCAATAGGGAGGACGGATTCGACACCGTGAACTAAATGGAAAGGGGTAAAACCGGTGGCGGTTTTGGTTGAGGTGCGGTAAGCCCATAGTGCCGGGAAGAGCATGTGGTGCCAATTGGATTTGAGCTTATCTACAGTACGTTGGAGAATGGTCTTCAAAATTTTATTGATCGCTTCGACTTGGCCATTTCCTTGGGGATAGTAAGCGGAAGAGAAATGGTGTTCAAATTTCAACATGGTCGATAATTCCTTCCAGACGGCATCTTCGAAGTGAGAGCCGTGGTCAGAGACTAGTTTCTTAGGCACTCCGAAACGAGTGATAACATGGTTGAAGAAAAACCATGCTACAGTGTTGGCCTTGCAATTGTAGGTCGGCATGGCTTCTGCCCACTTGGTGAAATAATCTACGGCCACCACGATGTGTTTGTGACCGCTGGCTGACGGGGGGTTGCAGTCGAGGAAGTCAATGGCCCATTTGCAGAATGGTCCAACAGTGATCACTGGATGAAGGGGGGCAGGGGGGGTTCTTGCTTTGGGGGCAAATAGCTGGCAGTTCTGGCAATGCTTGACTGCGGTGATGCAATCAGTAAACAATGATGGCCAAAAATAACCTGCCCGAATGATTTTCTGGACGGTAGCCATGCCGGAGAAATGGCCTCCACAGGCACCGCTATGACAATCATTGAGGACTTGTTCTGCCTCACTATGGGATAGGCAGCGGCGTAAGATAGTATCAACGCCGCGTCGGTAAAGTACATCCCCAATCAGGAGGTATCGGGGGGCGTGGTGTCGTATGCGACGGCGTCCATCACGATCGATGTGTGGTCGAAATTTTTGCGTACGAAGGTAAGTCAAAATGTCTCCGTACCAAGGGTCGTCAGACGAGATGATGAAGATCTACTCGTCAATCAGGTCCGTTTGGATAACGGGTGATGTTGAAGAGGATGGGAGGTCCGTGATGAGGTGAGCAAGCGCAAGGGATTTAGTGCTTTTGGGAGTTTTGAAAGTTAGGTCATATTCCTGGAGGATAATGACCCATTTAGCAACACGACCTTGTAAGAGTCGCCGGGTGAGGAGATAGACCATAGGGTTGGAGTCGGCCACGACCGTGGTATGACTAAGTAGAATGTAGTGTCGCAATTTTTGTACGGAAAAGACTACAGCTAGGGCTAATCTTTCCTCGTATGGGTAATGCAGAGGTGGGCCAGACAAGGTCTGGCTGACGTAATAGATCACATGCTTTTTGTGGGAGGCATCTTCTTGGACCAAAACTCCGGACACAGCATGTTCAGATGCCGAGACATAAAGGGTGAAGTCTTGAGAGAAATCCGGTGGGGATATCAAGGGGGCTTGTGTGAGAGCTTTCTTGAGGGCTTCGAATGCCGTGTCTGCTTGTTCATCCCAAACAAAGGGTATGTGGGTACGAAGTAAGCGTAAGAAGCCATGGACTTTGGTGGCATAATCAGGAACGAAGCGCCTAAGAAAATTGGACCGCCCTTGCAAGCTCTGAAGCTGCCGAAGCGTGCGAGGAGGGGGAAGTTCTAAGATGGCTTTGACTTTCAGGGGATCGACAGTGATTCCGTCTTGGGAAACAATGAAACCCAATAAGCGGCCTGCCGGGACGCAAAAGACACACTTGTGTGGGTTCAAGCAGATTTTATATTTGCGACAACGCAGGAAAACTTGCCGGAGGTCGTTAAGGTGGTATGATCGTTTTCGGGAACGAGCTGTGAGGTCGTCAAGATAGACTCGCAGGATATGGACCAAGTCATGAAAGCAATAGGTCATGGCTCGCTGGAAAGTGGCACCAGCATTTTTAAGGCCAAATGGCATGACGCGATAGGCAAAGGTGCCCCATGGGGTGGTGAAGGCAGTCTTGTACTGATCCTCCTTGCGGATGTGAATCTGGTTATATCCGGAAAACCCATCCATGAAGGATATGACTTCATGGCCCGCACACTCATCAATGAGTTGGTCAATGAATGGTGTGGGGAAATTGTCTTTTGGACAAGCGTGGTTTAAATCGCGGAAGTCAGTGCATACCCTAAGGGTGCCCTGCTTTTTGTTGACGGGGACGGGATTCGACACCCAGGTGGTGTACGGAATAGGGTAAATGAACCCTGCTTTTCGAAGTTTCTCAACCTCAGCCTTAACAACGGGGAGCTTGGAAGGGTGAATGGGTCGCTGTTTCTGACGAACAGGGGGTACCTCAGGCCATGTATCAATGTGGTGTTCAATAATGGCGGGGTTGAGACCAGGCATCTCAGTATAGGACCAAGCAAAGACATCACGGAACTCTTGAAAGAGCTTTTTGTACGCCTGAGTTTCTGCTTGAGTGCAAGATGCGCCCAGCGAGATGAGTTCAGGTTTCCCTGGTGTCGTAGAAATGTCTATCTGTATAGTGGGGGAAATGTTCGACATGTTCCCTTCTTCAAAGGCATCGGGTGCTGGGATGAGGTCCTTTAGCCAATCGACTTTGGTGGGTATGAAATCTTTCGATTCGACCGCTAGCTGGTTGGATGCAGTGGATGTAGATGATTCCGGGAGGAAGTACGAGCGATGATGCATATCATCCCAAGGGTAGTCGGGTGCAGTGAGTGTCTCCAAAATTTGCTCATTAGTATTGAAGTAGTCAGACCATAAATCAAGGGGTTCTGGTTTGAAAGTTGTTGAAATCATATAAATTGTGTTGACTTCTTCCGACGAGGATGATGGTGGGGGGTGGATCTCTTCGATGAGGGGAGGAGATATCTCTAAGTCGACGTTGTTTAACTCGTACAACGTTGCTCTATAGTCAGGTAGATCAGGACAACGGTGAGAGTAGTGGCCGTAAACACTGCATATAGCACAAGGATGGTTAGTGCGCAGTGATTTTTCGCGAGACTGTAGAGGTGGCTCTAACCTGACTACTGGGATGCTGATGTCATCGTCCAACATATTCATATGCTCTTGGAGTGCCAGTAAGTGTGGGCATTGATGAGTTGGATGTCCTATCTCATCGCATAAGGAGCATTTGGGGGGAGCTCGAAACACTGGTGGGGGTTTAACTGCCTTAGGAGGTGGTATCGCAGTGTACGGTTGTGGGCCTCTGCCCCCAGTGGGCTTAGCAAGAAGAGGGGGATTCGTTGACGTCGAAGCAATCGTGAGACCAGGAGGAGGTTTCATTGACGACGAAGGGATTGCGACACCAGGAGGAGGTTGATTTGTGGTAACAATAGGTTGTACCGGTTGGAGGATGACGTTTGGTGTCGGCGGTGGAACGGGAGGTGAAATATACCACACGGGTAATCCCAATGTTAAACCGGGTAGACTAAGGGTAGCCATAACCGGGGCGCTTACTACACCCGAGGGAGGAAATAGTAAGGGGATGGTGTGGATGGGTGTAACACCGATGTGACTCGGTACCAATGGTGGTTGACTACCGGGTGTTTGTGTATTATGTGAAAGAGTACAGAGGTTTGCGACCTGGGTCTCTGATGACGGTGGTGGAATGGCCTGGAATGTAGAGGTCATTGGTGTATCTGAGTAGAGTCCGGGTCCCACAGAAGACACAAAGGAGGTAACTGCACTAGAAGCGGGTTGTTCAATCATGGGAAGAACATTTTCGGGGGCTGCAGGGGCATTGGGATCATAGTAGGTGAGTTGGTCGATTTTGACCACGCGTCCCTCATGGGGGAACATCATGGTACGAAAAACGGAGGAGGCGACCGCTTTCATGGCGTACATGTAACTACGACCCAGTAAAAGGTTATAATTGAGCTGGGCGTTAATGACCTCAATGTCGATGAGCACAGTTTTCCCACCCAATTGGACGGGGACCTTGGGTAGTAGACCTTGAGGTTGAGCTGACCGGCCATCATAGGCCCACAATGCAGTGGTGGATTCCTGGAGAGCAGGGGATCCCAACTTCTGCCAAACAAATGTGGACATGACGCATGTGGAGGCACCTTCGTCGATGATACATCGATGGATGACAAGATTCCGGATAGAAACGGAAACTTGGACTGCTATGGTGGAAGGCAGACGTGGTTCGGACTGGTCCAAATCAAAGGTCATCAATTTCGAATCATTTGGGTCAATTGCCCCAATGGCGGACAGTAAAGTCCTGCGCTGCGTAGGACAATTTTTCAAGACTTCTAACGCAGACATGGCTGCGGGAGATTGAGCTAGGTCATCTACGATGTTGTAATTTGACGCAGCCCGTGCATTGGGGTTGTTGTTGATACGACGGAGAGGGAAACGAGGTTCTTTAGAGGCACCATCGAGTGGAAGAGGTGGTATCCGTAACGTCTGATCGGTGGGATTAGCATTAGTATCCTTGTCAGCGGGGGGAGCCTCAGAGGTAGGACCATACTGGTTTCGACGGGTTTGGATATTAACGTTGGCAGTGGACATCATCAATAAGTGGTGAGTTCCTGTATCAAACGTGGGTTGATCAGGAGCGGCGTAAGTGATTTGTTGTGGTTGCACGTTGCCCTGTGGGGGGGCTAACGGCTGAGTGTTCACCACCCCTTGTGTGGGAAAAGGGTTTTGTAGCACCAAAGGCTGTTGCTGAGGTGGTGGAGGGTTGGGTGGCGGTTGAGGAGCCGCCTGCCCTTGACGATGGGCGTCATCTGTCCATAGTTGTCGAGCTCGCTCCAGATGTGGGCAAGCGTGGGTATAGTGGCCATAGACACCGCAAATGGAACAAGGATGGTTTGTTCGTAGATTAGCATTTTTGGCTTGCTTAGGTGGCCAATCGGGATTCTGATGAGCAGGCGCCGCGTTATTGTTTTGCGGAGGATGGGTAGGTTGTGGAGCTTGGTTATGGTTTTGGTTGTTTCCACGGTTACGTCCTCTTCCGCGATTTGGTTGCCCACCCTGGTTGCGTTGGTTATTTTGGTATTGGGGCTGATGTTGTTGTGCGTACACATGCCCTTGAGCATTGGGGGGATTCTGGGGAGCCGCAGGTGCGGGAGCAGGTTGCGGTGGGTAGTATGCAGGTGGAGCTGGAGGTGGTCCAGTTGCCTATTGGGGTTGTTGGTACCCTTGAGCTATTGGATGTGGCAGATTAGCTGGTGTAGTTTGCTGTGGGTACTGCAACAGTTGTGGTGAGAACTGAATGGGGTTCTATGTAGTAGGTTGAGCATAGTATGTAGGAGGTACATATGCTGATGGCGTTTTCCCATAACAATGTTGTGGACAAGAGGGTCCATGAATGTGATGGGTCTGGTTTGTTGGAGCATAAGAAGTTGTTGCTCCGAAACTGGATGTAGCCCTAGAGAGGTCTGGGGCGGGCATGGTGCTCACCATGCTGAAAGGTTTAGGTTGGGGTGTGATTTGGCCAATGATGCCATCAGCGGCATGTGATGCCCCCGGTGCGTCACCACGTGAAGAGTCACCTCGTGGGGCGTCAGGTATGATTGTGTATAGGTAACCTGATTGGGCGTATATGAGATCAAACTGTTGGGCCTTGAGGATGGCCTCTTCTTCAGACTGGGGTCTTTCAGATGCCACATCCTTCGCAATGAGAGGGAGGAGGGATTTTAGGAACCAATCTAAGAAGATACGGTCATCTAATTTGATTTTGCAGAGACTTCGGCGGCGACGCCACTCATGAATGTGGTCTGTGATGTGGGTGGCCGTATTCTGTCTGCAAGACAGTAGGATCTCGACACCCGCATCGTAGCGGACAGGTAATTGGAATAATTGTAGGAAAGTCGAGGCAAGGGAGGAAAATGTGGCATGCGTCCCATGGGGCTGCTCGATATACCATTTGGCTGCGGAGCCAGTGAAGGTGCGTTGTAAAAGCCGGAGGCGGATTGAGTCGTCCACTATGGAGTTGGAGGAACACCATAAATGGAAGGACATGACATGGTTCTGGGGGTCTTCCCCTGCCTTACCCTCAAACTTAGGGATGTCAGAGGGAAGTTTGGTGGGCATATGGGGCCACGCAGGATCATGTCTGATGGGGTCATTTGTTAGCCTAGCTAAGTCTGGCAGGTTCAGACTCGCCATGTATGGTAGGCTAGCAGGTGTGGTAACTGGGACTGGGACATGCCTGGCCATTGTGGTATGGTGGAGGGGTCCAGTAGCGCCTAAAGGTATGCTAGGTATGGAGGGTATGTGCCCTCCAATAGGTGTAGTCTGGTATGGGCCAGCGCCTCCAAGTGCAACTTGGGTTACACTTGGGTTAGGAATCGCACTAGGGATTCCTGGGATAGCACTTCCAAGTGCAACATGGGTTGTACTTGGGTTGGGAATCGTACTAGGGATTCCTGGGATAGGGTTTGTGGAAATCAAAGGGGGTATGACCCCCATGTTGGGTATACCCATGACAGGTGGTGGCCCTGTGTTAGGCATTCCTAAATGTGGAGTGTTACCCATATTGGGCATACCCAGGGGGGTGGTTGTTGCCGTGGATGGTACTACAGCAGAAGGGTCTGCGGATGTCTCACCTATGGTGCTTGTAAACAATGGATCAAATGGTGTTCCATCCATAATGGTGGTTGGTGGTAACTCTGTGGGTTGTTCGGATTCTACCTCCAAATCAAAAGTGAAGTGAGGTGTGTCAGAATCGGATGACTGCCTAGTTGATTGACGATGTGTCGAATCAAGGGATAGGGCTCTGCGTCTGTGACGTGGAGAGCCAAGTGGACTAAACTCTGGGAGTTCGCCCTGTAGACGACGAGAACGTTTAGAATTCTCAATGGTGAGAATATAAGTTTTTGATGTAAAAATTTGTTTAAGTATCAGGTGGTGATATATATATAAAAGACTCAAAACCCTAATGCAACCAAGGGGGTGCAAGAAGGGGAGTGAAAAAAGAAGGCTCTCAGGCCAAAAAAATCAATCCTCAAAAAAGGCACTTATTCTAGCAGCTGTGCTACAATAAGTGGAGGAATGCAACAACTGGTCAGAATACCAACATGCAAACGGCTCCTAGGAAAAAAAAAAAAATGGGTGTAACTAGACCACAGGTAGGTTGAAATCATGCAAACACCTAATCTAAAAGTATTGTGACTCAAACAGACGATATCCTCTGCAAGGTGATGAAATCCAAGTCAGACAATATGAATGTTGAGACAACGACTAGATATCCCCCTACCGGGAGGGACACCGGGTAATCAATCCTAAAGACAGGCTACTAGGATACTCCGTTCATGACGCGTCGAGAAAAGGTAAATCTACCGTTTGGTCCTTTGATCGCAATATCCCAATACAGGGATATCCCGAGAACTGCGAATGGTAGCCCTTCAGTTACTGAATGGATTTCGGTATTCCACTCAGGCTTCCGGAACCATCCTCGCGACTTCAACCCTCCTAAGGGAGAGGCCTTCCCACAAACCGGTTGTGACCGCGCCAAAAAGTAATAAGAGATTTTAGCTCCCTAATTGGACAACTTCTATGTCTCAGATGTATGAACTGAGGGGTGTTATTGGAACACCTATCCCCCCAATACTACCTAGCTACAAGAATTCTTTTAGTGTTCCCCAAGTGGGGTTAAAAGTGTGTTCAAATTAGGGTTCGTTTTAAGGCTTAGTTCAATTAAGTGATCGTGTGAGTGCACGTGAGGTGTTGTAAACTAAACTTGAAAAAATAAAATGCTTTATAGGAAATTTTCAAAAAATAAAGGATTTTTCGAAAATAAAAAGCAAATATTTACGATTTTTTCACTAAAAGGAATTTAAATGCTTTTCAAAAAAAAAAAAACTCAAAAAATAATGGATTTTTTGGATTTATGAAAGCAAATAATAGACTTCTTTTAAAAGAAATAAATGGATTTCTTCGTTCAGGAAAATTGCTAAGGGCAAGATTTTAAAGAAGTAAACAAGAAAAAATTTGAATCTAGATGAAAATGCAAAATTTGTCTTTCTTTCACTTTCTTGAAAATTTTTAAAAAGATTTCTAGATATGCACTTTTTAAATAGTAAAATTTTTTTCAAAGCTGTAAAATATGCAGGATTTAATACTGTAAAAAATGTGCTATGGGAAGAAAGTACAGTAAATTTTTTTTTCAAAATCGGGATGGCCGAATGAAAAATTCAGCCGCGCGGGTTTGGGCCGCACAGTCGCGATGGACCGCGCGGGTTTTGGCCGCACAGTCGCGATGGACCGCGCAGGTTTTGGACGCACAGTCGCGATGGACCGCGCGGGTTTTGGCCGCACAGTCGCGATGGACCGCGCAGGTTTTGGCCGCACAGTCGCGATGGGCAGCGTGGAAATTGGCCGCGAAGCCGCGGTGTGCAGCGCGGAAAAATGCAGAAAAGTCGCGATGGACCGCGCGACTGTCTGGCAAAAGGTCGCGATGGACCGTGCGGAAAAAACGCAGAAAAGTCGCGATGGACCGCGCGACTGTCTGGCAAAAAACCGCGAGGCGGAAGCCGTGCACGGAAACCGAGAAACGAACCCGAAAATTGAAAATTTCGGGCTGTTTATGGGGCCAAAACTCAGAGCAGCAATGGATCTGCTGTCTAAGATGGCAGATCTATGGATCTAAAGGTTAAAAACTCATAAAAAACTAAGATTAAAGGCAAAACTAGAGATCTATAGTTCAAACCAAAGCGGAGTCGCCAAAAATTGTTGGCCCGGTTTTGCAACCAGGCTTAGTGCTATGGGCACCTGCTAACTAGTAGCAGCAGTTTCAATGAAAATAAATAACAATACACTAATTAAACAAGACTATTCATGGATCTAACCAAAGATATTAAGCAAATAACAATAATAATTTGAAATCAAGAACAAGAAGATATTAAAGAATGAACTTGTATTGAAAAATGGGGGGGGGGCAAGCAAGTGCTTGCGATAATACCTTCAATAGTGAAGGTTGATGTTGAATGGCTCCAAGGATGAGCAACTCCAATCTCCAATGGCCTCTTCTCCAATGTGGTTTGCAATGGCTAAAATGATCAGGGGAGATTTCAGCAGCATAAGGATGAGATAATGGATGGATGTGAAATGAGGAGCCCCTACCACCTTTTTATAGGTTTTGGTGGTGGGAAATACCATTTGTGGTTTTGTGGAAACCAAATGGTATTTGACCAACATGGTTTAGGTACTTTTCCCTCCTTTTTCCTTTTTTGAATAAAAATAATATTTTAATTCCCTTTTTAATATTTTTGGGAATTTGGACCCTTTTTGAGGGTTTTTTATGATTTTCTTGGAAAAATAATCTTTTTTAATGGAAAAAGGGGTGTACTAAGGTCTTTTGGTGACCTTTTGTTGGTTTCAGAGGCTCAAATGGTGGAAAAGTGGACAAATGGGTCATGTGAATAGGAAAATGAGCTAGTGAGCACTTTTTGGGTGTTAACAACTGCATTGACCACTCTTAATCTTATTCCTAAATTCTTTCATTGTGAGGTATACATCAGCTCTTAGATATGCTGTGAGGATTTTCACATGGTATCAAAGCATGTTGAGAGTATTGTTTTTTTTTTTACAGAAGCGGATAGTTTTTATATTAAAAAACAGTGGCAAAGCCACCAACAGAAATACATTTCCAAAACTGTAGCAAGCCTAGCAGTCTTCCAAACATTAATTACAAGTGCCTGTGACTAGCAAAACCAGGACTTTAAAGCTTTAACAGAAGAAAATAAGCAGAGTGAAGTCAGAAACTAGACTGGAATTAACGGTGTCTTGCCCCTGCAAACGATTTGGCAGCTGTTTGATTCTTGCCAAGGCCTGGTTTTTCAGCAACCCGTAGGTTCGCCATAGCAATTTCCATGTTCTGTAGCCTGAGGTCCATACTTTCTATAGCGGCCATGACCTTCATTTCCAGTGCTTCCAGGGCTGCCGCAAACTCCGCTTGAATGCTGCCAATCTCCTCATCCATTCCTTCCAGACGTCGCCCACCTTGCTCATCCATTTGATGCATAAAGTTTCCTTGTCTCCTAACCCGACGTCGGAGGACCCTAATTTCAGCTTCCAATTCCAACAGAGGGTCTGGGGAGGAGGCTGCCAAATCTCCAGAATCCGCCATAGCTCCCAGCACACACAGATTACTTCCCAGAAAATACAGGAGAAACGCTACGTAGAGCTGCAGAAATCTTCGCCACCCGGGTAAGATCACCTTCGACGATAGAATGGCATTTCTTTTTGAAGCAAGACGAAGGAGATTACAGTTAATATAGCTTAAGTCATTTCCATGATATAAATGGGGCATAATTACCCAAATTTTGAAGCATGCCGGGGGACCTTTCATCAACCGCTGAGGAGCTCCATTACCCAGACCCGTACAGATTATTAAATAACGGTTTTCAATGTCGAGAGAGGAAACTCCCTGAAAATCATGAGCCAAAGTGTCATCATAGCCCGACGCGGTTCCGACGAGCCCAATGGCGTTGGCAACAGAGGATTTCAAACTTGTTTGAGCCAAGGAAAGGGACTCCACATTCCTGAGATTTTTTTGCAGGTTATTATCAATATTTCGAGTGCAGCAGTTGCAGCAGTAGCAGTTGCAGACTTTTCTATTGTTTTTGCAGGTCTTCTGAAACAACTTCCATGTATTATGCAGGAATTACTCCTCTCTCTCCATTCAACTATGATGAGTGGAAACCACAGATAATAGCACATTTGAAGAGAAATGGTCTCTTTGATTCTTGTTTAGAAAGAGAGTTCGAATCCTCTGAAGAAGAGAATGACTGGTTAGATGAAGGTGAAAGAGCCATTGCAGCCATGATGTTTGCTATGTCTCGATGCATGGTACACCACTTCCATGATGTTGAATCTCCAAAGAGCTATGGGCCCACCTAGATGAAATATTTGGCAGACAGAATGAAGGGATTGGTTCAAACCATTTCGAGAGCAATCCCAGTGATGCATTCGCTCCCCTTGATGGTCTCTCAAATCATGAATCAGTATAAAACATATCTCATATTGAAGTTAGCCACAAAGAAGAAGAACTTGCAGATTCTAAACTCATGCTCCAAATTTCTTCTATTTCGAATTCTGTGCTAGCTCACACTCTAGAAATTGCAGAGGTTCCTAAATCCTCTCTTGCACCAGAGTTTGTTGGTTTGCATCATGATCTCATGAATGTTTTGGAGGTCAAATCATCCATTGGAGGTAATGCATTCTCTCTCCTTGATCACTCACCTCTTATGTACTACTATATGATCATTATTTCATGATTTTAGAAGGTTATTGAAGATTATGGCCATTGCCATTCGCTTGGGATAATTTCTCATGCATTTACTGGTTTAGATCTCACCTCAAATGGTTCGAAGGAGATCATAAGCAACCATGATTCAAGTCTTGGATCTGATTTGGATTCCAAGCAATCACTGATATTTGATGGTTCTTTTGAGCATAATCTCACCCATGATGGTTCAAAGGAGAAGACAAAAGACTATCTGCACATTCATAGATTTGATCCTACCTCAACTGATTCGAATCACAGGTTCAAGGATCATCCTCATACCTTTGGATTTGTTCTCATCACATTCGATCTGAAGAGCAAGTACAAGCACATGCTTTCTAAGCATGATCCACTTCTTCCCAAGAAGAAGATACCTCCATACATATGACCAAGCATCACACCTGCTTGAGTTTGGAGCATTTATTTTTGTGTGTGCCTTACAGTCTATTTTGAGGGGGGGTATTTTTCCCATGATGTTTTCCCCATTTCCTCGGTTTATTGACTATTATTATTCATTGTATCGGGTGACCTTTGATCTCAGTTACCAGGGCCCAGGATGGATTAAGGAGGGGTGTTAGGATATTCCTATACTCTATCCTAGTCCTACAAGTATTTCCATTATTTACATTTTCAGTCTTGCATGAATGTCTGCATGCATGCATCCCAGTCATCAGTCCCAACACCTAGCCCTCAGTTAGCTAGCCCCGGGAGCTTCTCACTGATCAGTTTTAGCCCTCTTAGAGCTTAGTGCGCCCTTCTTCCTTGATTTAAGGAATCCATTTGTCCTCTCTCACCTACCACTCAGTTGCACTTCAGTTAATTGAGTTATCTTTAGTTCTTTCCTTGATTTAAGGAAAGACTGGCTCTCAACTGATTGTATCACTCTATAACATCCCAAAAATCGCAATTTTTTTTTTTTTTGATATTGCCTAATTCATAAGAGAAATGGTATCTGCGGAATGAAAGTTATTCAACTAATAGATAATAACAGCTTCATAAAATTATCATGTTTATTCTTGAACATTAAAAGATACTTGATTATAAATAAGATCGGACAAAACAATGTTTATTTCGTTATGTGTAATGATCTAGTAACAATACTGATGAATTGTTTGCATATTTTTGAAGGGGTTCCTACAGGGTGCCCTTGGGTTTACTTAGCTTTGATAGCTAAAGCGTTGGATTCTTTCTTTCACAAATCTGCAGGTAAGGTAATAAATAATTCCAGTACTTCGAGAGGTGTTTTACTTTTCAGCTAGCCGTCTCTACCTTAAGATAGATGTATATATACTGCCTATGCATGAAGATAGCAATGGTATGAAGCTTCTAGCTTTCTTGATAAATCTGTATTATTTTTATCCTAACACTTGTAATGTAGCTAGAGATACTTTGCACTATACTTCTACTGAAAATCAATGATATTGTTCAATTAAAAAATGCAACTGTGTGATGATAATAACATTACTATAACGCTATGGCTTGTAACAACATTGGCCTTCAAAAAGCCTTCATGACATGTTTCAAGTACTTAAATCATAAGTGCTACTAATAACTTTTTCGACTATATCACTACATTGACAAGATAATAGTTTGATGTGTATTAGTGACCATATGGAATTGTTATAATACTTCTATGGAATACATGTTAGGGTTATAATGCCTAGTTATATGCAAATAGAAACTTAGTGCTATATTCTATTATGTACATAATGAACGAATGTTAATTTGATATTTGAATATGAAATGGTGCACCCTAAGCAATTGGGGATCTAATGTTTAAAATGAATATAACATAGACAATATGTGTTAAAGTTTGGATTCGATTCACATCGTGGCTATATGAATCCATCATAAGGTTTGGAACTATAGATTATGGTTGTTTTAAAATTGTAACATAGTTTGGAAACTATATACATGGTTGTGATACCGTGATATGATTTTACTCTATGGTTTGAAACTATACAGCGGTTGTATTGCAGTTGTAATGTAGTAGTGATATAATCCTGAGATCACACTGTCACCCTAACTTGGCGCTGTCACGAATTTAATGTTGTTGCAGTCGAGGGTCTGGCAAATGATACGTGAGATTCAGCATTAAATGAAATCTTGTGTGATGGTAGTGGTTTGCTTCGATGGCTCCTATGTGTTACTAGCTCCACGTGATATAGTGGTAAGAATGGTGATAGTTCGCTGAGCTGTATGCTCATCCCTGGTGATATGGCACTCCAACCGTGCTAGTTATTTAATGAGGTTATTAATGGTGCTTAGTCATATCTCTGCCTCGGTTCTATCGTGGCTTTGTTGGCTAAGTCTTGATCGTTGATCTGTTTCCTAGATCATTGAGATATGAAAACCCTAAGACAATCTTGCATTAACATTTGTTGTTTGCCTTCATGCATTCATTTGGTGTTTTCGTTTGGGGAAGAGGCTGACAGTCCATTGGTTAGCAGGGCTCGACCCTGGGTGGTTTGTGATGGCTCTGTAACCACAACTCTGCAATATTGATGGTGAAACTTACTGTATAAGTTGCTTGGGTTTGGAAGTTGTAAGGCAATGAAGCCCTAAGGCTTTCGTCGTGTGATAGGTTTAAGTTTTCGGTGAGATTAAACTCCAATTTTGATAAAAGTTCAGTTGCATGCTGCTTTGTTGCGTTGGTTGGAGGAATTGGAAGCTTGAAGCATTCCATCCGTATGTTAATATGAAGGTAAGTCGACTCGAAACCCTATTTAAACAATACAGTTTTTCTTTATCAACATTTGTTGGAACACGTTGTTGACTTCTTACAGTTTTGTGTGGCAGGTACTGCCTTCGTTATGGATTTACAATGCTAGGTTTGAAGGCAATGGATAGCATGCTAAAAAATGGTAAGCCTCGGTGGCAAACCCTCCGTAGGTTCTCCTGGAATATTTGTGGCAAACGTTTGAAGTTATAACACTTTTTCTGGAAATCGTGGTTCGAAACCTATGTTGCTTCATGTTATGCCTGTGTTAGGTTACTTCTCAGTTTGCAGAGTCGATGTAATAGTTTGTAGTGTTACTGTACAGTGTTTGGGTTCTGAGTTTTGAACTGGGCAACGTTCTTCCGTTAAAAAGGGTTTCAAACTCTATTGAGTTGATAATATAAAAGAATATTTACAAAACTATGTTGCCGTGACTGTTTTGTGTTCGTTGTTTTGGGGCTTGGCCCATGAACAAAACCTGTGACTCGTCGATTTATAAGGTGGAAAGAATTTGTGTTTTATCAGACCTCTGTGTTAGAATTTAATGTAATATGAAAATAGTTGTGCAACTAGGTTTGAACACACTTGTTGCTATCATTTTCTTTATGGACTGTGAACTCATGAAATGTTTAAAAATTGGGAAAAGAAATCGTGTGCTATGTATGTAAAATGAAAATACTGCTACTGTCTTTTAAACAATGGTTATATGTTTATAATACATGATAGGCTTCTGCCTATATGCAGCATCGTCGATTTGTAACACATGTTGCTGCATTTTAAACTTATGAAATTTCCTAAGGGTTAGGGTTTCATCCTCGTTTTGTAATGTATAAAATTGATGTTGTTTTTCGTTACATTCTCGGCATCAAACTTGTGTTTGTGATTTCTGTTTTGCTCTTCTCCTACAGACATTGTAATATCTTAAACCCTGGAGATGATATTTGTAAATAAACTACTCGACCTACAGGAACGAGTTTGATATAGATGTTCGGTTTGTCTAGTGTTAATAAAATAATGAATCTATGTAATGACAGGGAGCTTGTTTAACTAGCTCGATTCTGTAGAAAGGAATACATTTGTGTGTTTTTATTTTATGGCTATAGGAACATGTGATTTGGGCAATAGTTGGAAACTGTTTAGATAAAAGATATCTTTTAATATCCTTGCTACTATCATTCGATAATAAATTCAGTAGTTTGATGTTTGGTTTTGAAAGTGAAATATGTCACCCTAGGTTTGTGATATGAGACTTCTGTTTGCTTATCTGTCCTGTGTGTACAATAATGGAAATAACCGTAGATTATAGTAAACTTTGAGAAGAAAATAAATGGAAACTACAGACCCTAAATTGAAACTTGAAATGACATATCAGTTCTGTATGATGAGATTATACAATCTTTTATTAATTCTGTTTCAGCAATGATTTGAATAATAATTATAAAGAACGGTAATAATATTTTAAGACAATAAACTTCAATTTGATGAAATAAAATATAGAAGTAAGAACAGTAATATAAAGAAATGCAGTAAATAATACTAATCACTATCAGTAGATAAACTAACAGAATATACAGAATAGTGCTTCCATCATCTTGGAAATTTGCCTATGATATCTATCTACCTTAATCTGTCTCTGCACTAGAGTACGACGTTGTTCCTTTTTGCATGGGGAAAAATGCAGAGACTATTTTATTCAATCAAATCAATTTCATACAGAATTATTAATTTACTCAGGAAAATGAAATAAACTTATAAAATAAATAATAAAAGTTAATAGACAAAAGAACTTTAAAATAAAAATAGATAAGACAATGGAACCTATAAATAATGATAGGGCCGACAAACACCCAAGGAGGCCTGTTCCTCCCAACCTATTTCAGAAGAAGCAGCTCAACTGCTGGCTTCTAGTGAACCCCCGAGCCTGATTACTGATCCAATAAGTGGGTGGAATCTGTGTAGAATCAAGGCACTCAAAAATGCCTTCTCCACTCAGCATCAACCTCCTGAAATAACATGCCTTCTCCACTCAGCATCAACCTCATGAACTCAATAAGAGTTTGGCAGACTCACAACATGATCAACAACATAGCATATCCCCTCATCAAATCTCGTGGGTGCAAACACAGCAAAACCCTAAGGTAAATTTCCTCATCAGGAAAAGTGATGAACCTCAGTTCACAATTTGATGGCTATTATATAGACTGCCTAGGTCTTTAGTGGTCAGTTTGGAATAAATGAGCCTCAAGCTCCAGTCCCATCTTTCAGGGCACTATGACCACATTTCAAGGGAGTTGTCCCATACCAACATCTAGTTAGTTTCATCATGATGCTGCCACTTGTCCATTGCCTTCTACCCCAAATTCCATTCCACCTAGTGGATCAATAACCACTCTTTCAACAGTCCTCTTAGGTGTTTGTCTCCTATTTTATTTATTTAATAATAATATATTGTGCAAATTACAGTCATACTTGGACACCTGTCCAACATAAAACTTTACAATAAAAGTTATAATAATGTTTGCTAACACAAAATGTTTTTCAGCTAAAAGGGTATGTTACACACTCCGATGGACCTCCAGTGAGACTAGACTGCCCATTCTGACTCCAGTTATCTCCTCATGCGCCCTCCACTGAGCCTCCTTCATTCAGTTAATGCCTCCATGTGCCAGTTACACTTAGTCACACCTACCACACTCAATTAGACTCGGTTTGATTGATGGTTGATAGTTACTTGTGCATTGATGACTCCACCGATGATGAGATAGACTTCTAGTTGTGCTTTAATGACACTCCAGTGATCTTTTGATCACTCCATGAAGGCTAATTCGAATTTCCACCTTGGCATTTGAATCCTCATGCATTGTACTACTTATTTGTCCATATTGTGATTAATGAATCAGTGTGTGTGAAGTTATTTTGCGTCTATCTGAGTTCTACTGTATTATTATTCTGTTGCTCATTTGACTGGATTGACCACTCTTAATCTTATTCCTAAATTATTTCATTGTGAGGTATACATCAGCTCTTAGATATGTTGTGAGGATTTTCACATTGGATTCTATATCATTGAATAATTTCCTATGTATTTGAGCAAGATATTTCCTTATTTCTCGATCAGCTGGTTTATATCCTTCTATTAGATACCTACACAAATGGATGTAATGAATAAGGGTAATGATATTGTGAGAGAAAATAAAACTCAAAAATAAAATCCTACTGTTCTTACCTTTGAAGTGGTGTTCATTGATAACAAAGTCCCACTGAAAAAGTTACCTTGTCAACCAATGAAACATTATAAACCAAATTATTCATTTCAGTCTTAATAAAATGAATTTCAAATGATATGCACTAATTTTGGGAAAAGTCATTCATAATTCCTTCTAGGGTAGCAAAAGGGATTGGTAAGAGAAAAAGGGGAAATCTATGAATATATGACCTTACTACCTAATTAGCTTCCAAATCTATAAGAAATTAGAATTTGTCCAATGTGATATTACACATAAATTACTGTTTGAGCTAACAAGAAAGTTATACTTGTATGGATACTTCAACTATAATCTTGTATCTTACCAATCTTGCAAATTTAAGGATTTTGCAGAAAAAGATGGAACTCATTTCCTCTAAATATGATTCTTTGTATTATTGTTATGTTGATGAAATTTCTTTCCTTTGATTTCATCTAAACTTTCTTATACAACCTTTATATGATCAAGCTCTCCAATTAGTGATCTATGGGATGTCAAATCTAATACAATTTTCATTTGTGTGTATTAATGAATTTATGCCTCTACACTGAAATGAACATAGACTCTAATGAAAACCATGCAATGATCCATTAACCCTTAAAACTCATCATGACAGTATCTTGGCTCTTGCCTCATCGATAACTCATCGATGATTTCAATAGAGCAATTATTTCTTCCTTTCGTTGGTGTCTTAAAACCTATAACATCGATGGTATCATCACTTCTCAATGTGTCTGTGTGACAATTTTTCTTCCCTTTTTGTTGTTACCTTTTATCTTACATCCCATTGTTTCTCCTATGGTAGACATTCCTTTTATATTCTCATCTCTTCTTTGCGATGCAACATAGCTGCATCCATGGGTTATCTCATCAGATATTATTTCATTAAATTTGCACTTCATCGACGATATTTCTCATTTCTAAGTGAAACAACAGAGAGGTTTTAACTTCCCCTATGAGATATTGCAAGTATTTTAACTTTCTACATGAAGATTTGGGAAATTATCCACTTTTCCTAGCATAAAATCAACAAAAACCTCAATTTCCTTGTGAAATGTCGACTCACTTACTACCTTACATTTTAGTGTTTACAAAGTTCTTTCTTTATTTGTGTAATGTTGGTAGGAATATCACTTCCCATGCAACATGTTGGTCATATATTGTTCACTTTATTGTGAAGCATTAGCGAGATTCTTACATAGACCATGCAACATTGATGTTATTTCCAATCGATCATCAAAAAACCAATAATATGTTTACTTCCCTCATGAACCATTGGAAAAATTGTCACTTTATAGGGTTTAGTGCCAGCACAAAACTCCTAATACTTTCTCGATGTCAGTGAATTTTCTACTTTTCCTGTTAAATGTCGACAGAATTTCCAATTCCCCTAAGTAGTTTCAGAGAGAAACTAACTTTCCTCATGACATGTCGACAAAAACCTCACTTCCCTTGCAACAAACATTTTTTTCCTTAGTTAAGTTTTTGGAAATACCTTTTCTAAAAACCATACCTGATGAAGATCCAAGATTTCCTTAACTTAGCATGATTTTGAAAGTGCCTTATTTCAAAAACACATCTTTGTCATGCTCATTTCTTCTCAATACATTAGATGCATGAATTTGAGAACATTTACTGCACATGCCTAATTTGTAAAATGCTATGTTAAATCCAAAGCCAAGTTTAAAATACATCAAAGGAAGATATTATGTCTTATTGCCAAATCTTGAAAGGAACAGGATGATAATATGGGGAGGGGGGATCTAAGGTATTAGAGATGAAACCTAAATGGCTATATAATAGATTTATTAAAAAATAAAAACTGTATGAGACGAACTCGTATTTTGAAAGCTTAGAAGAAAAAGAAAAACTATACTAAAAATACCCTAAGATACACTCGATCAACAAGGTTAAGTGAAATCATAGAGCCAAACTAGCCATTGAAGGAATTTCAGTCCCACAAAAATATCACAGTCAAGTGTGGGTTTATAGGACTGAGCATTATGTAATACTTGGTGGAAAACATTATATCATCCTGAAATCTACTCACAACTGAAAGCGTCAAGTAAATTTTGTGCTGTGGAAAATTTTGACAAAATAATATATCCAATCTAGCTTCAACAATGTCATGAAAAAAAAAGGTATGCATGCAATTCTTGCCAAAGTATTGAAGATGAATATTGTACCTCATTTGGACCATAAGATGTAAACTCAGAATTAGTTGTCATGGACACTATCTTGTCATCAGATTTAGAGTGTGAAGTAATGATATGAGGACTTGACAAAACCATCATTTGGAAATGAAGCACCTCAGCCTACTCATTAGTGTACTCTTGTTGAAATTGAAACTTCCCAATATCAAGAATT
Source organism: Larix kaempferi (assembly GCA_027924585.1). NCBI lineage: Eukaryota > Viridiplantae > Streptophyta > Pinopsida > Pinales > Pinaceae > Larix > Larix kaempferi. The sequence goes on along the minus strand of BSBM01001402.1, from coordinate 20,366,998 downwards.
TCATCATCATCAAAAAATAATGGACTAGATCATAAATAACCTCTTTATGTTCTAATCCATAAACCAAATTATCGATTACTATGAGTTTCCTTGGAAAAATCCATGAAAATATTATTTCCCTCTTTATAGTCCTTATTTGAATAGCTAAGATTTCTACATCTCCCCCCTAATCATTGTTTACTATACAAGAATCATAACCAACTGAATTTGTTATAAAAACATTATGAATTTCTCTTCCAAAGTCAAAATTTGTAAATAAATCTAAATATAAGAAGTAAAAGTTTACATAGGATAAATCATTGGAAGTTTCCCCATCATTATTTAATAAATTTTCTTCAAAATATGCAGGCTCGATGGAAACACTAGTCAAATTCTGATTTGATAATAAATTATTAGTCAAGATGACATACTTCTGTTTAATTAACTCCTAATGAGTTAAAATTTTATTAGTTTGTTTTTACTGCAATTTCCTAACAACTATCTCTTGCCCTAAATTCTATTTAAGTAGTCATCCTCCTCTGTTCTTTCTACAACTTCAAATGGATCCCAATGATGAGTGGAGATTCCACTCAAAACACATTGATCATCTCTCTAATGCCCCTTTGATGGATAGACTTATACAACCAAATTAATTGAATGAAATCATTCTATATAGATAGGTGATATGAGTCAATGCTAAGGTATGATTGTTAATGTCCTTATGTGATTTATAAACTAGCATTTTGTGATTCATATATGAGAATCTAGATATCAACTTCGGGACAAAGTTTTATGAACTGGGGGTGTATGTAGTGCTCTATTATCTTAGACACTTTGATTATGCTTAGATATTTGGAACCATGATATTTTCTTAGACATTTGATTATGTTATATTATTCTTTGAGCACATTTGATCCCAAATAACCTGGATGGATACTGTGCATCTTAACACTAAAACATAAAACCTTTATGGTGCATCAAGACCACAAATAAGTTTTCTTAAGTTATAAATAAATGATCATAATGGATTTATGTATGATGACTAACCCTTGGAAATATATATGTGTGTGTGTGTGTGTGTGTGTGTATGTTAGATGCGTCAACAAGTTCTTCCAAGTGTAACAAGAGAGAACAAGTGCAAAGTAACGCAAGACAACGTTAATGTTGCATGGGCACCATATTGAGCACATATATGGTATCAGGTAATACAATGTGATGAATTGTTATTTGATTATTTTGCAGGAGATATTTGATGCACATGGATTTCATGTGTGTTGGCATAGGATTGTGATTTCCAATCAGTCCACACATGTGTAATAGGGTTGTATGGTGGAATGCATGCCATAAAGAGCTCATGTTTCCATACAATGAGTTGAAAAATGAGTGAGACTTTGGCCCATGAGATGAATGTTTCTATGAGGGTAGTCCATGGATTCCATCACTCATGAGGTTTTGACTATAGAGGGACATGCAATAAGGTGTTGACCTTATTCCTCAGTGACCATTAGTCTCTCAACATGATATAGGAAAATTGAGTTAATGTGGTCTCAATCTTTTTATCAAGTCCCCACTATAGAAAAAGGTATATTTGAAGGGTGTGTGTATGATCATGGAACCCTTGATAGAACCTTGATAAATTTTATTTGAAGTGCATATGTACTACCATGGCACCCTTGATAGAACCTTGGTGAATTCTGTTTTAAAAGCATGTGTATGACCATGGAACCCTTGATAGAACCTTGGTGAATTATATTTGAATGGAATGTGTAGAACCATGACACCCTTGATAGAACCTTGGTGAATTATATTTGAAGGGAATGTGTACGACCATGGCCTGTTGATAGAAGCTTGGTAAAATTACATTAAAATCTATATAACTTATAAAATATAGACGAGAAAAATAAAATGAACAAATAATACATTGATAAAAACATGTACATGCCTAAATAAATAATGAAATTAATAAAAACATGTACATGACAAAAATAAACAATGAAATTAACAAATTATGTGTGTGCCAAGAATAAATAATAAATAATTTTAAAATAAGAACATTCATATAAAAAAGGCAACCAATTAGTTAAAGAGAAGATAAACTTATACACACCCTTTAATTAAGTAGAATAAAATAAGAAAATTAATTAAAGGAATATTAAGACTCAAGTGCAGACACACACCTAGGAAAAGAAGACTCAAGTGCACACATGCATGAACATGCAACATAAACCTAAAAAAATCTATAAAAGAAAGGTAGTGGATGAGTGAAGATCATCTTTTTGGGTCTTGGATCTTTAATATTATAGTGATTGTATGAGAGTTTGGTCCTTGAAAGTGGTTAAGGTTGGGATGCCTGAAAGTGGAATGCTACACTTCCAATCGTGTTGATATTGTTCTTCTTCTATACAACCCCATTGAAACTTGGGGGTTCCCAGGGAAGAAGAGTACATATAGGGAGAAGGTAGGGTGGTCAACTAGTGGACACATTGATTGTTAATCCGGTTGGAGCTACGATTAGATGTGCGAAATAGTATGAGAGATAGAATAGCCAAAGATTAAGGTTAGTCTTAGTTATTGCAAATTTAATTTTCATTAAAATTTTTAATGTTGTTCAAAAATTATGAAATTGTTTTTGTATTATATTTGAGTGAGTCGGGTTGATATGCTATAGAGGCACAATCCATGGAGGGTCCGTACATTTGGTGTCAAAGCAAGGTTCATACACTCGGGCATAAGGGATTGTCAAATGCTTATTACATCCAATTTTATCTCCATCCTACAATGAAATTTGTCTTATAGTCCTCTAGGAAGTCTATAGAATTGTTGGGAACAAACTTCCCTTCTCTCCCTACTTGCAAAATGGATGAAAAATGCACCATTTATTCAATATATAGTTATGGTTTCTTACATAACTATCTCTACATGTGCGCATATTGAAAGACACATGTACATGGTGTATTAGTAAGGCATTGGACTTAAATAAGATAGGTCATGTGTCTAATCCACCATTTGAAGCAATTTATGGGATATAATACCAGATTGAACTTCAAATAGGTGATTTTAAATCCTCCTACCAAGTGCCAGCTAGTGGAACATAGGTTAGAACTCTCTTCTCAAAAGCTTGAGGTTGCAGGATCAAATCACCCGCCGACCTTTTCATAGGAACATTAGTAAACAACACTTTAACTTAGTGTTTGTTGTTTACCCCATAAAAAATCTGGTGGCATATCAGTTAAGTAAATCCATTTGCAAGGAAGAGGTTGGGGGTTCTAACCGCTCGCTAACCTCTTCTTTCAATGTTTGGTACAATAAAATTTAAATAGTGGAATTCATATATATATATATAATAAAACATATGCATGGTGTACTGGTTTAACATTGGAACTTGTTACATGTAATTTTCTTCATCATCATGATGGTGGATAATGTGCCTTTTCCTTCGCCGTAATTCCTGAAGAATGTGTAGGATCTCGCTTGGAAGATGAAACTCATGAGGAAATTTCCCTTAAAAAATCCCAGTTTTAGAGGTTGTCATGGCTTGCTTTCTGACAACCTATGACAATCCCTGATGTTGCATGTTTCATCACCACAGCTTGCGACACTGTCTCATGTTGCTCTTATATAAGGTGTGACACTATTTTTACAAAGGGAAAAGGAGAAGTTTTGAAGAAATTTTATAACTAAGCCCTCAAGGACAATCATCTCTTCCTATTTGGGTGGATATCAATCGAATTCTTGAACCTTTGGGATCCTTTCCTATACTTTTCCCCTTATCCTCTCATCTCCCAACTATCCATTTGAGCTTATAAATACAAGCCCAAACCCATGGATTAGGCATGTGTAATCTTTGATTTGATAGCCAAATGTTGGAGATATTATGATAGTTCCATAGTGTTGTGGCCATTCCTTGATAGTCATTCATTTGAAGCAAGGAAAGCAATTTGAGGCAAAGGCACCTTTGGGAGGAAGTCCACAATGCCAAGGCTACTATTTCTCTCTCTCTCTCTCTCTCTCTCTCTTTATTATTTATTAATACAACAAATACATTTTCTTTCCCACAATAACTTGTTCGTGGTTTTTGTTGCACTCTTCATTGGTTGTAAGCATAAGTTCTATGTAATTGCACTTGTATCTTTTATTCTCTCATCTTGATTAGGTGTTCTACTAAGATCGCATTGGAGTGGAAGATAGAAGACTAAAGTGAGGACAAACTTCATATTACAGGTTAGCCTCCTGTCCAATTACATTTAAATTTTGGGAACTTAGGGAAATAGTTATGTTTATGTCTGTTTTGTTCTAGTTTAATCTGCCTAAACTAAGGAGGTCAGTTTGTGTCTGCACTTACAGATTTATTCATCAACAAAACTCTATCTCGTAGGTCACGAGTTTGACCCAACTGAACCTGGTACTTTTGGGCCTGCCATGTGGTAGCATTTGATTGTGCCACTTAATCTACCATATTAGCACCTTGCCACCTATCATGCCAATTCATCTTGTCATATTTCCACCAATCATGCCACATCAACATCCATATTGCCACCTATCCCACCACATCATCTACCATACCACCACATGTCAAACTGTTGTGCTACCATGTCATCTTTCATACTACCACATGTCATGCCACGTCAGCATCTATACTTCTAGTTTTAATCCTATCATGTTTCCACTACCACCTATGCAAATATTTTTTACCTATTTGGCCAATAATTTAGTAGGCCATAACTTACTCATACGACGTTTCGACTATGTTCAAATTGTGTTGGAAAGTTCTCAAAGACCTCTTTGACATGGATACCTTTTCATCAGTGTTTGATACCATCCATTTTAATCAGTTGTGGGGATCCTCTTGGATCAAGTAAACATCTATTAAGCTTGTCATCTATTGGCAAGAAATATTTTTCCCATTTTGACTTTATATTGTCCAAATGGTATCATTTCCCATGTATGTATTAATCTTATGTATTGGTTTTTTGTTGACTATCTATCTATCTATCTATCTATCTATCTATCTATCTATCTATCTATATATATGAAGAAATGATACTAATACTAAATATTACTAAATTGAAATTTGTTGTACATTGATCAATCAATCTATCTACTGGCCAATTTTTTTCTTGGGAATCACTTGTCTCCAAAATATTTCAACATGATATCCACTATCCATACCTTCCCCTCTCGATCCTCCATATTTTATTAGTTCACAAGTAATCTATCACTTAATGGTAGTGATTGCTAAAGGCCAAAGTTCTTCACATGATAATTAAAAGTCGCATTGAAATGAGTCTATCATATTTGTTTATTCTTTCTTTACGTTAAGAAGAGTTGGCACATCTCTTTAACACAGTTGACTTTTATTTAGATGAAACTATTAAAATTTAAGGACATAATAAATAATTTTGGGGATTTAGCAATGAAATATTGAAAGAGAAAGATTATTATGCAATGAAGATCTAGTTGTTACATAAGCATGCCCTAGAAGTAGTCATAAACACCTACAAAATATTGATACAATAATCTAAGATGGCACGGTTGGTTACTCATAGTTTAAATTTATTTGGTATATCATACGTTCTCATGCATATATTATTTCATGTTGTCATCAGTGGCTATTATTTGTTCTTTTCACATATTTCAAATTAAGCCCTTTACTTTCAATGTATATTTAAATAGAGAGAAAATGTGTTACATGTGCTTTTGGGATACAACTCTACATTTATGATTATGCTTGTAATTCATGCTAAGAGATTGAAAGAAACATTGTTAAAGATATCTTTAAAAAAACCTACTTAGGAATTATTGAATAGCCAAGTGCGATATAAGAGTGACTTCAAAGTTACCACAATAGTCCATAGGCTATTATGCATATCATGGAAAAATATTATATATATGAATGGCATTACAATGAAGGTGATGTGGACAATGCCAAAATAAGGTCAAAATGAATTATTGTGAGGTGGGATTTGGAGAATCACCAAGTTGTTAGAGTCATTAAAACTATAGAATAGATTAATTTAAAAAGCTTAGGTTAATGTACGCTACTAGTTATACTAAACTAGATTTTGTCAATGTGATAAGAGTGTTCAATTAGTTCTATTATGGGAAGCAACATTCAATAACATGAAAATAATATTTATTAATAACATGAAATGAAATTTAAATCTTTACCATGAGTGTCATAGGAATGTTGTTTAGGTAGGTGGCATTAGTTACATGGTGAAGTTGTAGACTAACGAATAAGAAATATTGGTTAGTAATTTTTTATAGCATTACTAACATTGATGTCAACTAAAAAGGCTACACATAAGCATCTAAGGAAACATTATGGCTTGATGGGATGCTAATGCAGGGAAGTATAATGCATAAGGCGAGTTGAGGAATGCAATTTATATTGAATGGTATTAGGAGTAATATTTTGGTCATCATGTGGTATTATATCTAATTTGGTATCATATCTAATTTGGCATGGTTATACAACGACATTTTATTAGTATTAATACGTAAAATATGTATGGCAAGAGTGGTTGACACATAGCGTGAATATGGATAACCTGTGTGCATAAATATTTTTTTTCATAAAAGTAATTCAATTATTTTGTAATTACCAAAAGATAAGGATAAATATATGAATCCGTAATTGTCTTTTGTCATAAAAATTAATCCTATTATATATTTTAAAAATGATATATGTGACTGGTTTTGCATAAATGTTTGGGGACATATTAGTATTTCCATTAATTTATTGGAACATAAAAGTAATTCTATCATTTTTATTAAATTATTGCATGAATTTTTTGGAACATAAAAGTAATTTTATTATTTTATATTTTAAAAGGGTAATGGTAGTTATATTTTAATTATCATTAAATTATTGCATGAATTTTTTGGAACATAAAAGTAATTCTATTATTTTATATTTTAAAAGGGTAATGGTAGTTATATTTTAATTATCTTATTTTTTATAATGGTAAGCTATAGTTCAAAGGTAATAATAGTAATATATATAGCAATTTGTTATAATAATATAAAGTGAAAATTGTATTCTAGTTTAGGAAAGGAGATTGATAATTGCTTAGGAATGCAATTCATTGTTATTGTTATCATTTATAAATGTAAACTTATAAATTTCTTATCAAGTGGGTAAGTTTCAAGGAATTTATAGCGAAGGTGTTACATTGTACATTGTAACCTTGCATTCAATTTTAGGTGGTATACATCATAATACTTCACAAGAGTCTTTTGTGACTTAGAATGTTCTACTAATTAATATGTATTATGACAAAGTCTAGCTCTTAGCACATTTTTTTGAGTAAAATTTCCAATTTTGGAATGTAGGTTGGATTTCACACCACATAATACATATGAAAGGGATTTGCATAGGGTTGTTTTTAGTTGTTTGATTCTAATAAAGTGTACATGTGTTTTAGTAATTTGTTATAGTGTAAAGGCATGTCAATAGAAAGTGCTTTTAGTAGTGAGTTGATAGTATTGCATCAAATATATAGAAATGTACGATAAATGATTAATGCCTTACAACAAATACTGGATGAATTTCTGTGAAGAGGGGGAGTATGCAATGTCTCATTTTGCTAAGATATGATGGTAAACGTCCTTGTGTGATTTATAAACTAGCATTGTGTGATTCATGTAGAGAATATGGATATTAACTTCGGGATGAAGTTTTCTAAACTAAGGGTGTATGTAGTGCCCCACTCTCTTAGACACTTTGATTATGCTTAAATATTTGGAACTATGATATTTGCTTAGACATTTGATTATGTTATGTTATTAATTAAGGGCATTTGATCCCAAATGATCTGGGTGGATACTGTGCATCTTGATGCTAAAACTTAAAAACCTTTATGTTGAATGAAGATTATAAATAAGTTTACTTCGGTTAGAAATAAATGATCATAATGGATTTATGTATGATGGCTAACCATTGGCTATATATCTATATCTATATATATATATAAGATGCTTTGACAAGTTCTTGCAAGTTTGACAGGAGAGAATAGGTACGAATTAATGCAAGATGACAGCAATGTCCCATGTGATCTGTATTGATCCTAGATATGGTCTCAGGTGATATAATGTGATAAATTGATATTTGATTATTATGCATGATCTATTTGATGCATGTGTATTTCATTTGTGCAGGCACATGATCGTGATTTCCAATCAGTCCAGACATAGGTAACAAAGTTCCATGGGGGAATGCATGCCATAAAGAGCACATGTTTCCATGTGATAGGTTGAAAAGTGAGTGAGATTTTTTCCTACAAGACACATGTTGTCATGAGGGTAGGCCGTAGATTCGACCAGTCACTAGTTTTTGACTAAGGAAAACGCAATAAGGTGTTGAACTTATTCCTCAATGACCATTAGCCCCTTAATAAGATACATGTGAAATGCGTTAATGTGGTCTCAATTGTTGTATCACGTCTCCGTTGTAGAAAAGGTCTATTTTAAATGCATGTGTATGATCATGGAACCCTTGATAGAATCTTAATAAATTCTATTTGAAGGGAATATGTACGATCATGGCACCCTTGATAGAACCTTGGTGAATTCTATTTGAAGGGAATGTGTGCGACAATGGCACCCTTGATAAAATTTTGGCGAATTTTATTTGAAAGGCATGTGTTTGACCATGGCACCATTAATAAAACCTTGGTGAGTTATATTTGAAGGGCATGTGTATGACCATGGAAACCTTGATAGAACCTTGGTAAAATTACATTAAAAACTATAACTTATAAAATATAAATGAGAAAAATAAAATAAACAAATAATAAATTAATAAAAACATGTTCATGCCAATAAATAAATAATGAAATTAATAAAAACATGTGCATACGAATAAATAAATAATGAAATTAATGAATTACGTGCATGCCAAGAATAAATAATAAATCAATTTAAAATAAGAACATGTGCATAATAAAAGAAACCAATTAGTTAAAGAGAAGATAAACTCTCTTTAATTAACAAGAATAAAATAAGAAAATCAAATGAATGAATATTAAGACTCAAGTGTGCACACCCATGTAGGAAAAGAAGACTCAAGTGCACACATGTTTGACCATGCAATAGAAACCTACAAAAATCCATAAAAGAAAGGGATGCGATGAGTGAGTATCATCTTATTGGGTATTGGATCTTTAATATTACAATGTTTGTTGGAGATTTTGGACCTTAGAAGTGGTTAAGGTTGGGAATCTTGAAAGTAGGATGCTCCACTTCCAATTGTGTTGATATTATGCTTCTTCCATACAACCCCATTGTAGCTAGCGGGTCCTTGGGGAAGAAGAGTAACCATAGGGAGCAGGAGCAAGTAGGGTGGTCAATCATTGGACACATAGATTGGTAATATGGTTGGAGATATAATGAGATATGCGACATAAGACTAGGGCTATGGTAGTACAAGATCTAGGTTAGTCTTAATTGTTGCAAATTTCATTTTCTATAATTTTGTTCAACAATTTATGACATTATTTTTGTATTTATATTGGAATGAGATGAGGTTAACATGTTGTTGAGGGGAAACCCATGAAGGGTCCCTAGAATCTCTAATTAACCACATGTAGTGAAATCAAAAAATCTCACAACATGTTCAAGAACTTTGTAAACATCCAAGTTGAGATCCCCTCCTTTAGTTCAATTTATGAATGACGAGATGAAATTTTCCCATATTGAGTCAATGGATGGCTTGATAGCTTGAAAGAGGTGATTTTGCTTGGTTAGGTGGGGATCCTTAAATGGGATCCTTTGGTATTTTCAAAGTCTTTCCATATCTTATAAATGATCTCAGTGCAAGATGCCTTTTATCTTGGTATATGTTGGATCCCAAGACAAGAATGCAGGTTGGATTAGAATTTGGTTAACAATGGAGGAATTAAATATTCGAGGGGTTTTAGTTTTTTTCACACGGATAATACCACTTTCCTACTATTATGAAGGAATCAAGGAAAGCTAACACATGTAAGGGAAATCCCAACAAACTTCCCCACATATCGTGGATGGTAGGTCAAACAAACCATCAGCCAGTCATTCGATCCAGAAGATGTCTCAACGGAATTGAACCCGGGTGGATGGAATGAAATCCATCAATCCCCACCAACGAACCATTGTATCCTTAACAACAAGGGGTTTTAGTTATGGAATGGTATCATTACATTCAACAGTTTTCTCATGATTCCATTTATCTTTTAGATGTATATGACAAGATTAAATGGACATGGAATAAATATTTTGGGGTTTCAAATGCTTATCTAGTTTATAAGGTGCTAGTTTATCCTTCCATGCTAGAGGATTCCAAATGGTGGTGGAAGGAACTATGGAAACTAGAGTTCCCTTTAAAAATTCATTTTTCCAACTGGTCGATGTTATCAAATGAAATTTTGACTTGGTATAATGGTCAAAAGTGTTCATGGTAGGTTCCAAATAAATGTTAGGGTCAAAATCAATGCTCTATATGCAAATGCCAAGAAGAAACAATTCATCATTTATTTGTCTCTTTCACATATGCAACATTAGTATGGCGTGAAATGTTTCATAAGTTAAAATGTCCAAGCTCTTGGAGCTAGAACTCACTGTGCTAGTGCTTCGAAGATTGGTTTTCTATCTTAAGGTTAAACCCTCTTCAAACACTGCCTTTATTTTTATATTTGTGGGGGCTATGGTTAGTCACAAATCACTATTTGTTAAAGGACTTGGGGTGGGATCCTTTAATAACACCTTATAATATCATTATTTCTTATAATGAAGGATCACACTCTATAATCCTGAAGCTTAATCAGTGAGCTTCACTCTCCCTATATTAATATGGAGGTCCCTTGTGGGTTCTTCAACGTAGATAGTCAAGGCGAGCCAACAACCTGCACGATAGGTGTGATATTAGTTCTCTCCTTCACATTTTTTAACAATAAAAACAAATTCAAGTGGAGGAACAAATTCTAGAGATGAGCCTTTTGTTTTTGGAATTTTCTTAAATTGGCTCTACAGAAAGAAATTTGAGATTTCCATGTTTGGGGTGACTGCAAATTTGTTATGGATTGGTCTTGTGGAAGCTGTTAGGCTTCCTCTCTAGACTTTCAACCACTACTTCAATGCATCCGGGATGTGGCTTCAGAATTCCATCCTTTAAGTGTGCAACACACATGTAGACAATCTAATTCCAAATACAATAAACTATCCAAGGAAGGTTTGTCCTTGACTCCCTCCTAAAAGGAGTTACCCAGATTCAAGAATTTCAGGGGGGTAATAGTCTCTAGTCGTATTACTTTTCCCTATATGGACTCATTTATTTTTCGATCCATTTTAATGTAGCTCCTATAGGCATAATCGATGGTAGTTTTAGTACGACTCATTTGAATCTTCGATATGTGTGTGTGTGTGTGTGTGTGTGTGTGTGTGCACGCGCGCGCGCGCGCGCGCCCGCGCGTGAGTGAGTGAGTGAGTGAGTGTGTGTGTGTGTGTGTGTGTGTGTGTGTGCGCGCACGCGCGCACATGAGTGAGTGTGTGTGTGTGTGTGTGTGTGTGTGTGTGTGTTGGATATAATTGGGTAGTTATAGTCGTTATCCTGTTAGATAACCATAGTTAAAGTCCATTCCGGAGGAATAGATTAGTCTTACTACATAGTTTCCAAACTCTTAAATGTGTACTTTGATTTCTTTTGAAATAGCAATTATAATATTTTTTCTTTGGAAAGAAAAAAAATCATATATATATATCCACACATATACACCAATTAAATCAAAATCATAACAATTTTATATGAGTATATTTTCAAGACACAACTATAAATGTTTTCAATAATAATAATAATAATAACCTATATTGCTTGACATATTGTGCCAAAACAAAAGTGCAATTAAGAAATATAAGATAAATTATTCATGACCAAATTTATTCCCATTGAGGACCTTCTCCATTGAAACATCATCCCTCTTAAGAAAAAGGCCTTGTTTTCCATATATTTTATGTCGTTCAATCAAGGAAATTGCTATCTACTGCACATTGTCCTCTCAGTAACTCATTCTTTCACCAATATTATAGAAACATTTATACAACTGAACATAGATTGGGGGATCCATGCAAATCCTATGACACTATTGTAGTGAATTTTGAATCACTTGCTAATTTGTCATATTACTTTTTGGTTTCCTAAGGTTCAATTCCATTTCTTCTTATTTATCCTCTTGTCTCTCTACATACATACTTAGATATTCAATTTCAAGTATTATTCCCTCCAATTTGCTTGATATCTATCTCAATATATTTTTATCCTTAACATTCCCATCTCCATTATTCCATCATGAGTTAGGAGAAATTTCCATTCTAAGAAACAAGCCTATATTTGACATTGATTTTATATTACTCTTTATTACTAGAATGACATGACGAACATTTCTAATATTTCCGTGATCTCTCATTACATTATGACTTAAATTCCCAACCATAAATGATAGTAAATTATTGAAAGTGAGAGTATTCTAGAGTAGAGGAGGATGAATAACTTATTGATCTTGAAAAGGCCAAAAATTGCACTATTACACTGGCTAGATGGGATATTGTAAAATTGTAAGCACCCCTTGCAGAGAACACTAGGGTTAATCCACTTCAAATTCAACACAACAACACTAGACCCAAACTTGTTTAATTTTGACACAAGTACTCTACCCTTCTCCATGCACACTATCCTACCCATGCATTGAGAATCCATTCATGCTAGTGTAAATTGTTTCTCTTTCAAGATGATTCTTAAATGTTGGAAGCATTAGGAGGCACGTAGAAGACTAATTCCTTCACCCTATTATCTCTCTCTTGTACACCTATCTACTTCCTTGTGCTCCATCACATGCATTTGGTAATGAGTTTAAAGTGTAACTTGTTTGGTAAGGTATGAATCCATGAAGTTAAAGGCTATTGTATCAAACAAAGCTCCCCCCACTTTTACCAACAATCCTTTTTTCCAATGAAGTTTTCTGAATGTTTTCCATAAATCAACTTGACTATTTTTTTCTTTGAATGTCGAAGAGTTGGATGAAGTTAAATGTAACAAACAATCTATGTATTATTTGTAACATTCAATGTAGGATTATTCATTCATCACCCTTCCTTCTCCTAAAAATATCTATCATTAAAGAGGAGTCTCCAATAATAAGGATTGACTTAATATTCTAAGAGCAAAGAATTGAGATTCCAAGCAACAAAGCATTAATCTCAACTTGGTTAAATTGGTTGCTCTTTGTGAACTCTATGCATAGCTAATTTCTAAGTTTCCATTAAGGTGAAAAAGGACCATCCATTCCTTCGCAATTACCACTCCTACTAGTAAATGAGATGTTGGATAGTACTTAACAAAGAAGAAATATAGCTAATTAAACTCTATGTTATGATTATAATTTTCAAATATAGACCTCTTAAGTTTGGTAAAATTGATTATTTGTAAAGCTAAATGAGAATGAGATTTCTTTGATGATTTACAAAGAAAGAACGAAAATGTTTTTGAAATATAGGTTCGATTGAATCTAACTTGAGTGGATGATCAAATTGGATACACACGTTTGTCAAATTTTTAAATCACCATATTTTTTTTATAATTTAAAAGGTTACAAAGATTTTATAGTGTTTAATTTATATATAATGTTGGTGTATGTACCTCATTCTAAGAGAAACTGTTTTTTATTTTATTTTTTTATTATCACTTTTAGTATCACACAGATATATATAGAGAGAATCCAACTTGAATGGATTTTTAAATTACCATATTGTTTTACAATTTAAAAGGTTAAAAATATTTTATAGTGTTGAATTGAGATATAATGGTAATGTATTTATATCATTATAAGAGAGAGTGATTTTGTATTCAATTCTTTTAATATTACAAAGATGATAAATTATTTCATCTTATATTGTTTTAAGAATTTTTCAACAATCTTTTACACAATCAAATTTAAAAAAATTATCATTTATTTAAAAATATTATTTTTTTTTACATTAATTAAAATAACAAAATATTTTAATTTTTTTATAATAATAAAAATATTAAAAAATACATTCATAATAACTATACAAAACTATAATCCCAGCCATACTCATCAAAATATGGACCAAAAATTCATATACTTTAATATCATTCTACTTAAAATTTGAATTTAAATTATCATAGCAAAGTTAAATTTAAATTCTCTATATACACTTTTGACATGAACGAACATTCATGCTAAATGACTTTATGTCTTTATACATTTCTTATTAATTTATATTAAGAAAACTATGACCTATGCGCATAAATAAGAAAATTATGAAATAAGAAATTTTTTAAAATTTACCTTGTAATCTAACAAAATACAATTTATCAATTTATATCTAGATAAATTAATATTTTTATTATTTATCAATTTACATCTGGATAAATTAATAGCCCATTAATTTCATTGTTTACATTTTTTTTATAGCATATGATTGACATCTACATAAATTAAGAGTACATTAATTTTACTATAGAATATGATTTTTTAAAAATGGGAAAGTAATGATTATTTTCAATAATTCAAAGTATGAAATAGTTTAAGGAATAAGAATATTTGAGAGATTTTAATTCATTTATATATTAAAAATACAATTTAAGAATTGAAAATGTTAAATTAACTAAATATTATATAATCACATATTATACAATTAAAAAAATCAAATTATATAATTTTTAGATTACTTTCCAAAATAATAAGATAAAAAAAAATTAAAAAAGAAAATATTTTTAATATAAATATAAATACAAATGAAATGTAAACCAAGATATACTAAAAACAATAACTATTATTAATATTTTAAAATAAATTATATATTATGTATAAAGACTTGAGCATTATAAATTATTAATTTTAATTGACCCTATTCTACATTTAATTCAAAAAATTGGAATGCCTACATTACTTTTAGTTCTTTTAATTTTGATCATATGAGTTGTTCCTCGAACATATTAAAATCGGAAATATTTTTTTTTAATAATTATAAAAATTAATGAAAAATTTCATAAAAGGAAATTCATATAAATTTTTTTACTAATAGTTTTTCTTATTTGATATATGCGTTGTAGAATCTTTTTTGATAGACTTTTCTTACTTTGACATCACTCTCAATTCATAAAAGTAAATTCATATAGAATTTTTTACTAATGGTTTTTCTTATTTTATATATGCGTTGTAGAATCTCTTTTGAGAGACTTTTCTTACTTTGACATTACTCTTGATTTATTTGATGGATGTCATTTTTAGTTAATGTCAATAAATTGTTTAATGAATCCTTTAATGTTAACTTACAAATAACTTATTTTATGGCCATGCTTCAAGATGTTATGATAAACTACTTCATGGTAGCGTCGAGATGGTTAAAGCTACGGTGGAAAGCATATGTACTCACAAAGATGACATCATAAGCAATTAGAAAAAATATAGCAATTGATCTGAATAATTCTCCTCAATCAATAGTATATTGTTTTTCTATTACTTTCATCATTTTGATTACAAACACTATAACATTATTAGTATGGAAAATTTATTCACAAAAACTCACATCATAAGAAATTAGAAAAAACTAGAAATTGATCTTAATAACTCTCCTCAAACAATTAAGCTTAAAAGTGTAGCAACTCATCTTAAAAATGTATCTTGATTTCTCATATTCATATCCACTTTACTTGGAAATAGTAACAATGTAGACTCTTCCCTTTTTGTGTATATGGATAACACACAGCTTAACAAGAACTCATACCTTTTTATGCAAATTAACAAGACACAATTTAACAAAATAATGGATAGTAACCATGTAAACTATTTCCTTCATGTGCATACTAACAACAAACAATTTAACAAGACCTCTTACCTTCTCGTGAGATTGACAAGACACAATTTGACAAAATATTGGACATAGAGCATGACAATGATTTCATCACTCACCTTGGTTGTTGAACTATTTATTTCCTCAAATGACCTAGAATATTCCATATGATATGAGTCATTGCGTTTTTAATTAGTATATATTTATTACATGGTAAGATATTTACTTATTATGATCATATGGTATGAGTCATTGTATTTTTAATTAGTATATCTTTATTACATTGTAAGATGTTTACCTATTATGATTTTACATGGATTGCAAATTAATTAATTATATGTAATTAATTAATATATATATATTTAAATATATTATTTGTTTATTATTATATTAATAATATATTGTAATTGTAAAATATATTATTATTAGTAATATTTAATAAAGATGAAAATAATTTTCTCCGAATGCGGGTGCCAGCTCCACGCTGAGGCTAGATGGTTGCAACTTGGTGACACCTAGTCTTACTCTCCTCACACACACCCACATTGATGTCACTGAAATGACGTCAAGCACTGAGGCTATTTAATAAGCCTATCCTCAATGTTCCGTCACCCTCTTTGGCCACCATGATGGGGAACCTCCTACGTGTGAACCACAGGCTTAGGGCTCAAGGTAACGTTCAACCGTCTTCTTGTTCGATGAGGCACTCTGGCTATCTTATCCTACAAGTTCTCTGTGCTCTTAATATTGCTCTCTCTGTGTTCGAAAATCTCTGCGACTTCAACCACCTGCAAGTGTATTCCCACCTTAGCATCACCTTTCTTGTGGCCACTATGGGAATAACCAAGGGGCCTAAGTCCAAAAACAAGAAGGACGCTACTGCACAGGAGGAAACTCCTTTGTGACAAGGATATGGACCAGCTATCTCCATCCCAATTCAACTACTGCTGGACAATTGGGAAGCTAGGATCAATGTAGAAACTATGGCACCTGGACAACAAGAATTGGCTTGGGACCTATATTGGTTGGTCAAGAATATGATGGGGCAGCTGATGGAAAACATGCAATCCAACTGGGTCGCTACGCACCAGGAAACCCAGTCTCTGCTTGCCACTACGCCCAATTGGGATACCACTCTTGGCACCTTGCACAACACGCAAAGCTAGGAATCCTATGCTCCTACCCATTCCTTTGGCCGAGACTTTCACTCACGAAGCACCACCCCTGGAGCCACCTCATCGGTTGCTGCCGTGAATTCTCCTCTTGGATTGGATAATCTCAACCTGGGTGGCAAATCAGTGGGCCTGACACACAACAAAGCTCAGACGAAGGGTAAGGAGAAGACTTAGACCTCCTTCCCCATTCCATGTACCCTGGGCCCTATTCTGGAAAAACGCACTCGCAAGGAGCAGTCTGCCTTCATCCCAGTGCTGCCAAGGAAAAATGCTCCCCTGCTTGTTAAACACCCGGCCCCTGTCAAGCCTGTGATGGCTCCAGGCTCATTGGTTTCTATGGAGGAGAATGCAACCCCGATTTCAGACAAGCCGTCGAGGGACAACCCTTACAGCTGTCCTATTATAGAGGAGACGCCATAGGCTTCTGTCTAGCAGGTTTCTCTGTTGTTTTTTGTCTTTTCGTCCTTCTAAGTATATGCAGTGAGCATTATGCTCATAAGACCATGAACTCTTTCAATTCCTATCTGGTTCTCCCCTATGTAGATAGGGTTTTTTTGTATGTTATTTTGACTATCATGAACTCTCTCGAAAAACATGGATGGAACGTTCGAGCCAGACCATTATGGACTGTAATCTACTTTGTACTCTTATTAATATAATATAATCCGCAGCTTATACAAAAAAAAAAATGAAAATAATTTTTATGTGAATGATATATATATATATATATATATATATATATTATATTTTTTAGTTATTATTAATTTTAACCTGAGTTAAAACAATATATATATATCAGTTTTATATTATTTATCATTAATATCTGTGTTTGTAATTGTTTTCAATTAAAACAATGTTCTAGATGTTTATTGTGTCGAGAGGCGCTCTACAACCCAGTAGGAGGGAGATCTCATAACATGTGAGTGTTTGTCGAGTTTGTCCAGTGTTTGTCGAGTAACAAAATAATACAAAGTAAACAAAAAAGAATAATACAAAGTAAAAAGTAAATATCAGACTTAAACTAGAGACTTTAGAGCTTAGGATTAGGTGGTAAATATTATGTCAGCCATAAACAAAAAAGAATAATACAAAGTAAATTTAGTAAATATGAGACTTAAACTAGAGACTTTACTTTTTACTTTTAATACAAAATAAAAAGTAAATATGGGACTTTAGAGTCTTTGTCGACTTTGTCCAGTAACAAAATAATACAAAGTAAACAAAAAGGAGTAATACAAAGTAAAAAGTAATAAATATTATGTAGGCCATAAACAAAAAAGAATAATACAAAGTAAAAAGTAAATACGAGACTTAAACTGGAGACTTTAGAGCTTAGGATTAGGTGGCTCAGGTATTGCAATCAAGGAGCTATTCAAGGAGAGGTTTGCACAAGTTTGCACCTCGGGAAATTTGATCCCTCTCGGCGCTTGATGGAGCCTAGGATTTGGATCTCTAGGTTGGTATGTAAAAGCAATGTTATTGATGTTAAATGTGACTTAACCCTTGATGAACCGTCGCAAATTAGATGTCACCCATGATTAACATCACAATGTGATATAATAAGCATCATAAAGTTGATATAATCCTTGAAGAATGTAGAAATGTGACATAAACCTTTTGTCAAATTTGACATAACACTTGATGAATGTTGAAATTCAACATAACACTTGATGAATGTTGAAATTCAACATAACCCTTGATGAACATCAAAATGTGACATAACCATTTATAGACATTGTAGTGTGACATAATTGTTCGTCAAGGGTTATATTGAAATTGTGATGTTTGCACCATAGGAAATTGTTTTTAACTAAGTCCACCAAGTTGAACATTACAATACTATATAACCATTAAGAAACATCACAAATTTGACATAACCCTTTTTTAATGTCATAATGTGACATAACCCTTGATGAAACATTACAAATTAAACTTAACTCTTGATGGACATCACAATGTGACATAATAAGCATTATAAATTTGAAATAATCCTTAATGAATGTCAAAATGTGACAATCCTTTTGTAAAATTTGACATAACCCTTGATTAATGTCGTAATGTGATATAACCCTTAATTAGCGTTGCACTATGACATAACCCTTGATAAATGTCACAATATGATATAACCCTTTGTGAATCTAACAATGCGATAAAACCTTTGATGAACATCACAATTTGACATAACCCTTTTATATACATTACAGTGTGATAGAACCCTTATGTCAAATTCGACATAACGCTTGATGAATGTAACAATGCAACAAAACCCTCATGAATGTTGCAATGTGACAAACATTTATGGACATCATAATGCGAGAAAACTTTTCATGAACGGTTATATTGAATCTGTTATGTTTCTTAATGGTTATATTACATTATGACGTTCAACATGGTGGACTTGGTTAACAATGGTTGGCCATGTGAAAACCATTGAGGAACATAATTATATTTAACATAAGTCAACCAAGATGAGAATCAGGACATGTTCATTTCTAAATGTGATTGTATATTGAAAAATTGTTAATAGTAGTTAAGAATGTTCAAACTATAGATAAACATGGTCACTAATTGTCAACCATGGTCAAATCATGCTACATGGACTAAGTTATAGTTGATATTTAAGTGAGCCAAGATGAACATTGCAATAGATATAACCATATTATATCTCACTATGACATCATGCTAACCCTATATAAATTAATTAAATGAATGTCATAATGCAACATAATCATTGAGGGACATAGAGATTCAACATAAGTCATCCAAGATGAATTTCACAATGTGATATAAAGATTATGAAACATTACAATCTAATAAAACCCTTAAGCAACATCGCAAAGTCATTTTAACCATTAAACATGATTGATTACACATAATTATGTTTAATAATACAATGTTCAATTATAATTATAACTATTTTAGTTATAATAATTATAATTTTAATCATTTTAATTATCAAGTATTATAATAATCAATAAATAATTATAACTTAATAATTATATAACTATAATTATAATATTTTAAAAATAACATTACTTTTATAATTTTATAATAGTATATCATTATGAATACAGTATTTTTTTATTGTAATATTATAATATTTACCTACAAAATATAATATTTTTAATTAAATTGCAATATTTTTAATATTTATATGGGTTATCAATATATTACATTTTTTACTTTAATATAATATTATAATTAAGTAATATTATTTTTAATTAAAACAAAATAATTTATTATATTATGGAGATATTTCTAGGTGTTGATCGGTTACTAGAAAAAATCACATTAATAATATTAATGTGTATGAATATGTGGATATGCATATATTTAGAACACACTATAGAAAAAAAAACATTATCAATGTGCTAAATATACACACAAATTAATATTATTAATGTTGTTGTTGCTAGCATTTAAATTTTCAACTTCTCTTTCTTCCCACTCGTATAGTGCTTTGTGAATAAATTGATTTAAAATTTAACTCTATATTTAAACTTCTACTACGGAGGTTACATCAAATGATTATAAAATATATGAGATTTCTCCTTATAAACCAATTCTTATTTAATATATATTAAAGAGAATTTGCCTATTAACAAAATCCTAAAGAACATTAAACACCTAAAATTATATCTATAGAAATAAGTTCATAAACTTATATAATACATTAAACACAAATTTATAGAACTATATATATTAACAAGTGGAATTAGGAGCAAAAAATAGTAATAGTAATAAGATGAGAAGCCTACAAGGAGGGAGGTGAGGAGAAAGGGCCAGAGTTAACAGGAAAGAAGAAGAATGATCTTTTTAGCATATTGTTTGTTCTATCCATAATAATCTAAATAGATTAATAATATATTATGTAACTACAAATTATAACATAACTAAATTTATTACATTAAGATTGCATTTTATAACTTATTATGTATTAAACATTTTTTATTATAATAATTAATAAAATTAATTGCTTATTATAACCCTTGAATAAGTATTTTCTTTATACAAATGTCTATCTAACTCTAAGAATATGTGATAAATTAAATTAACTCATTATAAATGAAATAAAAATTATTAAATATGATATAAGATACACTTTCCCAAAATAGGACTAAAAAATATGAAATGTATATATATTAAATATAAGCGTTACACTTTTTCGTTGGTAAAAATGAGAAAAAACAAGAGTAGGCCTATTATACACTAGCCACTTAGTTGAGCAACAATTCTAAACTTCTAAGGTGCGAATATAAGTTTCTCAATCTGAAATCGGGACTCCACTAACATATCTGCGACAAGCTCTCGACAGAAGATATGTTTTGAATATTCGTTGTAATTTCCCAATTAGCCTCAAGTTA
This sequence comes from Larix kaempferi, assembly GCA_027924585.1. Taxonomy (NCBI): domain Eukaryota; kingdom Viridiplantae; phylum Streptophyta; class Pinopsida; order Pinales; family Pinaceae; genus Larix; species Larix kaempferi. The sequence continues at coordinate 20,345,634 of BSBM01001402.1, read as the reverse complement.
AATTTAGCGCAGTCTCTATAATATAGTAGAGAATTTTAGATTTTAGACTTCGGGTTGTTTACATAGACGAAAAAAAAACCCTCCCAAGGAGGAAAGCCCCATCCGGCGTTGAGGAAGGTATTCTAGAGATCAAGATTTATTAGTATAGTTAGGTAAACTTCTATAAAACGTCATTTTCAGTAAGAAAAAAAAAAAAAATTCTGCCTCGATTTCTTCCTTATCGGACCCCTCAAATGCATTTTTCCTAGACAAACAAAGTAAATAGAAGTGAAATATCTAATCTGTAAATGTAAGCAAATGTAGCTGAAGATGTTGATACAACATGGTGTTATATACGTGTTTATTCTACTTAGTTTTTACATTCATAGTTCATACAAGTGTTACAGTCTATGTTACTATTATTCCAGTCATAGTTATTATATAAATAGCTTATTGGGTGGATACATATATGATATTTCTGTTATTTACAGTGAAAAGGGTGAAATTGAGCTTAACCTAGCTATTTAGAATGTTATATATATATAGATTAATTAATTAATTAGGATGTAGTTGTAAAATAGAATTTATTATTGGGAGATTGCTTTACATATAAAATTTATGTATTTTATATGAAATTGTACTCTATATGCATTATATATATTACAAGAAGGATTTTAGATGTATATATGAATAGTGAAGGGTATATTTAAGAATGACATTTTGCTATGTATAAAGAAAGAATATAGCCTATATATTTTATAGGCATTGACAAAGCATGTTACATAAAGATGGAAGAAATGCATTTCAAATGTATTATATATATATATATATATATATATATATATTATAGAAAACTATTCTATATATATATGGGAATATAGAATTAATCATACCTTAAAGTGAGTCACTAAAGTTGCATTTTAATTTTAAGGGATTGATATGTTTTATAGACTTGGGTGAAATGCACATTGGTTATATGTTGAGAGAAGATCCATTGATACACTTTATAAGAATACAGGGAACTGTGCTTATATGTTTGTTTATGTTGAAAAGGATTGCATGTTATATATACATTTATATGCCTAGAAGATATATATATATATTTGAGTCTCAATGGTGGACCTTACTTTTGAAAGAATTATTGAAGGGTTGAAAAAATCGAGATGCTACTTCACTTAGCTAAATTATTGGTGTTTTGAATTATAACTAAGATAGGGAGGAATTATAGTTGACGTTGAACTAGTCCAATACCACAACCATCACATAAGGACCCATTCAAATTAGTTTAATACATGGGGATTGGATAAAAGAATAATTGTAGAGATAAGAATTACACACATAAGCAAATGGAAAAGAAAAGACAAATGGTTTTGGGATTGGCCCCATCAGTAACTATTCATTAATAATAAATATTGACTTACGAAAAGCTTGAAGTGATCAAGACACTCGGGAGTCGACATCCAAACCTTGATGGCATGAATTCCAATGTCTAGCGATGATGAGTATTAAATACCCTATACTAGAGTAGTGAAGCACAATGATATATTTGGACAAAACATTTAGGTGAAAACTGTGACTTGGGAAAAATAATCAAATGACATAGAGTGAACTTTGTCGAGAATTGAACAGACTGTCGAGAGATTAAAAAAGACTCGAAATATAGAAAACAAGATGTCGATGTGACCAGCGCGAAGAGTTGAACACAAGAACACTAATTTTGCAACACAATAACATAGTTAACAAAATTGCAAAACTACAAACTTGACTTAACTTTAATATGGAAGGGGGAAGGTGGAACTTGGAAAACCCGCTAAAAGGGCCAAATGAAGATGATTTTAGTAAAAAAAGTATGGAGACAGTCAACACAATGAAATGAACACAATAAAGCTAACAATAGGACATGGTCAAACCTTGATGAAAAGACAACTAGTGCGACTTGATGAGTCTACTGAAATGGTCCCATGACAACATAAATGATGAAATGAGATAAAGACATGATAAGCTCATTGACCTGGACATAATATTACTGACGAAAGGACTAAGAGATAAATATTAATATTTACGACTAAGTCACTGAGTTTCGATGCCTCGAATCCTATTAGATTGAGAACCAACATTAATAATACATTTAGGGGTTTTGGAAGTAATCTTATGGGAATTGGTTTTTGGACTATTTGAGAGTCTCTCTTGATTTGTTAAATCCATAATTATATGTTATCCATCTATATTTGATTGAATATGTTATGATGTTTACCTTCTCATCTTGGAGGGAAGGATAACTAGATAGATTTGAATTCTCTCTTGGTTTTGTTATGCAAAATGATGATTTGATAACTATTAGGTGCTTGTTGAAGCAATACAGCTTGTAGCTATTTTGGATATTGTAGACCTTCGTAGATGACTAGGAGGTGTAGAAAATCTAAGTTGGTATTGACAATTATGAGGGTATTATTGGATTTGCATTACGCAAAATTATGATTGAGTTCCTGAGGATGTAGTAAAACCATAATAGATGATCTAGAAAACTAATGTTTAAAACCACTAGTGCTTATGGCCATGATCGTTTGAGAAAAATAGAAGAGAATGACAAGAAGATGAGAATGAGAAATTAATGTAAATCCTAGCATTGAAGGTACGAGAACAAAAGTTAACTTCGAGACGAAGTCTTAATAAGAGGGGGTGTATGTAATGCCCCTCAAACTCACTATGACTATCAACATAGATGATATTTATTGGTAAGTGACCCAGCTAAAGAAACCAAGATAAATGACTGCATATATGTCGATTTAAAATAAAATTGTAGACTGATTAGTGAGGTATGTGATAAACGGATATGTTTCTAAATAATGATTGATTTAATGACGATTATGGATACTTGTGATTTTAAATATTGTTGATTGACTAGCACATGTGAACCCTTGTGATGAATGTCGCATTTATGCTAAATTATGGAAATGGAATTATGATGTGAACCCAATGGACAATTACCTATGTTTGCTTAATGATTAGCTGTAATGCCTGGCTCAGTACATTAACTGACCATAGACTTGAGGATGCTTGTCAAGTCACCCGACCGAATAAAATTTAGTAAATTGTCCTTTGAATATTTGAAATATTTGAATGACTGAAGAATACATGATGATTTACATGACGGCAAATGATAAATGAAAACGACGCAGTGAATGACACTTATAGAAATGGATACCTTGCTTAATAAATGAATGCATACTCTGTTGAATGATTAGCGATATTATGAAACAAATGATGTGTATGAATGAAATGCATGTGTTGCTTAATGATTGACAGATTTACGAAATGACTGATAACTGAATGTTGTATATGATCGAATGATTGAGAAATAATGAAATGAAAATGATTGAATGATATATGCTCGACTCACTCAGAGATTATGAAATGGAAGTGATTGAATGATATATGCTCGACTGGTTGATAGATTATGAAATGGAAGTGATTGAATAATAAACATGCTTGACTGTCCAAGATAATATGATGATGTACCCCATAGATGCAATGAAGGATTTTTATAGTGCATTGCTACTGATGTGTGTCTTGAGTGTGTGCAGTGGCAGGTAAAACGATTTACCAACTAACTCACAATGGAAAAAATAGGGGTCGTAAGAATGGGAAACATAAATAGGGGTACAACCACGCATGGGTCGGAAGTCGTTTCAGCTCACTCGGGGAAGTGTGTGTCGTACGGGAGATGCCACAATGACTTGGTCACGTACAATGAGTTGAGGGGCGCGTGATAAGGAGAACTTTATCCCTCATCCGCCCTTATTGTCCAAATAAGTGTAGTCGAGAGATCGTGGTAACGATTCCCCGATCGCTACACAGTAGTTCCCACGAGAGGAAAAGAAAAGAAATCAAAAGGACCCGACGATGTGGTACCTAGACGATTAAAGAAAAGAAATTCAGAAGGACCCGATGACGTGGTACCTAAACGATTAAGGAAAGAAAGTCAGGAGGACCCGACGATGTGGCACTAAGACGAATAAAGAAAATAAAGTCAAAACGAACACCCATATATTTGGCATATAGAAATTGCATTAAATTAGTTATGCATGAAGGGACTAATTACAATTATGTACCTGACATATAGAATTTCATTAAATTAAATTATGCATGAAAATAATATTTCTCACACTTTTAACAATTAGAAAAACTGTGCATTTATGATTAAAGAGGCATATAGAATTTTAGAAAATTTAATAAAATAATTTTTTATTTTTTTATTTTTCTAGGCTTTAGAAAAAATAAATTGAAATAGATATATATGCCCATGTTTATTAGAATAATTATGCATGAAAGATATCATTCAACAAATAGGATTATAGAACAAAAATTGAATAAAATTCATGTAGAGACCACTCCACCTACATCCCAGTGATTTAGGGATTAGAGGAATTAACTAAGGAGACAACAAGGAGACAATTTAGGGGTTTAGGTGCACACTCATGTGAGAGTGACACTTGCTGCATGAGAATAAATATTAAAATAATTATTAATTAAAGATTATTTTTGCATGGAAAGACACATGACATGGATGTTTTGGTTATAAAAGAAAGGGAGGAGAAGGAGAAATGTCTCTCTTGCTCCCTAGTGTTGGACAGACATCGTAATAGAGAATGCTATTGTGTTTCTTGGAGTTGGGTTGATAGCTTGACCGGGGATTGGGAGATCCCAACGGAAAGCCATGGCAATGTATGTTCTTATGACCCCAAATTGCTCGGGGGTTCAGGGGAAAGAAGAGTACCGTCGATATAGTAGGGAGGTCAACCGAGGGGTCTTCAGTAAATTGTCAAGGACTAGGAGCTGATCGGACAACAACGACTCCTCCTCCAGTAGTGGATTCGACCTACAGTACAGGTTCTATGTTTATGTGTTTAAATTTAAATTCTTGAAATTTTATTGATGTTTATTAATGACCTTGCATTTTAATGATTATTTATGTTTTTAAGTTGGAAAATAGTTCTGAGTAGGACCCGGGAAAAGGGGTCCCTACATTTGTTATAAGAGTCGGTCGAGCCTTGACCGGACCAAGAAAACTATAGTGAGTTTGGTGAGAATTTTACCAAGGTGTTGATTCGTGGATATTGTGGGAGGGATCAAAGCTGCATCAAGCTAGGTCGTCCTCGCCCTGACAGGTAATCGTTCTGTTTGTTATTATTTATTACCAGCAAAAACTTTGCAGCTTTTAATGCTGTTAAAAAAAAATTTTGATAGATGAAATAGTGTTCAAGTATGATCTGTACTCATCCTATACGCATAAGTCTTATTTTAAATTAAATTTGGGATGAATGCGACTCATAAGTCTTCTTTTAAATTAAATTTGGGATGAATGCGACTCACTAGAGAGCTCTCAATCCTATATTGTAAGTTCTGTTGTTGTATTTAAATCAGGATATATCGTTGGATATACTGTACCGGTAGATCTGAACTTATGTTTTATGTGTTAAAATTCGATTATGCATTCCAATATAACTCTGCTAGGATCTCATGGGGATCATTCGCAGGTTATATCTGTGTATTAATTATTCTTCAGAAATCGATTTGTAGATCTAAAATCATGTTTTATGTATTAAAAAGAAAAAATAGATTCTGCATTCCGGTATGACTCTGCTAGGATCTCATCGAGATAATTCGCATATTACATCTGTGTAATAGTTGTTCCTTTTAGAAATCGATTGTGCCAAAGCGATATATCAAAATTTATGTTTTTATGTATTAAAAAGTTTGATTTTGTGTTTCCAGTATAGATTCTCCAACAATCCAACCGTGAGCAAATATAGATGGCACCCGTATATTATTTGATATATCAAAATTTATGTTTTTATGTATTAAAAAGTTTGATTTTGTGTTTCCAGTATAGATTCTCCAACAATCCAACCGTGAGCAAATATAGATGGCACCCGTATATTATTTAATTTAGAAATCGACTTATGTCTAAAAACCGTAGATCGCCATCAGGAGCCATCATTGAAATTTAATTGTTCTTCAACTGGAAGTTATGTAACCGGAAGATCGCCTCACCGAGCTAACTCTATGATTTTATTGTTCCTGGAAATTCAGGTAGATAGATACCTGAACGCACTCCTCCCTCCTTTCCGGTTACTAACTAGAGTTCAACCGTAATTTCTCGTGTCAGAGTGATTTACAAGTTGTGAAACTATATTTTCTCTGGGCTTGATCTTTGGTTATCGGCTTATGCTAACCGTAACCTACCCAGATCGTAGCAGATCTAGTTTTAGGGTCTCCTTGGGCATCATCCAAAGTCCGTTTGATATCTAATTTACATCCTTATAATTATTACATTTTCGGATCTTGTCTGATGTTTAATTTACATCCCAGTAATTATGCTTGGATCCTATTCAGATTAAGAGACATACGACCACTATATAATTTGTGTTAAATTGTATTTGCATGATACTATACCTTGGGTCGGATTGGATCAAGGATCCACTTTTCATTTTTAATAATTAGTTTAAACTGTTTATCGAAGTTTTATTGGATTTATTTATAAACTGTGCAAAAGATTATAGTTATGCTCAGATTATTTAGATTGAGTGAGCTGCAATGATAGTATTTAAGCAGAGTAATAGTTTTTATTATGGCCCCACTCTCATTCAGATCGAGCAGATTTTGTACGCTTGTTCAACATTATTCTTAAACTTTGTAAAGGGAATTTTTATGCTCAGATATCAACCAAACTTAGTGGTTTACATTTATATTATTTAAAGCTACTTTCGGCCGGGACTCTGGGAGTATTGGCAATGCGACCAGTTGAGGGATTGCATTTATAGCTATTGCATCCCATGACAGGGGACAGGCTACTTGAGAGACAGATCAAAACCATAAAAAAATAATGCAACTGCCTTGGCAGCCATCTTGAATTGAATCAAGAAGAAAAAGAACAAACTCAATCAAGAGAAATGAACAACTTGTAGCTCTCAGGTTTCCAAGAGTTTAGATGATTGGAATTTATAGATGATCTATTAAACAGATTTTCATTGATTATTTCAAGGGAGTAGCACACTGCAACACCGCACAGTCAATTTAAAATTAACTGCGCAGTAAACAAACTTTTCTTTCACTGTGGACTTTGACGGAATTGCCTTCGTGGAACTTTACTTTGCACAAATTTAATCGCACCAAATTTAATTCGCACCAATGCATATGCGATATGCTTAACCTTATGCGATGCTTAACCTTATGTGATATGCGATATGCAAAACTTTATGCGATATGCGATATGCTTAACAATACTTTGCGGACTTCTTGACATGAGGATATATGTTACTTTGCGTAAAATACTTGTTGACATCGACAAACCTATTCTTAAGCAAATATTTTAATAAAATATTTCTTGGTAAAACATAAGAACGGAAGAATGAAGATTATGCCGAAGTTACTCCGCCTTATGAAGAAGATGTGCGACATGTAATGACAACCATTCTTGAGGATAAACACAAAATAACTATTGACTTATATATTACCCCAATAAAACAAGTAACATTGCCACAATACAGAGATGGTAAATACTTCAATCTTTCACCATTTTACGTAGAGCTTGGCCTCCTCATACATTTCACGATGAACTTCTTCTTCTTCTTTCACTTCTACATCTCTTTCATCTCTGTCTAATCTTCTGAGATTGATTTACATTTATACATAAACTTCGCCTGGAAGCTATTGAACTTCATTAAACACTGTACATAAATTTCTACCTAAGAATTTCAACTTGCGGAATACAAATGTGGCTGAATAAATACTATGAAGAGTGCACGAAGCCTTCCGACAGACATATCTGCAATACAGGGGACTAACAAAACGTCTAACGAGGTGACTAACAAAGCCGATGCGAACTAGATGTGCATTCAACTCATAATTACACTTCTCCAACATTATTGTGGTTTGATTGCAAAAAGCCAAGCGATTCACATGAAGTCTAAAGGGAAATCTTGTCTTCTCACTGTACATTTTTTTTTTGAATTTGATGAACGATGCAGACTTCTGAATTCCTGTGAATCGACGGATATTTTCAATAATACGCATCCGTGACTGTCACGTCCCCTCCCATCATACCAGTGCAATGGAGAGGATCGTGATGCTAAAATCGGGCATCTAGGCCCATGAGCTTTTAAATAAGCATTCACATAATATAAAAGAACAAATGAAATGTATAATTATAAGAAAAACACAGTGGAAATAATTTCGGTAATACATCCATCATACATTCAAGATATTCATCAAATAAATAAATGGAAAGTTAACACAAGAGAGTACTTATCTTATAACAAAGTAGTCCCAAGCAACTGGCTATGCAACTGCAACATTCCACCCAACCATAGGCCAGTTGTGATCATCAATATCTCAACACACTGCCACCCTCGAGTTGGGCATGATCTCTACAAGGAATCAGGGAACAACAGACTCACACATAGCTAAGCATACACCAAGATGAGCCAAGCCAATCTACAATTGGGTTTATCAGGCTGCTAGGAAATGGAAAGGAAGAATTGCTAAGCTAGTGAGCTCAAGCACAGAGCTAGGGATACCTCTACAAGATCTATCTTGCTTGGCACCCACAATGCCTACACACCCCACTCAAGGAAGTATTCCCTTCACCAATGCACAGTCCCTCAGGCCATACCTTCCAATCTAGAGTGTCTAAGGTGTGCATAGAAGAGTAGCCAGCCCTCTTGATCTTCTTGAGAGGTTACTCCCTCCACTAAGTTTATCAAGCCAATTCTGTCCACTACTACTCCAAGTTTCTTGCTCATAGGTTCAAATCAAAACTGGGATGCACATAACAGTAGAACCACCCTTATTGGGCATGATAAAAATGTTTCTTCAGTGGGATGCCCAAAGAGGGGGGTTTCTACCAATTCATAAAACGTGGGAAAGCCCAAAAACGAAATGGTAATTGGGGAACAACCCTCGAGAGCAGAAATCGTTTTCAGAAAAACGCCCATGGGTATTTTGGGGCAAAAACGACCTCCATCACAGTCCCAAATCGTGGCCCTTCTTTCCCAACTGTTGTATAATGCAAAAACGACTCCCATGCATGAAAATGCAGGAAAAATGGTGAAAAACATGATGGGGAAAGACCCCAGTAGTTCAGACTGCGTGAGAGAGGAAAGACTATCCGTTTAGAATGGCTTTTGGGCACTATTTCGTGGGTGTTTTCTTGCCCAAGAAGCAAAAAATACGAATTCCCAGGTTGATGGCTTGCCCATGCATGATATTGGCTGCCATACCTCTTCATTCCCAAGGCATTAACTGCCTCAACCAATTTCTAGAAGAATTTAAATGATTGGGTCCATAACCCAAAATGGGTAGTTGGTAGTTTATGAGTTTTCTCATTGACACATGGATTAACACCATTGGCTCAAGGGTTTGAATAATTTCCCTCCCTATTCCTTGTAGAATCATGCCCCCATCTCTTTGTTGCATTTGCATAGCTAGTTGTGGGTTTTTCATTAAAAATTTGTATTTACATTGATGTCTTAATTACATTGTGCCTATCTAGCACAAGAACCATAGGCATCTATTTTTAATTGCCGATACATAAAATGCTAAATCAATGGTGGGGCCCTTGGCTTTGAGCCTTACGATATTGTAATTTATTTTAACTCTGCCTAATGAATTAACCTTGAACTCATATCTTATTCGATCAAGCGAAGCAAAGCATTCATGCTGTTGAAAAAAAAAATGAAGACTGTGCAATAGATATCTTAGCCCCGATCTTACTCAGATCTAGCGGGTGTAAACACACTAGTTGAACTCTATCGGCTGTCTCTTAAATCGGATTAGTATTTCTATGACTACAAATCCTTTGTGTTCAGAAAATATAATCCTTAAACCTGAGAACCCTATCGATTAATGGGTATGCAGAGTCACTTCGTGGGATCAGTTTCTCCACCATTAACTCTGATGGTTCCATATTTAGCAGGGCTAACGAAGAGATATGTAGTAGGTGACCAATCCTGCGCTACGTTACATAGGGTCTCTGATCAGTCCATCCAAAATATCTCAGGCCACTAGCAGTTGAGTAGTAGTAGTAACTTCCTTGAAATGTGAATTTATTTCCTCCGAAGCTTATAATTATGGATGCATGTTGACGATATTCCCGGATCCTGTAGTATTCTTGAAGCGAACAACCACTAAATAAACTTTGACACCTCTTCATAATGGATGATAATATTGATATAGCAAGGTCTGCCTACTATATAGGATTCTTAATTATAGTGTGCAACTGGTAGTTCCAAATTGACAATTTAGTTATCCCAACTGAAACTTGGTTGAAGTTTAAAAAAAATATATAATAGTTATATATTATAGAAGAGAAAGAAATTGAAATGGGAAATTTAATGCTTATTTGGAAAAAATATATATATATATAAGATATGATTATTGGTAGAAATATATTATTTAGCTTTCACATCCTGTGAACTAGGTCTTAACCTTAGTTGAAATTGACCGGGTGAACTGCAACTCTTGCTTTTGTTCAGTTGACTATATAAAGAACTGGCTCTGCATCTGGGTTACAAGTATCTGAATCTGTGATTCCGCTAACTTATCTGCGACAAGCTCTCGACAGAACATATGTTTTGAATATAAGTTGTAAGTCCCTAATTAAAACTCAAGTTAAATTTGGGGCAGTCTCTATAATATTGTTGAAAATTTTAAATTTTAGACTTCGGGTTGTTTAGGGCTTCGATAAATTTGACACCGCTCATTTTTTTTTTCTTTTATTTTCTTTTGGGTGGATACATATATGTTATTTCAGTTATTTACCGTAAAAAGAGTGAAATTGAGCTTAGTCTAGTTATTTGGAATGTTATATATAAATTAGGATGCAATTGTAAAATAGAATTTATTATTGGCATTTGAAAAAGTTAAATGGAGCTTAGAAAAATGTTCTATGTATATTGGAATTTGAATTGTTCAATAGAATTTAAATATTTGTAATTAATAAAAAAAAATGATTTGAATTTAGAAATAATTTAAGGATGGAAATTAATATTTGTTTTTGAAAGGTAAATTGAATTCAAAAATATTTAATAGAAGGTTTTAATATTTATTGGAATTGAAAATTGTATAATATAGTTTAAATATATGCATTTGAAAAAGTGAGTTGAATTTAGAATATTTGCATAAAAGTGTTTTTGCATATAATTTAGAAATGAGACTTAATTATATGGTTTTGAAAAATTAATTTGATAGAAAGTTCTACATAGTTGTTAGCATTAAAAATTGTAGAATATAGTTTTGATTATTTCCATTCAAATAAGTGAATTTGAGCTTAGAACATTTACTAGGCATTGGCCTCTCAAGTTGCGTTTGAGATGTTTACAAATAGTTTATGAAAATGAAAGAGTTATATATATATATATATATATATACACGAACATATACACAAATATATAGTTGTGTTTTATATACTAATTTTTTAGCATGACAATGTTGTTAATAGGAACGAACAAGTACAAACTCGACGTGATCGTGACATCGGTAAAATAAAAATTTTCACTTGGAAAAGTCCATTGAATGGGTCCAAACGAAGAAATTTTTTTTAGTAAAATGAAACATGAAGGTGATTAACACAACGAACTGAATGCAATGAAGCTAACCTCGGGGCATGGTCAAACCTTGATTAAAAGTTGAAATAGGTTAAGAAAACACTTAGCATGACTTGATGAGTTTGTCAAAGTAGTCTTATGACAATGGAAATGATGAAATGAGGTAAGGATGTGGATAAGCTCATCAACTTGTACATGATATTACTAATGTAAGGACTAAGAGTGAAATTTCAATATGTTCGACTAAGTCACTAAGTTTCGATGCCTCGAATCCTATCAAATTGGAAACCAACATTATTAAAACATTTAGAGGTTTTGGAAGTAGTCTTATGGGGATTGGTTTTGGAATATTGAGGATCTCTCATTATTTGTTAAATATGAGATTATATCTTACCCCATGTATATTTGACTGAAATATTTTATCATGATTATCCTCTCATCTTGGAGGGAAGGATAACCAATAGATTTGAAATCTCATTCGGATTTGTTATGCAAAAAGGATGATTAGGTAACTATGGTGTGGATTTGATGTAGTATAACTTGTAGTTAGATTGGATACCATGACCTTCACAGATGAATAGGAGATCTAGGAAATCTAAAGTTGATACTGACAATTCTGAAGGTATAATTGGATTTGCAAAACGTGAAATTACGGTTGAGTTCCTGAGGATGTATTGGAACCATGTTGGATGAAAAAGAAAACTAATGATTAGAACCACTTTTGCTCATGGCCATGATTGTTGAGAAAAATAGAAGAGAATAACAAGAGGATGAGAATAGGAAATTAAAGTAAAGCCTCAGCATCGCAAGTACGAGAACAAAAATTAACTTTGGGACAAAGTTCTAATAAGAGGGGGTGTATGTAACGCCCAACTCAGCACATTGACTGACCATAGACTTGAGGACACTTGTCAAGTGACCTAACCGAATAAAATTTAGTAAATGGTCCTTTGAATATTTGAAATGTTTGAACGACTGAAGAATACATGATGATTTAGATGACGAAAAATGATAAATAAAAACTATGCAGTCAATGACACTTATAGAAATGGATATCTTGCTTAATAAATGAATGCATATTCTGCTTAATGATTAGTGATATTATGAAATAAATGATGTGTATGAACGAAATGCATCGGTTGCCCAATGATTGACAGATTTACGAAATGAATGATGACTGAATGTTTTATATGATCAAATGATTGAGAAATAATGAAATGAAAATGATTGAACGATATATGCCTCGACTCACTCAGAGATTACGAAATTGAAAATGATTGAATGATATATGATCGACTGACTCATAGATTATGAAATGGAAGTGATTGAATGATATATGCTCGACTGGCTAGGAGATTATGAAATGGAAGTGATTGAATGATAAATATGCTTGACTGTCCAAAATAATATGATGATGTACCCCATAGATGCAATGAAGGATTTTTATAGTGCATCTCTACTGATGTGTGTCTTTGAGTGTGTGCAGTGGCAGGTAAAATGATTTACCAACTGACTCACAATGGAAAAAATAGGGGTTGTAAGAATGGGAAACATACATAGGGGTACGACGATAGAATATCGAGCCTGAATTAGCACTCCACGCATGGGTCGGATTCCGTTCAGCTCACCCAGGGAAGCATGTTCCGTACGGGCGAGCCACAATGAATTGGTCCCGTACGATGAGTTGAGGGGCGCGGCGATAAGGAGAACCTTATCCCTCAACCACCAATAAGTCTCTAAGGAAGTGTAGTCGAGAGATCGGGTAATGATTCCCCGATCGCTACATAGTATTCTACACATGAGAAAAATGAAGTTGTCAAAAGGACCTGTCGAAGGGGTACCTAGACAACAACAGAAAAAATATTATTACACACACTTTTTGCATTTAAAAAAATTATGCATAAATCATTAAAGTTGCATGTAGAAGTTTAGAAAATCAAATAAAAGAATATTTATTTTATGAGATTTCAGAAAAAGGGGAAATTGGGGTAGATGTGTGCCCATTATGCTAGAATGATTATGCATGAGATTTAAATTGCAAATAATATTCAATTAATAATTTATGCAGCAAAACTAGAATAATACTCATGTAGAGACCACTCTACCGACACCCACTGATTTGTGGATTAGAAAATTGACTGGGGAGACAACAAAGAGATAATTAAGGGATTTAGGTGCACACTGATGTGAGAGTGACACTTGTTGCTTGAGGATAAATAATAAGGAATTATTATATTAAAAGATATTTTTTCATGAGAGAACACATGTCATGCAAGATTTGGGATATAAAAGAAAGGGGAAGAGAAGGAGAGGGAAGCTCTCTTTCTCCCTAGTGATGGATGGACTTCATAATAGAAGTTTCCATTCGATTGTGATTCCTTGAAGTTCGGTTGGTAGCCTGTCCGGGGCTTGGGAGATCCTATCGAAAGGACAAGGCTGGTATGTTCTTATGACCCTGAAGCTCGGGGGTAGCTATGCAATTGATTGCATAAGCCTATGGTTGGGTGTCGAAGCTAACAATTGTTTCTCCTAAGGTTAACGATATTTTACCTATGGAAATCCAACGAAAGATGTGGACGGAAAAAGGGAAAACTGGATCGGGCGACAACAATGAGACCTCCTTCGATAGAAAAATTAACCGACGATTGATAGGCTTATGGTTCCGTTATTGTAGTTGCTAAGTTAAATCTTTCGATTATTGTTATTTCTATCAATTTTTGTATATAATCTATTTTATATTAAGATTATTAAGATTTAGATTAAGTTCATGAAGGACTCACAAGCAGGGTCTCTACAATATATATATATATATATATATATATGAGATGCAATACTATAACTTACATTATTTACCATTAATTTGACTATGGGTTTTATATTTTCCTATCATTTTTCACTTTAATATTCTATGAATGTCACAAGGAAACAAAACCCTAGATGAATGCCACATGTGACATATAAACCTTTATGGACATCGTAAGGTGAAAAAATCCTCATCAAAGGTTATGCCAAATTTGTTATGTCTCTTAAACGTTATGTGACATTCGACATGGTGCACTTGGTTAATAATGGTTGGCCATATGACATAACCATCACAAACATTAGGGAACATAATTCAAACAAGATGAATAGCATTTCTTGACAAAACCATTGGGGAATGTTGGAACCCAAAAAAATCATTGAGGAATGTCAAATTTGGGATAACCCTTTAGGGATGTTGCAATGTGACATAAGCAATGAGGAATGGACAAATTGATATAAAGTGAACAAATAAGAACATTGCAATGCACTGCAACCATTTCCAACCATTGAAAATCATAGTAAACATGGCCAACCATTATTAACTAGGTCCACCAACTTGAACATTGCAAACCATTAAGAAACATGAAAAATACAACATAACCCTTTTTTAATATAATAATGTAACTTAACCCTTGATGAACCATCACAAAATTAGAGATTAACATCACAATGTGATATAATAAACATCATCAAGTTGGAATAATTCTTGAAGAATGTAGAAATGTGACATAAACCTTATGTCAAATTTGACATAACCCTGTGACATAACACTTGATGAATGTTGAAATTCAACATAACCCTTGATGAACATCAGAATGTGACATAACCATTTATGGAAATTGCAGTGTGACATAAGTGTTTGTCAAGGGTTATGTTGAAATTGTGATGTTTGCACCATGGGAAACTGTTTTTAACTAATTCCACCAAGTTGAACATTGCAATACTATATAAGCATTAGGAAACATCACAAATTTTACATAATCCTTTTTGAATGTCATAATGTGACATAACCCTTGATGAAATATTACAAATTAAACTTAATTCTTGATGGACATCAAAATGTGACATAATAAGCATTATAAATTTGAAATAATCCTTAATGAATGTCACAATGTGACATAATCCTTTTTTTAAAATTTGAGATAACCCTTGATTAATGTCGTAATGTGATATAACCCTTTATGAGCGTTGCACTATGACATAACCCTTGATAAATGTCACAATGTGATATAACCCTTTGTGAATCTAACAATGTGACAAAACCTTTGATGAACATCACAATTTGACATAACCCTTTTATATACATTATAGTGTGACATAACCCTTATGTCAAATTCGACATAACCCTTGATGAATGTAACAATGCAACAAAACCCTCATGAATGTTGCAATGTGACAAACATTTATGGACATCATAATGCGAGAAAACTTTTCATGAACGGTTATATTGAATTTGTTATGTTTCTTAATGGTTATATTACATTATGACATTCAACATGGTGGACTTGGTTAACAATGGTTGGCCATGTGAAAACCATTGAGGAACATAATTATATTTAACATAAGTCAACCAAGATGAGAATCAGAACATGTTCATTTCTAAATGTGATTGTATATTGAAAAATTGTTAATAATAGTTAAGAATGTTCAAACTATAGATAAACATGGTCACTAATTGTCAACCATGGTCAAATCATGTTACATGGACTAAGTTATAGTTGATATTTAAGTGAGCCAAGATGAACATTGCAATAGATATAATCATATTATATCTCACTATGACATCATGCTAACTCGATATAAATTAATTAAATGAATGTCATAATGCAACATAATCATTGAGGGACATGGAGATTTAACATAAGTCATCCAAGATGAATTTCACAACGTGCTATAAATATTATGAAACATTACAATCTAATAAAACCCTTAAGCAACATGGCAACTTGCCATTTTAACCATTAAATATAATTGATTACAAATAATTATGTTTAATAATATACTGTTTAATTATAATTATAACTATTTTAGCTATAATAGTTATAATTATAAGTATTATAATAATCAATAAATAATTACAACTTAATAATTAGATATCTATAATTATAAAATTTTAAAAATAGCATTACTTTTAAAATTTTATAATAGTATATCATTATCAATACACTATTTTTTTTATTGTAATATTATAATATTTAACTACTGATTATAATATTTTTAATTCTATTGCAATATTTTTAATATCCCTATCCGTTATCAATGTATTAAAATTTTTACTTTAATATAATATTATAATTAAATAATATTATTTTTAATTAAAATAAAATAATTTATTATATTATGGAAATATTTTTAGGTGTTGATTGGTTATTAGCAAAAACCACATTAATAATATTAATATATCTAAATACATGGATATACGTATATTTAGAACACACTATAGAAAAAAACATTATTGATGTGCTCAATATACACACAAATTAATATCATCAGTGTTGTTGTTGCTAGCATTTAAATTTTCAACTTATCCTTCTTTCTACTTGTAATGTCCCTCAAAATACACCCTAATTTTTTTTTCTTACTGTCCTTGTATTGTCCTAAAAGCACATATTTACATAAATTAACTTCAGTACTAATTACTTAGGTGATATTCTTCTTATTTCTTTCACTTACATCTAAGTAGATCTCCTTGACACATTTCAACAATAAGAAATAGATACCTTAACGTTTACCATTATACTTAGTTGACATATCAACCTTGGCGAAAATACTTCTTTATGTATCAAGGGTACTGTCAATTTTTCATAAGTGTAAATACTTCTATTTTATTGAAGTCACTATCTTAAAGTTCATAGGTTAAAATTTGTCTAAACATTTAAGCAGGAGGAGGATAGTTTAATACACCTAGCAGTCCTTACACTTTCCTCACAACCAAAATAAAATCTTCCCTATCGAATTCTCTATATTCATCAACTCTCTCTCTCTATATCATTTATATATATTTAAAACATTAACTATTTTCAACATAAGAATTAAAATTCCAATTCCAATTTTCTTCTATCTTACAAATATATAGGAAACTATTACATCCAACCAATATCTAAATCTTCATATAACAATGTTCCTTTTTCTTTTAATTATATATATATATATATATATATATAAACATATAAACATGATGAATAAAAACTAGAATCCCAAATTTCAATTTTCCTTATATAATGCCTTATATATATTTTTTACTAAGATAATATAATCTGTATACATTATAACACAATATTGATAAAATATTAAGTATTAATTGTGTTGATAGACATTTTATTTTAACATTTGGAGGTGGGGTTAGGTGAGTGATTTTTTATTTTTTTAATAATGGATAGCTAGATTTGAAGGATGCCCAAATATATAAATCAACCATTCAAAAACTTAGACTCACGTTAAATCCAATCGACAACGATGGTTATTTAAAATAATTTATTAAAATGCCAAGTGGTTCTTCTCCGATAAGTGTAGGTCTCCACTCGAATTAGATCGCCCACTCAGCTCCACTCCCCCACACTCCTACACTCCTGTATCTGCTGCACATGAGAACGGTTTCTGTTTTGCACGAGAACAATTTCTTTTGGTGTTGCAAATGTTGGTGCGGACTGAGCCTAGAACCTCTGGCCTATACCGAATGGTTTTGAACATGATATCTTCATTTCGTGGGCAGTGAGAGAGACTATTTGCGAATGATTTTGGCGAGCGGGATCTCAGATTTATCCAATCATCAGTGGTGAGCTCCAGTTAGGTGTCCACACACGATTCAATCCATGGGGCAGTCAGGGTTTGAGGGTTGAACATAAAAACATGTTAAACGTAGGGAGAAGAGAACACAGGGAGAAGAGACCGCACGCAGGGAGAAGACAACGGAGCCCGCAGAACGCAGTAGGACGCAGCAGGAGACGAGCAACTACTCACAGGTGCTTCTGTGTATGTCGATTAGCGATTTCTTGACTGATTAGTGATTTCTGTGTATGTCTAGGAGTGATTGACTGAATAGCGATACAGTGTATTTGTTTAACCCTTAAACATTTAAATCGGTCCTTATATATATAAAAAGATGAGTATCGGTATGTGTATGTCGATTAGCGATTTCTTGACTGATTAGCTATTCTGTGTATTGTGTTGGCTTCCTGGCACTTTCCCTTATAGTGTATTTGTTTAACCCTTAAACATTTAAATCGGTCCTTTAACGCTATCGGACACGGAATTTGTAAGAAAATATTTAGCAGAGAATAGTAAGAGGCTAAGATAGAGACATCAAATGTTCGTCTCTGGACTCAATGCGTGTGGCTGGCATCAATTGCCTGAATAGCAACGCCGGTTTGTTCTGCTGGATCCCAGACATCTTCTACGATCCCATAACGAAGAAGAGAGATTAGACTGTGGAAGATAATATTAAAAGAGACCGGGTTGAATGATTATCCCGGATCTTCTTTCCACTGTAGCGAGGCTGGGTGATTTAGGTTCTGCTCTGCTAATATGACCGATCAGATAATGAAAGAGTCTTTGAATTGGATTCAGCTCTTTATGGAGAAACGGATATCAAATGAGAGATGTGATGAAAGGCATATCCGAGACAACGATTTCATGCAGATGACGCGCCTTACAAAAAATTCCATTCCAGTGAAAATAGACTCAGTCATTGAGCTTGATGGTTCGTTGTAGTCGATGAACGTCCATTCAAGGGGATGTTTGCGGCCCGAAGAAGCAACCAGATCGGATGTCACACAAAAACAAGTGAAAGTTAGGATTTATATCCTATGGTACCCACACGTTGCATGCATGCTTTGATTTCTGATTTCTCTGCTTATTGACAATTTAATCCTGGGTTGAAAATATGTTTCTTGTTTATTGTTGTTTGAACACTACTACATCAAAAGATTAAGATTATGATGAACATCAACCCTGATTTTGTATTCTGAAAGATTTCCTACATAAACAGGCTAATATTGTTTTGGTGCAGGGACGATTTCAGTGGGTACGCAGAAGCATGTTTCAGGATATTTGGTGGGCGAGTGAAATACTGTAGTTCCGTCTGGCTACAGGAAATTCCATGGGAATTTGCATAAGTTATTGATACAAATAACAACTCTTTAGCAATTAACAAATAAATGAGAGGACAATCTTTGTGAAGCGAGCAAAGTAAACGAGCATGAGAGGACAATGTTTGTGGAGTAAACCATGGTTAACCTGCTTCAGCTTCACATTTAGCTTAATCTTGTCTTTGTGGGAATGTGAGGACAATCTTTGTGGAAACGAGCAGACAACAGGTTCAGTGGCTCTCGGGTGTTTTCGGCTTTCCCTTATTAGAAGGTCTGTCAAATGTTTTGACCTAACTTTTTTCTTTGGGGATTACAGCAGAGTGTTTAGTTAAAGATAAATCATGTGCCCTTGTATCATCCTAACTGAGCCATTGTTGGTTAAATTTGAAGTAAAGTTTATTTTAGTAATGAATTCATTTCAAGAAAACTTTGTTTTGGAAAGGACCATTGTTTTCTCAAATTTGTTTTGGAAAATATCATTGTTGAATCCATTTTGTGATGTTAATGCTCAACCTTTTATCCTCAATGCTGCAGGTCACAAAATCCAACCGAACATAGAGTATAATTATTCTACTGCAATATCTTCATCACTGTGCAATGAAAATGGTTTTTTTCAAGGCAAGACAAAAGGACAGTGATGCAGCTATCCAATTTTTTTTTAAATGGGTATCTCCATACCATAAATAAGCAAATATTCCACATTGAATCGTTGTCCTGCAATAAAAATTTAAAATGTGATATAAAAATATTGAGGGACGTTGGGTATTGATATGGTAATTAAGTACAGATCTCATTTCATGTTATTATACTTGTATCTACTCCATAAATTAATTTAGTAGAGTGTGTGGAATATAATATGTTTTTAAAAAATATAAATTTTGGTGTAGTTTAATTGGATGTCAAAGTTGTCAAAATCAAATATTCTCAAACAGTAAAAAAATTTGTAAGTTTTCACCGTTTCAAGTTCTTAAGCTTTTAAAGCTAAAGACAAAAACATATTTATATGGTTTCAAAATTTAAAGTAATAATTTAATCTGGAGTTTTTAATAGAGAATTAAAGTCAGTTTCCAGAGGCAGTCACCTGTTAGCTTTAGAAATGGCTGAAAAAACCTTTCATATGTGGATAAGGAAAACCTTCTGTTGAATTTCAGTTAAAGGCACGCTTCTTGGTTTTCTTGGTTTTGTTAATTTGGAGTGTTTAATAGAAAATCAAAGTCAATTTCCAGTATAGTAGCACAATTCGGCTAGGAAATTCTGAACAAATTCAAATTCATCCAATATTCTTCTTACTAGAATAATTGATTTGGAAGGTGTAACAAATGGAGATTTGCTTACAATTTTGTTTTTCAGGCAAGAATTCTATCCCTTACCATCTTTGAAGTTGCCTCAAAAGTTGAGCAAGATTTGAAACCTATATGTTACTTGCAGAGAGAATCCAATACTGATGGCCCAAATTGATTGCATTAGTGAAATTATATCTCAATTGAAGTTAGATCAATTTGTCTTTTATTTTTTTTTGCTGTCTTGTATAACCACTTGTATAACTAGTCACTTCTCATTTTCATCTTTTCAAAGAAAATGATCACTTTGATCTGAGTTTGTGGGGTGAAAATATTGGAATTTGGAGTTTTAGGGTTTGTACAGAAAAAATAAATTATAATTATAATATTTTCAAATCAAGATTGTCTTCCTGGTTACCTTTTATAACCTTTTAATCTTATTTCATTGTATTTATCGGATAAATGCATTATGGAGTGTTACGGAGAGTTATACCTCAGATTGCGAACGTAATATCTGAGGGCGAGTGGGAGAGAAGATTGTGTTCATAACTCTAATTTGGGTGTGGCAACTTCTAGAAAGGGTAAAATCATGATGTTCTATACACAGAACCGTTTCTTTCACATAGTAGCAGTTTTTTTCTTCAAGAATTGTGGCCACTGTAGTTAGAAACAATATTTAATATTAACTGGAGGGAAGGTATTTTATTCCATTTGTGCATGGTTTACCCTTAATTTAATAAATGGAAACCCTTGCATTCAATATATATGTTTTAACTTAAATAATAACAATGCATATTTGGCCATCTTTTCTTAGGAGATAGGTGTAGAATTGTCCTTAAACTGCAAATAAATGTATAAAGTTTCTTATGAAGGTTTCCTCGGGCTTTCAAGATCATGGATTAGAATCGTTTGCAACATGGATAAAAATTATTTGAAACTGTCACAAGCTGAATCCTCAGTTTACTATGGACGGCACCTTTTCCTTTAATTGATCCAAATATATATGATTAACCTGTCCCTTTTGATAAGGTGTACTCTGAATGTAAAGCATACCAGATTTTGCAGCATTTTCAAATATTTTAGATTCATATATTTTGTTTGGAGCTGACAACTATTCGTATGTTTTATAGTCATATATTTATAACATTTTATTTAAAAAAATTATAATCATTTAAAATATCTAAAGTTATTGCTTGATTTTTCAGGTTTCAATAGTGCCTTGGATAGGTGTTCTACTGCATCTTTCACATTGACAATTATCCATATTCAATCAGCGGTGTTTATATGTTTTGGAGTGATAATTTTTTTTTGTTAGTAAGCAGAGATGAAAATTCTATTAAAATGGTACAAAATTGTAAAGATAGGCCCTTCCCAAGGAGGGAAAAAACAGGCACCTCAGAATAATTGCCCAGCAACGCCCGAAGGCAGATCACAAAATAACAAGGTCCTGGGACCAAAGAGAAAAGACCCAACATAGCCTACAGAAACTACATTACAGAAATAACCCAGGTAGCTCCGAAAAACAACATAGTCTACCGAAAAGATAATTACAAGGCCGACAAAAACCCAGTCAGACCCGAGTCGACGACACTGGCCGGTGACCGAAAAGAATCCGAACAAAACGAAGGAAAAAGAAACCACAATACCGCCCGGCGAAGAGAGGAAAACCCAGTAGTGCCATTATGCAGGCCTCGACGCCTGATTACTGGCCATCTGGGGGTCAAGGATGCTGAGCGCTTCCATAAGAGCCTCCAGGGCGCTAGTGCAGTCCAACGAGCTCTGCTGGGCCTCTTTGATACCATCGACCATGGCTTTCATATCATCAACTATTTTCTCCCTCGCTTGAACTTCACGAGCTAACAGAATGCGGCACGCCCAGAAGGGATTGGCCGCAAGCAAACGGTCCTGCTGCTCCTCCACCTCCAAATGCAGCTCAATTTCCTTATGAGCAATAAGGGCCTCAGTGGTTTCGTCAAGGTATAACCGGGCCCAGTTGAATCCAGAGGATGGACCTCCTTCGGGATATTGGCCTGGTTGGAAGTACCTTCCCCCCTCTGCCTACCGCTAGACCCAGGATTCTGCCTGTAGAAAGACGTATGCGGGGGGCATGAAGCTGACAAAGAAGGTGCCGGACGGGAATGATAGACCACCAACAAGCTGAAACCACTTATTCCAAAAATACAACAGATAGAGCATACCGTTACCCGGAGAGGTACAAGCTAGGTTAACTTGCCTGTAGGCTGTAACGGACCACCGTAGTGTCTTTATAAGCCATGAGCCTGTACTCGAATCTCGTCATCGTACCAGGACTTAAATTGCCATTAATGGGAATGATAACTATCGCCCCCGTAACTGAGGCCTCGCAAGCTTGGGAAATAATGTACAGTCTCGTCCGCCTGTGGTCCATACGAGTCCAACTAATGATATCATACCTTGCAGCTCCATTTCCCAGTACGAAACGATCCGCTGATATCATAATATGGTTATGCTTACTATTTTGAATGATGCTGGCGTAACTCCTGTCCTTTCCCTGAGAACTATAATTTAACAGATTACCGCAGATGGGAAGGGGGGCACGAGGGAGCAAATTACGTCGGCCAGCCCACCTCCTCTCCATCTGAAGAAATAACTACGGACAGCACCGCGGGATCTCAAGACAGCTGCTCATTAACTTGAAAAGATCTAATCTAACGGGTGTCTTGCCCTCCTCGCCGCCATGTGCCTCTTCATTACCTCGATGAGTGGCATCGTACTAGGGGGGGAATCAATGGCTGCTATTTCGCTGAAGCGCCTTCTGGTCATGTGATCGCATGCAGTTTCCATCGTGCTGCATTTAAAGGAAACACGTGCTTCCACATCGTTGTTGGCCAACTCATCCGCCAACCTGTTGCCTTTACGATGCACATGCATGAACTGGATCGCTGGGGTGGTAAGCAGCAGGTTCTGGAGCTGGGCAAGGCGACACTCCCATCTCCATTTTTTTGAAACTTTGGCCACTACCGCTCCCCGCTGAATATGACCCGCCATAGTTATCAGAACCTTGGAATCACCCTCCACTATCAGAGGGAGCCATTTCCACTTAATAGCCCTTCTAATGCCATTCACCATACCTTCAAGCTCTACAATGTTGTTTGTAGTTTCACCCAAGTTTCCCTAGAAAACGCCCATAACCCTGCGAGAGTCATTTCTTATCGCACCCCCGTAACCTACTGGCCGAGGGTTCCCTTTAGCCGTGCCATCGAAATTAAGCTTGAGAGTACTCACGGGGGATTCACTGGTGAGGCAATATCATATCACGTCCATTCATATTGGGGGTTAGAATACTCTTAAAAACCTCAAAGATATATTGCTTTGTATTAAGGGGTGAGGGGGGGGTTTAATTTTACATAGGAATATAAATATTGGGGCTTATTTTATTTGGGTGGGATGAGAAATAACCTCCAAATCATGGGATGGATTCATAACTCCAAATCATGGGCTCAAGTCATACCCACCTAAAACTTATGTACCCTCCATTTTTATTTGATATTGCTTATGATCCTAAGTTTTGCATAAATATGATAATAGTGTACAAATTATAATATCAATGGAAGTCTCTTTGGATTACTATCCTTGAGAAATCCTCATTTAATAGCTTCTTTAGGCTTGGTTTGATTGATGTTATAGTGTTTTTCATCTTTAAGTTAATATATGTAAGTAATCGAGAGTTCTAGAGTTGAACAATTGTATTTTATTTTTGTAGGAATTCGAGTAAAAGATATAACTCTTCATTTTTTTAGGTTGGGGTTTAGGTGGGTATTGAGATTCAGTCAAATCTTGATCCACAACAACCAAGAAAAGTGAGATCAATATTTCTTGGCTCACTGGAACCAAGATGTTTGTTTTGATAGGAAGGTAGGGGATTCCATCAACGAAAGGGTTTCATTTTTGCATTTTTATGGAGTTTAATTATTAATCTTATAGAAAACATGAGCTCTCTATGGCTATACATGTATTTACATGATATTAAATTGGTAGATTGGCCAGTTGTGCTATGAAACATTTGCAATTCTTGTCTTCTCTAACCATTGCACTAACTAGTGGACTATAAGTATTTTACATTCTTTGTTATGTTGATCTCTTGAATGGGTTTCCTTTTACACATTTTTCCTTCTATAGTAATATTTCGTTGGGTCTTCCACTATCCAACGTTACAAATTCATCAATCACCCTTGCAATCTTGGTGGGATCATTATTAGTATTATACTATTATTTTATTTAGCATCTTGTTTGCTTATACTAAGATGTTTAGGGTTCTTGTTTGTTACAACTTGATAATATGATATAAAGGGGGTATTAAAAATGGATTGATACAAATGGATACCTACAATATTTGGTGAAACTAGGGGTTTCCTTAATTGGAAAGGAATATTGGGAGGGGGGTTCAACAATACAATTTTAGTAGGCATTTTCCAATATTTAGTGAAATTAGGGATATTCTTTAATATCATGCGAACGATCGTGCTATGAAACAAGTTCACTGAGTGAACCCCCCGTGAGAGTACTAGGTAGAGGACGCTGCCAGAAGTCGGGGCTGAGGGGCTGGACAGTCTTGACACGGTCAACAATGCAACAAATCAATAAGTTGTAAATCCCCCAAGCAATTAAAATTAATCTTTCAACAGGATATGCATTCCCGACTTCGGGGAGGGGGGCAGTTATTAAGGTGTAAAGTTTCCTACAGGTGACCTTCAAGAGTCGCCCAGATAGACTCCATGGGTCCCTCCTATGTTCAGGAAGCTACCAAGCTCATATCCATTCAATCCAACAATTAGTAAAACCAAAAGCCTTAAGCATTTCTTCTAAAAAAGTCCAGTTTAACTTATCATAGGCTTTTGACAAGTCTGTTGAGATATTGTAACTTCAAAGAATATTATATTTTGTACTTTATTATTTCGGAGATGGTTCATCCCTCCAAGGTTATTCTATTATGTGTCCATAGATGTTTATTCCTCCGTTGGAATGTGGTAACTTGGGTTATTAGAATTCCCTAGTGGGGGTCAGCCCTGTATATGTTATGCGGGTCAAATGGTTGTTAGACCACCCTAGTGGGGTCGGCCCAGTCAGCTGTAGTGGGGTGTTTAACCCAGTGGTAAAGTTGGGGCCGACCTAATTAATATAAAGTACAAGTCAGAGATGTGTATAAATAGAGGAGGTGTGTTCCTCATTACACACACACTTCCCTCACTTGAAATGTAGCGCACTTGTGGAAGAGAGGTATGCTATGGTTGAGGAGGAGATCATGTCTTTGGTTTGCATCTTTGTATATTGTTGGTCATCTATATTGAGGAAGCTTTGCTGGGTTTTATACCCCATGAGGGTTTCCCATGATAAATCTGTGTCTCTTGTATTTATGCTGTACTTATTGTTTCTTCAGTGATCCTGTATATGCTATTATTGTGAAATGGAATGTAATGTTGATATTTTTTCTCTTAGCATATTAAATTTTAACATGGCATCAAAGCCAACTTAAAGGAAGGCAATGTATGGCACTTACGACACTTGCTTCACTTACGACAATTTCAAGGTTTGGGTTTTGTATAGCAAAAATCAGTCATTGTGGAACTTTCGTTATAAATCCATTTTGACGAAGGTTCAGGATCTGAAAGTTTTACAGGTCGTAGATAAGATCCCCAGGTACCTTGTTTCCAAAGGGAACCCTCAGATTCGTTGTACTTTGTGAGTTATGATCAGTACAAGTTAGGGTTTCTGCCTCTTCCAGATCTAAGTCAAAATCAGGTGACCTAGGAAAAAAGGTCATAACTTGGTCTAGGAAGCTCCAAATGAAATTTTGTAAAAAGTGATAGGTAGTACACAGACTGTACTATCTCACGAAACTTGTTCAGAGGCCGAAGTTGAACCAGTGACACGTGGCATGCCATACAAGTTCGCTCTCCTGTTTTATCCCATAAACAGGTCACGTTGCGACACTTGGCATAACTCTCTCTTAGAAAATCCAATTGAGGTCAGACCTGTCGAGATGGAAAGATGATAGGTCAGGATACCACAAAAAAAAGTTTCAAACCCTGTGGATCGAAAAGTTCGGAGTTACAGCAGAAACAATCAGGTACATATTTATGTCAAAACAGAATTATGTTTGGAGCACCTTCATTCATGGCTTCCGGAATTTAGGGTTTCGAAAAAAGTTAGAATTTTTGGAATTGGAGTCCATGGCTGAATGCTACTCAGGAAAATCAAAATTTAAACACCAAGATCGAATTTTTTGGTTGGGTAGAAGATCGGGCTTGATCAAACCCTAGTTTGGGATTTTGATTGGAAAGATGGAAAATTAGGTCTTCAGCAAAAGTTGGAATTTTTTAAGTCTGTGACCACGGCTCGAAGCTCCTCACAAAAATAAGAGTTTAGAGCCTTGGATAGAACCTTTTGATTGGGCAGAAGGGTGGGCTTCATCAAATCCTAGTTCGGGATCCTATCCAGAAGACCCAGAAGTTTCGAAGGCAATTTTGGGGGGTCAAATTTTGGAGATTTCAAAATTGAAGTATGCTAGTTTGATCAGCTCAGCAAGACACATCCTTCCATCCATTCAGAAGTGTGAAAGTCAAAGATTGAATTTTTAGGGTTTCTCTAGCAAACCCTAATCAAGCTCCAGATCAAGTTTCAGGGGGAGTTGAGGATAAGGCCTTAATAAGAAGACTACAAGAAGTCTCGATAGGTATGACTTAAGGAGGTTCAGGTATGTCTTGAAATCTGATTCCTGATTAAGTTCATAATATGTTTGTCTTCATATTATTTATTAGTACAATATTGATTAATGTTAGAATTGTCTTATCACCCTAGTAACAGTATGAATGCATGTGAATTATAGAAGACATTCATTGATTAGGGCTATATGATTGTACTAATGCACTGTGGTGTTGTATGAGGTTGATGTTGTTTGCTAACAAGATACAGGTACATCATGAAAGACAATTCAAGTTCCATGACCATGACAACATAATCTTTGATCACACAGAAGTTCTACTTACGAGGTATGTATGAATTTGTTCTATTATGCTTAACCCATGAGATATGCAGGTTCCAGCACAGGATCTCTAAATCATTGAAGAAAACAAAGAAGACATTGATTAGGTATGTTATCCATAACTAAGCAGGTATACTAATCCATGTATGTTTTCCTATATCAAGTTAGAATCTTACCTTGTGTTAGGATCCCTTATATAAGTATACTTGGTATGATTGGTTATGCTTATTCATAAAGTTAGTAATCAAGAGTTTATGAATATTATGTCTCTTATCCCGATTGATGATTTAACTAACCAGATCAAACAAGAATATGCATGAGTAAAATAAGACTTCCCTAAAACCTTGAATACTAATGTTTATTATCTATGATCAGGGCTATACACATTCAAGATTATAATGTACTAATGAATGTATGTTTGTGTATGGGATCATGATGATGACACTAGTGCATACTTGAGCATGCATAGTGGTATAGAATGAATAGAAGTTCAAAAGACATATAGAAGATCAAGCGAGAGTCAACCACACAAACATAAAAGATAAGTATTTGAGTTGTTATTTGAAATAGTAAATGATATTGCTTGTAATAGGTTGTATGCATATTCGTATTCCTAGAATATATCATGCTGAGTGTAAACATTCATAGAGCATTGAACAATATACTACTAACATGCATATAATCGGTAAGTTGGACAAACATTCCATTGTTGCTTGTCTAGAATGAAACCTCTTTGCTGACATGCTGAGAGCTGTGCACACTCTTGATAGTATGTTCTAGTAGAGATGGAAGGCATCTAGATAGCCACTGTATGCATACAGGATATGGGAAAGTGTTGTGCCAAAGTATTGGTCAAAATAGTTGCATAACTATGTAAATGATATCTGTATGCATAATATGTCATCATATCAATATGATTTGATGATTATGAAGTATTACTAATCATGTACTTAATTTTGATTTGTAGGAAAGATCATGACGAATGATGAACACTGAACAAGCAATAGATGTTCAACAAAAGGATTTACAAATCAAACACACTATAGAAGGCTCGTGGCTAGAAGATTCTCTTAGAAAGAGGAAGATAATCATGATGAGATGTTTGCTACAAGTGGCTAGATAAAATCATTATCTTAATAATGTAATTGAAGAAAGCTCTGTTCGAGTACCCAGGATCAATAGTGATCACCATGGGTAATGTGGATCTCAACCTTTGCTACAAGGTTGAATATGGTTTCTATACACAGATGACATGGATGCAAGAAGGAACTCACCACAAAGTTCGAATGATGTTGAGGCTTATATCAGTAGACCCATCTGACGAGAGATGGCACAAATAGATGGCTATAGAAATGAAAATGAAAGATCTCAGATTGATGCATTACTTCCTAGGTTTGGATGTATGGCAAGGCTCAGAAGGAATCTTTCTCAACCAGGGAAAGTATGTCAAGAAATATTAAAAGGACTTGAGGTGTTGGAATGGCCACTCTCATTGATTCCAACTTGAAGCTGTTAGGGGATGACTCATTAGAGTTAGTGGATATAACTTTGTACAGTCAAATTATTGGGTCATTGATGTATCTAACAAATACTAGGTCAGATATATGCTTTGCTATGAACACCTTGAGTCAGTATCTAGTGGAAACTAGATGTGTTCACCTGATAGTTGCAAAGCATGTGATGAGATACCTAAAGGATACGATAGACTTTGATCTATGCTATTTTGGAGATCATGACTTCAGATGGATTCACAGATGTTGATTGAGCAAAAAGTGTATCAGATAGGTAGAGCACATTGAGAGGATGTTATTGTCTGGGATCATTCATGATCTTGTGGTTTAGCAGGAAGCAGTCCTGTGTGGCTCTCAGCACAAGCAGAATATATGGCCGCTTGCTCTGCTAGTTGTGAAGAAGTATGGCTTCAGGATTGTTTGACTTAGAGATAGACCCAACTGTGATCCTATGTGACAAACAGAGTTGTATCAAGATGACAGAGAATCTAGTGTTCCATGATAAGTCAAAGCACATAGGGATCTAACAAGATATGGTGCAGAAAGGAACTATAAAGTTCGAATTTGCAACAAGTTGCCGATGTACTAACCAAACCTCTACCGCAAGTGAACAAGTTACCGATGTACTAACCAAACCTCTACCTCAAGTAAAGTTTGAGTATTTCCGAGACAAGCTTGGTAGGACCCTCCTCGAAAGGGGGAGTGATGTGGTCACTTATGATGAGATTGCCTGCATCGACAAAGAGGTCGATGATGTGGATACCTATATTGGTGATGCCAACAGAGAGGTTGGTGGATGGTCCTTAGACAGGATCTAAGTGGGGATTGGATCATCCCTGGGCTTCAGTCCTAAAGTGAGCCATAGACATATGTCTCCGAGAATGAAGTCCTTAGTGGACAAGTAGGGATTGGATCATCCCTGGACTTTGGTCCTAAAGTGAGCCATAGACGTATGTCTCCGAGAATGAAGTCCTTAGTGGACAAGTGGGGATTGGATCATCCCTGGACTTCGGTCCTAAAGTGAGCCGTAGACATATGTCTCCGAGAATGAAGTCCTTAATGGACAAGTGGGGATTGTATCGTCCCTAGACTTCAGTCCCTTGAATTGATCCATAGACGTATGGTCTTCGAGAATGAAGTCCTTGATGGACATTTGGGGATTAAGTCATCCTTGGACATGGTCCTAAATGTACAGTGGGGATTAAGTCATCCTTGGACATAGTCCTAAATGTACGGTGGGGATTAAGTCATCCTTAGACATGGTCCCAAATGCACGGTGAGGATTAAGTCATCCTTGGACATGGTCCCAAATGCACGGTGGGGATTAAGTCATCCTTGGACATGGTCCCAAATGTATGGTGGGGATTAAGTCATCCTTGGACATGATCCAAAATGTACAGTGGGGATTAAATCATCCTTGGACGTGGTCCTAAATGAATGGTGTGGATTAAATCATCCCTGGACATAGTCCTAAATGAATGGTGTGAATTAATCATCCTTAGACCGTAAATCCCGTAATTCTGAAAGGAAGGATAGTCTTAAACATGATTATGATGAGATTGATCCCGTAATTCTGAAAGGAAGGATAGTCTTAAACATGATTATGATGAGATTGATCCCGTAATTCCGAAAGGAAGGATCATGTGTATTGCAGAGTATGCTGCTATCGTGTATACTTGTATTGATGAGGATACTTGTATTAATATTGATGATATGTATTGATGAGGATACTTGTATGTATACTTGTATTGATGAGGATACTTGTATTGATGATGTGTATACTTGTATTGGTGTGGATACTAATACTGATGATCTAGATGACGATGCTGCTGATCGTGAGATGACGATACTGATGATCGTATGATGACGATGCCGATGATCGTGTGATGACGATGATGTTGATCATGATGGTATAGATGACGATGCTGATGATCGTGTGATGATGATGCTGATGATCGTGTGATGATGATGCTGATGATCGTGTGATGACGATGTTGCTGATCATGATGTTCTAGATGACAATGCTGATGATCGTGTGATGACGATGTTGATGATGGTGTGATGATGATGCTAATGATCGTGAGGACCCAGATGTTGATGTTCCAATATTGAAGATGTTCCAGTAACTGCTTGAGTTACTGATGATGTTGAGAAAGCTTCCAATGATTTATAGATGTATCATGTATGATGTTGATGACTCCTTGCTTGTGCAGATGCTATTATAATATCCTTCTCATTAAGGGGGAGTGTTGAGATATTGTAACTTCAAAGAATATTATATTTTGTACTTTATTATTCCAAAGATGGTTCATGCCTCTGAGGTTATTCTATTATGTATCCGGAGATGTTTATTCCTCCGTCAGAATAGGGTAACATGGGTTATTAGACTTCCCTAGTGGGGGTCGGCCCTGTATGTGTTATGTGGGTCAAAGGGTTGTTAGACCACCCTAGTGGGGTTGGCCAAGTCAGTTGTAGTGGGGTGTTTAACCCAGTGGTAAAGTTGGGGCCAACCTAATTAATATAAAGTACAAGTCAAAGATGTGTATAAATAGAGGAGGTGTGTTCCTCATTACACACACACTTCCCTCACTTGAAATGTAGTGCACTTGTGGAGGAGAGGTCTGCTATGGTTGAGGAGGAGATCATGTCTTTGGTTTGCCTCTTTGTATATTGCTGGTCATCTATATTGTGGAAGCTTTGCTGGGATTTCTACCCCATGAGGGTTTCCTAGGATAAATTTGTGTCTCTTGTATTTATGTTGTGCTTGTTGTTTCTTCAATGATCCTGTATATGCTATTATTGTGAAATGGAATGTAATGCTGATATTTTTTGTCTTAGCATATTAAATTTTAACAAAGTCCAGTTTCAAAAGCATACCTGGTATTTTTTCCTTCTTTATGGAATGGATTGATTCATGAACATGAATTATACCATTGAAGATTTGACGGCCTTCAATGAAACCCACCTACTCAGGAGAGATGAGCAGAGGGAGGAGATCGGTGCAACCTATTGGCAATGACCTTAGTGATGATTTTGTATATGACATTGTAGAGAGCTATCGATCTGAACTTCCCCGGGTCTTCCATGCACGTTTCTTTAGGAATGAGTGTCAGAAAAGTGGCATTAAGAACTTTGAGAATGCTTCTTGACCGCCGAGAATCTTCCACGATAGCCAGGACTTCCATTTTCAACCAATCCCAACAAGCATGGAAGAAGTTAGTAGTGAATCCATCCGGGCTAGGGGCTTTGTCAGCCGCTATCTGCTTTACAGCTTCTTCGAGTTCCTCCATGCTTATGCTTTTCGTAAGAAGCTGGTTATGATCATCCGTGATAAACTTTGGGATATGCTTCAAAAATTCCTCCCTCTCTACCCTTCTGTTGATGTTGGGTTCCCCCAACAAGTCAGCAAAAAAGGCGTTCAAGGTCTATTCCATCTCCGGTCGAGTTTCCACAAGGCTACCATCACCTATCTTTAGCCTCACCACCCTATTACCTTTTCGGTGTTGGATGGCCGCTTTGTGAAAGAATTAAGTGTTGCGTTCCCCCTCTTTCAACCAACGATTCCTGGACTTTTGTTTCCAGATTAATTCTTCCTATTGATCCTTAAGATTGAGCTCTTTGAGGAGGCTTTGTTCTTGTTCCTTCAACTCCGCAGAGTAAACTTGATCCATGGCGGTGCTTTGTACCTCCTTCATTTTAAAATCTAGCAGCTTCTTGCACTGAAAGACGTTCCTGAAGGTGTCCTTATTCCATTTCTTAATTTTACCTTTAAGGTGCCTTAGCTTTTGCTGGAATTGGTACATCAAGGTTCCCCTGAAAGGGGGACATTCCCACCACCACTGTCTCATTTGGTCCAAGAAATCAGGGTGGAGAAGCTAGAATTGTTTGAATCTAAATGGTCTACGCAGGTTTTCATCTATTCTTTGCCACTCGAGACTAATCGACCAATGGTCAAATCCCACCGAGAGGAGCACGACAACCGACAACTCCCCCCCACCCATCATAATGGATTCCAACACAAGGAACCTATCCCCTAGAGGCAATGCTTTTGTCTCCTTCTTACTTATTGTTCCAGGTTAACAAACCATTGGAAGTTCTAACAGCAATAAGCTCCAACGTTTCAATCACCTCCGAAAAATGCTCACTGCTAGGGTGCAAGCTGTGGATGCCCCCTCGCATCTCCTCAAGATTCCTTATCAAGTTAAAGTCACCCCCTAGGACTCATGGGCACAGACCAGAATCTCTTTTAAGGCTAAGTAAGGAGTCTAGGGATAAGTTCTTTAGGTTGACAGTTGATGGTTCATACACATTTGACAGAAAACCCCTAACTCTGGTTCCTACATCATGAAATGAAGCCAATGGGATAAACTCAGAGGCCATCGAATCAGTTAGATTCACCTCCTTGGGGTTCCAAAGAATGGAAATACCCCTAGTCATTCCAATGGCATCAATTGCCATGACTTCACATTGTTTCCATACTTTCTTACTGATGGATCTGAGATCCTCATTGGAGCACTTAGTTTCTTGGAGAAAAATAATAGACGATCGTTCTAGTTCAATCTTCTGTCTCAAGAGACGGTCTTGAGGAAACTCTTACAGCCTATGATATTCCAGGATGTAATCCGCATCTTACTATGATTTAGGGTTGGAAGAGGCTAGGGCTGATTCGATGGTTGGATACTGGCCAGAGGCCACCAGTCTCTTACCCACCAATTGAATTCTCTGAATATTGTTGCGACGTCCCCTTTTTTCCCCTCTGTTTTTCTTCTTTCTTCTGTTTCATTTAACGATTATGAAGCTACTCGCAGAAGTTTCATATTTTTGTCTTTATGATGGCTTTCTCTAAGAGAGAGACCTGCTTCGGGGTGATCAAAATCGGATGTTCGACAGTGCAAGCCGCCTCCAAACTATCCAAGTCTAGATCTCCAAGTTCCATCTCTTCCCCTACTTCCTCTTGCATGACACAATCCTCTTCCCCTACTACCTTCTCAGGTTCTTGAATAGTTTTTCCCGACCTGAGATCGGTTGGCTTTAGCTACCATATCATTAGGTAGTTCCTTCTCCTCAATGATTTCCTCTTTTACTGACTGCAGAACATCAAAACTATTAAGAGTTTGGGCTTTCTTGTGAATTTCGGCTCCCTGAACTTTCTTGGCTGGCCTTTTCTTGTTGGAGACTTTAGTAAACCCTACTTGATCTTTTTTTCCAGAAGTGATATTCCCGCCTGGTTGTTTATTTAATGGGAAGTCTCTAAACAGATGCCCATGTTTGTGGCATCTCCTGCACCGAAAGGGAATCTATTCATAGTCAATATGTAACATCCCCAAAAATTCACTAAAATTTAAAAATTTTAAATATCAATAAATGTGTCTGTTTCTTAGCTAAAGATGTTAACTTCAGCATGGGTGAACATTAAATTGCGTACTTAATGATAACAACTCATAACGACTATCATTAGTGACTACAAATTTAAATTTACTCATAAATCACATCAGATGTATTAACAACTGTTAGTTTAAAGAATGTCTTCAAAAGTCGCAAGTCCTTATTATCATTTGATTTTGAATGTTAACATTACTTGTTGTATGTATAAGTTCACACTGTCCTATGTCGTGCATTTTGTTTTCAACATACTAAAAGATTGTTTTTCTGTGATGAAGGGGTCCTTGAAGAGCCCTGACGCTTACTTATCTATTACTAGCTAACGTTCCTGAGTTTCTATCTGCAGAGAACAGGTAAGAGATAAAGATTCTGATAGAGATCTTCTGATATTTTTCAGTTTAATAAACAACATCGAAAATATCTTTTAAGTTATCCAAATGAGTATGTAGAAGATTATCTGCTTCGGAAAACTATTCAGGTAATTTATAATTATCTCTATGAAAACCATCTTTGCCTCACACGTTTGGTTTGACTCTATGATTATTGTTTTGAACTTATGGAAATCAATGTTTAATTATGGACTAGTCATATAGTGAGCGACTCTACTTAGAGGCTTGACAAGGTTTAAATAGACTCCAAATGTATTAATGGCCCATCTTGGGATAATTCACAACAACATACTATATACATTTTCCATGTTAGGAGCATGCATTTGTAATAATTGAATTACCATATATATATGTACATTAAAATTATCCTATATATATATGTATGAACATATTAATGTCTTACATTAGGGAATTAATATGGGTTATTAACCCTATGTGCTATGATTTTGTTTAATGTACAATATCTAAGGGTGTGAGTCAAACGCAAACATCATAGTACATGAGCTTCACACAATAGATTTGAAGCAAATATTAAGGGTATGAACTTAAGTGACAAACCAGCTTGCATGTAAATGAACCAAGGCTTACTCGTCTTCCTCCCAACTTATCACAATTTCTAAGGTGGTAACTAGATATTAACTTTGTAGTGGATGTTTGTTGGCAAGCTCTTCAACCAAAGCCTGGTATTAATGTCTCCTTAACTGCGTGTTGTAGTGGATTGCTCATTGGCTGATTTCGTGGCCACCATCACATGAAACAAAAGTTAAAGTCGTCGAGTTATATATAGGTTCTACAAAAAGAATGTGAGTTGGATTTATGAGTTGGCAAGTTAAGTTGACGTTGATGTCTTGTGGTGATTAATGCAAATTAATGCAGTTGGTATTCGTATTTGTGGGAAGCCTAGGTGGCTGGATCTTCACCGTCGATCTACATGTGTTCTTGGGTTTTGGGAATAAACCCTAACCTTCCCACTATACCACCATTGAGGTTATTCTTGTGGCATTCATTTGGTTTGAGTGAGTGGGGAAGGAGGTCGACAGGCTCTCCATTTCTCCAAGGTTTGCAATTCTTTATGTTTCTTGCTATTGCCAGGGTTCGATAGTGTGACCTCTGCAACTGGTCGTAGGATTTTTTTGACAAGAGTATACAGTGCAGGGTTACCACTATATTGTAATACGTTGAGGTTTTGGTACTGTGTTCTAATGCTGATAGGTATTTCACCAGTATTTTAATGGTTGAAGTGTTTATATGTTCTAGTTTTCTAAAAGGGTAGCAATGGGAACCTGACTTCATAAACCCTGAGTGTTTGAAGGTAGTGAGGTTTTGGTGGTTCTTTGGAAATATCCAACGAACAACATTGTGCACTTCCGGAGATTCAAGCAGTGCATTAAGCACATACTGTAGGTGATGCGAAGACCTGTGCCTTAAAACAATAACACTCAGGTAATGTTTTCAAGTTTTGCTAATTCGTTTTTATAGTGGTTTAGAACTATAAATTTGTTTTAAGCTTTTAATCTTTTAAGCTTCTAGCTTTGACCCTTTGTTACATTACTGTTGGCTGGTGATACTTGGCGACAGTGGTGATGTTGTTGGTCTTTCAAAGGAGAAGGGTTCGTGAAAACTGGTAAGCCTCGGTGGTACCTCCTTGGCTCTTCCTGCTAAAACTCTGATGTAGGTGAAGAAATGTGATGGAAGTTTCCTTTAAGGCAGTATTGCCAATTGTAAACCCTTTAGAAATTTTGGTTTGGAAATATATCTCAGTTGATACTCCTGTTGATAGTGTTTCACATCAAAATGGTGTCGAGCGATCATGGCTCTCGTTGGATTCACAACGATTTACTTTTTACTCTGTTATATTTGTAATCCTATAAGTTACTAGATTTTAACATTTTCAAACAAGTTCATAAGACATGGTTTACTATTTTGCTAAAGTAAATGATTAGGGCATGGCCCGATAATGATAATGTAATGTTTTGTTTACAATGTAACCAAATGGAAAAAGGCTGTGATTCTAAGTGTTCAATCCTTGCTATTTTTACTGCATTTTTCTTGTTCTAGTTTAGGGTTGTCATTGAAGGTCGAAACCCTAGCCCTGTCCTAAGATATAGTAATGTTTTAAAGAATGTTTAAGGGTGTGGTTACTCCCTAATTTATGTTGTGAGAATGTCGAGCCTATGGAATTTCTCTCGGCATATTCGGTGGTGTTACAAAAAGAAAACTTAATACTTGTTTGATAAATGTTCCGTGCAATGTCTAATGATAAAATTAAGTGAATGATACATTTGGCTTCAAGCCTGGTTTGTTTTATGTAATGACA
Source organism: Larix kaempferi (assembly GCA_027924585.1). Taxonomy (NCBI): domain Eukaryota; kingdom Viridiplantae; phylum Streptophyta; class Pinopsida; order Pinales; family Pinaceae; genus Larix; species Larix kaempferi. The sequence goes on along the minus strand of BSBM01001402.1, from coordinate 20,308,260 downwards.
TGAATTCTGAATTATAAAATAACTATGTATTGTATCGTATTTGTACACAGTGATAATATTTATAATCATTTCTCTAATGCATGAGTGCTATTTCTATGTCGAAATAAATGACTTGGTTTTGTTTTTTGAAAGCTTATATAAGCATTGTTGATATTTATATATTTAATGTTTAACCTATATTGGTTTATTATGTTGTATAAATAATGCATGGATCCGACATTTAACTATACAGTAAGTATAACAGTTCTTATATAAATTATTGGATAAAAAACAACTATATTATTATGGTTTGAACATTCAACAGAAAACATAATAGAGTGATAGTTGAAAATAAATATGAATTCGTTTAATGAATTCTATTGTAACCCTAAATAGCTTCTGTGATATATGTATATGGAAAATAAAATAATAGTACAGTACTTGAATTATATAAAAATTATTTAGGAGATATGTCATTCTGATTTTTATTCATAGAATAGCATCATTCGAATCTAATATAATCTGATCTTCCCTGTACTAGAGTACGACATTTAAACCATGCATGGAAAAGCAGGGAAGAATTTGATCTCAATCATTCAATTACAATTTTAACATAATCAACTATAAGGACCTTCAGAAAAGAATAAATTGCAGAATAAATAATTGTTAATAGATCAGCCTATTTAAGAAAATATAGGATGCTGACAGCATAATAACATCAGAACTATAACAACAAGTGTGACTGGAGTAAACTAGGATAACACAAATTGAACCTGGAAACTGTAGAAGAAACAAGTAGCCAAAGGAGCCCGTTCCACCCGACCAACTCCTGAAGACAACCAATCTACTTGTCTTAGGACCCTCGAGCCTGTTCACTGAACCACTAGGACGAAGATGCTGTGTGGAATAATGGAATAAATTCCCTTGCAACTCAGCAGTAGTACTGAAAAGTAGCACCTCCTGCTTTTAGCAATATTGAACTCAACAATGTGGTTGCACTAGTTCAAAATGCAGTCTTATTTCACTCAAACACTTCTAACTTTCCCCTCATCAAATCTCTTGTGCTCATAAATTATCACAAGGTAAGAATGAACAACCTCCTGCTGAATTTGATGGGTAGATAAATAGCATGCCTAGGTCTTTTGGTCAGTTTATTTCAGTAAATAAGCCACCTACTCAGTTCCACTTTCTTGGGGAACATGACCATAAAAGAAGGGAAGTTGCCCCCTGCAACAGTTAGAAGTGTGCTGAGGATGCTGCCAAGTGTCAATTTTCTCTCCACCATAGTCCATTCCCCCTAGTGGGTCAGTGAACACTCATTCAACAGTCTCCTTTGGATATTTGTCTCCACTTTTATTTATTAATAATAAAATATTCAAAGTAATTAATTACAGTCATCCATGACCCCACTTGGTCAATAGTCATAAAACTTTACAATAAAAATAAAACATAATGTTTTGTCAATAACATAAAATGTCTAGAACTTGGTGTAACATACTCTTCTTGCTGGAAAACATTTTGTGTTAGCAAACATTATGATAAGTTTTATTGTAAAGTTTTATGTTGGACACGTGTCCAAGGATGACTGTAATTTGCACAATATATTATTATTAAATAAATAAAATAGGAAAAAAACACCTAAGAGGACTGTTGAAAGAGTGGTTACTGATCCACTAGGTGGAATGGAATCTGGGATAGAAGGCAATGGACAAGTGGTAGCATCATGATGCAACTAACTAGTTGTTGGTATGGGACAACTCCCTTGAAATGTGGTCATAGTGCCCTGAAAGATGGGACTGGAGCTTGAGGCTCATTTATTCCAAACTGACCACTAAAGACCTAGGCAGTCTATATAATAGCCGTCAAATTTTGAACCGAGGTTCATCACTTTTCCTAACGAGGAAATTTACCTTGGGGTTTTGCTGTGTTTGCACCCAAGAGATTTGATGAGGGGATATGCTATGTTGTTGATCATGTTGTGAGTCTTCCAAACTCTTATTGAGTTCAGGAGGTTGATGCCGAGTGGAGAAGGCATGTTATTTCAGGAGGTTGATGCCGAGTGGAGAAGGCATGTTATTTCAGGAGGTTGATGCTAAGTGCAGAAGGCATTTTTGAGTGCCTTGGTTCTACATAGATTCCACCCACTTTTTGGATCAGTAATCAGGCTTGGGGGTTCACAAGAAGCCATCAGTTCAACTGCTTCTTTTGGAATAGGTTGGGAGGAACAAGCCTCCTTGGGTGTTTGCCGGCCCTATCGTCATCTACAGGTTCTATTTGTTTATCTACTGTTAAATAGTTAAATCTGTTTATTTACAAGTATTTAATTTTATTTACAGAATGTGCTTTGGTTTGGATACCCCTACTTTTAGTTTTCTGAAGCAAGATAAAATTTAGAATAGAAATGATGAATGAAATAATTGATCTCTGCATTTTTCCCCATGCCATAGGAATTTGCATCGTACTCTAGTATAGAGATAGATTAAGATAGATAGGTATGATATGCAAATAACCATGTGAATGAGAAGATGGAAATGATGTATTTTCTTAAGTTATTGTTTACTGTTAATTTCCTATGTTACATAGATTAGTGTTTTTCCTTATTATTTTTGCATAGACAATTATTTTCAGAATTTATAGTAATATTTTCTACATTTTATAAATATTAGATTGTTTAGAAATAAATAATTTTCCTTTCTGAAAATCATACAAATTATTTTCTATATCATACAGTTGTGGAGTAGATCCCAACATATAGCATATTGATATCAATTTCTTTTAGAAATAATGCATAGTAATAAATACAAATTATTCATGTACAAAATCATCTACACTAATTCTATTTTTGAATTACCACAAGTATGAAATATAGACTTTTGCAATACATATAAATATCTAATCCAAAGAAGGATTATCAAAGAACCTACTCTTAGCACTGTGTAAACACATTGTATTTATCTTATTTTAGAAACAGATCGTCAAACCTTCAACACATGACGAAACCCTATATCCATCTGTTACACGAATTTATCCAAGATATAGAATCATTACTTTTTAAATAGAGCCAAGTTAGGGTTTCCATATCACAAACAATTATGCGTTTTTAGCTTTGCATCACCCTTCTAAAAGTAGAAAGCGAAACTGTTATCAATCCATTTTATAACTATAAAATCTAGATAACATTCCGGTGTTGTTTTTCAAGTTTTCCTTTATTACATTGACAACAAAACAAACCAAACAGAACAAATAAGAAAGACAAGCTTGGATGCCGATATCTTATTGAAGAGCAACATCAACAGCTATACATTCCAAAACGAAGACTAAACCCTAACCCTGGGAATATTTCATAAGTTTGAAATGTAGCAATAATTGTTACAAATCAATGAAGTGCATACAGGCCGCAAGCCTTCCATAAATACAACCATCTACCCATTAGCAACAGTCTTATTATTTGTACAGACTTCATACGATTTTATCCCATCGTTTTACATTTCAAACTATACAGTTTTCATAGTCATTCTCCGTAGAAGAAACGATATCAAGAAGTTTCATTTCATTTTCACAAACTATAACTTTTATTCATCAAACATAAAACGCAGAACCATAATGAGAACAAGTTATATCTCTACATTAAGTCTGAGAATAAGAACACTGTTACACAACAGTTGCATTTCAAAATCAACACGGCTTTTGCCCTGTGGGTCGAGGTATCATCCTCCCCATTTCTTTTTAAGAAAGTTTACGAAACCCTATCTCGACGAATTACAACTCTCGGAGTTAAAAACACAAATACATAGAACAACACACACGTCGGCCATCATCTTCATCTACACAGAGTTCCAAGGAAACCTTCGAGTCTTACCAGTTGGTGTAGCTATTGCCAACCTTCAATGCCCAAACTGGAGAAGCCTTTGAACATTACACCTGCAAAGACATTATAGACGTGGTTAAAAATAGTATCCTTGAAAAGTATGATTACAGTATTAAATTCGAACAACCTGTTATCACTCATGTATGAAATTTACAGTGAATGATTTAAAACACATTACCTTTTAAATGATAGCTCGTAGCAGCAATAAACGCCAGACAGGTGCAACTGCACTGTAAACCCTTACATCATCGAATGCTGATATAGTAGGAATCAACACCGAGCTATCAACTATTTTAAACAATTATACAGTACCGAGACTTGTATAAATTGTGGCAAGGACATAGCTTTCCATTGAACCCAGAAAGATCCTCAACAGGTCTGAGGATCAAACCACACCAAAGACAGACTCTAAGCTACCAACTGAGACATTCACCACTATAAAACCTGGAGAGTTCGGCTCTTATAACCTTCACAGGTCATGAGTTCAAAACACAGGCATCATGCCTCTATAAGTACAAAACTATAACCCTACAAACCCTTAGCCTATTGGCCAGACATAGAGCCACAATTACCAAATGCCAAGTTCACAATAAACACTACAATCGAAACAAAGGTAGGGTTTATCCCTAACCCATCATTACCCTGCCAGATCAATGGTGGAGATCACCGGGTAGATTTACGAAGCAACAATCCATCTACCACATTAAATGTGTTATCATTGCAATTGCCACGACGGAGCCAGTTCATTAACCAGTAAACCCATATGTTTACACATCATCACAAGAATGGCTACAACATTGTGTCAGCATGTGATCGAGCTCACTAAGCCACCCACATTGTAACTCCATTACCTTGACAGTTGTGTGCATTCAATACAAAGGAAGCGTGTTTAAATCTGCCAACCTGTGGCATATAAACGTTCACATCATAGTATTAATACAGTAGACATTGCATATACTATGATCGTGATGCACCACCCTTGTCGATATGTTTTGGAAAGTTCACATAGTATCATATGTTCACATAGTATTGATAAAATTCATATAGTGTCACATATTTCATAGTATCAATAAGGTTTGTATAGTATCACATAGGGTAATACAATGCACACAATGCACATATCATAATGTGATATATTTTACTATAGTTTGTTAATATTACAACAAACATTATTTTATAATGGGTTCGATAATGTTTCATAAGCACATTACAAATAGATTATAGAAGTAATCTAAGAAGTGCACACACATACACTCTAATGTGTAGTGAATAAAAGACATATCAATAATCGAAATTATCACCATCATCATAGGGGATAAACCCTAGGCAAGTTAACAAATCACTCTTTTACATTGAACCTCTACACATTTCTACGGAGGAAGAAGATAGACAGTTACATACAGCTCGACATGAAACTTTAATGAAAAACTATATATAAATTTTGAGTACAAAGCTGAGACACTATCATTACAGACCTTCTCTTGTAAACAAATACAAGCTTATAATTTACAAAGATTAAGATGCCATATGTGCATTACCAGCCAAATTCATATGTCTTTATCTTGAATGATTTTAGCATTGAGCCAAGATTCTCACCGATAGAATGCCCAAGTTTTATCTCTTCAAATATTTATAAAAGAGATTACTGAAAAACTGTTCGGTCACTTGTCGCAACTTAAATCCTTACCTGTAAACTGCCACAAGTATGAAATCACATGCTTTAGCACAAATGCTAAGTGAGCCTCGGGGCATCCGTAGGACCCCTTCATCAATAAAAAAAATCACATTAGTCAAAACAGTTGATTCATCATTCATAACAACAACAATAGAAGTTCACAATAGTACAGCTAAATGTAATTAACATCAAGACAAAAACTTGAAATCTTTTAGTCACAAGTTCTTATAATGTAAACCAGCATGGCATTTAGTACAACAAGATAACATTTTATGCATTGTTCTATTTCCACATACATTAAACAAGCAATAAATGTCACTTAGAAAAATTTTAAATATTTGTGATTTTTCTGGGATGTTACACTTGGGTATGTCACAAACACCCCCTCTTAAGTTCAACATCGTCCTCGATGTTTCTTTATTCATCATCCTCTTGTTCCTCCTATAAAAACATTGGATATGCCACCTGCATATTACTTTCCAATTCCCAAGTAGCTTCGTCTGGACTAAGGTGCTTCCACTGCACCTTAACCTGTTCGATGGTATGATTACTGTTAAGTCAGTAATTTGTTCCTTCAAATTTTGTTTGATTTGCATTTTACTTCAAGTTATTCATTTGTTTTAATTTGATTTTTCCCTCTTTTAGGAAATTTTCTTTAGTTTTTATATGAAATTTTGGGCTTGCTTTTGAAATTTTCAAGCTTTAAACTTTAGGTTTGTTTTTGTTAAAAAGTTTTAAAAGTCACCATATCAAATAATCGGTTCATAGACCATACTCTAAGTATAGTCATGCATAATCATTACTCTAACAGCTTTAAAACTCTATGCAAAATGACAAAAAGCTGTAAAAAAGCGCCAAAACAGTGTTAAAATTATTCTTGTAGCACTGGAGCTCAAAATCACCAAAGGCACGCTACAAGAATATCGCGACTCCAAAATTCCTCCAATTGTTTAGCAAATTTTGGCACGTTTTGGAATGATGAATGACTAATTACATGTTTTGGAGAATTTGTTACGTGTTGATGCAGGGAGCATCATGATTCCAAGTGGTTACACATTGTGACGAAATCGTGCTCATCGTGAGCCCAAATGAAATTCCTTTTTACAGGTAGCAGCATGGTTTGAGGTAAATGTGAGATGAGTTGTCATTTACAGGCACATTCAAAGACAAAGGACTTAGTGGAGTAGCCATAACCACTAAAAAACCGGACATTGTCGCTGCTGAACAAAGGAGAGGTTTTGATGGCTTCATGGGAAGTTAGGGCTTCCTAATTTCGTTGCTAGCAGTGAAATTGAACGTTGGAGGACGTTTGTACATCCAAGGTGACTCATTTGACAACTCAAGTCGTGATTTTAAATAACTGTAGTTGAGCAATTTAAAGGTATTTCCTGAAAAGCCAATATAACTAAAATTTGGGATTTTTTTCGCTGGGGCTTAATCTGTCAAAATTGATCAAAGGAAAAGGTTAAATTCTGCTTTTAAATGCAATTTCGACCAGAGAAATAGCTTTTTTTTATGCTTTGAGACGCCAGGCTGAGTGAGGGTTGAAGATAGCAGTTTTTTAATGAAATATGACCCTATCAAAGCTAAGGTGGTAGTGATGTGAGGAACCTATATATTTGACAGTATTTTCAACCTCCTAAATTGATCTTCTGCTTGCAAACAATACAAAAGGATACCAAATATTTGAAGTTGCAGGGAGAGCTAGTGTGCTAGGTATTGGAGCTTAATGTTTTTGGAACCAGATAGAGGCTGCGAGGATCTAAAGACTGGAGAGTTGTAATGTCCCTTGTTAGGAATTTTACTAAAATTGCAATTTTCCACTTTTTTCCTTGGTTCGACCTTTGACTAGTTTCGATCTCTAGGTCCCAAATTTGCCCCAAATGATCCCAAATCTTATGAGAAGGTATATGAATGATATTAAAACATAAATATGTGTTTCAGGGATTCCTTTGTACCTTTAAAACACTTCTGCAAATACTCTTTCAATTCTGGTCAATGTAGGTAACTTTACTAGTGATTTCCCTTTGACTAGTATTGGTCTCTAGATCTCAAATTGACTCCAAATGCCTTCAAATATTCAAGGAATGTTTATGAATGATATTAGTAATTGAATATGATTTTCATGGATAACATATGGCCACCAAAAGACCTCTGCAAACTCTCTTAAGATTCTGGACCAAGTATGCAATTTTACTAGTAATTTGGGGTTCAAATCCCCCTAAGGTAAGTACTGAAAATGGCTTCCCAAATGCCTCCAAACCCACTCAAATTTATGAACAGAGGTATGTAATGTGTTAAGTATGTTATTAAGGTCTCATATGCACCATTAATAGTTTATTACAACTGTTTTCACCCTCTCCCATTCAACTGCAAAAATCACCAATTCGACCCTTGGGGAAATGGCACTATTTCTTCTCCCAATGCAATTAAACTGAGTAAAAATGCTTCAAATGCTCAAGTACAGGACATGAAACTTGTATAAGACATCCATGGAAGTATATTTATCACTAATATATCATATAATCATCCATTCATTCGAAATCATCATCAATACATTGGCTCACAACAAGGTAGTGGGGAAATGGCATTGTTCTTCCATTAAAAATGAGATTTATACATTTCTACTTGGAATTTCGACCTGAAACTTTTTGGAGATGAAGAAAAGAGTATTTACTTCATATTACAAAAGAAATGGGGCATTATAAGCTCCCCCAAAAAGTACAATAGCTCACCAAAAACGCCCTCCCTCAAGGATCAAGAATATGCCATCAAAACTGGAAATGGTTTAAGGAGCGAGCTGCAATAGAAGAAACCATGAGCTGCCCTGTAGCTTACACCTGAAAATAAATACCCCATTAAAGCTCCAAATGAAAGGTCTGAATGGTCTTTCCAATTTCCAACTTGGATGGGAATCTTTCACCCTCGAAATTGGCTAAGGCAAGAAACTAGTCATCCACTAGCTCTCCCTCTTCACAAATGCAATTGCAAATTCTACAAATGATCAAAAGTTGGTTTCCTTATTTTTTATTGACATTTATAAAATTCTAATATCCTCCATGGGTCGAATTCCTTCCAAGAGACTCATGCCAACTCAAGTTGGGAAGAGATTCCAAAGAACACCCCTTGTACAACAATTCCTAGTCTCCCACTTCCACCAAATCACATGTGGAAGCATCTTAGCTGCCCTAAAACCCTTGAGCGCCCTCGTGGAGTCTATTTTTAGCCCTGACATGTCATATATGTCATATGTCAGCCTTCAGGTCTAATTTGTGTCATAGGTGTCATAGCATCTTCATCATTGTTGTCATAGAGCTAGGGAATCTAGCCCAAGTGTCTCACTAGCTCCAAATTGCCTCTTCCTCTTCCATGGGAGTTAATATTCCTCTATATTTAGACCTTGGATGATTCATGCAATGAATAATACCTTTTGGACTCCCCCAAGTATGTTTCCATTCACCTTGAATTCGAATTGGTGAGAGAATGATGCCAAGTGTAGTGGGGAAATCTAGCCATATGTGGGTCCCACTTCCTCCATGTGTCTTCATGATCAAATGCCACTTTGATTTTCACTTGTATATATTTATTTAGCTCATTTATTAAATATTTATGCCATTCTAATGTTCAAACATCATTTATTATCCCCATTATTCCAAATCCCAAAGCTTCCACCCCAAACCTAGGAAACTAGTAATTTTCCTCCTTGGCAATTATTTGACCTTTAGCATCAATTTGACAAACTCTAATGAATAGGGCCAATGTGATTAGGCCATTGTGACCCAATGCCAAATTTTGGACATGACAAGAGTGGATGAAACTTACCATCATTTTGATACTAAGATTCCTGAGAGCTAAAATGGATTAAATTTAAGAACCCTATAAGTTATTCAGTTTTCAGTAATTAAAGAAGAATGGGCAAGAGTGGTAAGATAAATAGAGCAGAACCTACTGATGTAGGATGGATTGAAAAACTCCCTGGGTGTGTTGAGCTGTTTCAACAAGCTGGTTGGATGGACTTTTTCAAGAAGATAGATGGGTCTAATGCAGAAGTGTCCTGTAAGTTTGCTCAAGGATTTAAAAATGACATGGTGATCTTTGATACTCTTAAATTCAGGCTGACAGTGAAGCTGATTTCAGAAGCTACAGGGATTAAGAATGAGGGTGAACCATGGTTTAAGAAATTTCCTTTTGACTTTGATCCACAAAGATATCTTTTACCAAATGTCACCCCTGATTGGAATAAAGGCATCCTTATTCAAAATTTCAGAAAGGAATGGGTTGAGCCAATCAGGATACTGCAGAGCTATGGTACTTGGGAGGGTAGGTATGCTTATGTATACAAGTACCACTTCAGATTCCTTCAGCACATGGTGGGGGTGTCCAAGATGAACCTGCCATTCTTCTTTTTGAAAAGCTTGCAGAAGATGTCCAACAGGGTGAAAGGGCAGATAGACCATTCTTCTCAGTCCATCTTTCACCATGGGCTAATTAAGTTGATTATTAGCACTGTTTTGCAGCATGAAGGGAAGACCTGGGACTTTTTCATCTTTTGGTCTGGCTTTGAAGATCAGAAACCTAAGAGGCAAGCAGACAAGGGTAAGGTCTTGATGAGAAAATTAGGTCAGAAGCCTAAACTTGAAGATAAGGAAGAGGTCAAAGTTGAGGAAGCATCAGAGCATGTGGAGGAGGATAGTAAACCTAAACTGTTTTCAGCTAGTCTTAAAGGCAAGTACTCACTGTTTGTAGATGAGAAAGAGCAACCTGAACAGTATTTGGCACCTGGAGAGAATTCTCATGAAGTGAAAACTGCTGATATAAGAGAGGTTGCTGTACCTAAGGAGAAGATTCAAACGCAACAGAGAAGCCCTATCACCATTCTCTCAGATGATGAGGGATATTTATTGGAGGAAGAGCAGCCCATCGCTAAAATATAAGTCAAGTTTGAAACAGGAAAATAAATCCCTACTTCAGACAGCAAAGCAACAAAACCTAACAGAAAGAGGAATAAACTTGAAGTATTAGAGTTGGCTGCTATCCACCATCAAGGAAAGGAGCTGAAAATGATGGGAGAAGCAACATCATATTAGAGACCTAAAACTAGGTCAAAGAACAAGCTAAGACTGAACATGAAGAAATTGCTCAATCCCACATTAAATACAAATGAAGTTACTGTCCTAGATGAGGTTTCCGTGGATGATAAACCAGAACTAGACAAAGCTAGCAGAAAAGTGAAGAAACAAACAGCTGCAAAAGCTTCATATGTGAATCCTGCAAAAGCTAAGAGTTCATTAAAATCATTAGAAGATTCAAGCCAGCCTATACCTAAAATATCTGAAATCTATTTTGAAATAAGAAGTGATCTTTTAAAGCAGCCACAATCAAAAGAAGAAGCTCCTTTAGTTGCAGCAACAAGTGAGGAAAATCCTAGCATTGAAGACACTCCTATAGACCTATTAATTGAAGAGGCTGAAATCTTCAAAAAACTTGATATACCTTGGAGACCTGATGAGGAACAAGATCCTACAATAGACAAACCATTTGACTCTGACAGAAAGAATTTGCAGAAAACTGTTAGGCAGTACAAACATCAGATGAGTTACATGCAAGAGATCAATGATGGATTAATGATGGCTAACAGAAGGTTAAGAGAAGACCTACAGGATGTAAATGACCATTTTCAGGAGTTGACAGCAATAGCTAAGGAAGCACTAAAGAGAAAAATAGCTACTGACATGCATTGCACAGAGTTGGAGAAGACAGTCCAGGACCTGCATCAGAGAAACAAGGAGCTCATCAAGAAGATGAATGACATGGAGCAGGAGCAGAAGAAAGCTAAGAGGAAAGATCAAGCATTAGATGGCATCGATCTGCTGGCTGAAGGAGCAAAAGATCTATAAGTCAGTTGTTCATTTAGTTAGTTGTCACAAGTTGATAAACACATATGTTAGTGATTTACTATTTTTAGCATATTTTGTAATTTTGTAATATTGTACATTTTACTTTACCTCAACGAATAGATGGAAGGCAGTTAGGGTTAGATCCCTAACTTATTTTGTAAAGATTAGTATTTAGAGAGGTTAGAAATTCATGGAAGAGGTAGGATTTTTTGGGAGCTTTCAGGAGGTCTTCAAACTCAGTTGGTTTTCAGACTTGTTCATGAGTTAAGTACAAAACTCTTGTATGCAATTGATGATGAAATTATGAGATATATGTGACTTTTACCCTTCAGTTTTTTGTGTTGACTTCATTTTTCAGCTTGTCTAGTTGCTTAATTGATATATTCATTTACTGGTTTATGTTTATAAGCTGGTAATGCTTGCCATTTATGTATGAACCTCAATACTGTTTCTGTTGGATCTTGTTAGATATATCATGCATCTTTATCTTCTTTTGCTTATAATTCAGTAGTTATTTTGCTCATGAATGCATTCCCTGTGTGTTCCCAAAGTTCACAACCAAAAACACATTACAGAAACATTTAAACTTAGTTTTCTTTATTGAATTTTGTTTGAGATTGTGTTGGCTTGTTTCTTTGGCCTTGGAAACGATTTCTGGCACAAACATCTTTGGCGCCATTGCCAGGGACGAAGTTGAAGCATATCTTCCCTGGGATACTTATCAGTTTTACTGGTTTAAGAGGTGGACTTAAATCAGCTCTTTTTAAGGCTATTTTCACCAAAAAAGTTGTCATAGTGGCTTCTAAAGGAATTGGAACCAGGAACAGACCTACTTCTCCATTGCAATTGGGTGTGACAGACTCTGAACAGATCTTAAAAACAACAAGAAAACTCAAGAGGTCTCAATCTTTACCAGCCTCCTGTGATCCTGACCAGTTGGGTGTTTCATTACATTCAGCTGAAACCTCACCTTGGATAAAACCTACTATCCCTGAGAGAACTTTTCAAGTTTTTACTAACCCTCAAACCTTTTTGAAAGCCAAGACTGCTTCTCCTGGTAAAATACCTCTCTTTCAGCTGAAAGTAGGAAAGAATCCTTTCCAAACAAGTTCCAGCCAAGCTTCTACATCTTCCAAGCCAATCAGTACAAAAATGGCAGGCCAAAACCCACCCATGGATATGATGGACCGGATGATTTCAGCTAGGTATGTACCATTAGTCTTACCTCAGCCTTTACATGCATTGCCTGGAGGTGATTACCAGAAGTATATGCCTAGGTTCAATGGACAGGGGGAAACCACTGCTGAGGAACATTGGGAGGCTTTCCTAAGTTATGCTGACAATCAAAACATTGAGATCAAAGATGTATGGATGTATGGATGAGGGTATTTGTTCGGAGCCTTGATGGGGATGTAAAGAAGTGGTTCAGAGAATTGCCTGCCAACTCAATCACTATAATTGAAGAGCTCCGTGATCTTTTCATGAGGAAATGGGGAGACACAAAGGACCACACCTACTATATAACTGAGTTTGGAGCTCTCAGAAGAAAGAAAGATGAGATTGTTGCAGATTTTTCCAAAAGGTTTAACAAAATGTATAGTAAGATTCCAGCAGAAATTAAGCCTACTGAAACATCAACTAAACTTACTTATGCAAATGCCTTTGATCACGAATTTTCTTTATTACTGAGAGAAAGAAGACCTATCACCCTGCTGAACATGCAAGATGCAGCATTGGAGGTAGAATCCAATTTGCTGGCTTCAAACAGACTTAAGAAAGAAACAACCCAGCAACTTTATGAAAGAAAAGGAAAGAAGGAAGGTGTTTCAGCAAGTGCTGCTCCTCAGTCTGCTGAAGCCAAGATAGATGAGATGGCTAAGCTGGTGAAGATTCTTACTGCAAAATTGAATAAATTAGAGATTGAGAAGAATTCTAGCAAACCCGCTCCAGAAGCTGAACGAAATCCAAATAACCAGAATCAGTTCAGAAGGCAATTTGCTCCTAGATTTATACCAAGAGAGCGCAGGAACAATGATATCCAGTGAGAAAGGAGAGAGAATGAGGATCAAAGAGTGCCTCCACCTTTTCAAAATAATGTAGCTGATGAAGAAGAAGTTGATGAATAGCTGCTCTTTGAAGAGACTGAGACTGATCAGGATATGAACCACTTTGGAGATGGATTGTCTACAGGTTTTATTACTGAAGAAGATTTTCTGAATTCAGAATACTACGATGCTGACATGTTTGAAACTGAAGATGATTTAGGCTTGGAAAATACTAATGTAACTGCTGTTGTTCATCAGAATGGACCTAAGAAGACCATAAATCTCAGATCAGGCCCAAAATAAGTGGTCCAAGCCCCGAAGAAGAAGGCAGCTGTTCCTGCTGCACCTATTCCTGCTAAACAAATAACTGATCCTGTCATAGAGAAGAAGCAATCTGCAGAAAAATCAAAGAAGAATGCTGAAGTTGAAGAGGTAAACAAATCTGTCCAGAATTTTAGTTTGGAGAAAGAACTAGGGAAGTTAAAGATTCCTGTACCTTTGACTGAGTTAATAAAGAATCCATCATATAAAGAAACAGTTTTGAAAGTGATGAATGTACCCAGTAATCAGCCTGTTTCAGATACAGTTAACTTGCAGGAAGAAAACCCTAGAATCTTCATTCGATCAGCTCTGGCTGAGAAAACTGAAAATGAGGCTGGTGCTTCTCCTCCTTTCTATGTAACCTTGACTGTCCACGAGCAAATGATTCACAATTTCCTGTTAGATTCAGGAGCATCCCATAACTTGATGCCAAAAGCTGTAATGGAAGCCCTGGGCCTCAGTATCACCAAACCTTACCATGATTTATATGCCTTTGACTCTCGAGCTGTGAAGTGTCTAGGAGTAATTAAAGACATGGTTTTCATCCTTGCTCAGTTGCCCATGAAAAGTGTGATAATGGATGTTGTGGTAGCTGACATCACACCAAAGTTTGGCTTGCTTCTTTCTAGGTCATGGGCTAAGAAGGTTGGGGGAACCTTACAGATGGACCTCTCTTATGCCACCATTCCTGTTTTTGGTGGAGAAAATAGAAGACTTTACAGAGAGCTGCAGTTTGCTTACATAGTAACAGATGATAAAAACCCCAACAATCACCCATTGTACTCTGTTGATAAATATCTTGGTACATGCATGTTACATTTCAGTGAGGAGGATAATTCTGCTGGTCTGTTACAAGAGGAAAAAGAACAGCGAATAAAACACAGCAGAGAGGAAAAAGATGCACTGTGGCAGTTGTACTTTGATGGATCCTCATGTAAAGAGGGTGCTGGAGCTGGAGTTTTACTCATTTCCCCTGGGGGTGAAACAGTGAAACTCATGTATAAGTTGGAGTTTGTTACCACTAACAACACTGCTGATTATGAAGCTCTGCTACTGGGATTGAAGGCTGCTAAAGATTTAGGAATTCAGCAGATTGCTGCATTTGGAGACTCCGAACTAGTTGTTCAGCAGGTGAAGAACAACTATCAAGTAAAGCAGGGTTTGCTGAAAGTATATCGAAATGAGGTATGGAATATGCTTGAAAACTATTTTATAGCATTTAATATCACTCATATTCCAAGGAATCATAATGAGACTGCAGACTCATTAGCTTTGGCTGCCACACATTTCAGAATCCCTAAGACCACTCAGCTAAGGTATCCCATAGAGGTGAGGTATAGACCATGTGTGCCTGATAATGTGAAGCACTGGAGGGTTTTTGAAGATGACATTGAAATCAAAAAATTTCTTGAGCTTACAGATGAGTTTTCAAATGTTCAAATTGATCAGGAAGAGGATGAGGGGGATGAACAGTTAAATGAGTTTGCTGCAGAAGAGATAGCAGGTCATAAAATCATTGCGTTGAAGAGCAAATTCATTCCAAAAGGTCTAGTACCTTTAGAAAGAATATTTACAAAGGATGATACACCTTCAAAGCCAGTGGTTCAATCTTCAGAAGACAATGTAGTGGACTACAATATTGGTTCAGTAGAACATCCAAAGATGGTAAAAATTTCTAAATCTCTGACAGCTGAACAAAGAAATAGATATATCAAGATTTTGAAAGAACATGTAGATGTATTTGCCTGGTCTTATAAGGAACTAAGAACTTATGATATAGCAATTATTCAGCACAAGGTCCCTTTGAAGCCTAATGTTAAGCCTTTCCGACAGAAACTAAGAAGGATCAATCCAGCTTTGTTCCCTGTAATTGAAAAAGAAATAAAGAAGCTGCTGGATGCAAAGATAATAGTGTCTCTCAGGTACTCTTCCTGGGTTGCTAATCTGGTTCCTGTCAGAAAAAAGAATGGGGAAATTAGATTATGTATTGACTTCAGAAATTTGAATAGATCATCATTAAAAGACAACTATCCTCTTCCCAAGATTGAATAGGTTTTGCAGCAAGTAGTTGGAGCTCAGAGGATCTCTATGGTGGATGGTTTCTCAGGGTACAATCAGATTTCCATGCACCCTGATGACAAGGAAAAGACAGCCTTTACAACCCCCTGGGGGACATTCATGTATGACAAGATGCCTTTTGGCTTGATGAATGTTAGAGCAACCTTTCAGAGCGCCATGGACATTGCATTTGTAGGAGAAAAACATAAGTTTGTGCTTATCTATCTGGATGATATTACTGTATTCTCAAAATCTGATGATGAACACTTGAAGCACTTGAGGCAAACCTTACTAAAATGCAGAAAATTTGGCCTGTCCCTGAACCCCAAAAAGTCACATTTTGCTGTGCAATAAGGTAAACTACTTGGTCACTTGGTGTCTGCTGATGGCATCAGAATAAATCCTGAAAGAGTGAAAGCAATACTAAAGATTAGTTTACCTAGGAGTAAAAAAGATGTTCAATCATTCATTGGCAAGATAAATTTTCTGTGGTGGTTTATTCCCAATTTTGCTGAAACCATTAAACAAATCACAGCCATGTTGAAGAAAGATCAGGAAGTAAAGTGGACTGTTGAGGCAAAGGAAACATTTGAGAGTAGCTCTTACTGAAGCACCTGTATTGGTAAGTCCTGATTTTACCAAAGAATTCCTTAATTTTTCATTTGCATCGGAAGACACAATTACAGTTGTTTTACTTCAGAAGAATAAAGAAGGATTGGAACAACCTATCACTTTCTTCAGCAAGACTCTCAGATATTCTGAGTTGAAGTACAGTATATTGGAGAAGCAAGCTTATGCTATGGTAAAGGCTTTGAAATTTTTCAGAATTTATATCCTGCATTCAAAAGTAATTTCTTTTGTACCTAATTCTGCTGTGAAAGATGTGTTAACTCAGCCTGATAGTGAAGGAAAGAGAGGTAGGTGGATTGCGAAGATTATGGAATATGATGTAGAGATCAGGCCTACTAATCTTGTCAAGGGACAAGGTTTAGCAAAGCTATTGGCTGAATCAAATTGTCAGGCTCTGGGACTGCATGTCATGGCTGAAGAATCAGTTCCTGAAGAAGATCAAGCACTTCTAGAAAAAGAAAAGATCATGGATTTTTATTCATCATCGGCCTGGTATGCAGACATTGTTCATTTTCTGTTATTTCTGCAATGTCCTGAACATTTGGATAAGAAGGATGCCAGATCTTTAAAACTCAAAGCTACTAAATACTGTTTAGTTGAGGATCAATTATTCTGGAAGGACCCAGGGGGTAATTTGCTCAGGTGTTTGGACCAATCTGAAATAGGAGAGGTGATTTCAGAATCTCATGAAGGTGCCTGTGGAGGGCACAAGTATTGGAAAGCAACAACTTACAAAATTTTACGAGCTGGATATTATTGGCCATCCTTGTTCACAGATGTTTACCAGCAGGTAAGAGCCTGCATTCCTTGTCAGAAATTTGCAGGTAAACAGAAATTATTGTCTTTGCCTTTAAAACCTATTGCAGTCAATGCCCCTTTTCAGCAGTGGGGTCTAGACTTTATTGAAGAAATAAATCCAACATCTTCAGGACAGCATCACTGGATTGTGACTATAACATATTTTTTCACAAAATGGGTGGAAGCCATTCCCACAAGGAATGCTACAGACAAGGTAATCATGGAATTCATTGAAGAAAATATTTTGATCCGGTTTGGCTGTCCACAGAGATTAATAACAGATAATGCAAAGGCATTCAAATCCAAGGCAATGGTGGCCTTTTTTGAAAGAAATGGCATCATTCTGAAGCACTCAACTCCCTATTATCCTCAGGGAAATGGTCAAGCTGAATCTTCCAATAAGAACATCATTCAGAGCATCAAGAAACTGCTGAGGCATAACAAAAGGTCTTGGGATTCAATGCTAAAGTATACATTGTGGGCAGATAGGATTACAGTGAAACAATCAATTGGGACTTCTCCATTTCAGCTAGTTTATGGTACAGAGGCAGTGTTCCCTGTTCAATTGGGGATTCCAGTGATGAAATTCCTCCAGAACTCTCAAGAGGAACCGGATGATATGCAAAAGAGAATCTTTGAAATGATAGATTTATAGCAAAGTAGAGAGAAGGTCAATGAAAAAGCACAGTTGTACAGAGCCAAGATTAAAAACAGGTTTGACAGGAACATTAAAGAAAATACTTTCATAGAAGGTGAGATGGTTCTAAGATGGGATGCAAGAAAGGAGCAAAAGGGTAAGCATGGTAAGTTTGACAATCTTTGGTCTGGCCCTTTTCTGGTATCAAAAGTTTTAGAGAACAATACTTTTATCTTGTAGCCCTTGGAAGGTGAGGAGTTGTCCAGCCCTGTTAATGGGCGATTCCTCAAGCATTTTTACAGTTTATAGGAGCATTTTCACTGATCATTGTACATACCGGTAAGTGAATCATAATAAGACTCCATAGCCCAATGAAAGTTTTGCATCCAGGTAGATAAGATAGCAGACAGAAGGCACTGGTCTACAGGTTCTTGAAGCCTCGCAGGGAGGTCTTCATCCCGCAACTGGAGTCAGATGCTAAGTCAGTAATTTGTTCCTTCAAATTTTGTTTGATTTGCATTTTATTTCAAGTTATTCATTTGTTTTAATTTGATTTTTCCCTCTTTAGGAAATTTTCTTTAGTTTTTATATGAAATTTTGGGCTTGCTTTTGAAATTTTCAAGCTTTAAACTTTAGGTTTGTTTTTGTTAAAGGGTTTTAAAAGTCACCATATCAAATAATGGGTTCATATACCATGCTCTAAGTATAGTCATGCATAATCATTACTCTAACAGCTTTAAAACTCTATGCAAAATGACAAAAAGCTGTAAAAAAACGCCAAAACAGTGTTAAAATTATTCTTGTAGCACTGGAGCTCAAAATCACCAAAGACGCACTACAAGAATATCGCGACTCCAAAATTCCTCCGATTGTTTAGCAAATTTTGGTACGTTTTGGAATGATGAATGACTAATTACATGTTTTGGAGAATTTGTTACGTGCTGATGCAGGGAACATCATGATTCCAAGTGGTTACACATTGTGAGGAAATCGTGCTCATCGTGAGCCCAAATGAAATTCCTTTTTACAGGTAGCAGCATGGTTTGAGGTAAATGTGAGATGAGTTGTCATTTACAGGCACATTCGAAGACGAAGGACTTAGTGGAGTAGCCATAACCACTAAAAAACCGGACATTGTCGCTGCTGAACAAAGGAGAGGTTTTGATGTCTTCATGGGAAGTTAAGGCTTCCTAATTTCGTTGCTAGCAGTTAAATTGAACGTTGGAGGATGTCTGTACATCCAAGGTGACTCATTTGACAACTCAAGTCATGATTTTAAATAACTGCAGTTGAGCAATTTAAAGGTATTTCCTGAAAAGCCAATATAACTGCAAATTTGGGGTTTTTCTCGCTGGGGCTTACTCTGTCAAAATTGATCAAAGGAAAAGGTTAAATTATGCTTTTAAATGCAATTTCGACCAGAGAAATAGCTATTTCTGATGCTCTGAGACGCCAAGCTGAGTGAGGGTTGAAGATAGCAGTTTTTTAATGAAATATGACCCTGTCAAAGCTAAGGTTGTAGTGATGTGAGGAACCTATACATTTGACAGTATTTTCAACCTCCTAAATTGATCTTCTGCTTGCAAACAACACAAAATGAAACCGAATATTTGAAGTTGCAGGGAGAGCTAGTGTGCTGGGTATTGGAGCTTAATGTTTTTGGAACCAGATAGAGGCTGCGAGGATCTAAAGACTGGAGAGTGGATGAAACTTACCATCATTTTGATACTAAGATTCCTGAGAGCTAAAATGGATTAAATTTAAGAACCCTATAAGTTATTCAGCTTTCAGTAATTAAAGAAGAATGGGAAAGAGTGGTAAGATAAATAGAGCAGAACCTACTGATGTAGGATGGATTGAAAAACTCCCTGGGTGTGTTAAGCTGTTTCAACAAGATGGTTGGATGGACGTTTTCAAGAAGATAGATGGGTATAATGCAGAAGTGTCCTGTAAGCTTGCTCAAGGCTTTAAAAATGACATGGTGATCTTTGATTCTCTTAAATTCAGGCTGACAGTGAAGCTGATTTCAGAAGCTACAGGGATTAAGAATGAGGATGAACCATGGTTTAAGAAATTGCCTTTTGACTTTGATCCACAAAGATATCTTTTACCAAATGTTACCCCTGATTGGAATAAAGGCATCCTTATTCAAAATTTTAGAAAGGAATGGGTTGAGCCAATCAGGATACTGCAGATCTATGTTACTTGCGAGGGCAGGTATGCTTATGTATACAAGTACCACTTCAGATTCCTTCAACACATGGTGGGGGTGTCCAAGAAGAACCTGCCATTCTTCTTTTTGAAAAGCTTGCAGAAGATTTCCAACAGGGTGAAAGGGAAGATAGACCATTCTTCGCAGTCCATTTTTCACCATGGGCTAATTAAGTTGATTATTAGCACTGTTTTGCAGCATGAAGGGAAGACCTGAGACTTTTTCATATTTTGGTCTGGCTTTGAAGATCAGAAACCTAAGAGGCAAGCAAACAAGGGTAAGGTCTTGATGAGAAAATTAGGTCAGAAGCCTAAACTTGAAGATAAGGAAGAGGTCAAAGTTGAGGAAGCATCAGAGCATGTGGAGGAGGATAGTAAACCTAAACTGTTTTCAGCCAGTCTTAAAGGCAAGTACTCACTGTTTGTAGATGAGAAAGATAAACCTGAATAGTATTTGGCACCTGCAGAGAATTCTCATGAAGTGAAAACTGCTGATATAAGAGAGGTTGTTTTACCTAAGGAGAAGATTCAAACGCAACAGAGAAGCCCTGTCACCATTCTCTCAGATGATGAGGGATATTTATTGGAGGAAGAGCAGCCCATCGCTAAAACAGAAGTCAAGGTTGAAACAGCAAAATAAATCCCTACTTCAGATAGCAAAGCAACAAAACCTAACAGAAAGAGGAATAAACTTGAAGTAGTAGAGTTGGCTGCTATCTAGCATCAAGGAAAGGAGCTGAAAATGATGGGAGAAGCAGCATCATATTGGATACCTAAAACTAGGTCAAAGAACAAGCTAAGACTGAACATGAAGAAATTGCTCAATCCCACATTAAATACAAATGAAGTTACTGTCCTAGATGAGGTTTCTGTGGATGATAAACCAGAACTAGACAAAGTTAGCAGAAAAGTGAAGAAACAAACAGATGCAAAAGCTTCATATGTGCATCCTGCAAAAGCCAAGAGTTCATTAAAATCATTAGAAGATTCAAGCCAGCCTATACCTAAAATATCTGAAATCTGTTTTGAAATAAGAAGTGATCTTTTAAAGCAGCCACAATCAAAAGAAGAAGCTCCTTTAGTTGAAGCAACAGGTGAGGAAAATCCTAGCATTGAAGACACTCCTACAGACCTGTTAATTGAAGAGGCTGAAATATTCAAAAAACTTGATATACCTTGGAGACCTGATGAGGAACAAGATCCTACAATAGACAAACCATTTGAATCTGACAGAGAGAATTTGCAGAAAAATGTTAGGCAGTACAAACATCAGATGAGTTACATGCAAGAGATCAATGATGGATTAATGATGGCTAACATAAGGTTAAGAGAAGACCTACAGGATGTAAAAGACCATTTTCAGGAGTTGACAGCAGTAGCAAATGAAGCACTAAAGAAAAAAGAGCTACTGACATGCATTGCACAGAGTTGGAGAAGACCGTCCAGGACCTGCAGCAGAGAAACGAGGAGCTCATCAAGGAGATGAATGACATGGAGCAGGAGCAGAAGAAAGCTAAGAGGAAATATCAAGCATTAGATGGCATCGATCTGCTGGCTGAAGCAGCAAAAGATATATAAGTCAGTTGTTCATTTAGTTAGTTGTCACTAGTTGATAAACACATATGTTAGTGATTTACTATTTTTAGCATATTTTGTAATTTTGTAATATTGTACATTTTACTTTGCCTCATCGAATAGATGGAAGGCAGTTAGGGTTAGATCCCTAACTGATTTTGTAAAGATTAGTATTTAGAGAGGTTAGAAAATCATCGAAGAGGTAGGATTTTTTGGGAGCTTTCAGGAGGTCTTCAAACTCAGTTGGTTTTCAGACTTGTTCATGAGTTAAGTACAAAACTCTTGTATGTAGTTGATGATGAAATTATGAGATATATGTGACTTTTACCCTTCAGTTTTCTGTGTTGGATTCATTTTTCAGCTTGTCTAGTTGCTTAATTGATATATTCATTTACTGGTTTATGTTTATAAGCTGGTAATGCTTGTCATTTATGTATGAACCTCAATACTGTTTCTGTTGGATCTTGTTAGATATATCATGCATCTTTATCTTTTTTTTCTTATAATTCAGTAGTTATTTTGCTCATGAATGCATTCCCTGTGTGTTCCCAAAGTTCACAACCAAAAACACATTACAGAAACCTTTAAACTTAGTTTTCTTTATTGAATTTTGTTTGAGATTGTGTTGGCTTGTTTCTCTGGCCTTGGAAACAATTTTTGGCACAAACAATTATGAAGAAAAATTTCCCTCTTATCAAGGATACAGTCCGATTTCACAAGAAAATCTCCTTCTAGTTCCACCTATACATCATTCCAATTTATAACATGAGTAGTATCATGCACATATTTTTTTCAAAATAGAGATGTGAAATACATTATATACTTTAAGATTTGGTGGCAATGCCAACTGATATGCCATTGGTCCTACCCTGGACAAGACTTCAAAGGGTCCACAATACCTTGGTGCTATTTTAGCACAACTTCCTAGTATTAGGGAACTTTTCTTAGGTTTTACCTTGAGGAACACATGTTCACCAACCTAAAACTCTTTCTGAGTTCTCTTTAGATCTGCCTGACTTTTCTGTCTATCTTGTGCAATTTTCAAATTGCCTTGAACCTGTTTCACGATTAGTTCCAATTATTTTAACAAATTAGGTCATAACATTAACCTGTCAACTGGATTACTCCAAAAGATAGGAGTATATATTTTCTACCATATAAAATTTCAAAGGGACTAAGCTTCGCTGAAGCTTGGTAATGGTTGTTATAAGAAAATTCAACAAGATGTAAATAATCCTCCCATTTACCTGGTTGATCTCTAACATACATTCTCAGCATGTACTCAAGAATTTGATTAACTCTTTCAGTCTGCCCATCTGTTTGTGGGTGAAATTATGTACTGAAATTCAAAGTAGTACCTAAACCTTTAAATAAAGATTTCCAGAAATTTCTTGTAAACTTTGAGTCTCTATCAGAAATTATAACTTTCGGAATACCATGCAAACGAAAAATCTGCTTCATAAAAATTTCAGCAATGTTAGGAGCTTTGTGTGTTGTCTTAACTGGTATGAAGTGCGCTGCTTTACTAAGCTTGTCCACCACTACCATAATGGAATCATTCTGTTTCTGATTTTTAGGCAGCCGAGTAATAAAATCAATATTAATTATCTCCCACTTCCAATCTGGAATAGGTAGTGGCTGCAACAAACCAGCTGGGTGTTGGCGTTCATCCTTTACTCGCTGACACTCTATACACCTAGCAATATATTCAGCTACTTCACTTTTAATACAAGTCCAAAAATAATATTTTTGCAACATAGTTATCATCTTTTGGAAACTAGTGTGTGCGGAATATGGACTTTTATGCAATTCATTTAAAATCAACAACTTAATTTCAGCAACATTAGGAACATAAAGTCTGTTTTTATACAGCAGTAACCATCTTTCAACAATTCTATAATCTTTTATACAATTTTCAACATTATCTTCAACACTTTTAGTGAGTAGATTCTGATATTTTACATCCATTCCGATTCTTTCCTTAATCTGATTTTTCAGATCAGTTTTATAAGTGTTGATTACTGAAACAAAACTTACTTTTTCATTTCTGCTTAATGCAGCAACAACCTTATTTTCCTTTCCCTTAATGTGTTGAATCTCGAAATCGTACTCGCTAAGGAAAGCTAGCCACCTAGCTTGCCTTGCGTTCATATTTGGTTGATCCAATAAGTATTTTAACCCTTTATTATCAGTCATTAAGATAAATTTTCTTCCAATTAAATGATGTTGCCACATTTTTAATGCATGTATTACAACAACCAGCTCTAGGTCGTAAGTTGCATAGTTCTTTTCGTGAAACTTTAACTTCCGAGACTCATATGCAATTCCGTGGCCTTCTTGTGTTAAGACCCCGCCAAGTCTGTCATTGCACGCATCCGTGCATACAATGAAATCCTTGTTAGGATCAGTAATCTTTAAAATAGGTGTTGTTGTTAATAACTCTTTTAGTTTCTTAAAGCTTTATTCACATTTTTGATCCCAAACAAATTTCTTACCTTTCTTTTGTAAAGAAATTATAGGATTTGCTATCCTAGAAAATTCTTTTATAAACTTACGATAGTAACCTGTGATTCCCATAAAAGATCGTACACCTGTTACGTCTTTCGGGGCAAACCATTCATTAATTGCTTTTATCTTGTATGGGTCTACTACGATCCCATCCTTGGATATCACATGCCCTAAGTACTGTATTTTATCTTTATAAAAATCACATTTGCTGAACTTAGCGTATAATTGGTGTTCCCTCAACACTTGTAAAATTATTTTTAAATGTTCATCATGTTCCTCTTTCACCTTAGAATAAATTAGAATGTCATCAATAAAAAACACTACAAACTTATCCAAGTATTTGTGTAATATGTTCTTCATTAAACACATGAAGACTGTTGGAGTGTTGGTCAGCCTGAAAGGCATAACCACGAACTCATAGTGTCCATAGCGAGTTATGAACGCAGTCTTGAAGATGTCCTAATCTTCAATCCTAACTTGATGATACCCTGACCTTAAATCTATTTTATAGAATATCATTGCGCCACGCAGTTGATCAAACAGATTGTCAATGTGGGGCAAACAATATATGTTCTTTATAGTCATCTTATTTAGTTGATGGTATTCTATGCATAAGCGCATAGTTTCGTCTTTCTTTTTAACAAAAATTACAGGTGCTCCCCATGGAGACACACTGGGCCTTATATACTGTTTATCAATCAATTATTTAAGCTGTGACTTAAGTTCATTAAGCTCCAGAATATTCATTCTGTAAGGAGCCTTTGAGTTTGGTACCGCTCCCGGTACTAACTCAATGGTGAAATCGAGTTCTCTTTTCGGAGGTAGCCCTAGAATTTCTTCCGGGAATACATCAAAAAAATCCTTAAGAATGGGTATGTCTTCCAGCTTTAACTTATCTTCATTAGTGGTCTGTTCATTATTAATTATATTTACAGCAAACAACTTACAGCCCTTTTGAACAACTTTCTTAACTTGTAAATCAAAAATTTTCCTAACAGATATTTTTCTAGGTATCCCTTTTATCATTACAGTTTCATAAGCATTATCTAAGCAAGTAAAAGTCTTTTCAAATCAATTTAATCCAACTCTATGCTTTTCTAACCAATCCATTCCAATCAGAATGTCATAAGAACCTAAAGGCAACACATTTAGTTTAACATTAGTTCTAAACTGATTCATCAACAATTCACATTCTTTTACAAAATGAGTCACTTTTCTTTTTGTGCCAGTAGCTAATTGAACCAACCAAGATTTATCAATATTATCTACCTTCAAATTGAAACATTTAACTAAATCAGGTGAAATATAGCTAAGACTTGCCCCTGGATCAATCAAAATAGAAACAGGTTTATCCTTTAACATACTATTAGTTTTTCATCATTTAATTCAATAGATCTAGGATCTTAATTGAGAGAACAACATGTATAGCATATCAAACACAAGAGACAAGAGACAGAAAGCATTTCACTGGGGAAAACCTTAAAGGTGAAAAACCCCACAACTTCCTCAGAAATAGAATAAGCACCAATACAAGGATCACAATGATCAAACCCAAGTGATAGATATCTTCAGTAGCATACTCCTCCTCCACTTGTGCGCACTCCTCCTGTCTCTCACTAATGCGAGGTGAGTGAATGAGAGAATGAATAAATGAGAGAGTCACACTCTCTATTTATACCTTTTCTTTCACTTGACCTTTACTCCACTAGGTTGGCCTTAACTTAACCACTTAACACAATGTTGATTGGGCCGACCCCTCTAGGATAGTCTAATAACCCTTTGACCCACATAACTCATATAGGGACGACCCCATCAAGGTGGTATAATAACCCATCAAGTATAAGTTACGACACTTACAATATAACTTGTGACACTTGCAAGTACACATGACGACACTTCCAATAAGAGGAATAATACATCTATGTTGGTAATACAATAAGGTACAATTGTAATACATACAATATACAAGTGAATATCTTTCGAAGTTACAAATACATCAACACTTCCTCTTAACTAGGAAGGTGTTCTCTTGACACAAGTCATCAATACATATCGGCACAAGTCATCAATACTAGAGCTGGATCATCATCATTGGATCACAGAGCATCGTCGTCACTGCTGCTAAATTGGTCATCTCGAATATTGGTGCTATCTCATAATTCTTCAATCTACTCATCATAGGAACTTCTAAGAGCCATCCCTTTTTCATGCTGGATGTAGGCCTAGCCTTCATGTAGGTCTTCATCATCTCTGCGAGCAATACATCAAGTAGGTACATCTCAGGACTGATTACACTGCCTCTGCAAAACCTGCAAGATGTCCCAGGACTGATTATATGCCAGTGCAAAACCTGGCAAGAGAACCCCAGGACTTATTACATGCTTATGCAAAACCTATCAAGATCTCCCAGGACTGATTATATGCCATTACAAAACCTGTCAAGAGCATCCCAGGACTGATCATATGCCTCTGCAAAACCTGTGTACCCTACTGTCACATCATCATCTTCAGATCACATCATAGTCCACGGAGCACAACCTAGATGCACACACAACACAACACTTACACTCACCGGCATGGAAGGACTTTCCTCTGACCATCCGGGAAAGGCTCAGCAATTACATCAACAACCATGCAAGTACTTTCCTCTGACCATGTTGAAAAATATCGGTAATTACATCAACGACCATGGAAGGACTTTCCTCTGACCATGTCGGAAAAGCCACGCCCAACCCTTACATCTCAACATGGAAGGAATTTCCTCTAACCATGTGAGAATGGCCCAACCCTTACATCTGCACCATGGAAGGACTTTACTCTAACCATGTGAGAATGGCCCCAACCCTTACATCTACACCTTAGGAGGACTTTCCTAACACTATGTGAGAATGGCTCATGTGCATCTGTGTCTCCGGAGTCATCACTTCCTCTTGGAAGGAATCTCGATTTGAAGTACACCAAGTCTCTCTCTAATGTACTCAAACTTAACTCTGGCCAGCGGCTTTGTCAACACATCGGCTATCTTCTCGTCCGTTTCAACATACAGGAGATTCACTGCTCCTCTCTACACCATATCCCTGATATAGTGAAACTTGATCTCAATGTGCTTCGACTTGTCATGGAACACTGGGTTCTCTGACAAATTCACACAACTCTGGTTGTCACAATATATGCAAGTAGCATCCAACTGGAGATCAAACAAATCATACAGTAGCTTCCTATTCCATACTGCCTCACAACTAGTCGAACAAGCTGCAACATACTCTGCTTCGGCTATGCTCAGTGCCACACAGGACTGTCCTACTAAACAAAGAGATCATATCGGATTCCATACTGAAGCAGCACCCCAAAGTGCTCTTCTGATCAATGGCACTGCCTGCCCAATCTGAATCAACATAACCCTATAGGTTAAACTTTTGTTTCACATCATACTTGAGCCCATAGTCAACTGTACCTTTTAGGTACCTCAGAATATGCTTTGCAGCAATCAAGTGAACATGTCTTGGATTCGTCAGGAACTGGCTCAAGGTGTTCACAGCAAAGCAAATATCTAGTCTTGTATTCGTTAGGTACATCAAGGACCCAATCATCTGACGATACATCGTGGCATCAACTGGCTCAAATGAAGCATCACACAGAAGCTTTAGGTTTGATTCCATAGGTATGGCCATGGTCTTGTAGTCCATCATCCCGAACTGCTTCAGGATCTCTACTGCGTACTTCCCTTGTCCAAGGAAAATTCCATCCGCATTCTGCCACACCTCCATGCCTAGAAAGTAGTGCATCATACCCAAGTCCTTCATCTTGAACTTGGAAGCAAGCTTCCTCTTCGTATCGGTAATCAATCTATCCTCACCTGTAACAAACAAGTCATCCACATACAATAGTAGTATCACTGGATTGCCTTCCTCAACCTTGTAGTAAAGGTTGGAATCCGCTTTACCCTTAGTAAAGGCTAAACTGGATAGGAAGTTGTCTATCATGCCGTACCATGTCCTCGGTTCCTATTTCAAACCATATAGGGCTTACTTCAGTTTGCACACATGAGTCCCTCTATCATGTGTCTCAAACCCGAGTGGCTGCTCCACATACACTTCCTCTTCAACTACATCATTCAAGAAAGCTGTCTTGACATCCATCAAGTGTACCTTCCATTTCATCACTACAACCAAAGCAAGTACTGATCTAATGGAAGTGTATTTGGCCACAGGTGCAAAAGTCTCTTCTATCCTGGGAGAAGCCACAAGCTACAAAACTCGCTTTATATTTCTCTATGCTGCCATTTGCAGCATGCTTGATCTTATAGATCCACATGGAAGTCACAACAGACTTCCCTTCTGGTCTCGGGACAACATCCCAGACATCATTCTTCATGATCGATTGGTACTCTTCGATCATGGTATCCTTTCATTACTACATCCTGGATCCTGGGAACTTCAGATTCTTCAATATATTCAATAGATAGTTTTCTTGAACTTCGTTGCTGGAACAAATGTTGTTGTCCTTCTTTTGTAGGTGATTGTACACGATCTTTCCTACATGTCAAATTCAATTACATGATTAGAAACTTCTCATAGTTTTCAAAAAACAAATTCTTATGCATACAGACATATGTCATACAATCATGCAATTAACTTAGCCAATGCTTAAATACAACATTTATCCATATCCTGTATTCACACGGTAACTTTTAAGATGCCTTCCATCTCTACCAGAATATTTGTTAAGAGTGTGCACAACTCCCAACATGTTAGCAAAGAGGTTTAATTCTAGATAAGTAGCAATGGAATGTTGTACAGTACCATAGGCCACTTACCCATTACTATTTAGTAGTATCTTGTTCATTACTACAAATTTTGTAAAATGCATAATATACATCCTAAACCAAGGAACATAAGTATGACTGAACAACATCATTATATATACAAGAAATGGAAATTCAAATACTTATCTTTGTTTGCTTGTAGGGTGGACTCCCTCTCAATCTTTGCTTCCTTGTAGGAACTACTGAAGTGTGCTCCCTCTTGATCTTTGCTTCCTGGATTATCTGTCCTATCCATCCTGGACCACTATGCAAGCTTAAGTGTGCACTAGTGTCATCATTGTGTCATCCTCAAGATCTCATACACAATCATACATTCATTAGTATAATCTCAATACTATAAAAACATTATGATTCTAAGTAATCTTAAACACGTATGGTCAAGATCATTTCATACATAGGTAATAAGCATTAGTATTCAAGGTTTCAGGGAAGACTTCTTTTACTCATGCATATTCTTATTTGACTACAAGACTCTTTTGGTTAGTCATAACATCAATCAAAGTAATAAACATAATATGCATAAACCCTTGATTACTTCAATTTCTAACTTCATGAATAGTCATTATCAATCATACAAAAGTATAAGATCCTAACACAAGGTAGGATTCTAACTTGATATAGGAAAAATGTACCTAGATTATCATGTTAGCTAGTTATGTCTAACATACTTGCATAATGTCTTCTTGTTCTCCTCAATGACTTGTGCTAGTAACCTACATATCTCATAAGTTAACCATTATAGAACCAAGTTATACATACCTCGTAAGCAGAGCTTCTATGTGATCCATGACAATGGATGAATCTTTGTCTTCATGTCACCATGGTCATATGTTCTTGAACTAGAACATGATTTGTCTTTCTTGATGTACCTTTCATGTTAGCAGACAACATCAACCTCATACAACACCACGTTGCATTAGTACAATCATAAGTGTCAAAACCCTAATCAATGAATATCTTCTATCATGCATTCATATTTTTATTAAGGTGATACAACAAGTCTAAAATTAATCAAGATTGTACTAACCTAAATGAAGAAAAACATATCATAAACTTAATCATGAACATATTTCAAAACATACCTGTAAGTCATACCTGTCGAGATTGCTTGTAATCTTCTTGTGTAAGGCCTTAGCCTCATCTCCCTCTGAAACTGGAACTTCTTCACTTATGCAGGTGACCAATCCATTCTCTTTTAGGATTAACCCAATCCACTTGATTTGTAGAAACTGGATCTGGAGCTGGATTAGGTTTGTTAGAGAAACCCTAAAAATTCAAACTTTGAATTTCAAAATTCTAATTGGATGAAAAGATGCTCCTTGCTTAGCTGATCAAGCTAGTATACTTGAATTTTGAAATCTCCAAAATTTGACCCCTCAAAATTTCCTTTGAAACTTACGGATCTTCTAGACAGGATCCTGAACTAGTGTTTGATAAAGCTTGGTATTTTTCCCAACCAAAAGGTTCGATCTTATGCTCTAAACTTCGATTTTTCTGAGGAGCTTCCAGCCGTGGTCATAGATTTTCAAAATTCCAACTTTTGTAGAAGCCCTAATTTTCCACCTTTCCGATCAAAGTCCCGAACTAGGGTTTGATAAATCTTGGCCTTCTACCTAACCAAAAAATTTGATCTTGGTCTCTAAATTTTGATTTTGATGAGGAGCATCCAGCTTTGGTCTCCAATTCCAAAAATTCCAACTTTCTCCGAAACCCTAAATTCCCATAGCCCTGAATGAAGGTGCTCAGAATCCAATTCTGTTTTGTCAGAAATATGCACCTTATTGTTTCTGGTGTAACTCAGAAATTTCAAATCCATAGGGTATAAAAATTCTTCTTGTGGTAGCGTGACATGTCATCTTTCCAACCCCATAGGTCTAACCTCAAATGGATTCTCTGAGATATATTTATGCCAAGTGTCACAACATGACCTATTTATGGGATAAAACAGGAGAGCGAACTTGTACAGAGTGCCACGTGTCACTGTTTCAACTTCAGCCTCTGAAAAGCAGACCTGTGAAAGTAAAATCCATTCTGTACCTATCACATTTTACTAAATTTCATTTGGAGCTTCCTAGCCCCAAGTTGTGACCTTTTTTCCTAGGTCACCTGTTTATGACTAAGTTCTAGAAGAGGCAGAAACCCTTGCTTGTATGGATAATAAAACAAAAAGTACAACGAATTAGATGTTGTGCTTCGGAAACAAGGTACATGTGGATGTTACCTCCGACCTGTAGAAGTTTCAGAACCTGAACCTTCACCAAAATGGATTAATAGCGAAAGTTCCACGATGACTGGTTTTTGCTATATCAAGCCCTAGCTTCCAATTTGTTGCAAGTGAAATAAGTGTCATAAATGCCATACCATGCCTTCCTTCAGGCTAGATATGATACCATGTTATTTTTTATCATTTAATTTAATAGATATAGGATCTTAACTGAGAGAACAACATGTACATCATATCAAACACAAGAGACAAGAGACATAAAGTATTTCACTGAGGAAAACCATAAAGGTGAAAAACCACGCAACTTCCTCGGAGATAGAATAAGCACCAATACAAGGATAACAATGATCAAACCCAAGAGATAGATATCTTCAGCAGCATACTCCTCCTCCACTTGTGCGCACTCCTCCTGTCTCGCACTAATGCGAAGTGAGTGAATGAGAGAGAATAAATGAGAGAGTCACACTCTCTATTTATACCTTTTGTTTCAGTTGACCTTTACTCAACTAGGTCAACCTTAACTTAACCACTTAACACAATGCCGACTGGGCCAACCTCTCTAGGGTGGTCTAATAACCCTTTGACCCAAATAACTCATATAGGGCCAACCCCATCAAGGTGGTCTAATAACCCATCAAGTATAAGTTACGACACTTACAATATAACTTGCGACACTTGCAAACTTACACATGATGACACTTCTAATCAGAGTAATAATACATCTTTGTTGGTAATACAATAAGGTACAATTGTAATACATACAATATACAAGTGAATATCTTCGAAAGTTACAAATACATCAACACTTACCTTCCACTTCAACCATGGAAGTTTGATGATCTGCTTGCCTATTCTCCAAAGATGCATTTATCCTGGGCATCTCCCTTGCTAAGTCACCAATAGTAGCCTCCTCTTCTATAGTATGTATGTTGTTGACAGCCTTCTTGCAGAGTGGACAGTTTGAAACATAGTGAGGTCCCTGACATTCCCAACACTTAACAGGTTATTTTTTTCATTAGTCTTAACAAAGTTTTTAGGTGGTTCACTTTTCCTTGCAGTTGTAAATTTTGACTGTGTATTACTTGTTGCATTATTTCCTGAAAACTTTCCGTTAGAGTAATTACATGAATTATTATTACTGAAATTATGATTAAAAGAAAACTGCTTCTTCCTCTGCTCAAAGTTGTTAGGCCTTTTTGCCTTCCAACTTGGTATGCCTTCTCTTCTCTTATTCTGTTCAAAACATATATTCACCTTTCTCATGGCCTCTTCAAGAGTTCAAGGACTATCATATTCAATTATGTACTTTATGTGAGAGGGCAAGAAACTCAGAAACCTTTGTACCTTGGGCTTTTCTTCAACAAAATAAGGCACATACATTAATAAATTCAAAAACTTGCTGCACAACTCTCTCATATCCATGGAACCTAGCTTTAGCTCATTCCTCATAATAATGTTCTGACAAGAATTTTCTTTTAAATTACTTCTTAAAATTACTCCAATTTACACTTTTCTCTTTTAAACCTTTAACTCTTTTTAGATCTTGCCACCATATGTCTGCTTTTCCAGTTAAATAATAAATTGCCATTTTAGTTTTTAGGTGACTTGAGTAATTAAAAATATGGAAATACTTATTCATCTCGGATAACCATGCTTCAGCTGTCTCACTCTTTTCTATTTCACCATTAAAAGTTGGTGGTTTGATCTTTTTAAACTCACCACAAATTTCTTCATAGGGCCTGTACTTCTTTTTCTTAGTGTAGCAATCACTGTCACTACTATCACTAGAGTACTTATGCTTTTTCCTATGTGCCCTTTAAATAGATTCAAAAGATGAACTGCTGTCATAATCAATTAATTTTATCTTTTTACCCTTACGCTGATAGGACATTATTTCAGACTCAACATTATTTGTTGTTTCATTATCTTGGTCATTTTTATGAAGATTATTCAGCAGGATGTAATTTAGGTCCTCTTGAGATTTTAGGATTCGTTCGTTCTCTTCCTTAACTATTTTTATCTCAAATTTAAAATCTTTTACAGTCCTTAATAATTTAGATGAAATATCATTCAATTCGACAAAAAGACTTTATGTATTTATGTGTCCTTGTTCATTATTATTCTGTCCATTAGTAAGGGACCTGTCCTCAGCCGACTCTGTTAGTCCTTCCATACCTGCAGACTCAAATTATAAAATGTTGAAACTGAAAGACAAAATAAATTAAATCAGTAATTTGTAATTTTGTTATAGATTTTCATTTGCACGCATGAGCCACTTCAGGGCTAGTATTTGAATTTGCGCTCTGATACCACATGTAACATCTCCAAAAATTCACTAAAATTTAAAAATTTTAAATATCAATAAATGTTGGTGTTGCTTAGCTAAAGATGTTAAATTCAGCATGACTGAACATTAAACTGCGTAGTTAATGATAACAACTCATAATGACTATCATTAGTGACTACTAATTTAAATTTACTCATAAATCACATCAAATGTATTAACAGCTGTTAGTTTAAAGAACGTCTTCAAAAGTCACAAGTCCTTATTATCATATTGATGTCGAATGTTAAACTTACTTGTTGTATCTATAAGGTCACACTGTCCTATGTCATGCATTTTGTTTTCAAGATACTAAAAGATCGTTTTTTCTGTGATGAAGGGATCCTTGAAGAGCCCCGACGCTTACTTAGCTATTACTAGCTAACGTCCTTGAGTTTCTATTTGCAGAGAACAGGTAAGAGATAAAGATTCTGATAGAGATCTTCTGATATTTTTACGTTTAATAAAAAACATCGAAAAGATCTTTTAAGTTATCCAAATGAGTATGTAGAAGATTATCTGCTTCGGAAAACTATTCGGGTAATTTATAATTATCTCTATGAAAACCGTCTTTGCCTCACACGTTTGGTTTTACTCTATGATTATTGTTTTGAACTTATGGAAATCAATGTTTAATTATGGACTAGTCATATAGTGAGCAACTCTACTTAGAGGCTTGACAAGGTTTAAATAGACTCCAAACATATTAATAGCCAATCTTGGGATAATTCACAACACCATACTATATACATTTTCCATGTTAGGAGCATGCATTTGTAATAATTGAATTACCATATATATATGTACATTAAAATTATCCTATATATATATATATATATGTATGTATGAATATATTAATGTTTTACATTAGGGAATTAATATGGGTTATTAACCCTATGTGCTATGATTTTGTTTAATGCACAATATCTAAGGGTGTGATTCAAACGCAAACATAATCGTACATGAGCTTTGTTCGGATATCCACATCATCTTTTTCAGGATCTTGCATGCAATTAGGGTTTGCATGCAGATTCTAGGGTTTGCATTCACTTTGCATGTATCCCAGTCACCAGGTTGATGCCTCCAGCACCTTAGCCACCTTATTCTAGCACCCGGGAGCCACTTACTTCAGAGTTTTAGCCCTCCTAGTCAGGAAGGCACCCACTTCTCACCTACTGCCAGAGAAGGGTGCACTTCTTCACGTACCACTGCAGTTCCACTTCAGTTACACTCAGTTAGCTCCGATTCTCCCTGATTTGATGTTAGTTTCACTCCCGACTGACTATTTCACTTCCGTTGGACCTCCAGATTGACTAGATGACTTGTTCTGACTTCAGTTAGCCTCCCATGCGCCCCCCACTAAGCCTCCTTCCATTAATCAGTGCTACACACTTCAGTTACACATGTTACACTCAGTTAGACTCAGATTGACACCTGGATGACTGGTTCTTGTGCATTGATGAGCACCACCGATTGATGATGAGGACTCCTAGTTGGATTCAAGCTACTCCATTCAGTGATTCGAATGGCCTACTTAGTCAATTCGAATTGCTCACTCACATTGTCAGATTGTATTGTAATTATTCGCCCTTATTGGGATATTGAGCACTGCTGCATGTTTTGCACAGTTTTACACCATATTTTCTATGTTCATCTGTTGTGATTGATTTACTTGTTCATTAGATCTGCTGTGACTAATTTTACATGGTATCAGAGCCATGGCAGGGACAAGATTTCTTTTCTACAGGTTTTCTACATGAAGAGAGAGCAATCTTTGCTCACCAATATATTTCAGCAGCGGCATGCAAAATCTCATGTGCATGCAAGGCTGAAAACATAGTGTTTGTTTGTGTGTGATTTGCAGGTTTTTTACTTCCTCCATGTGCATTCACTAATGCAAAGATGGAGACTTCTTCTTCACAAAATATTCTTACTCCATTCAACTATGATGAATGGAAACCAAAGATGATTGCATTCTTGAAGAGACAATGTCTTTTTGATATGTGCATTGGTAATACAAGAGATTTTGATTCCGATGAAGAGGAGAATGATTGGCTTAATGATTGTGACAGAGCTTTTGGAGCAATGTGTCTTGCTATGTCTCCTTGTATGCGCTACCTCAGTAATACTGCTGAAAATCCAAGTGATCTATGGGTCCAACTTGACAGAGAATTTGGAAAGCAGGAAGAAGAGGATCATGCTAGCCTTTTGGAGAACAAGCCCAGTGAGATCTCCTTATGTGTTCTTTCCGATCATGTCTTGGCCTCAACAATTGTTCAAGATGAAGAAGAAACTGTAGATTCAAAACTCACTCTCTCAAAGTCTTCTATTTCAAATTATGAGCAATATAAACAAGCTCATACTCTAGATTCCAAAGAGGTTCTTGAATCCTCTCTTTCACATGAGTTTGTCGGCATGCAGAATAATGATCTACTCGAAGTTTTGGAGGTAAAATCTGATTTTGGAGGTGAAGCATTCGCCCTACTTGATTGCATGGCTCCTATAGACTTATGTTCTATCATTTGCAAAGTTTCTCAGATTTTTAATGAAGATGAATAGCACTACCATTTGCTTGAGTTCAATTCTCATGCACTTTTTGTTGATTTTGGTTTTGATCTCACCCTTGTTGGTTCAAAGGAGATCTTAAGAAACCATTCATCTATTTTTGGAGCTGATTTAACTTCTATTGATAAGAAGTTCAAGTTTCAATATCTATTTGATCCGATTGGAGCTATTCCTACCTCACTTGGTTCGAATCACAGGTTCCAGGATCATCCTCATATTTTCAGATTTGTTCTCACCATTTTCGGTATGAAGAGCAAGTTCATAAGTCTCCACATTCGCTTGCATCCACTAATGGAGAATTCAAGCACATGTTTTTGGAGCATGATTCATTTACTCCCAAGAGTAAGATACCTCCAGACATATCTACTTGATTTTGGAGCAGTTAAATCTTTTGGTGTGCTACAGTCTATTTTGAGGGGGGGTATTTTTCCTATGAGGTTTTCCCCATTTCCTCGGTTTATTGACTATTATTAGTTTGGATTATTATTGTATTGGGGTGACCTTTGGTCTTAGTTACCAGGGCCCCACATTATTTTTTGCACATCATAGTCTAGCTTGAGGGGGGGTGTTCGGATATCCACATCATCTTTTTCAGGATATTGCATGCAAATTCTAGGGTTTGCATGCACTTTGCATGTATCCCAGTCGCCAGGTTGATGCCTCCAGCACCTTAGCCACCTTATTCTAGCACCCGGGAGCCACTTACTTCAGAGTTTTATCCCTCCTAGTCAGGAAGGCACCCACTTCTCACCTACTTCCAGAGAAGGGTGCACTTCTTCACCTACCACTGCAGTTCCACTTCAGTTACACTCAGTTAGCTCCGATTCTCCCTGATTTGAGGCTACTTTCACTCCCGACTGACTGTTTCACTTCTGTTGGACCTCCAGATTGACTAGATGACTTGTTCTAACTTCAGTTAGCCTCCCATGCACCCCCCAATGAGCCTCCTTCCCTTAACCAGTGCTACACACTTCAGTTACACATGTTAGACTCAGTTAGACTCAGATTGACACCTGGATGACTGGTTCTTGTGCATTGATGAGCACCACTGATTGATGATGAGGACTCCTAGTTGGAGTCAAGCTACTCCATTCAGTGATTCGAATGGCCTACTTAGTCAATTCGAATTGCTCACTCACATTGTCAGATTGTATTGTAATTATTCACCCTTATTGGGATATTGAGCACTACTGCATGTTTTGCACAGTTTTACACCATATTTTCTATGTGCATCTGTTGTGATTGATTTACTTGTTCATTAGATCTGCTGTGGCTAATTTTACAAGCTTCACACAATAGATTTGAAACGTGATATTAAGGGTATGAACTTAAGTGACAAACCTTGCATGTAAACGAACCAAGGCTTACTCGTCTTCATATTGACTTAACAAGATTTCTAAGGTGGCAACTAGATATTAACTCTGTAGTGGATGTTTGCTGGCAAGCTCTCCAACCAAAGCCTGGTATTAATGTCTCCTTAACTGCTTGTTGTAGTGGATTGCTCGCTTGCTGATTTCGTGGCCACCATAATGTGAAACAAAAGTTGTAGTCGTCGAGTTGTATATAGTTTCTACAAAAAGAATGTGAGGTGGATTTATGAGCTGGAAAGTTAAGTCGGCGTCGATGTCTTGTGGTGATTAATGCAAATTAATGTAGTTGGTATTCGTATTTGTGGGAAGCCTGGGTGGTTGGATCTTCACCGTCGATATGCATGTGTTATTGGGTTTTGGGAATAAACCCTAACCTTCCCACTATACCACCGTTGAGGTTATATTTTTGGTATTCATTTGGTTTGAGTGAGTGGGGAAGGAGGCCGATAGGCTCTCCATTTCTCTAGGCTTTGTAGTTCTTTATGTTTCTTGCTATTGCCAGGGTTCGATAGTGTGACCTCATGCAATTGGTCGTAGGATTGTTGTGATGAGAGTATATAGTGCAGGGTTACCACTATATTGTAATACATTGAGGTTTTGGTACTGTGTTTTAATGCTGATAGGTATTTTACCAGTATTTTAATGGTTGCAGTGTTTATATGTTCTGGTTTTCTAAAAGGGTAGCAATGGGAACCTGACTTCGTAAACCCTGAGTGTTTGAAGGTAGTGAGGTTTCAGTGGTTCTTTAGAAATACC
Organism: Larix kaempferi; assembly: GCA_027924585.1. NCBI lineage: Eukaryota > Viridiplantae > Streptophyta > Pinopsida > Pinales > Pinaceae > Larix > Larix kaempferi. Next base: position 20,269,995 of record BSBM01001402.1, on the reverse strand, counting down.
CAACGAACAACGTTGTGCACCTTCAGAGATTCGAGCAGTGCATTAAGAACATACTGTAGGTGATGCGAAGGCCTGTGCCTTAAAAAAATAACACACAGGTAATTTTTTCAAGTTCTGTGAATTCTTTTTTACAGTGGTTTACAACTATAATTTTGTTTTAATATTTTAAGCTTTTAAGCTTCCAGATTTGACCCTTTGTTACATTACTGTTGGCAGGTGATACTTGGTGATAGTGGTGATGTTGCTGGTCTTTCGAAGGAGAAGGGTTCGTGAAAATCGATAAGCCTCGGTGGTACCTCCTTGGCTCTTCCTGCTGAAACTCTGATGTAGGTGAAGAAATGTGATGGAAGTTTCCTTTAAGGCAGTATTGCCAGTTGTAAACCCTTTAGAAATTTTGGTTTGGAAATATATCTTAGTTGATACTCCTATTGATAGTGTTACACATCAAATTGGCGACGAAGCTAAAATTTGGTTGGGGGCTTTCTCTCCCAAGCCTCATGGCTCTCATTGGATTCACAATGATTTACTTTTTACTCTGTTATTTTTGTAATCCTATAAGTTACTGGATTTTAACGTTTTCAAACAAGTTCGTAAGACATGGTTTACTATTTTTCTAAAGTAAATGGTTAGGGAATGTCCCGATAATGATAATGTAATGTTTTGTTTACAATGTAACCAAATGGAAAAAGGCCATGATTCTAAGTGTTCAATCCTTGCTATTTTTACTGCGTTTTTCTTGTTCTGGTTTAGGGTTGTCGTTGAGGGTCGAAAACCTAACCCTGTCCTAAGATACAGTAATGTTTTAAAGAATTTTTAAGGGTGTGTTTACTCCCTAAATTATGTTGTGAGAGTGTCAAGCCTGTGGAATTTCTCTCGGCATCTTCGGCAGTGTTATAAAAAGAAAACTTAATACTTGTTTGATAAAATTTCTATGCAATGTCTAATGATAGAAGTAGGTGAATGAAACGTTTGGCTTCAAGCTAGGTTTGTTTACGTAATGACATGAATTCTGAATTATAAAATAACTGTGTAATGTATCGTATTTGTACATAGTGATAATATTTATAATACATTTCTCTAATGTATGAGTGCTATTTCTATGTCGAAATAAATGACTTGTTTTTTTTTTGAAAGCTTATATAAGCGTTGTTGATATTTATATATTTAATGTTTAACCTATGCTGGTTTATTATGTTGTATAAATAATGCATGGATCTGACATTTAACTATACAGTAAGTATAACAGTTCTTATATAAATTATTGGATTAAAAAACAGCTATATTATTATGGTTTGAACATTCAACATAAAACACAATAGAGTGATAGTCGAAAATAAATATGAATTCGTTTAATGAATTCTATTGTAACCTTAAATAGCTTCTGTGATATATGTATATGGAAAATAAAACAATAGTATAGTACTTGAGTTATATAAAAATTATTTAGGAGATATGTCATTCTGATTTTTATTCATAGAATAGCATCATTCAGATCTAACCTAATCTAATCTTCCCTATACTAGAGTGTGACATTTAAACCATGCATGGAAAAATGCAGGGAAGAATTTGATCTCAATCATTCAATTACAATTTTAACATAATCAGCTATAAGGACCTTCAGCAAAGATAAATTGCAGAATAAACAATTGTTAATAGATCGGCCTATTTAAGAAAATATAGGAAGCTGACAGCATAATAACATCATAACTGTAACAACAAGTTTGACTGGAGTAAAATAAGATAACACAAATTGAACCTGGAAACTGTAGAAGAAACAAGCAGGAAAAGCAGCCCGTTCCACCCAACCAACTCCTGAAAACAACCAAGCTACTTTCCGTAGGACCCCTGAGCCTATTCACTGAAGCACTAGGATGAAGATGTTGTGTGGAATAATGGAATAAATTCCCTTGCAACTCAGCAATAGTACTGAACAGTAGCACCTCCTACCTTTAGAAATATTGAACTCAGTAATGTGGCTGCACTAGTTCAGAATGCAGTCTTATTTCACTCAAACACTTCTAACTTTCCCCTCATCAAATGTCTTGTGCTAAAAAATTATCACAAGGTAAGGATGAACAGCCTCCTGCTGAATTTGATCGGTAGATAAATAGCATTCCTAGGTCTTTTGGTCAGTTTATTTCAGTAAATGAGCCACCTACTCAGTTCCACTTTCTTGGGGAACATGACCATAAAAGTAGATAATTTGCCCCCTGCAATAGTTAGAAGTGAGTTGAGGATGCTACCAAGTGTCAGTTTTCTCTCCACCACAGTCCATTCCCCCTAGTGGGTCAGTGAAGACTCATTCAACAGTCTCCTTTGGATATTTGTCTCCACTTTTATTTATTAATAATAAAATATTCAAAGTAATTAATTATAGTCATCCATGACCCCACTTGGTCAATAGTCATAAAACTTTAAAATAAAAATAAAACATAATGTTTTGTCAATAACATAAAATGTCTAGAACTTGGGTATGTGACACAATAGCCTGAAACCAATCTTCATATTCCCAGGTTATGTCGATCCCTTCTGACAGACCTTGGGAATTCTCCATATAGAGGCATATACAAGCATACAAGGTATATCTCATTTTCTTGGTTTGTCCCGAGACCTAAAACGAACACCGGTAGTGTGTTGGCAATGTCCATGAGTATCTCGTCTTTCCAGTACTCAGTTGGTAGGGAATATAGTCTGAGCCAGACTGTAGCAATTTTCAAGTTTTCCCTGTCCAAATTGAAACATTCCTTCCATGGGTGGAGGTAAAGCCCCACGTAGTTGAAAAAAAATGCTCCATTGTCGAAAATTCGAGTACAATCCTCCTCATTGAAGAAGACTACCGTAAAGAAACCTTTGGCTCCCAACTATAACTTATAATGCCCTTGAGGCTTCCAAGTGGTGTTAATCCACCAGACCAGGGCCTTCTCCAATGGCCAGATTCCCACAAATTTCCCAATAAGCACATGGTCTTTCATATATTGGATCTTAGTTCTAACTCTTTCATATTTAATTTGAAGTTTAGGGATCTTTTTAGCTTTCGGTAGGCATTGCCTTGGTTTCCTGGGTTCTCCTGTTGCATGACCTAGATTAACAGTTATGTTGGTCCCAACACCTCCCGAGCCTGCCAAGCGATCTGGGATGGGTCCCTTGTCTGCCCTTTTTCCTTTGTTATCAGTCTGGGGGGAGGCCATGGCCTCACCACCGGTTGTTTCACTCATTTCCTTACACAGCCCGCAAGCCAGTGACGCCCTAACATCCGTCGTCAGCCTTGTACCAACCCTCGAAAAACTCAAGTACGAAACCCTCATAATCACCGTCGCGCCGATTCCCTTACTCTCACAATCTCTTCTTACCTTGTATTTTACAATTCCAATTATTTTAATGCCTTTTTTGGAGTAATATTATATTGTATAAAAACAAAATCATTGAAACATATAAAAACAAAATTATTTGTAATTATAATAAATATCAAAATTATAAAATTAATAATTATTTGAATAATGTAGATAAAATTACGTAAATAGAACATTAAAAGAAGTAAAAATATGTAAATAAGAAATATTTATAAAAAACGATTATATAAATAAAAATAAAACACATCATATAAAAATTGTTATAAAAAATTGAACTAAATAACATTATATAAACATTAAAAAATAAATTAAAATAAACATTATAAACATTAACATTGAATAAAAGTAATTCAAATTTACATAGTAACACTGAATATAATATTTGTATAAAAACAAATTTATTTGTGATTACAATAAATATAAAAATTATATCAAATTATAATATTGTATTAAAAAAAATTATAATTTGAAAATAATATTATATAAAAACAAAATTATTTGTAATTACAATAAATATCAAAATTATAAAATTAATAATTATTTGAATAATATAGATAAAATTATGTAAATATAATACTAAAAGAAGCAAAAATATGTAAATAAGAAATATTTATAAAAAACAATTATATAAATACAAAATAAAACACATCATATAAAAATTGTTATAAAAAATTAAATTAAATAGAATTATATAAACATTAAAAAAAATTGAAATAAATATTATAAACATTAACATTAAATAAAAGTAATTCAAATTTACATAGTAACATTGAATATAATATTTCAATACATTAACATATTTTTTTTATAGTCAATGTAATAAAAGTATAATATTGATTATATAATATGATATATTTCAATATAATATAAGTATACAATGTTATATTTTAATATAAGTATAATATTGATTATATAATATGATATATTTCAATATAATATAAGTATACAATGTTATATTTTAATATAGACTATATCTATATTTATAGTAATAAAAGTATGACATTGGTTATATAATATAATATATTTCAATATTTTAAAGTAATAAAAGTATACAATATTATATATTAATATGGACTATATCTATTAAAATATTTGAATTTGAAATAATATGATTCAAAGTTAATATCATAATAAAATTTAGAAAACTAATAATATATAGTTGTTAAAAAATTGTATATATTATGAGAAACAAATGTGATTATTTGAAGTAATTTCAATCTATATTGCAAGATCTATTATAACATTTAAATTATAGTAAAAATGTACAATGCCACATTTCAATATGAATATATTCACCACCAAAGTATTTAAACTCATTTAATTGAAAATATTTATAAAAAATCAATTTTCAATTTAAAATACTATTCTAATATGATTTAGAGAAAAATACAATACATACATTTATATAAAAAATTTATGTAAACATTAAAAAAACAAATTCTTTAGTTTTTTTTTTCTTTTTAAATTTTAAATCATAAAAATTTTAACATTATTTTAACATTACAAAAACTAAATTAAATAAATAATAAAAAATATATATATTGAAAAAATTATATAAACATTTAAAGAAATTAAATGGTAACCATTATAAAATTAAACGGTTTCAATTTTAAAAACTTTAATAAATATGCTCCATAAAAAAATATAAATTACTTGAGAATATTTAAAAAACAACAAATTTCAATTTAAAATTAATACTTTAATATGGTTTAGAAAAAAATACAATATATACATTTTTTTAAAAAATTATATAAATATTATAAACAAAAATTGTAGTTTTTTTCTTCATTTTAAATCATAAAATTTTTAACACTATTTAAACATTATAAAATTAAAAGGTTTCAAGTTTAAATACTTTAATAAATATGGTCCATATAACAATATAATTATACTGTATACTTCTATTATATTAAATTAAATAGTAAATATTATAAAGTTATATAATTAAATTATATTTTTTTATTATATTAATTTAAATTATAATAAAAGTAATTTAAATTTACAATTATAAGATTAAATATACATTTCAATATCATATTTCAATATTGCATTTACTATATTTCATAAGTTCAATGATAAATGTATGAGATTCATTATATAATATGATATATTTCAATAATTTAATGTAGTAGAAATATACAATGTTATATTTTTTATGGACCATATTTATTAAAGTATTTAAAATTGAAATCGTTTAATTTCACAATACTAAAAATAATTTCAAATTTTAATTCAAAGTTAAAACCATAATGAAATTTACAAAAATTATAGTATATAGATTTATAAAAATTGTATATTAAAAAATTTTCAATTTCCAATATAAAGCTAACCTTCTGACATGATTTAGAAAATAATATGATATATACATTTATACAAAAATTTATGTAAACATTATAAAAAATTGTGTGGGTTTTTTCTTTTAAATCATAACCATTTTCACTTTGTTATCAATTTTAGTTTTAAACTACACTAATTAATTCAAAATGTTTGAATTAAACAAAGTAAACCATGGTGAGCCAAAGTAAACCATAATCAACAAAATTCAACCATGGTTAACCATATTTAACCATGGTCAATCAAAAGTCATCCAAAACCAAAGCGAACGATGGTAAACCTTCGTCAACCATAGTCTACTATGGTCAACTATCGTCAACCAAAAACTCAACTAAAGTAAAAATATATATCAACTATGGTATTGTGAGCCAAAATTCAATCATAGTCAACCATGCCCAACTATAGGAAACCATAGTCAACCAAAGTTCACCATAGTGAAGCAACGCTAATAAAAGTCAACCATGGTTGACAAAATTCAACCATGGTCAACCAAAGTAAACCATATTCAACCTTGGTCAACCATGGTTAACCATGGTCAAACAAATTCAAGCATGGTTAAACAAAGTCAACCATGGTCAAACAAAGTCAACCATGGCCAACAATAGTTAACCAAAAGTCAACCATGGTCAAGCAATGTCAACCATGGTCAACCAAATTCAACCATGGTTAACCATAATCAACCAAAGTCCGAAAGGAAACCAACCTTAACCATGGACAACCAAATTCAACCATGGTAAATCAAAAGCCAACAAAAGTCAACCATCACCAACGATAGTCAACCATAGCCAACCATGGTTAACTAATGTCAATCATGATCAACCATACCATAGTCAAGCAACGCTAATAAAATTCAACCATGGTAGACGAAATTCAACCATGGTCAACCATAGTAAACCATATTCAACCTTGGTCAACCAAGTCAACCATGGTTAACCATGGTCAAACAAATTCAACCATGATTAACCATAATCAGCCAATGTCAACCAAAAGGAAACCTACCTTAATGATGGATAACCATTTAGTCAACCATGGTAAATCAAAAGTCAACCAAATTCAACCATCACCAACGATAGTTAACCATAGCCAACCATGGTTAGCCAAGGTCAACCATAGTCAACCATGGTAAACCAAATTCACTAATGGTCAACCATAGTCAACCATCTTCAACCATGGTTAACCATAGGAAACCAAAGTCAACCACAGTGAAACAAAAGTCAACCAATGTCAATCAAAGTCAACATAAATTAATCACAGCAGATCTAATGAACAAGTAAATCAATCACAATAGATGAAGCTCAGAAAATATGGTGTAAAACTGTGCAAAACATGCATCAGTGCTCAATATCCCAATGAGGGTGAATAATTACAATACAATATAGTTACAATGACTGAGTAATTCGAATTGCTTGAGGACGTCATTCGAATCACTGAATGGAGTAGCTTAACTCCAACTAGGAGTCCTCATCATCAATCAGTGGTGGTCATCAATGCACAAGAACCAGTCATCCAGGTGTCAATCTGAGTCTAACTGAGTATAACATGTGTAACTGAAGTGTGTAGCATTGAAATAGGGAAGTGGGCTCAGTGGAGGGCGCATGGGAGGCTAACTGAAGTCAGAACAATTCATCTAGTCAATCTGGAGGTCCAACGAAGTGAAACAGTCAGTCATGAGTGAAATTAGCCTCAAATCAGGGAGAATCGGAGATAACTGAGTGTAACTGAAGTGGAACTGCAGTGGTAGGTGAAGAAGTGTGCCATTCTCTAGCAATGGGTGAGAAGTGGGTGCCTTCCTGACTAGGAGGGCTAATGAACTGATGTAAGAAGCTCCCAGGTGCTAGAATAAGGTGGCTAAGGTGTTGGAGGCATCAACCTGGTGACTGGGATGCATGCAAAGTACATGCAAACCCTAATTGCATGCAAGATCATGAAAAAGATGATGTGGATATTTGAACACCCCCCCTCAAGCTAGACTATGATGTGCAAAAAATAATGTGGGGCCCTAGTAACTAAGACCAAAGGTCACCCCAATACAATAATCCAAAAAATGTTGAAAATAAACTAAGTGAGGAAAGAGGGAAAACCCAGTGGGAAGAAAGCACCCCCTCAAGCTAAAGCATAATAATGGATCAATCTGTCTCCACCATGATGGAACTCACCCCCAACAGTGAACGGAGGTAAGAGAACTTCTTCTCAGTGAAGCTCTTGGTCAAGATGTCTGCAATTTGCTCATCAATAGGGAATATTGCAGAATGATGGTGTGATCATGCACCAACTGTCGAATGTAATGCATATGAATCTCAATGTGTTTGGTCCTCTGCCACTGAACTGGATCTGTGGAGATCTTGATAGCACTTTGATTGTCACAAAATAGGACAGTTGAAGTAGTTCCACCAAAACCAAACTCGGAAAGAATACCTTTCAACCAAACTGCCTGAATGCAGGCATTGACTGCCCCTCGATACTCTGCCTCTACTGAAGAGAGTGCAATGGTTGCATGCCTTTTGCTGGACTAGCAAATAGCACCATGACCAATCATGAAAACATAACCGGAATTGGACTTCCGATCAATGCTATCACCTGCCCAATCTGAATCAGTAAAACCAATGAAATCAAGCTCAGAATCTGCAGCATAATGTATGCCAAAATGTTTCATACCTTGCACATACTGCAAGATCTGCTTAGCTGCTCACCAATGAAGATCATGGGGCTGCTACATATACCTTGAAACGACACTGACGTCATATGAAATATCAGTCCTTGAGTGTGTCAAATAAAGTAGTGAACCAATCAACTGTCGATACATATTGCAATCTACAAGCGGTGTAGAATCTCCCTCCTCAAGATTGATTCCTGAGAGTAATGGGAATGGGGATTCCTTACATTCAGCCATATTAAACTTCAATAATAGGTTGGAAACATATTTTTGCTGAGATATAGTGATCCCATCAAAATTTTGAGCTATCTCCAAGCCCAAAAAGTGACTCAGCAAGCCCAAATCGCTCATGTCAAAAGCTAGATTTAAGGCAGTTTTTAGCTTGTTTATTAAAGTAAGAGTGATACCAGTAATGAGAAGATCATCAACATAAAGTACAATAACCAACAAATTACCTTTGACTTGCTAAAGATACACATTCGCATCAGATTTTCATCTTTGGAAATTTTGAGAAAGAAGGAAGGAGTCCATCTTTGCGTACCAAGCTCTTGGGGCCTGTTTTAACCCATACAAAGATTTCTTCAATCTGCAAACTAATGATGGATCTAATGTGTATGCCTCTGGCTGCTGCATATATACCTCTTCAACAAGGTCTCCATGTAGAAATGCACTCTTCACATCCATGTGGTGGACTTCCCAGTGCTTGGATGCGGAAATAGCCAAAACAAGGCGGATGGAATCCATCTTTACAACCGATGCAAAGGTCTCAGTGTAGTCCACTCCTTGGACTTAGGAGAAACCTTTTTCCACCAAACTTGCTTTGTATTTACTGATTGAGCCATCAATAGCAACTTTCGTGTGGTAGACCCATTTACACTTCACTAATTTTCTTCTAGGTGGAAGAGAAACTAGCTCCCATGTATTGTTCTTTTGAAGAGAATTGTACTCTTCATCCATGGCACTTTGCCACCTCGAATCTCGGTGGGTAGAATAGTATGATATGGGATCTGAACTAGTCATCAAATAACAAATCTCAGAAAGTAATGGATCAAAAATAGAAAGAGCCATACCTGGTCTTTGAAAGTCTGCTCTTGTTCATCTCGGATCAACAGGATTTCCAAGGTTCGAACTAGCAGATTGAAGAGTGTTTTGGGCCCACTTTGGTAACTAAGGAGGATCATAAAGGTTGGATTCCAAACCTGATATGTCATGATCATCATGTGCTGCTAAAATATAGGAAATATCAAAACTCATACCTTCATTATCGTTGCACAAATCTTCTTCTGGTGAAGGCGGTGAAACAACAGTTTCTTCCTCGACTAGTTGCAATTCTTGAAGTGGTTCTTCAAATTGCACACTACGCTCTATGAATATATTTTTAGATCTAATATCCATGAATTTATATGCTTTTGATTCTTCCCCATATCTTATCAGTATGCACTGAATACTTTGTGGATCCAAAGCTCGTCTCTTCTTGGAAGGAATTCTAGCCCATGCAGTAGAGCCAAAAACTCTCAAATTTGACACATCCGGTTTGTGACCAAAGAATGCTTCGAAATGAGTCATACCTTTCATGGATGAATGTGGAACACGGTTCTGTATGTCTGCAACAACATTGATTGCTTCATCCCAAATATTTGCATCCAAACCTTTTGATTCAATCATGCATGTAGCCATCTCTTTCAGTGACCGATTTTTCCTTTCCGCTAAACCGTTTTGCTGGGGTGTGTAGGGAACTGTATGTTGGATCTGAATTCTGCTTTGGGAACAAAGTTGCAGCAACTTGAAGCCTTGATATATTCTCCATCATTATCATATCTAAGAGCTCTGATCTTGCTCTCAGTGGCTGTCTCAACAGAAGCCTTAAAATCCTTGAATTTTTCAAGCACTTCTGACTTGTTTATGAGAAAGAATACCCATGTAAAGTGGGAAAAATCATCAATAAATGTCAAAACATACCTTGAACCATTTAATGACATATGGGGAAGTGGACCACTGATATCAGAATGTATCAACCCCAAAAATTTGGAAGCTTTGCCGCGGTCGAATCTGTGCTTGGGGTGCTTCCCAATAATGCAACCAGTGCATATTCCCTTCGAGGAACAGAGTTGTGGAAGACCATCTACCATGGAATTGTTTGATAATAGCAGCAAATACATATAATTAAGATGTCCAAATATTTCATACCAAATCCTACTAACCTCATTACCATGTGTGTGAAGAGCAGTGGGCTTTGCAAGTGGAATAAAGTGTGAAAACTCATAGCCAGGGATAATTTTAAGAACCCCCCCTAAATTTATATGTATAAAAAATGGGCGAATCTCCCTGATATATAGGAAAACTTGAAGGCGATTTTATCAATAATATAATATGTATATATAATTTTTTGGTGAATATTTCATTTCAATTATATAATGCTGTAAAATCTTGGCGAATCTTTCACTAAATTATAAGATATTGTAAAATCCTGGCGAATATTTCACTTAATTATAAAAAATTGTAAAAACTTGGCGAATCTTTCAATAATTTATAAAATATAGTAAAAATTTGGCGAATATTTTGCCAATAAAACTCAAGCTTTTGATTATGTACATTACTAAGGTAGTGGGACAGAAGAGCATACACCGAAGCTCAACTTTTGACTCTCTTGACTCCTAGACTCTCGAATGAACAAGTGTATGAATGAGGAGATGATGGATTTATTTATACATTTCACAAGCAATATTTAACCACTCACAACTAGAAGGTGTCGAAAAAAAACGACTGCACTAACTAGATTCACGGCAAGTAGGGACTGTACTTGTTATCTCATCCTTTAATGGTCCAATGGACATGTGGGGTCATGAATCTTGATAGGCCAACAAACTAATACAATTACGTGAATATCCTAGTAGCGGGCCACTTCCTTTATATAGAGAGATAGTTCTTGGACCAATTCCAAGCTTCCAACCAATATTCTCACCAAACTTTCTTCTGTTTGGTGTCGAATGGTAGGAGAGTTGCATATTTGTCAATGAATACTTAAAATGGCTCAATCCACACAAATTTTCCTTGGCAAGTGATAACTTCACCCATCACTGTTTTAAAACATCCCAACACTATAAAAGCATCCATAAATTGATAAATAACAAACCCATGCACTTCTAAATTCACCCAGTGATGAGAATAACACCCCATGCACTTCTAAATTCACCCAGTGATGAGAAAAACGCCCCAAACACTTCAATACTTGCCCCGGGAACTTCAAAATTCTCCCAAAGATGATAAAAATGCCCTAAGCACTTCAATATTTTCCTAGGAACTTCTAAATTCTCCCAAGGATGATAAAAACTCCCCATGCACTTCAATAGTTTCCCCAAGCGCTTCAAAATTCCCTCGAGTCACTTCAATACTTATCCCATGCACTTCAATATTGACCCAATGATGATAGAAACACACCATGCACTTCAATACTTGCCTCAGCCACTTCAAAATTCTCCCAACAATGATAAAAACACCCAGACACTTCAATATTTGCCCCAAGCACTTCAAAATCCCCCCCGCAAAGATAAAAACACTCCCATCCACTTCCATGATTTCCCAGGCACTTCATTACTTGCCCCGGACACTTCAAAATTCGTCCAATGATGATAAAGATGCCCTATGCACTTCAATAGTTTCCCTAGGCAAGGGAGAAAAATACCCAACAATGATATAATCACCAGACAATCACACAAATGTCTCAATCCACACAAATTTGCCTTGGCAAGTGATAACTTTGCCCATCACTATTTTAAAACGTCCCAACACCATAAAAGCATTCATACATTGATCAATAACAACCCCAAACACTTCTAAATTCATGCAGTGAGGAGAAAAACGACCCATGCACTTCTAAATTCACCTGGTGATGAGAAAAGTGTCCCATGCACTTCTAAATTCACCCAGTGACGAGAAAAACACCCCAGGCACTACAATACTTGCCCTGGGCATGTAAAATTTTTTGAAAGATGATCAAATTGCCCTAAGAACTTCAATATTTTCCCAAGTACTTGTAAATTCTCCCAAGGATGATAAAAACTCACCATGCACTTCAATATTTTCTCAAAGCACTTCAAAATTCCCCCGAGTCAGTTCAATACTTGCCACATGCACTTCTAAGTTGACCAATGATGATAGAAATGCCCCATGCACTTCAATACTTGCCTTGACCACTTCAAAATTCTCCAAACGATGATAAAAACACTCAGACACTTCAATATTTTCCCTAGACACTTCAATATTTTCCCCATGCACTTCGTAATTCTCGCAGCGAAGATAAAAAATGCCCCCATCCACTTCTAAATTTACCCAATGATGAGAAAAATACACCATGCACTTTTAAATCCACCCAATGATGAGAAAAACACCCCATGCACTTCTAAATCCACCTAGTGATGAGAAAAACACCCCATGCAGTTCTAAATTCACCCAATGAGGAGAAAAATGCCCCAGGCACTTCAATACTTGCCCTGGGCACTTGCACTTCAAAATTCTCCCAGAGAAGATAAAAATGCCCTAAGCACTTCAGTATTTTTCGAGGCACTTCAAAATTATCCCAAGGATGGTAAAAACTCCCCAAGCACTTCAATATTTTCCCCAAGCACTTCAAAATCCCCCCAAGGCACTTCAATACTTGCCCCATGCACTTCTAAATTCACTCAGTGATTAGAAAAATGCCACGCGCACTTCAATACTTTCCTTGAACACTTCAAATTGTCCCAACGATGATAAAAACACCCATACACTTCAATATTTTCCCTAGGCATTTCAAAATTCGCGCGGAGAAGATAAATAACGCCCCCATCCACTTCCATGTTTTCCTAGGCACTTCATTACTTTCCCTAGACACTTCAAAATTCATCTAATGACGATAAAGATGCCCTAGGCAAGAGAGAAAAACACCCGACAATGATATAATCACCCAAGCAATCACAAAAATGCCTCAATCCGCACAAATTTACCTCGGCAAGTGATAAATTTTCCCATCACTGTTTGAAAAAGTCCCAACACTATAGAAGCATCCATACATTGATAAACAACAACCATAGGCACTTCTAAATTCACCTAGTGATACGCCCCATACACTTCTAAATTCACCAAGTGATGAGAAAAATGCCCCATGCACTTCAATACTTGCCTTGGGCACTTCAAAATTCTCCGAAAGATGATAAAAACACCCTAAGCACTTCAATATTTTCCCAGGCACTTCAAAATTCTCCCAAGGATTATCAAAACTCCCCATGCACTTCAATATGTTCCCCAAGCACTTCAAAATTCCCTCAAGGCACTTCAATACTTGCCCCATGCACTTCTAAATTCACCCAATGATGAGAAAAACGCCCCGCACACTTCAATACTTTCCTCAGCCACTTCAAAATCCCCCCAACGCTGATAAAAACACACATACACTTCAATATTTTCCCCAAGCACTTGAAAATTCTCACGGCAAAGATAAAAGCGCCTCATCCACATCCATGTTTTCCCATGCACTTCATTACTTGCCCTAGACACTTCATTATGTTCTGAAAGGATATAAAGACAACATTAACACAATGACCCAAAATTCCAAGCATTAACAACATGTAATATATATTTGCAAACACAATGACCCAAACTTCCAAGCATTAACAACACTTATTTATATACTTGCAAATATTTCAAATAAACTTATATTCACACCACTACTACTTAAAGGAATATTTTCAATGTTTATGAATCCTTCCCTTCATAATGGGATTCTTAACCATGTCAGATATTCCAAACATAACAACTCAATCAGTCTCATTCATATAGGTTTGGATCCATGACCCCCTCCTTAACCAAATCTCTAGGCTTGAAACCAAACATCAAAATATGATAGTGATTGAAGTCCCCTTCCATGTGATGTCAAATATCAAATCAAAATCAATGATTCAACATGAAATCAAACATTGATGCTACCAAGCTTTGGTAGACCACATTTACTATCCCACTCAACCATAGTTGTCTCCTAGTTGGAGATCTCCTGTTATGCTTCAAAGAACCACACTTCCACAATAGAACCACTAACCAATCCAAGTTCTGAGCATTCATAACTAATTCCCACTACTTTTTTCCCAAGCCTCTATGTAACTCTCTACTTCATTTCCCATGAGGAATTAAATCCTCCATATCCTTGTCTCTTCTCTCACCTTCAAATCACACCATCTGATATTTCCAACAATCTTGTTTTGAGTTTCCAAATTCCAACCACAAAACCATTAAACTTCCTTGCCAATATTGGTTAAAAGAGGAACCATATGATGCCATCTCCAACCTTCACACCAAATACTTTTGGACTATCAAATACTACATAGACTAATATTCAAACAAAAATATCAACTATGCATTTAATGTTTGCATCTCATTACCGTTGCAAGCACATCTTTGATGCCCATCATCCTGCATAGAGAAATATTTTCAAATGCTTATTTGTTTTTTCTACTAGAATTTGATGCACTCACCCTAAGGGGTATGATCGACATTCATACAGTGGTAGTGTTCTCATTTGCAGTGTAAACACCAATAATTATGATTTGATTTACCACAGGATGTTCTACTACACAACCTTATCATTGATATCATCATAAACTTTGCTGCCTTGACCACCATCTCCATGCACCACATGTTTGGAATCATCCATGGGAGCACACAACATCTCAACTTAACATCTAGACTGCTAAGCATGGTATATGTATACCTGTTCTCCACCAAACTAAATAAAACTTCCAAAACGAGATTAATTTCTCTTCTAAAGACATCTACAACCATATACCAGTTCACCACACAAAAACCAAAGGTGTCGTGAACAAGTCAGTTACAATTCAATTGTAGCTACCAATTAGTAATGCCACTGAAAAAGACTTTTCTTGTGCACCTAAGAAGAAAATTTTACAAATCCACCCTGTAGCACTAGCCTTAGTCCACTAGTAAGAAGGAAAGCCAAACAACAACACTGGTTCCTAGTTCCTACCAAAGTCCTCCAAAAAAGAACACCTCATTTATATTCGAAATAAACAGCTGCCAATGAATGATCCAATATTTTCAAATGTGGGAAGATCAAAAGCACCCTTGCTAGAAACAAAGGCTTTGTAATCAAATCATTGTCCCAAAGGTGGGGAAGGAGTGTGACTGCAAATTCTGGAAGCTGAGAAGTTCAACAAGTAAGAATATATACAAACCTAAAGACCAATTAGCTCTGTGCCGCTATTCAAAGACCAATTCTCAGTTCTGGCTTTGTCTACAAATAATATTCTAAAAATTTCCCACGAGATTATTCAGATTCAAAATCAAAGATACATGGATCACTATGCACAATACAAGCCCTTTCAGTAAATTTGGCTTGTGAACCTTAAAAGATCATCTCTATGTCCTTTTTAGTCTATGGGCTAAGACATTGGAATTAATCACCAACAACCCCTCAAATGCTATCATTATTGTTGAATATGTATCCCTAGCCATCCTAGCAAATGAAATGCTTTATGCACCATGAAAGAATCTATGCCTTAATCAAATATCTTGAGAATCACATAAGTGAGACACTTCTTGACATCACCTACTTTGTCTCCTCAATTTGTGACATTCTCATAGAAGTTCTTCTCCAAATAGACAAAAAAACACATTGATCACAAGAAATGAATTTATGCACTTCAAATAAACTATATGTTAAACAACCAAAACACACCTTGTCTGTCACATCCTCTTCAATTGGAGTACCCAACCACACAAAAAAGGAATGCAAACCCTTAACAATTTTTGGCTATGAAAATCCCAACACCATTCAACTGCATACATGTATTCAATTAATAATTGCAACAAAATAATCCAGCATAAACTAACATAAACAATGGTAATCCATGTCCATTTCACTCATAAACAAAACAATATACATAAAATGCATAATTATACAAAGAGAGAATAAATAATTTTTAACCAAAGGGATTTTAAGAAGCTAGCTACATATGAGCACTATGCACAATACAAGCCCTTTCAGTAAATTTGGCTCTTGAACCTTAAAAGATCATCTCTAGACTCCAAAAAATGGACTAATACTCTGCTGTCTTCTAAATGGAGGAACACCTGCAAAACTGTGTTAAGCATTGCCCTTTTCACTCAATACCTGTTTCTGCTTTTGTTTTCTTTTCACGGGACTAGTTTGTAATGCAACTGAAAAAATTGGAATTCTACATAGGTCTATGTGAAATCCACATCATTCCGTTGATTTTCTACAATCAAAATATCTCCTATGATTGCATCAAACTTATGTAGACCAAGTACACAATTGCTTCCTACCCAACACATGCTCTAAGGAGAACTGAAATATATGGCTTAGAGCTGTATCAACAGCTCTGGGTACAGACAGTAATCAACCAACAGAAACATACCTCGAATAAAGTTGTTCCTAAAATGGACCCGGGACTATGTAGAATGAATACGTTTTCTGTGAACCTCATAATTTTGTGGAGTATGATGTCTTTCGGTATCAAAAACCATCGTTATAAAGTCTAATGCAAAAGCCAGAAAATGAATACAACTAAGCTGTAAACAAGAATACAAATCCAATTTCAAAAAGAGCAATTAGTTGGCTGAGCATTAAATCGTAACATAGCCATAACAATCTACGACTATTGGCACATATAAAAGCCTCTATACAAAGAAGAAAGGTGACCAAAGTATTATATCAGAATTCACTTATTGTAACTGTCTAGGAAAAAGGATTGTTTCGAAAGGAAACATCAGGGGTACTTGAGTGGTCAAGACAACTACAAATTTGTTGTTGCATTCAGCTCGTTTGGTAACAATTTAGATTTCTGTGGAAACATTGTTGTAAAGTTTCCTTTGATGAGGTCCATCTCCCCTTTACTTTAGGGAATGTGAGGAATTTTAAGCAAGAGTTGGTTCTACTCCTGAGAATTATTGTCAGTGCACTTCACTGTGATGTTTTGTCCATCCCTGTGGGTTCCCAGCATCATACACTGGCCTTTTTAACCTTTTGCAGACAAGAAATTTCTAGTCACCTTTGTTGTCTGCATGTTATAGCCACCTAGACTCCTGATGTACTTATTTTTTCCCTGAAGTAATATATGAAGCATTTCTCACAAAAAGAAAAGAAAAAGAAAAGCATGAAAAAAAGAAACCTTAGGGAAGGTAGTGTTGTTCCTTAAATAAGAGATGGAGTCCCCAAGATACATAAATTTGGTCTCTGGGTTAGTGATTGCATGACAACATGGAGGGGTTTTCTTAACTTGAATAAAGCAAATCCATTCTAAGGATCAACACTGTTTTTTGTGAAGGAAAAGGAAGATATTAGGATGCTTTAAAATCGGCAGATCCTTCACTACAAATATGGAACTCTATGAGCACAAATTTAACAGAGTTGGTCACTCAATGACATTAATTAAAACTTCTGTTTCAATTTCAATTTGTAGTTTTTAGGTGATGATCAAACTCAAATTGGGTTGTATAGGGACATTTAATGCCATTACGAGATTATCTAAAAAGAAAGGCAGAGAAGAATGTATCAGTCTTCAAAGAATTGTGATTTTCTCAATGACAGTGACACATTGAAAACTAACATGCATCCACCTAATGGAAGGGTGTTTTACTTGAGAGTAATGGACACTGAGGTTCCAATCTGATTGCAATGATATTAAATAGATTCCCAATTAGTACCTCTGTGGTTCATCATTAAAAAAATTGTCCTAACATAAGAAAAAATAAAGATACCCACCTGTAGCAGATGGAGCTGCCTTAAGGAAGGCATGTCTCAAACCTGTAATATGTGGCAGAGCACCTTTTTGAGTTAGAGCCTAAAAATGCTGGATGTTATGTACTAATGGCAAACATCTATGCTGCGGCTGACAGATGGGAAGATGTAGCAAGGGTGAGAACAATGATGAAAGACAGAGGGGTAAAAAAGACTCCAGGTTGCAGCCGTATTGAGGTAAATAATAATTAATAAGGTTCAATCATTTGTCATGGGAGACACATCACACCCTCAAACAGAGGAAATTTATAAAATGCTGGAGACTTTGGAAGGGAAGATGGAGGCAGCAGGGTATGTTCCAGAAGCTGGCCATTGCTTTTGGGCTAATAAGCACAAGCCCTGGGACCCCACTTTGGATTACAAAAAACCTGCGTATTTGTGGTGACTGCCACAGTGCTACCAAGCTCATCTCCAAGATTACTATGCGAGAAATTTACATGAGAGATGCAAACTGTTTCCATTATTTCAAGGATGGAATGTGCTCTTGCAAGGATTACTGGTGATTCTGGTTCGAATGCACTAGCAACATAAGCCCATGATTGAGGACAAACACCTCAGAGTTCTCCTCATATGTTGTTTTACTGTTACATTGTGCAGTAACTTATTCATCGAAGATCTTGTTTGCATTAATTAGGCTTGGGACTTTTTTCTATGATGTAATGGTGTAAATTCAACAAGCCTCTGTTTGTGTGCATGTGTACATAGTAAATACACATGCAAGTCTGTCTGTCTGTCTGCCAAACATCTATGCTGTAGCTGGCCAGTAGCACTATTTAGCAAAAGCAACAAGGTTAAAAGAGACACCAGGATATAGCCCAATTAAGGTAAATAATGAAGTTCAAGAATTCATTTTGGGGGGTAGATCTCGCCTTTGATCAAGGAAAAATTATGAAATGCTGTAGACCTTTAGGTTCTATGGCTGACACTGCTGCATAATGTGGAGGATGAGACCAAGACAGAGACGCTTTCTACTTTACTGAGAAGGGCCATTGATTTTTGAGCTTATAAAGAAAGCCCTGATAAGTCATTTGGATTACAAGCTATCTTTGTGTCTGTGGCAACTGCCATAGTGCTTCTACAAGATTATGATTATGATAAACTCACTGTTACAAAAAATGGTTCCTTTGGGGATTTGGAAACTTATCTCTTTCTGAAACTGCCCCCCAGAACCTCTTTGTCCTGAAAAGGAAAACTTCTGGGAGACACTTCTGGGGCTGCTACCTAGGCATTTCACGCTGCCAACCCCATTTTTTTGTTCTGTTTTGTTTGGTGGGTTTTTATGGAAACCAATACATCCAAGAGGAAACCAATGTATCTCCATTCTACCAGAGAATGGAAAAATAAAATAGGAATAAATAATGGAAACTATTTCAGAAAATTTCTGGATTAAGAAAGGTTGGCCA
The DNA here is from genome assembly GCA_027924585.1 of Larix kaempferi. Classification (NCBI taxonomy): domain Eukaryota; kingdom Viridiplantae; phylum Streptophyta; class Pinopsida; order Pinales; family Pinaceae; genus Larix; species Larix kaempferi. The sequence goes on along the minus strand of BSBM01001402.1, from coordinate 20,250,450 downwards.
AAAGCCCAAGCCTTGCTGTGGCTAGCTGCTAGAGGGAATATTCTTGCCCAGGACCAACTGGAGAGGTTTTGAATACCCCACAAGGCGTGTCTTATGCAAGGAGCTGGAGGAAAATGCAAATCACTTACAAATCAGCTTTTATTTTTGCTAGCAACTGAGAGCAACTGAGAGCAACTGTTGAACTTGGGCTCTGATGCTATTAGATAATTTGACCAATCTGTGATTCTGTACTACCGAAGTTTAGATCTAGATTGAGGTTAACTGCAGGTTTGGCATAGCAGACTATACCCTGGTAACAGTGTTCTGGGTCAAAAGGACACCTTGAAGCTGGACCTCCCAAGCTTCTCAAACACTTGATCTCTTTCTCAACACCTAACCTTCAGGTGCACTATGCTGTTTAGTATGTCAAAGCAGTTTCAAACTTGTTATATTAGTACCTAATTTAAAATCATGCTAAAGACCCTCCTTTGGCATTCTCTGTTCTAACTAGAATCATCACCAAATTTAAAATCATGCTGAGCACACTCCAATCCATGAAGTTTTATTATGTCAAAGTGATCCTTCAAATCAGAAGTAGATCTCATGGTGAATTTAGGAGTCCTGGAACCATACAAAGGAATTATCATACGAAATGAAGGAGAAGAGAAATCCTAAAATAGTGCTATCCCATGAATGATCAAATTAAAAATTGGTCCGGGGGAGTTGAATGATGCCATTAATTGTGGTGACTGCCTAGCAGCCCACTTTCTTTTCATAAAAAATACCAATATGTACATTATTGTCTGTATTAATAGTTAAGGGAAGCATTTTATCCCCCAAAAATTACCCTCTCATCTTATGCAACAACTAGCACTGCCATCAATTGCACCTGATCAAATGAATTTGGTCTGTTCAGATCAATTAGACAAGGTTGTTTGTTGGCTCCTACTTTGTATGGTCTTAGTATATTCTCTAGGCTACCCAATTGCAAGGTAGCACAGGGCAGAATAAATGAGATTCCTACCAACTGGAAACTGCCAACAACTGATCAATGGACACTTTGTTAATAGATACTTCTTAACATGGCCCACATGGTGTAGAATAGACAGTGAATGGGTGTACTGTTAAGGCACTCCTTGCGTAAGGTAACCGGTTCGAAACTCCATGGGTATGAGCCTTACCAAAAAAAAATAGATACTTCTTAACATTGGCAGTGAAGTGAGAAACTCTAAAAGAACCGAGAAGGGAGAAACTCTAAGAGAACCCTTGAATTCAATAGAAATTCTTAACAAGATTTCCAGCACCAAAATCAATGGAAAAAAGCTATAGCATTACAAACAAAGCTAGTTGAAGAATCTTGATTAACTGTCTACCTTCCAAGTTTCAATAGTCTTGGATTGAGCCAAAGCATATAACCTTCGCAGTTCCTTTGGCATCATGACATCATTTTCTGGCCTATGGCAATACATGGTCCAAAGGATTGAGAAGATAATTCATATTAAACCATGAATGATGAATCTGATTTTATTAGCTGCTAAATTCAAAACTATACGAAATTGTTAGTAGCTATGCATGTTTATTGCTCAATGTGCTGATGGAACAGAATCATCCCTACAATCAACTCAATTGCTTAATACTCTTCTATGGGCCAGAGTTGAGCGTAAATGGGATTTAATTATTTCATTGGGTTGAATGGGGGACTCATTGTTTCAACAAAGGATGAATGGCCTCAACATTATTAATGTCAAGCTTTAGGGTGTAGCACTTTATGCCAAGTGGATTATCAAAGCCCTAGAGGGAAATCAAGCAGGGAAAGTGCTAATTAGAAGCAATGTTATGGAAGGAATGCCACAGGGCAAGCTGGCATCAAAAGGCCTATAATTCCATGTTCTTTTAGTTACACCAATGCCTATCATAGTTTGAGGATCCTTTGTATTCCAAAGCAATCAGAAGACCCAGGAGACCTACAATGGGTATATTGTGCCTTAATGCGTTAAGTCTTGGTATTCAAACTATAAAGGACCTATATGATACTGCGAAGAGGGAATGTCTTCTGAAGGACATTGAGCAAAAATTTAAGCTATTTAATATTGTGATATGATTTTCATAGAAAAAGTAAAGGATAATGTACTCAACAACCTAGGCTTAAAGCTTGGTGTAACTCAAGCAGTCAAATTTTGGAAGGAATGGACCTAAACTTTTAAGCCTTTCTCAAGCTTCCCCCATTTGATACTTTTAGATGCTTATCAAATAAACTCTCATAGAAAACAAGCTTAAAAGATATTGGAGACTAGGCTCAAAGTAGTCGACATGATGGTTCTGTTTAAGTAAAATATTGAATGCATTTGCAGATTCAAAGAAGGGTTTCTTTACACGTTTTTTGATTCACAAGACCTAGTAACAGGCCCTCCAACTAGATAAGATGGGCATAACCCTCATGTCCCCTTTGTACCTGAGAAGAGTAATTTCTGAACTTGTTTTAGAACCACCTGCATGCTAGGGCACTTTGGAAATGCATATCAAATTTTACAGATCCATACTGCATGCTACCATCATCTAGGAGTTGTTGGTGGATTGATCAATAATTTTGAGTTTCAATTTATATGGCAGTATTTCAGAATTGAAACACTCTATTTGGAAGGAATCAAACTATGTCATTGTAGCTAAATTGACTACTTGACACTTGTCCATTATATTGTACTTTTTACATCCAAAACTAAGCTGAAAAGGTGGCAAAAGAATTAGACCACTCAAGGAATTTTTAATAGGTCGTTGAGGTCATGCACCATGCACAGCTAGTGAGGTCCCTCTAGATGAGGGGGCCTTTGAAAGTGGGCAACTTATTTGCAGTTTCTCTTGTTAAAGGTAGATGAGGCATTCTGCTACTCCAAATTCCTTTAGGGTTGAGCTAGGCCAAAAGAGGGATGGCACCAACCTCCACCGCATTTCAACAAGTGCCTAATTTTAAATGTGGCTATGTCAGAGATTGAGAAATTAGAGGATGTTGATTTCAGGGTGGCTGAGGCACAACAATATAAGATCTACTGGCCAAGGATGGATGGGTTGACACTGACAAGCATCAACAAGATCTGCTGACAAGTGATTCAGCAATCTCTGCTCCTCCATGGATCCGTTGTTCCATGCATCCACTGCCACCAGTTTTCTGTATTGTTCTGTATTGTGTACTCTCTGGCAGGCTTAAAGGTCGTTAATTTTGACTTTCAAACAATTGCTTTCAGGAAATTTGAGGACATGTGAAATAGTAGTGCCAATTTTATTCTTCAATTGTTCATGATCGGCACAATTTTGTAATTATCTCTACCCTAACAGGTATATGTGGCTAGTATGCTTGAGGATTGCCTTTTCTGCAGTTCTGCTCATTGCACTCCAAGTGGAAGAGATGTGTCGCATCCATGAGTGGGTAACTAGAATGAAAAAAAGTTGAGGTCCAACGTCTAATGTAAAAGAGAAAATAGAAACAAACCAACCATTCGTTAATTTACACCATAAAAAAAAAACCTTGCTAAAATAGATCCATCTCGAATATATGGGATTACCCCTTGCTGAATTCCTATTCCATTATTTTTTTAACTATAATGGAAATGAGCACATTCATGCTCCCCTTCAGACATGGAATTATAAAAGAATGCTTATGTACAAAACTGTTCATAGAATATTATCAAGTCTTAAGAGGACAAACAGATCACTCTTCACAGCCCTCCTATGATGGCTAATAAACATTATAATAAATGCAACATCCCTGTTATCCAGACATCTAGTTCTATGAAATCGAAAACAAAACTAACCTCTTAGCCTCAGTGAAGACTGTAAACCCCAAGAAGCTTTGAACAACTGCAAAAGCCACTGTCAAAAACTCCAGCTTTGCCGAATGCAGAGATCTAATGATTTTTCTTGTGGTTTTTACTGGCTCTTGCCCCCCTTATATAGAGACTTCGACATGCTGAAACCTTCATCTCATTTATGGAGTATGTACCAATTCAAGGTTAAATTAATCTTTACCCAACAAAATTTGGGGGTTGAAACCTCAATTCAAACCCCCATTAACCAAAATCGACGGGAGTTGGAGCGATTCGAAATTTTGAAATGAGATTTTCATAAAAACCTCAACGCCGGGCCGCCATTGCCGAAAACGTGGGGCGATCCAACTGCTCGTGGGCGTCATCATGGGTGAAGTTCGAAGTTCGAACCATTCAACCAACTACCAAGTTACCATTACCAATTTACCAATCGCGGCCTCGGCCCTCCATTAGAAATTTAGACCATTACCCAAATAATAAATTACTGGGCCGCTGGCTGGGCGAACCAACTGTTCGCGGCCTCCATTACCAGAAAATGGTGGGCGAACCAACTGTAGGCGACCTCCATTACCCTAAATGGTGGGCGAACCAGCTCTTCCAAGCCTCCATTACCCAAAATTCTGGGCGAATTCACCATTTCGGGATTCTTTTACTTGGCTATATTGATTTTTCCAATTTCGTGACCTTGGCTATTCGATTTCCTTTGGCTATGGGTTAAATAAATATGGGGCTAATATGTTAAATTTAAAAAAACTCATTTCATATTGAAAATTCGCCCAGGGTTTCTTGGTAACCCCTATAATTTCGCCCATGGGCTATAATTCGCCCCTAAAATTTTCCCTGCTCATAGCATTTTGCAGTGTGGTTCGCCTTTCCAAGTGCAACAAGTCTTCCACTTTTGATATCAGAAATTTCAACTATATTAGGTCTGAATGTGACTTGCTTTAGTTCACCAGTGTGTGTCATTTGATACACAGAAAGAAGATTTGAAGCCAAGGAAGGCACATAGAGAACATTCTGAAAGCTTCCATGATCTACATGAATCGTACCTTTTCCCTTTGAAGAAATTTTTGAGTCATCTCCCAAATGGATGGGGATGGAGCCATTTGGATTGAATGAAGAAAAAGAATCAATATTTGCAGCCATATGATTCGATGGGCCCGAATCTATCAAGAGAGTAGTGGGCTTCGAAACAGTTTCCATGAGTGCTTGTCCTCTTTCATGACCATCATTCCTATCCTTCTTCCTTGCACCGTCAGGAAGAGTTATGTTGTTCTTTTCCAAAAGGAGGGCCATTTGATCTATAGTCTTCTTCATACATGAACTTTCAGGATGAAAGCCACAGTTGCAATAAGTACATTTCGATTTTTGGTTACCTTCTTTGCCCTTTTGCTTGAACTTTGAACTGGATGGTGCATCCGTTTGTTTTCCTTTCTCTCCTTGCCTGTGAGGTTCGAATTTGGGCTTCTCCTTCTTTTGCTTTCCTTTACCATTCGAGATCTTGGGTCCTTGAAAATATAGGGTTGAATCTTTGGAGCTTATGGACCCCATTTGAATCAACTTATCATGCTCTTTTGTGACGGACTCAATGAAGGCATTCAAGGTAGGCATCTTCCAATTCGGGGTAGTTAGCCGACCGAAATTGAAAGTAGAGACAAATACTGAATAATCTTTACCAAGCTTGCTGAGAATGGAGAGGATCAATTGCTTATCCTCTTTGATAACTCCACTGTTCTTCAACTACATGTTCAAGTTCTTGAATTTTGTGAAGAATTCATTAATGGTCTCAAAATTCTTAGGACTAAGGGCAATCAATTCATTCTCTAATTGAAAAGCCCTAAGCTCGTCCTACTTTCCAAATAGTGTTTCAAGTTGCTCCCATATAGCTTTTAGAGTCTTCAATCTGCTGAGATGAAAGTGAAGATCTTTGGAGATGGAGAGACAAAGAAGACCATAAGCTTCATCAAGCTTGTTGTAGTGTTTGGTTCTATCTGACAAGGTGTTTGGCTCCAATTCAAGACCAAGAGTGACTCGGTAGTAACCTTTTGAACGTAATATGATCTCCATATCATCTTTCCAATAAAAATAATTGAATGGGGTGAGGATAGGCTTTGAAGAAGAGTATTCCATTGCTAGGAGCGAGTGCACACCGATGTAGAATGGCTTGCAAGGAGATCAAGCAATGTTGAATGGGTCCAATGTATCAATTCCAGGATTTATGTGGAAACTCAAGCTTCTGGAGTGGTATTGGAAGTATTTTCAAGCTTTGCATGCACAGGAGCGAATGCCCTTGAGATCTTTCATGCCAAAACTTTTGTAATTTTTTGGCAAATTCACTCAAATCTTCTTGTAGAAACACCTATAGAAAAGAGATCTTGTCCCTGCAATGACTCTTATACCATGTAAAATTAGTCACAACAGATCTAATGAACAAGTAAATCAATCACAATAGATGAAACTCAGAAAATATGGTGTAAAAATGTGCAAAACATGCATCAGTGCTCAATATCCCAATGAGGGTGAATAATTACAATACAATACAGTTACAATGACTGAGCAATTCGAATTGCCTAAGGAGGTCATTCGAATCACCAAATGGAGTAGCTTGACTCCAACTAGGAGTCCTCATCATCAATCAGTGGTGGTCATCAATGCACAAGAACCAGTCATCCAGGTGTCAATATGAGTCTAACTGAGTGTAACATGTATAACTGAAGTGTGTAGCACTGATATAGGGAAGTGGGCTCAGTGGAGGGCGCATGGGAGGCTAACTGAAGTCAGAACAAGTCATCTAGTCAATCTGGAGGTCCAACGGAGTGAAACAGTCAGTCGGGAGTGAAACTAGCCTCAAATCAAGGAGAATCGGAGCTAACTGAGTGTAGCTGAAGTGGAACTGCAGTGGTAGGTGAAGAAGTGTGCCCTTCTCTAGCAGTAGGTGAGAAGTGGGAGCCTTCCTGACTAGGAGGGATAATGAACTGATGTAAGAAGCTCCTGGGTGCTAAAACGAGGTGGCTAAGGTGCTAGAGGCATCAACCTGGTGACTGGGATGCATGCAAAGTGCATGCAAACCCTAATTGCATGCAAGATCCTGAAAAAGATGATGTGGATATCCGAACAATGTCAACCATGGTCAACCAAATTCAACCATGGTTAACCATAATCAACCAAAGTCCGAAAGGAAACCAACCTTAACCATGGACAACCAAATTCAACCATTGTAAATCAAAAGCCAACCAAAGTCAACCATCACCAGTGATAGTCAACCATAGCCAACCATGGTTAACTAATGTCAATCATGATCAACCATACCATAGTCAAGCAACGCTAATAAAATTCAACCATGGTCAACCATAGTAAACTATATTCAACCTTGGTCAACCAAGTCAACCATGGTCAAACAAATTCAACCATGATTAACCATAATCAGCCAAAGTCAACTAAAAGGAAACCAACCTTAATGATGGATAACCATTTAGTCAACCATGGTAAATCAAAAGTCAACCAAATTCAACCATCACCAACGATAGTTAACCATAGCCAACCATGGTTAACCAAGGTCAACCATAGTGAACCAATGTAAATCAAATTCAATAATGGTCAACCATAGTCAACCATCATCAACCATGGTTAACCATAGGAAACCAAAGTCAACCACAGTGAAACAAAAGTCAACCAATGTCAATCAAAGTTAACCAATGTAAGCTTAAGTAAACCATAGTCAACCATAATGAACCATAGTCTACCAATATCAATGAAAATTCAACCGAAGTAAAAGAAAACAACCATTGTCAATCAAATTCAGCCATGGTAAACCAAATCCAACCAAAAGTCACCAAAGTGAACCAAAACTCAACCATGGTCAACCATAGTCAACCAAAAGTTACCCATGGTAAACCTAAGTCAACCATTCTCAATCAAATTTAACCATGGAAAACCATCGTTAATGATGGTCAACCATAGTAAACCATGGTTAATCATAGTCAACCATAGTAAACGATGGTTAACTATAGTCAACGATGTTTAACCACAGTAAATTAGTCATTGAAAGTTAACCACAGTCAAACAAAGTCAACCATGGTCAACCAAAGTTAACCATATTCAATCGATATCATACATGTTCAACCAATTTCAACCATAGTAAACCATAAACAACCAAAGTCAATCATAACCATCCAAATTCAACCAAATTTAAAAGCCAAACAATGTAAATCAATATTCAATTATGGACAAAGAAGTTCAACCATAGTCAACCATAGTAAACCATAGTTCAGGAAAGTCAACCATAGTAAACCATAGCCAACTGTTGTTAACCCATAATCAAAAGTCAAATAAAGTTAACTAATAATTAATTATGGAAAAAAAGTCAACAATGGGTATCCATAGTAAATCAAGGTTAACTAAAGTCATCCAAAGTTAACCATAGTCAACAAAAGTCAATAATAGTCAACCATGTTCAACCAAAGTCAACCTAGGGTATCCAAAGTCAACCATGGTCAACTAAATTCAACCATCCTAAACCATAGTCAGCCATGGTGAACCAATATCAACCAGTAGGGAACTATGGTAAACCAATGGTTAACCAATAGTGAACTATGGTAAACCAATGGTCAATCATAGTCAATATGGTTTACCAATGGTTGACAAAATCCAACCATGGTATATCAACCACATTTAAGCCATAATGATATACATTGATTGTAAATGGTAAACTAATGTCAATGAAGGTTAACGATGGTCAAGTAAAGTCAATGGACAACAAAACTCAACCATGGTCAACCACAATTAATGAAAGGTCAACCAAAGTCAACCATGGTAAACCAAACATCAACCATCATCAACCAAATCCAATCATGGTCAACCAATCTCAACCCTCTTCAACTATATTCAACCATGGTGAACCATAGTCAAGCATAATCAACCATGCACAACCATAGTTAACTACAGTCAACCATAGTCAACCAAAAGTCAGCTATTGTCAACCAAAATCAACCATGGTCAACGATAGCCAACCATGGTAAGCCAAATTTAACCATGGTCATTCAAAGTCAACCATGATCAACCAAAGTTAACCATGGTCAACCAAAAGTCAACCAACATCAATTTTGTTCTACCAAAGTCAACCATATTCAACCAAATTCAGCCATGGTCAATCATAGTCAACCAAAGCCAGCCAAAAGTTAACCCTACTCAACCGAAGTGATCCATGGTCAACCATAGTGAACCATAATCAACCAAAGTCAACCATCGTAAAGTAAAGTCAAACATGGTCAACCAAAGTGAACCATGGTCAACAATAGAAAACCATGGTCAACCAGAGTAAACCATGGTCAACCATAGTTAACCATGTTCAACCATAGCCACCCATGCTCGGCCATAGTCAACCATATTCAACCAAAGTTAATAAAGTCAACTAAAAGTAAACCATAATCAACAATGATAAACGATTATTAACGAGAATTTGACCAAAGTAAACCATGGTTAACTTTGGTTAGACAAAGTTAACATTGGCTGACCAAAGTCAACTTTGGTCAGATGTAGTCAACTAAAGTCAAACAAAGTCAAGCATGGTCAACCAAATTCAAACATGGTCAACCATGGTCAACCAAAGTCAAGCATGGTCGACTAAAGTCAACCATAGTCAACCATGAACATCCAAATTCAATGATTTCCAAAGCTAAGCATGGTAAACCAAAGTCATCCAAGGTCAACCATAGTCAACCATGGTTAACCGTTATATTTAATTATTATATTTATTATTATTTAATTAATATATTAATTGTGTTGTCATAATTATATACATCGATCGGCATATATCAACCACATTTAAATGTGTATCCTATGGTTAATATACGCCGATCGACATATATAAGCCATATTATTAATATTAATATGGCTTGCTAGTCCTTAAATATATAAACATGAATCTTCCTCGTTTACATCTTAATAAAACACACACACACACACACACACACACACATATATATATATATATCAAATAACCCATTGTAAATTTAGAACTAAAATTCAGCTGCAAATATATATTATATGTATCTATCTATCCCAAACCAAATTCACTTTAATTGCATATATATATATATATATATATTAACCCATTGTAAGGTCAAACTATATAATCAATGCGTCCGCTTTCATATCATTAAAAGTAAATGAACTAAAGTACAACCCTGGAATATGGTACCTAGATATACATCGATTTGTCAGCATGATAGAACTCTGCTACGCCTGATAGTTAAATCAAAAAGCTTCCTCAGGAAGTTCCACAACAACTTAACCCATAGTTAACTTATGATCTAGTTAATATAAAGGCAAGACAAAAAAGGAACACGCCAGTCTTCTTAGGGATTATAAAATACTGGTAGTTAACGTAAAGAGTAACCACAATTTTGTTGTGAATTTATGCGGATTAATCTAGGTAATACAAGGTAAGGGTTTGGATCGATTTTGGTTTGCCTGGATTCACGTATATCATAAGGTGGAGCACCTAGGATCTGTCAACCATTAAACATTTACAATTTGACAATATGCAGGTTCGGTGTTTCATGGAGATGGTAAGTATCAAAACATTAGTTATTAACACTTAGTCCATTGATTTAAACATGTTTCTGAATTCTTTAATATGCAAACACGGGTTAGAGGTTGATCTTAACTCGTGATTCACTCATTTACAGGAAAACTGCTCTGGCCTATGCAGAACACACGGATTTGAATAGAAATTCAACATGCAGAGGATAGGTTAGATCCCAACTAGTAGGTGCAAAACTCTCCAGTAGAGGTAATTAAGTCAGAGATGCCGAGTATGGAAACATTGATTTGGATAAAGATTCCCACGGGCTCAATGATCGTTTCAAGCACCAACCCAAGTAATGAAGAAAATGCAACTCCCTATATTATCACATTATCTGTAAGGCTAATTTTTAAATTAGTTTTTAATGGTCCACGTGAAGAGACACATGTGATAGGCAGTTACGTTTTTCCAAGGATTCCATATCCTTCAATATCTTGAATGCTGTTGGTTATTTAGAGGAGTGGTCTCCAAGACTCCTACTTTGATGGACAAGTGGAGTATAACTGTTTTAGGGAACCGGTACCCTCTCCACCTATAAAAGATCTTTCAGAATACCCATCGATAGCCTGAAAGGAATGTATCAGTGAATGGGTAAGAGAGAGAAACCATTTTCCATCTTGAAGACTAAAGGGGTGATCAGACCATAAACAACGTCAATATTTTTCTGTACTAATGGATCAGGGTAAGCGACTAACGATTGTTTAATTTCTGCCTTAAGTCATACATGTGAAAATCATGATAGTTCCAAGTCTTAGAATTACAGTAGATGTTAATTATACAACATCAAATGATTTAAAAATTTATCATGTGGTATCAGAGCCTGCGTTATGAACTTTCATTTTTTTTCCACAATGTTTGATGATATTTTATCTGATTTAATGGATTTGGTAATTTATTCATGAATTTTTGTACCCAATTTTTTTTATTTATTTTACGATTGATGTGAATAACGGTTTCTTGGTGATCTAATGGATCCGAGGTTTACTGTGAATTGTGAAACCAAATATTGTTGTTTTAATGTACATGCAAAGGCATTATATTGATTTGAGGTCTATATTATGGTATGGCTCGCTAGCCACCAAAGTGGTTCAACCGAAATGACACATAGACATCAAGTCAAATTATCAAAATTTAATACTCGGTTCCTTGGTGTTCAAAAAAAAAAACATAATGACTTTGCAAATCACAATTATTTAATCACGAGAATATTAAGGTTGGCCCAAAGGTGCACCATTTTTTTTAGATTAATTAATTGGAATAGAATGGTTGGTGGGTATTCACGGTTATGGTTGGTACGGATACTCAAAGGTAACGGACTTACTTAGTTGTGAATATTTTATCAATTAGTCCTAATTAGGTGAAAGGGAATCACCATAATTGTTAATAATTTACCATAAGATTAGCCCAAAGGTAGGTCACAGGAATACTATTTATTATTGTTTGACCATGTGTTTCATGTTGACTAATTGTCAAAATTATTTATAACTCTTAGCATTAATATTGTGAGCATGAATTTATGATTGCAGTGTCAGTTCCTATTTCACTACATTCGCATGCGTCTTCTGTTCCAATCTTGAATGGAATGAATTTCTCAGATTGGAAAGAATAGGTTCAGTTTCACCTCGGTGTTCTGGATCTATATTTAGCACTTGAATTTGAGAAACCGGCTGCTATTACTGATGGAATCAATGTGGAAGAAAAGTCTATATTTAAAGCATGGGAAAGATCGAACAGACTGAGCCTTAAGTTTATGCGGATGACCGTAGCAAACAATATCAAGTCATCTCTTCCTGCAACTGACAATGCTAAAGAATTTCTGAAATCTATGGGAGAGCGTTTCCAAACTACAGACAAGTCCCTTGCTGGGACACTGATGGCTAAGCTTACACCATGAAGTTTGATGGTATGCATGGGATGCATGGGCATGTTCTTGAAGTGACAAATCTGGCTGCTCAATTAAAGACTCATGAGATGAATGTGGATGAGTTCTTTCTTGTGCAATTTATTTTGAACTCCTTGCCTCCTCAGTATGGGCCGTTTTAGATTCACTATAACACTATTATGGATAGGTGAAATGTGAATGAGTTGTCTAGTATGCTCAATCAAGAAGAGGCAAGACTTAAGCAACATGGAAAACATTCAGTTCATCTCACAACTCAAGGAGCCGAAAGGAAGGGGAAAAATCCTAGAAAGGGCATGAAGTGATTACCACCCAAGGCATATGAGCCAAATCATGGTTCTCAGGATCATCAGAAGGAAAGGAATAGCGATAAGTGTCACTTTTGTAAAAAGTCGGGACACTATCAGAAAGATTGTCTGAAACGTCGGGAATGGTTCGAAAAGAAAGGTATGAATTTAATTTATGTTTGTTTCAAATCAAACCTAACTGAAGTTCCTTCTAATACTTGGTGGATTGACTCTGGGGCTACTACTCATGTTTTAAATACGATGCAAGGATTACTTACAACCCAAACCACAAATCCAAATGAAAACATTCTGTTCATGGGAAATCAGATTAAAGCTCCAGTTGAAGCCATTGGGACTTATCGTTTATTTCTAGATTCTGGTTATCATTTGGATTTGTTTCAGACTTTTTATGTTCCTTCTATTTCCAGGAATTTAATTTCCTTGTCTAGACTTGATCTTGATGGTTACTCTTTTAAATTTGGGAATAAAAGTTTCAGTTTATTTGAGAGTCCCTCTTTTGTTGGTTAGGGAATTCTTTGCGATGGTTTGTACAAATTAAAAATTGATGGTCAATTTGCTGAAAGAATTCTTACCCTGCATCATAATGTTGGTACTAAACGTAGCCTCACAAATGAAAATTCCTCATACTTGTGGCATAAAAGGCTGCGACATATTTCTAGAGAAAGGTTACTGAGATTAGTGAAAGATAGGATTCTCTTGAACCTATATTTTTCTGATCTTGGGGTGTGTGTGGATTGTATTAAGGGAAAACAAACCATACACACCAAAAAGGGTGCCACAAGAAGTACAGAGCTTCTTGAGATTATTCATACAGACATTTGTGGGCCTTTTGACAATCCATCTTTTGGTGGAGAAAAGTATTTTATTACCTTTATAGATGATTTCTCACGTTATGGTTATGTCTATTTGCTACATGACAAATCTCAATTGGTTGATGCCCTTGAGGTGTACATTACTGAGGTTGAAAGTCAATTAGACAGAAAGGTGAAAATCATCATATCTGATAGAGGTGGTGAATATTATGGAAAGTATAATGAATCAGGGCAGTGCCCTGGTCCATTTGCTCAACTCCTTGAAAACCGTGGCATATGTGCATAGTACACTATGCCTGGAATGCCACAATAGAATGGTGTAGCTAAAAGGCTTAATCGTACTTTAATGGATATGGTTAGGAGTATGTTAAGTAATTCAACATTACCCATGTAGTTGTGGATGCATGCTCTTAAGACCGCTGTATACTTATTGAATCGGGTTTCTAGTAAGTCATTTCCAAAGACCCCTTTTGAACTGTGGACAGGAAGGAAACCAAGTTTAAGACACTTGCATGTTTAGGGTTGTCTCACAGAGGTTAGAGTGTATAATCCACATGAAAAGAAATTGGATTTTAGAATTACCAGTGGTTAGTTTATTGGTTACCCTGAAAAATCCAAAGGGTATAGGTTTTACTGTCCTAATCACCGTACAAGAATTGTAGAGACCGGTAATGCCAGATTCATTGAAAATGGTGAAGTCAGTGGGAGTGATAAAACAAAAAATATGATTATCCAAGAAGTTAGGGTACAAGTCCCTATACCTATGGCTTCAAAAGAAGTTGTTGTTCCTACCGTTATTGAACAACCTGACAACATTGAACAACAAATTAATGAACCACCACTCCATAATGAGACTATCATCAATGAATCGATGGTAGAAGTACCACAACAAGTAGCATTAAGGAGATCTCAAAGGGAAAGGAGGTCTGCTATTTCGGATGATTATGTGGTTTATCTACAAGAATCTGATTTTGATGTAGGGACGTGTAAGGATCCAGTTTCACTTTCACAAGACATAGAAAGTAATGATTCTGCTAAATGGATTGATGCCATGAATGATGAATTGAAATCAATGGACCAGAATGAAGTTTGGGATCTCGTTGTATTGCCCAAAGTATACAAGAAAGTTGGTTGCAAATGGGTCTTGAAGACCAAACAAAACTCTAAGGGCAATATCCAATGACATAAATCTAGACTTGTGGCCAAATGTTTCACTTAGAAAGGAGGCATAGATTATAAAGAGACCTTCTCTCATGTATCCAAGAAGGACTCACTTAGAATCATTATGGCATTGGTAGCTCATTATGATTTGGAGTTGCACCAAATGGATGTGAAAACTGCTTTTCTGAATGGGAGTTTAGAGGAAGAAGTCTATATGGATCAACCTAAAGGTTTCTCCTTTAAGGGAAAAGAACACCTGGCTTCCAAACTTAAGAAATCCATATATGGACTTAAACAAGCTTCTCGACAATGGTATTTTAAGTTCCATAATACCATTACTTCCTTTGGATTTAAGGAAAACACTGTTGATCGGTGTATATATCTGAAGGTTAGTGGGAGTAAGTTTATATTTTTAATTTTGTATGTTGATGACATATTGCTTGCCATCGGTGATCCTGGTTTATTACACGAAACCAAGAAGTTTCTCTCTATGAATTTTGAAATGAAAGATATGGGAGAGGCATCTTACGTGATAGGAATTGAAATATTCCAGGATCGATCATGTGGATTGTTACGATTGTCTCAGAAGGCATATATCGAAAGAGTTCTAGAGAGATTCAGAATGGAGAAATGTTCAGCTGGTGATGCCCCTATTCAGAAAGGGGATAAATTCAGCCTTATGCAATGTCCGCAGAATGAATGGGAATGAAAATAGATGGAAGGGATTCCTTATGCTTTTGCAATAGGAAGCCTAATGTATGCATAGACTTGCACCAGACTAGACATCAATTTTGCAGTTGGTATGTTGGGAAGATACCAAATTAATCCTGGAGTGGATCACTGGAAAGCTGCAAAGAAAGTGATGAGGTACTTGCAGGGAACAAAAGATCACATGCTCACATATAGGAGGTCTGATAATCTAGAGGTGATTGGCTACTCAGATTCGGATTTTGCTGGATGCGTTGATAGTAGAAAGTCCACTTTTGGTTATTTGTTCATGTTAGCTAGAGGGGCAATATCATGGAAAAGTGCGAAGCAAACTATCACTGCTTCATCCACTATGGAAGTTGAATTTGTGGCATGCTTTGAGGCCACGGTTCATGGATTGTGGTTGTGGAATTTTATCTCAGGACTTAGGGTTGTCGACTCTATTGCCAAGCCACTGAGAATTTATTGTGATAAATATGCAGCTGTATTGTTTTCTAAGAACGACAAGTATTCTAATGGTGCAAAACACATGGAATTGAAATACCTTTCCGTTAAAGAAGAAGTTCAAACGAGTGTCAATTGAACACATAAGCACACTGCTTATGGTTGCAGATCCATTGACAAAAGGATTACCACCAAAGACATTTAAGGAACATGCCAATAGAATGGGTATTGAACGTAGCACATGACAGTTGCTACTTTTATGTGATGGATTGCATTATGTTATTTGTTTTATTTGACACTTTGAGATCTTAATAAAGGTGTTTCTGATTGATAATTCTTGTTTTAAATGTGTACGTACATGTATGAGAATAAATGTATGATGACATGGATAGTCTCTCACAAGGGACATTATTGTTGAACATTATGAATACACTTCTCGTTTATAGACTATATTAAACAGGTTACTAGTGTTGTGGTACATGGAAGGGACTATGTTGCCTTATTGATATGGAACCGTCATGATTCACATTAGTGGGTTGTTTAATTATAGTATTATGATGACCAACTGAAAGTAAAGATGGATATGATTTATGGCACGCCTAATGTCTACCTTGTTAAACTCTAACGTTAAGTTGTCATATGTGCCAAGCGGGAGAATGTAAGGCTAATTTTTAAATTAGTTTTTAATGGCCCACATGAAGAGACACTTGTGATAGGCAGTTAGGTTTTTCCAAGGATTCCATATCCTTCAATATCTTGAATGCTGTTGGTAAATTAGAGTGGTCTCCAAGACTCTTACTTTGATGGACAAGTGGAGTATAACCATTTTAGGGAACCGGTCCCCTCTCCACCTATAAAAGATCTTTCAGAATACCCATCGATAGCCTGAAAGGAACGTATCATTGAATGGGTAAGAGAGAGAAACCGTTTTCCATCTTGAAGACTAAAGGGGCGATCAGACCATAAACCACGTCAAGATGTTTCTGTACTAATGGATCAGGGTAAGCGACTAACGATTATTTAATTTCTGCGTTAAGTCATACATGTGAAAATCATGATAGTTCAAGGTCTTAGAATTACAGTAGATGTTAATTATACAACATCAAATGATTTAATAATTTATCATTATCTCCATCAAAACCAATGTAAAAGTATAGACAAGAAATATTGACAACGATCATATTACTTAATCCAAAAAAAAAGAATACTTATAGACTTGAACTGTCAAGTCGTTGCTGCGATTTAGACTTACGTTTTTGAAATGTTTAACATTGTTGTATGCTTTCATAATTCAATTACAGTTATCCATTAATAACGAGATAGTTTGTTATGAAACGAGGCATTACTCCTTAGTGCTCCAAATAGGAGTTGTTAGTTGGTCGACTAGTTATGATCAACAGAAAATTATTTACCTAGAATATTAATATTTAAATTTGCAATATGATTTACACCCTACAGGGGATCTATCTCCATTGTAGAGAGTCGAACTCTGAATTTTAACTTTATATTATATTTTAAACCATAACCTCTACCCTGACCCTGCGGACTATGCAGACCACAGAGAGACTTTCTAGAGGCGAGTCTTCTACCAATAATCGATCCACTGCCGAGTCATTCTTACATTTAACCGGAAACAATCGCATTCATAGTAAGTATTATAAAGATATTGGAGACCTCAAAATCAGGTGTTAACTCCTTTAAATCATATTATAAAAAGAATTCTTATGGTTTTCTCTATTAAAAGCAGTTCGGGTTTGCCTGACACACTGGTAAAAAACAAGCTTAGAAGTCATAGGAATTGAAAACAACGCCTACCAAGATTATTGTAGACCACTAGTTCCATCTACAAATCACACAATTATTATTCATTTGAAATTTGAACATAGAAGTATTAAAAAACTAAGCTAATACTGATA
The DNA here is from genome assembly GCA_027924585.1 of Larix kaempferi. NCBI lineage: Eukaryota > Viridiplantae > Streptophyta > Pinopsida > Pinales > Pinaceae > Larix > Larix kaempferi. Next base: position 20,232,818 of record BSBM01001402.1, on the reverse strand, counting down.
TGGCTCACCACATAAGAAGAATAACGCCAAGTAATTCTTTTACAATGCATTTAATCAAAGATGTAATAAAAGAAGAATGCCAAGTAATTCTTTTACAATGCATTTAATCGAATATGTAATAAAAGAGAAGGCAAAGACGAGACCATTAGGGCTCATCGTGCATCTTTCAAGGAAAGAAGGATAAACACATACGCAATTACTTCCTACGATGGATTTATGAGCACCTTAGTGCCTTTTTTATAGCTAATGTTATTTTATGTACTTTGATTTCTCACAATAAGTTTTTGTTTGAACATTAACTTATTAATTTTAGTTAATCTTAATTAATCGATTTACTTAGTCAATCTTAAGCTTAGCTAACTTTAGTTAACTCTATTTAATTTTTAGTTATCTTTAATTAATTAGATTTAAGATAAATAATTTAAATCTTAATTATGAGTGCACCAATTTATTTCTTTAGCTTTATATTTAGTTAACATTAATTATTTTAATTATCTTTAACTTCCAACTTATATAGTTAACAAAATATTAATAGGTAAGAGTTATCTATACATACTTATGCATTAGTTACTAGTTATCCATGCATACCAATGCCAACTAATCTTTTCTTCTTTTGTAGATAAGCTTTTATAATTTTTTAGGATTTATTTTTAATAAAAACAATCAATCCTTCTTTTATAATAATAATCTAACTTACTTTATTTAACTTAATTACAATAATATTTTAATAGTATTTAAATACCAATATGTTTTCTTGGTATAATAAATCATTTTTATCTTTTATTCCTAATTTATAATTAGGAAAATATTAATCATTTTCTACTTGGGAACTTTACCAAAATCTCCTTTTGAGGCTAGGATATCAATGTCATTTAGGTTAACTCCTTACTTTTACTTAATGGTACTTAATATAGGTTAGCCTCATGCTAATAGTTAGATCATAGGAATTTGTTACTGTCTTCCACTGACTAATTATTAACACACTTATAAACTTAAGTGTTGCTTAGTGAACATCACAATTCACTTTAAATGCACATGGCACTAGGACAACCACTTTCATCAAAACATATCCCCCTAGTGGATTCCATGCCCTAATCGTTTCGTTGCATCAAGTCTTCGGTCTCCTAAGTCTACAAATTCACTTTGCACTTAGGAAAACATAATAATACTTACAAAGTTTTACCTGCGGAGCTTCTATCACAAACTCCTTGAATTATATAAACTTCTAATACATAGCTTACATCAAATGATAATGAAATATATGAGATTTCTCCTTATTATAAGACTTTCTCCTTATAAACTAATTCTTATTTAATATATATTAAATAGAATTCGCCTTATTAACAAAATCATAAAAAACATTAAACACGTAAAATCATATATATATAAAAATAATTATATATATAAAAATAAGTTCATAAATTTACATAATACTCGAAACAAACACTTAAACACTTATAGAACTATATATATTAATAAGTGGAATTAGGAGAAAAGCTTCTTACTATATGCCTCGTAATAAAACTGTGTGTGATCGTAATAAGATAAGAGGCCGACGAGGAGGGAGGGGTTGGAAAATTATGTAACTACAAATTGTAACATAATTAAATTTATTGCATTAAGATTGTATTTTATAACTTATTATGTATTAAACATTTTTTATTATAATGATTAAATAAGATTAATTTTTAATTATAAATATGAAATAAATTACTATTTATAAACAAGATTTTTTTTTATATAAATGTCTATCCACATATTTTGAGCTTATTTCGATTGTTGATTCCTTCTATCTAATAAGTATGGAGCAAAGTTAAAGGTCAACCTTTATCCTTCCATTGGATGGAGGAAATCAACAATCCACATAAGGATAGCCTCTCACGTGAAAGATATGTGATAAATTGACTCCACCGATTATAAATGAAATAAAAATCATTAAATATAATATAAGATATGAAATATACATATATAAATGTCACACTTTTTGGTGGTAAAAATGAGAGAAGTTTTGAGGATTAAAAAATCACTCAAGGTTATGATGTCACTACCAATAAAAATAATGATTGGTGAAAGACAACAATCGGCCTATCATACACTAGCCACTTAGTGGAGCAACCATTTTAAACTTCTAAGGTGCCGATAGCTACACAGCAAAAGATCTATCAACTGCGATGTGTGTCTGAAGCCGCAAGCTGCTTACGATCCAACTATTTTTTTTGTTAAAACAAACAACACCAATTCTTCCTATCATTGTAGCCACATTGCATCCACTTCACTGTAACCAAAACCATTATTAAAATATATAATTCGAGACTAATCAACTAGAAAGTATTATATTAACAAAACGAAGTCCAAATGAGTCAATGTAACCAAAACCAAACTAAGTAAATAAAGCAAAGCGTAATTTCGACCAACTAGACGATTTATTTACAGACAACGCAATACAAAAATCACCACTACACGAAAGCCGAAATAATGGAACTTGCTATCAAAACAACGGTGTCTAGTTTGGACTTGGAGTTTGAATTACTCCGACGGATGGGTCCAACTCTCTCAATCCCATAGTCTGAGAGTCCATAAATCTCTACTTTGGCGCAGCTCAAATCCACGTAAACCTTACACGCCAGTTCCTCGCAACGATATCTCCAACCACCGGCGTCGATGTTCGTATCGCAGACACTACAAGTGTATTTTTTTCCCTCTAAATCACCCCCTCACAAATTTAAGTTTGTGATCTGCGTACCCCTCCAAATCGAGCTTTGAAGGGAGCGCCATACACAACGGATGAAGCCTTACGTCACGGCTTTCACTTTCGAACACGTAGATAGTCCATTTATTTATATACTAAGTCCATGTGTATCTCTTGTATTGTGCTTCACAGAATGCATATAACTGTTGGATATGTCTTTCGTGTGCATTCGTTGCAGAAGAAGGACGGTCGGGGAGTGTTGCGGTGGCAGAGAACAACAGTCCACATCGATGACCACATTTATATTCCAGAGTTCCCTCTTGCCCAGGTATCATACGACGCCTGTGTCGATGATTATATCTCTATATTGGCCCCCTGCCTCTCGATCAGTCACGACCTCTGTGGGAATTCCACATCTTGAATTATAAAACGAGCAAGGCGGGAGCCACCTTGGTTATTAAAACCCATCATTCCCTCGGAGATGGCATTTCTATCATGTCAACATTGTTTTCTATTGTCAGAAAGTCGACAATCCCGATCTTCCACCAACATTTCCTAGTATTAATCGTAGTATTAGATCCATTGTAGCTAACTTTTTCCACATAATATGGTATTTCATGCTTTTAATATGGTACACGATGGTTGATGTAATAAGTTATTCACTGAGAATGACCGGATGGATTGACGATAGTCAGCTACCTATTCGAGGACCCCCGGGAATCGAACACATGCCCCTGCTCTTTCTTCCGCTACGTTTCTCTTGGAGGACATCAGACAAATAAAGAATTCTGTAGGAGGGGTATGTAAAGTACACCATATGCTTGCAGCACTAATTCATATTGCCTGATTGACATGTATACTTACAACTCTTTCATTGATATGCTCTACAGACAGTGAATGATGTGATCACCGCAGTAATTTTCTACGGCATGCAACGTTACTTGCAGATTCGCCTGTCAGCTGGTACTAATTTTCCTATCACTTTTCATAGTTTAGCGGCAATTGCCTTGCTGTCTTCAGAACAATTCGTTCTATTAATTACACTGTGGGTACTGCAGTTGGAGAACAAAACCTGCAAGATTCAAATGAAAAGAGATCTGAGCCTCTCAAGGACAGTGTTATGAAACAAATGAAGAAATCAAGAGTCACAGCATTATGTTTGTTAAACACTAGACTCTTAGCTGGAATACAGGTTATGCTTTTCAAATGCGTTTATTTATTCTGTATGAGTTTTTGTTCCGTAACTTCCAGAGATCTGCTGACAACTTAAATTTGTGCAGAGCATAGATGAGATGTTGAAACCAAACACTGAAGCACCTTGGGGAAACCACATCGCTTTCATCCCTGTGCGGGTACCTATAGTAAATAAATGGCTTTCAGTGATGTCTGAGACGAGTGTTTGTACGAAATTTATAGCTGGCATCGCTGCGAAACGGGTTTTGAAACACATCCGGAAGGGTAGCGCAGGCCTCGTGCAGAGTGAAATTCTTGCAGGATGAGGAACCACTAAGATTGCACTTATAACCAATGTTCGCTCCAAGTTCTTTGCATCCGCTGCATTTGTATGCTGGCAGACCTTCAAACAGGCAGAGTTCATGATCATGGCAAGTAGCATTAAAGAATACCACATGCTCTCCCTTTCCAGGATCTTCTTCTTCGTGAATTGTTGCAGTTGGATTTGGATTCGTCTCGGCCATGAGGGTGGCAGCAGGTAATCTGTATCTCACAAAACAGAAATGATAATTGGGATCGGTGGGGGAGAAGTAGCCCGGATTGCAATTTTCATATGAAATGCAAGGAAGATTATATTTTCACTGTCCTGAAATCGCTCCTAATAAACTAACAAAGTAGACTTCGATGGACTTCGCTGTGGTCCGTTGGATGGCTTGAATGTAGCGTACATGTTTTTTAAGGTAGGTAACTTGGCCTTGGTCCCTATTTAACCTTATTTTTTGTTTTCTTTAGTATAAACAACGTCATGATCATCTACATAAATTCTAAAAGATTTAACACATTACTTTAGAAGAACAAAGTAGACATAGACTTGGTCCTTACCTAATCTTTTATTCTTGTTTACCTAATCTTTTATTCTTGTTTTCTTTAATGCCGGGAGAAGTGTAAACAGCGTCATGATCTATAAATTCTAAAAGATTTAACACATAAACATTACTTTAGAAGAACGAACGAAGTAGAATTGGACTTTGTCCGTTCAAATTGTTGAAATCTTAATTTTGGGTTGTTGGAATTGCATTATCGAGATGATCTAGGGGTAATCAAAGATGTTGAATCCATTTGTACTATCAAAATTACAATTCAACAATTTCCATGTAGGGGAGGGATGCCAGTAGTTGAACATGGTATAGTAGTGGAGATAAAAGTGGTGTTGGGTGAAACTTTCTTCTACATTCTGAAATAAAATGAATATTTGAACATTAGGACTAGACAACTTGGAACTTTGTCGCTGACATAGCATTAATTTGGATGCAGAAAATGCCAACACCTACTATTCTGAGGTATGGCCAGATTTACAATCATTATATAGAAAAGGTATGGCCATTACAATATAGAAAGTCAGTTCCCAAGGAGCAAGTGTCACAAAGCAAAATTTGAACCCGGATGGGAAGGATAACAACATTCTTCCTAACCACCTAATCTACACTCAATTGTCAAATTTTACATAATTTAAAAAAGTAAAATAAGAAAAATTAACTGATTTAGGTATATATATTTTTAACGAAAGGGAAAGAATCTTGTATGGCAAGTAGGACTTTTCAAAAATTAAATTTAATTAGACATCAAGTGGGATTTTATTTTTCTTAATTGAGTTTAAATAAATGCCGAGTGAGATATTTTTGTTAACTAATAATCCAGCATATAAGTTAAAAGGTAAATGGGACTTTCTCTTTTTCCTAACCATACTCGAACATATAAGTTTTTAAAAATTGTTATGAAAGAAAGGGAAGAATCTTATACGGCAAGTGGGACATTTCAAAAATTAAATTTAATTAGACAACAACCGGTATTTTGTTTAACTTCATTGAGTTTAAATAAATGCCCAGTCGCATATTTTTGTTAACTAATAATCCAGCATATAACTTAAAAGGTAAGTGGGACTCTCTCCTTTTGTTAACCATACTTAAACATATAAGTTTATATTTACAACTATGAGTTTAGACTTAGAACTATGGAAAAATAATTTATATTTTTTAAATGTTATGAAAGAATAGAAGGGAAGAATCTAAAATGGCAAGTGGGAATTTTTTGAACTTAAATTTAATTAGAGAGCAAGTGGGATTTTCGTTTTCTTAACTGAATTTAATTAAATGGAAAATGACACTTTATCTTTTTCTTAATCAATAATGAAACATGAAGTTAAATGGTGAGTGGGACTTTCTCTTTTTTCTTAACCAATAATCAAACATCATTTTTGACTTCCTAATTATTGAAAATTAATGTTATTTTTTTAAATTTTTTTGAAAGAGTTAATAAAATATATAGAGCTTGATTTTAAATTAAAGTTTTTATTTCAAGTAAAAGAAAAATGGAATTATTATATTGTATATGATATGATGATTGATAGTTATTAACTTCTAGTAAGATCAACTAAACAAAAATTAGATAAGTTTTGATTTGGAATTTTTGAAAATTTGAATTATAACTTTTAGGTTCAGCTTAAATGAATATATTTCACCTCTTGATTGTCTTTTTGATACTCTTCCATTTGGAATGAGGCTGTTGGAACCTTTATCTTAGACTCTGGTTTATGCACCTGAGCATAGCATCGGTTCAGTCTAAATAAAGATGCTCAAGGATTAATAAAGCATGTATCAAGCCTTCGGTCTATGCACTTGAAATTACCCCGCTCAATCCTTTCATTCCTACAGATCACATAGCACCAGCTCATTCTAAAGAAAGATGCTCGAGGATTGATAAAAGTTGTACCAAGCGAAAGGCTTTGGTATTGAATCTTGTTTAGGGGGATGATGTCCAAATGAATGAGGTAGTAGAAACCACAGAGCTAACTTTGGTTGGGCATTTCCATGGACATTGATGTAGTCTAAAACCTCTCAAAGAGTGGATAAGTGTAGCATGGATTCTCTTTCTAGTTTATAACGCTGAGGTCCTAATTCTTGCATGGGGATGGATTTTTTTTAAATTCAAAAAGAAAGAGGATGTGGATAATATTTTGTAGGATGTGTGGTCATGGAACTCATCCTTACTCAATATTAAATGGTGGAGCCCCTTTTTTTATGCTCGTAAAGAACATATAGAGACATCTATGGTCTGGGTAAAAATCCCTTCTCTTCACTTGGATTTCTAGTCGGCAAAATTTTTGAAGGATATAGGGAATGCGTTAGGAGAATTTACTAGGGAAGATCTCTCCTATCTCTTAACTAGAGTAGTGACTATTGTGTAGGTCCTAGTAAAACTTGATCTAAAGGAAGGATTAGCAAACTCCATAGCAATTTCTCATGGGAAATTCTCACACATCCAGATGCTAGATTGTCAAGGTGTTATCCCCTGGGATGCTCCAAGGATAAATTTGGACTATGCCAGAGCATGACGAGGCTCAATTATTAACAACTTAGATCTTAATATTTCTTGGAATATGATATGGATAGTTTGTATGTGAAAATTTGCAAATATGGAGATGTTAGAAAGAAAATTCATCAAGGATTTTGCTCGAGAGGAATTTCAAGGTGAATATTTACCCGTTAAATGTAGCTGATGATGAATTGAGAAATTGGTAACACGAGTGAAGTGTGTGAGGGGCCATTTAGACAAGTCTTACACATAAAGGGTGAAAGAAAACAAACTGAGAAATGAATAATTTAGTAGTTAACAAAAATTGAAAATCATTTTTGATTAATGCATAACAATGGCAGCTTAGATATCTAGATATTTAAACAACAAAATAAAACTTCAATTACTATTCAACAATGAACACATATGAAGGGATAGAGGTCAAAGCATGAAATATTCATTCCAGTCATAATACCCAGCATGGATTCATATCAAAATGCTATAAATGTGGTGCAAAGCTCGCTACTCATAGCCTTTTATTATATCAAGAGAATTTACATGGACATATAATATGTATGGAATTCACAGTAGAAGAACAAATTGCAAGGGGAAAAACAAGTTTATATGCATCAAGATATTAATCTCAAAAGCTCATTCTATGTATACATATGTAAGATCTCAAAATTGACTCAACAACTCTTCAAGAGACCCTCTAAAAAATATGCTAGCCTCTATTTCCTCTTCGAATTCACTTATATAGGAGGGAGTCCTTCTTGTTAACATCATTCTATTTCTTCTAACTACCCAGTTTGTTCAACTAACTGCCTTTCTCTTTTATCTCTTTCACTTTCTATTAAGGCTACTGATGTTAACTTCCCAACTGAAATTTTGGATTCACTTTTTTTGAGTCGAGTCCTTTTGAGTGGATTTCTACTTAGGTGTCTTCCATGAAGTTTTCCCAGATGTCTGCCCTGCTGAAGTGGGCTACACTATATAGGGTATGGAAATTTTATGGTATTTATTAATTTGTTGCGAATATTTTCCCATGGATATTTATGAATTCTCATGGATTCCATTTCCAACTCAGCATTTGTAAAATTATCATAAGAAATATATGGCAAACTCTTAAAAAAGGTTTTTAGACTAGTCCATAATTCAAACTCCCTTGTTAACTTATGAACAATGAAAACCCCTTTTAAATTATGATCTAATCCTCATATTTTCTTTCTTCATTCTTATTTTGATCAAGCATTTCCTAATAGTATTCCTTCATGTACAAGTATCCATTTCCATCCCACATATATGGAAGCCCTTTGGAAATTGAATCTTTAAATAGGATTTTGAAAAATGCAATTTCTGAAACTATGATGCTTATCCTTTTTTCATCCCTATTCATTAGAGCTCTTTTGCTAATTACTTTGTTGGCTTCCTTTACCATATAATTCATGTTGCATACTCCTTAGTTTTCCAATTTCTCTTTAGTCCTACTATTTAAGAACTTAACTACATCACCTACTATGCCTAGCTTGGATTAGCTCATCTTTTGTCCTTTTTATTTATGTAGTGGCACTGGTGGCTAGTTCCAATTCAAAATGATCCCAATGTTGAATGACTTATTCTGTTATTTTCTCCCATAGTAATTTCTTAGCTCCTTTCAAGGGGGATTTCCCCAATAAATTTATTTGTAATTTTTAAACCTTGTTTTTTAGCTCATCGATTTCATCCTCCAAATGATCAATAAAGTCTTATTTATCCTTTATATCAGTCTTGAGCTTGCAATCTTTCTCTTTTTCTCCTTTGACTATTTTGGTGGAGCATCTTCTTCCATATTCTTAGTGGCTTGGTCTATTGGGGCTTCCTCAGCCTCTTCTATTGTCTGAGGAAATTTTTCGGTAGACAAGGATGTTTTCTCCAATTTCATCCCTGAGATTTTTAATTCCAAGTCATCGACATTTTTCATATATTCCACCATCTGTTATTTGTAATACAACATATTTTGATTTATTCTGTCTTTTTTTTGTGCAATGCCATTAATTTAGGGGTCTAAACATGTTTTATGTTAGGAAGATTGAGCTTCTTCTTTAATATAGCAATGTCATTATCTTTATGTTGTGAGAGAGATTGTACAGGGGTGGTATCTGCTAGGTTAAGTCCTAGTGCAACAATTTACTCTCCAAATCTCTGATAGTGACCTATTTAGCTTTGTTGGATAATTTCTATGGCTTTAGAAACTTATCCATCTTTTGTACTACTAGGCACATTTTCTTTTCACTGGATGATGAATTCAACACATCCTTACACAATAAGTCATTGGACTATCTATTAAAATCAAATGTATCCAAAGGGATGAATTGACCAAACTCAAATTTTTGTTCTTCTACTTTGTAGCCATGAAGTGTTTTGCATGTGGGGACCTTAGGATCCAGAATTTACATTCTCAAAGTGTTCTCTTTGTGGTCTTCCACTACAAACATTTTCTTCTCCGATGGATCTATTTGACCTTTGTGCTCCTTTATTAGTTCCATGCTTTGCTTTCATAAGCCCACATATTTTGTATACAATGTTGGCTACCCTTGGGCTAATCATATGGAAGGGTAGCATTCTTGTGGTTGAGAGGGGCCCAACACCAATGTAGCGTAATGTGTTATGGTGACAAGGGGTACATTTTTACTTTCTTATTGTAGTTCTGGTGTCGCTTCTGAGTCATTGGAAAAATCCTCGACCTATTTTCGTCCCACCATAGTTTGATCAACCCCTAATTCTACCTCTATTTGATCCCTTTTTCTCAATGGCCCTGCTTCTATCTCATAAATATCCATATATTTGTGAGCTTCTAAGGATGATATCTTAGTTCTTACCTCTAGCTTCTATGGGGTAGGAATTGAGGTAAGTGGTTTCTCAATCCATCCTCCTGGTGACCCTTTACTGCTCTAATTTAGGTCTCTATTCAGGCTTCTTGCACGTTCTAGCAAGTCAACAAGTTACTCACTCTTTCCCATTCAAGGAGGGGCATGTAGTTCTATCCTAAATTTTTTCTTTCAATTCTTTTCCTAGAGATAACTTGGTGTGTATCATAATCCCATCTCTCTACTTTCTCCAGTTTCATTTTCTTTAGCATTTATTCTATATAAGATAAAGCACCTCGACCATTTAGCATGAAAGGGCCATCGCTTTGGGAAATATGAATGTAATGGGGTTCTTTATCTTAACAAAATGCACCTAATAAAAAAGGAACCTTTGTCTAATGTACTCTAGATAAAACACCCTGGGGGTTAGGAATGTTGGAAACTTTAAGGGTTCTTCCTCAAACCCATATATCCTTAAGATGGTGTGTTTTTCACACATGAACACGTCTCTCACCCTTGTGTACATGAGATGAACTACAGAAGTTCCTGGTACAAAGTAAAATCCTTGGGGGAGCCACACCATTAGTGATAGAGTACACTGTGGTCATGACTCTATCTGTAAAGGATGGAAAACTACAATTGCCTAGTTTTCTCAAAACCAGGTCTACCCAATTGTAAGAAGGCAACTGATTCTTGCTTTATCTCTAGTGTTCAACCTAACGTCTTTGAAGTGTGCATAATTTTTGTACATAAAAAGTAAAATAGGTTTGAGGGATACCTACAACATTCAAAGGCGTGGAAATTTGCAAGCTAAGCAAGGATCAAATATTCCAAGTATCGACGCAAGTTCAATCTAGTAGGAATAGCCCATATTGGTGGGGTTAGGGTGGCCAGTAAACCTAGAATGGTTTCATCCATGGCCCTATTATGGTCTTATCCTAGTAGGATGCATATTAGGGTCAGTTATTTTCTTGAATTGTCTGAGAATAACAAGGAGGAATACAGAGGAGGCAAACTAGGACTGAACCACATCCTTTCAGATGATGCGCTAGTATATGGTTCTCTTCATAGAGATTTAAGGATTGATATTGTGTAGGAATGGTTTCTTCGTCAAGTATTTTCAGAGATGGTAGGTTTGGGAAGCATAACATTTTAGCTATGGAATCTCTTAAGATGATGCATAGGGGTTTTGAATTGTTAGAGGAGAGAATAAACCACTTATCAATTTAATAGATGGCAGTGCAATAGGTAAAAAATTATAGTAAGTGCATTGTTTGAGAGCACAGTGCTCAAAAAATTAGGTTGGTCTCCCATTGGTTATAGGTGTCCTGACCTACCAAGGAATTCGATTCTACCTCAACAATTGTATGACAAAGGTCAAAGGCACATATGATGGTGTAGAAGTCATTTCTCTCATGGTCATATAAGTGCTCATTGGTGGATACTTTGTCCCCGGGGCATTTTGATTTGGATGAGGATTCCATATAGCGAGCTTTTACTGTTCAAGGTAGAACTATAAAAAGGTGGAGTAAAAATTGGAATTACTTGGAGGGATGACTCATGATGAATAAATGATATTTGGTACAGGGTGTCTATGCTTTGGTTGTAGAGCTCTAGAGGGAAGCTTCATCATTTTCGAAGAAAAATGGGAACTTTTTTAATGCATTTTCCTTTAATAGCCTTGAGATTTTAAAATGACCAAGTAGCATGAAACTATTTGGGGTATTTTTGGGGTGATGTCATCTAATGTCATTAGGGCCTAGTGTACACATTTGAGTGTCATGTTGGTGCACATGGGATCCATGTCCCCCTATGCTTTCTATCGCGGAGGCTATCATGTTGACCTGGATAGATACAGGTAGATTCAACTATGTGTGGGACAAGCGATAATGGATCAACTCAAAAGCAATTTTAAATTTTGAGTTCTGTAGCCTCTGTCAATCATAAGGTGCCACGTAGCATGGGTTTTTTTAGCCAATGGATTGGATGGGGTGCTTTAATACCCATGCATCTTGGTAATACATTATCCCTCCTAATAATCGATCTAGCCATTCACGGGCCGATATACTGGGTGAGGATCCTAGTGACTTTCAACTGAGCTCTTGGGCCCCACTCCTGGTCTCCTTGTCACTTTATTCCTTAGTGTTTGGGAACTTTTATTTGGAGCCTAGTCCTCATCCCTTTGTTTATGAGGCAAACCCTCGTGTTGTTTCGGGTGTCGATTTCTATCCCTATTGATATTGTATTATAGCTATTAGGAGCTTAGATTTGATATCATCCACCCATACTGACCTATCCCATATCTTTCATTCATAATTTCATGAATTTGAAAATTCTGTTGAGCCTGGAACATACTGACTGCTAACATTATCTATAGTAGGCACAACGTTTCAGCTGATGAAATGATGAGAGAAATTGGTTAGTTCCTTTAGTGTTGGGATATGGAGTCTTCCCTTTTGATATTGAATTTTTAGACATCAATCAATCTCTTCAGTCTTGTGTTATTATTTTGAAAAACAAAAACATTTGCAGAAATGTAAATTTTGGAACAACTAAATTTACTGAAAAGAAGAACAAAAGAAGAGTTGGAAACTGCTTCTAATATACTATGAACATAGCCCTAGAATTATTGTGAGTTCAATATTGAAGGAAGCTCTTGAGAAGCCTTCCATTCGCAACTATCTCCAAAGAATAGCCATCCAACTGAGTAAGGAAGTATGTGTTGTTTCCTTGGACAACCGAGATCAGGAATGGTCCTATCTAGAGACTCTCAAACTTTCCATGTTTTCCTTTATCTTCTATTCTGGCATCCCACTTCAAAACCAAGTCCCCTAGTTGGGAATCCCTTTCTGAATAGATTTTATCAAAACTTTCCTTCATCCTATCCTAGTGCACTTGCATTTTCAAATCTACTTGTCCCCTGGTTTGTTGTAGTTCCACAAACTAATATATCCTTCTTATTATGTCATTTGGATCGTCCATCTCATTCTGAATCAAATTCATGAATGGAAGACCTAAAAAGATTGGGAAGATTGATTCTTTACCATAGATCAGTTGAAATGGTGAGGTACTAATAGATCTCTTGGTGCTTATCATGTCAACCCATAATGCATACCTTAGACAGTCGGTATTCCATGACTTCTTATTTTGTAATAGCATTTTCTTAATTATCTTTAGTAAATTCTTGTTTGAAGAATCTGGTAGTCCATTCCATTGTCAATAATAAGGGGTTGAATGGTATGCTTCAAGATTATACTTTTCACAGAAATCCATTATCTTAGTAGATCTAAATGCGTGTGCATTGTCGGATACAATTTTCCTAGGGCATCCAAACCTGGAAAATATGCTCTCTTTTAAGAACTTGATGATTACTCAGTCATTTGCTGACATGGATGGGATGGCCTCTACCCATTTTGTGAAGTAATGAGTGGATATCAATATCCACTGATGTTTTCCACTAGTCTAGATTGGGGATTTATCTCACCAATAAAATCTAGCCCCCATTGTTGGAAATATGCTTTTTTCTTGATAGGTTTCAAGGGAATGGCTTTCAACTTTTTCTTCCCTACAAACAATTGGCACTCTGTGCATGATCTGAATATGTTATTGACATCATAAAACAATTTAGGCTAGTAGTACCCTACTCTCAATATTTTGTAGGTTGTGGTCGTCCATGCATGATGACCTGCACAACTTCCCTTGTGGAATTCTATTATCATCCTCTCAGTTTCTTCCTCTATTACATAGTTCAACAATATACCCATTGGATCCTTCCAATATTAATACTCATCCAAGATGTAGCATTTTATGGCTTGGCGCTTTAGATATCTAGCCTAAGCTTTATTGAAATTCCTTGGACATTAAAGTTGTAACAAATAAAACACTATGTATTGGCACCATATGAAGTCAACAAATTTGGAGTTCACTTTTATAGGTGTTTTGTGAGGATTACGTGCACTTGTTACTTCTTCTTCTATCATTTCAATTACTAAATTTAGATACAATGCCTCACAATTTGATCTAGCCAAAATCTTAGTTAATCCTTAGCCTTTAACCAATTTAATGGTCTTGATCGGTCATACTCTTAGATCTTGGCAATAAATTTTGTTAGTTGTGGAGCCTGATCTTCCTTATTCAGAGGTCTTGTTTCAGCCGTGTCTAGATCCCATCCCATGACGGGGGAGTTTTGGGGGTCTTTCCCCTTAATATAGTTTCCATGGGGGGTCTAGGGGGGTGGCGACTAAATTTTAGGAGCCCCCCCATGGAAAGGGTTCGAGGGCAGTTCCCCCATAGCGAAAATTTTGAAAAAAATGCTTTGTAAAATGTTGTAATTTCATAGTCATGACTTGGTCAAGAATTGGTGATTTATGGGCCCATGGTATTGGGTGTTCCATAGTATTTTCCCATGGTAATCACTCTTTAAAAGGAATGCATTGTAATATGGTTGTGCATTGTATTATTGTAAATAGATTATCTATGCTTGTGTAAGAAAGATTGTGAGAGAGTGAAGAGGAAATTGCAACGAATGTGCTGTGGGTTGTATCCCTTCATTTTACTAGATGGTATAATAATAAAAGGATTGGCAATTTCTCTATGGACATAGCCCAGATTGGGTGAACCACATATATTGGTGATTTCGTTTATGTGATTTATATTTGCATCTTGTTTATTGCTATTGCTCTGCAATCCTACTTTTCTAACAATTGGTATCAGAGCCAAAGGTCTATTTGGAAGATAAGCTCGTAGGAAAGAAGGGTTTCTAGTTCAAGTGGGAGCAATGGCGGAAGAAGGAAAGTTTAAGGTCGAGAAATTTAACAGCCAAAACTACTAGTTATGGAAGATGCAAATGGAGGACTATCTATATTAGAAGGATCTATTCCTACCGTTGGGAGGAAAAACAAAAAAGCTGGCGGCTATGAAGGATGAAGAATGGGAGGTTCTTGATAGAAAGGTGCTAGGAACAATACGGTCATGCCTGGCTTTGTTGGTGGATTTCAATATCTCAAAATAAAATACAACGGAGGGTTTGATGAGCACATTTGGTAAATTGTATGAGAAACCCTTGGCCTCCAACAAGGTATTTCTAATGAAGCATTTATTTAATATGAAGATGTAGGAAGGTGGATCTGTTGCTAATCATTTAAATGAATTTAATATGATTACAAATCAGCTAAGTTCTTTAAATGTGAACTTTGAAGATGAGGTTAGGGCTCTTCTAATCTTGTGCTCATTGCCAGAAAGCTAGAACAGCTTGGTCATTGATGTAAGTAACTCTATCTCTGGTTCAAACACTTTGAAATTTGATGATGTTGCTGGTGTTATTCTTAGCAAGGAAATGTGAAGGAAAAACACAAGTGAGACATCAGGTAATGCGTTGACCATGGAGAGCAGGGGAAGACAAAGGTAGAGAGGAAAGAGCTCAGGTAATCACAGCAAGTCTAATGTCCATCATCCATTGTGGATCATATATTGATGATCTTTCTATATTGTATTGGGGTTATTGGCATTTCTCTCTTGTAAGCTTGAGGGAGATATTATGGAGATAATAGAAGACTACCTTTCGTGTACTCTTTTCTCTTGTTCTCTTTTTGTACTTACTGTTGATATATTATTGTTTTGCATATATAGGTAAGCTAGTTTACTTAGATCCATATCTCTGACATTCACCACAAAATTTATTTCCTCTAAAGTAAAAACCTATTCCTCTGTAATACTATATTGGATGTTGTCCATAACATGAGGAGATTCATAATCTTTAGGATCTAATTTAGAAAGCATAAAGTTTCCTTTATTATTATTTATATAACATTTTATTTTTCTATAAATTAAAGTTTTGTAACTATTTATCTTGTTGATTTTTATGGACTTATTATAAAATTTTATGATGACTTCTATAGAAATTTGACACTCATTATCATAAAAAGGGTTATCCATTTTTTCCTTTATACATGAAACTTTAAAAGAGAACTTCCTTATGCAAGCTGAGAGGGTTGTTGTGAGAATATGATAAATGTATCCAACATTATCATTCTTTTGAATAAAACATTTAATTCACTTTTTAAATTTTTTAGAAAAAGAAATTGTTTCATTTGTGTTTAATTACAAGTAACATGGGCACATCAAGGAAGGTTTGTAGTCTCTTGCTATCTTTTAATTATTGTTGGTTATATTAGTTTCATTTTTAATCATTTCCTTTCTGTTTATAAAGCTACATGCACATTAACTTATCATGTACAATTGGGTAGTTAGTTAAAACTAGAACCCTTGTAAAACTATAAGAAGGACCTCAAGCTACTTAAAACTAGAACCTTTGTAAAAGTATAAAATGGCATTTTGGCTAAGTGAATAAAATAAAATAAAAAATTCTACATTTTTTATTTATTGTTTTGGTTTTTTTTTATCTATATCTCTCTACATGATACATCCATTAGTGATGGTTAAACGAATTGGATTATCAAAAGCAATCTTTCACCTCACTTAGAATGGAAGAATGATCCCTAGTATTTTATTATGATTCACATTATATTTAGTACATATATCCAACACAACCAAACTGAATACATACAAGTGTATGCGGTTCCAAACCAAATCTCTATTATTCCCTAGATCAATTTTATTCCAAGTATTTTCAAACTACACATTTTTGAATCACTACGTAGGACTAGTCTTCTGCAACTTCTCTAGCTCCAACATTGGAGTCTCTCCCACTTCCTTCTTCTTCCTACATCCACAAGAAAATCCTAGATTTGATTAGACAAACTGATCTAATGGATTGATGTGATTTTTTATCACATTGTAGATAACATGCTTCAATAGAGGATTATGATTTAAAACCATATTCACCTTGGAAAGATCAGTAGGCATCCCCCAAAAAAAAATAGAACAATGGCTTCCACAAAATCATATAACATGCAATGCAGATGGCATTTTGGCTAAGTGAATAAAATAAAATAAAAAATTTCTACATCTTTTATAGATTGTTTTTTTAAATTATCTATATCTCTCTACATGATCCATCCATTAGTGAAGGTGATGCCAATTTGATGATCAAAAGCAATCTTTTACCTCACTTAGAATGGAATAATGATCCCTAGTGTTTTATTATGATTCACGTTATAATTAGTACATATATCCAACAGGGAAAAATTGAATACATACAAGTGTATGTGGTTCCAAACCAAATCTCTATTATGCCCTAGATCAATTTTATTCCAAGTATTTTCAAACTACACATTTTTGAATCACTAGGTAGGACTAGTCTTTTGCAACTTCTCTAGCTCCAATGTTGGAGTCTCTCCCACATGGATCTTCCTGCCTTCTTCTTCCTACATCCATAAAACATCCTAGATTTGATTAGACGAACTGATATAATGGATTGATGTGATTTTTTATCACATTTTAGATAACATGCTCCAATAGAGGATTATAATTTAAAACCATATTCACCTTGGAAATATCAGTGGGAATCCCCAAAAAATAGCTAGAACAATGACTTCCACAAAATCATATAACATGCAATGCAGATGGAATTTTGGCTAAGTAAATGAAATAAAATAAAAAAATTCTACATCTTTTATTTATCATTTTTTTTTTAATCTCTATCTCTCTACATGATCCATCCATTAGTGAAGGTTATGCCAATTAGATTATCAAAAGAAATCTTTCACCTCACTTAGAAAGGAAGAATGATCCCTAGCATTTTATTATGATTCATGTTATATTTAATACATTTATCCAACACGGCCAAACTGAATACATACAATTGTATGTGGTTCCAAACCACATCTCTATTATGCCCTAGATCAATTTTATTCCAAGTATTTTCAAACTACACAATTTTGAATCACTACGTAGGACTAGCCTTTTGCAACTTCTCTAGCTCCAATGTTGGAGTCTCTCCCACATGGATCTTCCTGCCTTCTTCTTCCTACATCCAGAACAAAATCCTAGATTTGACAAGACAGACTGATCTAATGGATTGATGTGATTTTTTATCACATTGTAGATAACATGCTCCAATAGAGGATTATGATTTAAAACTATATTCACCTTAGAAAGATCAGTGGGCACCCCAAAAAAATAACTAGAACAATGGCTTCCACTAAATCATATAACATGGGATGTAGCAAATATTTATAGGCCAAATCCCTTTTAGATATCACTAATGTTGGCGTCGAGAGGATCGTGTGGTTCACAATAACCTAGTTTCAATACAAAGCTTAAGAGAAAATCTACTTTTTGTTCATCTCAATGGAGATCTAAGGCACACTTTTTCCCTTCACCTACGTTCCTCTTCATCACCTCGCATGGAAAACCTATAGATATGTTACTACATCTAGACATCTCAACTAACTAGATTTGATTAATCTTATCCATGCTTACCCTAACATATGAACCATTTGGGTAAATATCATTGCTATTGTTCGCCCCTTGTTCTCATTCATATCATTCTTAGATGCACCCACCCTTTTTCATGTACTCGCACGAACCCTAATCATTTTCCCTATTGACCTTCTCGGCTAACTACTGTCAACCCCATCTCACATATACACTTGCTCTCCTTTTTCTTCTCAATCTCTCATGTGCATAATCATAAGAAGCCATTAAATGTTTAACCTAAAAATCATGCACTACCTCACCTTGTTCCCTTCTCCGTGATCATGCCACATATGCCTTAGAACTAAATTTGTCTTGAATCTATGCACTAGTGTGTATCAAGACCTATGTCTATTTTTTTTTTCCTATTATCAAGATCAACCCATGTTACAGTTTGCCACTATAATGGCCTAGGCTAAGTCATGACTCATAGTATAGTTATGGAGTGATTTGTTGTTGAAGGCTTTCACAATGGGTGAATTTGTAAAGAATAAATTTCGAATTCACTGTGTTAGGAAGGTTGTAGTTGATGTTTGGGATTCACGATATACAATCCATCTTAAGATAAAAGAAGGAGAATAAAAATATAAAGTAGAAGATCCATGAATGCAAAGATGGAAAAGATGAATTACCCAAACGTAAATAAATAGGAGACAAAAACATAAAGTGAGGAAAAACAAACATAAAACGCGTCCTAAAAGAAAATATCCACTCAAAGAAAAAATGAAAAAGAAAATGAATTTAACCAAAAGACGAGAATATAGATTTATTAACGAGACAAAAATAAAAATAAAATAGTAATAAATAAAATATCACAAAGATGCAATCTAATAAATAAAAAGATAAAATATCACAAAGATAAAACTAAATAAAAATATAAAAGAAAGAAAGCAAATAAACAACTAAACAAATTAAAATATAGTATAACAAAATAAATAAATTATGAAAAAAAGCTTTTTAACAAAACAATAAATCCTAAAAACAAACAATAAAAAAAAAAAACTAAAACAAACAAACAATAAACAACCCCTAAAAAACAAACAATAAATAGCAAACAAAAACAATAATCAACAACAACAAAAACCCTAAAAATAAAAACCAAACCAAACAATAAATAAAGAGAAATAAACCCTAAAAACAAAAAAATATTAAACTATAAAAAAAAAAGAAATAACAAATAAGTAAAGTATAAACAAACAAACAAATAACATAACAAGGACAAAAAGATCAAATTAAAACAAAAAGAGTCCATAATTAAAAATAATAAAAAAAAAACTTTAAGAAAACAAGATTTTATAAGAAAAATAAAAGGGAAAAACAAACAAAAAATACCTAAATAGATTGAATGAAACGAAAAATGACCAAAGGACAAGGAGGAATAGAAGAAAAAGGAAACAAAGAGAAGGTGAAAGAAAAGAAAAGAATCTAAGAGAAATCATGCTAAGGAGGAGGAACCTGACACAAATTAAGGATAAATTTATAATGTTAAGCAAGAAGTGCAGGATAACAAACACATAACAAATTGAGGAGAGATTAGGTCATAGGATGATTTTTACTAGAGAGATTATGAAGAATAGGGAGCCATGACTTGCTTAGCTTTATGCCATTTAAGACAATTGTTATCTTTCACAATTTTTATAGCCTCCCTTACACATCTTTTGGAAAAGTGGTCAACCCTCCATAATATTTTGGTGTCTCTCATACATATATGGTGTTTTGTCATGTTGGAATGCTCAACTAAAGCAGAAGACTTCACCCTCTTGTGATTGATAGAATCTATGGAATGGTTTATACAAAGATAGATGAGCAAGACTTTTAATGGATTTTTGTATTGGATTAATACCCTTGTAATTTAGTAGCATTGTTGAATATCACAGAATTGATATCAGATAATGGGTGAAATACAAAAAAAATATTATATTTGATCTCTCTTGGCATAGTTACAATCTTACTCTATTTTATTTATTCCATATAATCTTATATCACCCACTATGAGCCTTCTACCTCTCTTCCACATTGTGGTGGTTCCTCTTCTTTATCTACTGAGGAGGTATTCTCGTTTATGAGCAATAAACGATATTGGTCTATCCCTTAGAGAGACAATCCATAAACAAATTTAGCCTCATACTCCTTATCAACTTGACAAACATATTTCTCTACATAACTATGGAGACCAAATGTAGGGAGAAATTCTTAACTCATGGATACATAGCCTTCCTACTTTTATTTGTGTCCACATAACTAAATATCAACCCTTCAAACTCATGGAATGACAAGTACAAAATGTAGCTCTAGGATGGTGGCCATCTAATTAACTTCATCTCAATACTTGGATGCATTTTACCAAGCCCTCTGAAACTGATTTTAGCCACATTTTATCCTCCATTGTACTTGAAATATTTGATGTGCTAATGGTTACAACTACAAAAAACTCCATGTCAAATTGTCTAGCACTACATTGAGACATTCACCAAACTTCAATTCTAACTCTGCATCACTAACACATAGGAGGTAATCATCTTTAAATTCATTTATGGGTTATTAAATATTTTTCACCAAAAAAAAATTATTTGACAACCCTAAAATACTTGAGCAATATTTTATCAAACTTCTCTAGGTGCAAAATGAAATCTAACTCCCAAAACCCCATCCCTTTATTATGCTCCTCCTTCATTTAAAACATTCCCTCTCCTACTTATTACTTCTACCAACATAACCATAAATCTACCCATTCCTGTGTAGATTGTTGAATACTTAAGCAACAAATCCCCACTCATTTGCAACACCCTCAACCGTTTAGTCACTCTCCTTAAATTTTTACACCTTCACCTAGAGATCATTGACTTACCCTATAGAAAATCCCTCAATATGTAACCTTCTTTCCTCACCACTAAACCTAACCAACACCATGATATTGTTATCTTGTGCCTCACTCTGCCACCTCACACCTTTTTCAAATCCATCAACATACCTCCTCATAATATTTCACATCAACTCTCTAACATTGTTAGGACCTCCAATATGTACTTTACACCCATGATGGACATCCCTCCTACTATCCTAACAACACATTTTCCCAATGCAAAAAGCATGGATATCACTACAAAACCACATAATGAGCATAATCACATGTTTCATAAATCATTCCCACCTACATGCATTTATAAAGACAAAAGGGCCCTTGCAATGAGACAAAATGAAGACCGCATTCATGTTCCTATCCCAACTTCTCCAACACAATCATATATTGCCACAAGTAGATAATAGTGTTTTGGTTTCAACATGGACAAACCTTAAAAAAAAAACATTCAACATTAGGAAATCTCTCCCAATTCTTTGCAATGCCACATCATGAAGTTCATTTTGGAAATATTTTAAGTTCAATCATTTTCCTCTATTTAGATCCATTCCTAAATAGGGAGGCAAAAAAAACCCACTTCTCAACTTCAAAATTTCGTAGCTCCACTTCTCTCTACTATTCATCCTTTCATAGAAAATGTTATTTTTTATGTTTCCCATTTACTTCTTGGTTTATTTTAGCTTTAAATTACGGAATCAGAGATGTTTAAATAGATCTAAACTAGGAGGAAATAATAAGAAACATGGGAGCATCCAAAAAGGAACACCATCTCTTTCCATCTCCTTACAAGTTTTTATTAGTATTGGTTATACTAGTTGAATTTTTTATCATTTCATTTGTATCCATTGAGCTATGTTCCCATTATTTGATCACAATTTTTTTGGGTAATTAGTTCAAAGTAGATCCTTCATAATTTAAGAAGGTCTTTTGGCCAAGTGAATAATCAAGCAAATATGATCAAGAGTATCAATTCTACATCTTTTCTCTATTATCTTGAGTTTTTTCCATATATTGTTCATGGTCTTGTGGATAAGGTTCTCTGGTACTCATCTAAGATCAAGTTCTTTTCATTATTATAATTTTCATTCATAGAATTATTATGCACACCAAAGTTTAGAGTTCGTATTAAGGGTCTATGATCTGAGTCTGGGTCATGGTCATTTAAGATGTCAAAATTAACTATCTCATTATGTAAGGGGATATAAGATATAACATAATCTACCGCGCTCCTACCAAGCTCATGAATACAAGTCATTATATTGGATTTCAACCACTTCATTATACCATTGAAGATTAATATCTCTTTAGAATTGCAAAACTTAATTAGTTTAGAATTAAGCAAATTCAAATATTTAAACCTTCTTTTGCATATGTGAGCTAAAACAAGGTCATCATCTAACCATAGAGGGCTAGAGATGGAAATATTACTTATGATTAAATAGATTAGTTAATTTCTATTCAAGAATTACAATACCAAACAAGATAATATTACCTTTTTTCCTTAAAATGGAAATGTCGTGATCTAAGCATTGTATGAACAATTTTTATCTGAATTGTTTTTTCTTGTAAAACGTATAATTAATGGATTAATAAAGTAGTTTTGTTTAATATTAATGTCTTAGATATCCATCCATGTGTAATCATCGAAAGAGTATTTTTTGTGAAATCTAATATGATGGCAAATGTTCTTCCTCATATAGAAAGATATGCTTCTATATGTCTCTATGAGAGGATCTTTTGCTCCATATTGACCACAAGACAATCATTTTATATTAGGGACCTCAAATTATTCATGTCCCCAAGTTTCAACATGCCATATTTTATCAACTCTACTTTGAATCTAACATAACGGGCATATGGTCCATGGTAAGTCACAAATGTTCCTAAAGAGGATGTTAAATGTGCTAATTCATATTTATTGTGATCTTTCAGCCTTTATCTTTAATATTTTGTCTCTAATTATTTCCTATTTGCATGCCTTAATAGATTATTTAATCTTTTGATGTTCCTTCTTCAATTAAACTTGATATTATGGAATAAGATCTTCATTTATAAATATTCCTTGAAAATGCACTAAATATGCCATCCTTCGTGAGTAGAGCTTACCTCAATACTTATTAACATATGTTTACGTTCAATTATTTTTCCCAAATTTTTTCTTCTATGAAACAAGTTGTTTATATTTTCAACATATTTTATAGCTCTACCTTAACACATATTAATCTATATTTATGTATAATCATTTTTCCTATTGTCTTTTCTTCTATGAGACAAGGTGTTGCATTTGTAACTTATTTTCTAGCTCCTCTCTCTCTCTCTCCTCTACCCAACCAAAACAATAAGGTTTAAGAATATGTTGTTATAATAGTGATCTAGTTCTATAATCTTATACATTTCCTATATAATGAGTTTAATTTTGAATTTACCTTCTAGACTGTTAAGGGACAAGTTGATATTTATCGTTTTCTCTAGTTGTATCATGGGTGGGTTTAATAGTTTATTTTGTTGGGTGTGAGTCCCAAACAAAAAGTATTGGGTGCATCATATTTTTCTCCTTTAATGTTAAGATATATACCATACATTTACTTTAATAAAAGAAATCCAAAATGATGAGTTAGTAGGTGCATTGATTTCAATAACAATATGTTATAAAATGATTTGGTGCACATTGATTTAAAAATGGTACAATGCAACATCATTTGTTCGGTTGATTTGAACAATGGTATATAAATGATCCAATACATTGATGTGAACAATGATATTGTGTAAAAAATAGTATCCATTTATCAACATTATAATGCAAAAATTACACTTTACATTTAGGAATGCTATAATGCAAACAAATCTTGTGAAATAATTTTAGCAATGATATAGTGTGTTAGCCCTAAAGTTGAACCTAGACTACAAGGGTTCAAGATTAAGGTAATCTTAGATAGTAGGAATGGGACATCTACAGAATAAATTCTTATGTTTATTTAGTATTTTTGGTGGTAACAGAAAACATGAGTTATGTAGGATATCAAAACAAAAGACAGGTACAATATTGAATTTCAATACATGAATAGAAACAGAAAAATGACTGTGATCTTAAAACTATGAATATAAGAGCTCAGATAGTGTTTCATGATGGGGGCATAGTTGTATACTGTTTGGAAGAATCATAACATGAAATTTAGACCATGCATGGACAAAATACCAAAAGCATACAATTCATAAATTGAAACAGGATAGGCTCAAAGATCATATTTTAATTCATAAACAGTCATCTTCTACAAAAATTAAGATAAGAAATACATACATGCCTGTACGAGACAACTTCTCAAAATCAAATGTCCATCATGCTATTCCAATTCCAACCACTTCTTTTCAGAAGAAGAGCCCCCTGCTCCCCACTGCCCAATATTACAATCATGCCTCATATAAATATTTAGGTTGAAATCCTCCCTAGGAAGTCGAATTTCTAAAGATAGCAAAGATTACAATAAATTTTAGAACTGTCTGCCATTAAAAAATGGACTAAACTGCTGAAAAATGGGCTACAATTATGACTTTGTATCTCCTGAATCATGATAGTTGTGTACAATCCGGGAGAGGTTTTTGTGTATCAGTTTATTATGAGAAAAAACCTCTCTCAATTTCCTGAAATTCATTTCCCTTTGCTTGAAATCTGCATTCTAAAAACAAGTGTCAAAACAAAAAAAGTTTGAAATCCAAACAAATAGGACTCAGTAATGGATTCGAATCTCTCACTCTATGACACCTGTAAGAAAAATGAAAGAGGTTTTTATAGATAAATATGTTACTAAGATAAAACTCCTTCAATTTTTCAAAGCTCCCCTCCAGCTGTCCATAATCAGCTCTGCAAAAATATGACTCATACTAGAATTTCCGCACTCAGAAAAATAGGCTGAAATGATGAGCTCGAATATTTCAATCCTTGATAGCTGTGTAAAAAGTGAGATAGGTTTTTGTAGTTCTATATATTAGGAATAAAACCTCTTTCAGTTTTCCAAAATTCATTTTTTATTGGCCACAATTTGTTGCTGAAAAAAGATGACGAAACATGGCATTTCTAGAAAAATCTACTTTCATAAATTCTCCAAGTGATATTGTTTTGGACACATTATTCCTCAAAACTTCTCGTGTACCTACGAGGTTATCTCTTCAAAATGAACCTGTAACAAATGCTGTGAAAACCCTACCCTGGAGGGTTAATTTCTTTGAAATTACATTTTCCTGTCCATCAACTCTATTGATTTCGATACCTAGAGGAAGTACTCATTTACCGTCATATTGCCAAGTGTTGAGTGCAGCCAGCTGCCACGCCTCATGAAGTACCAAATTCATGTATGTGGATAATTCATATCAAATTATAATTAATATAAATCATAATTATGAACATTTAAACCCCTGTTAAATCATAATTCGATATTTTTGCAGAACTGACAGCATTTTCGAATTCATAATTTTGGCACATGCTGTCGGTTTGATATTCAAATCAAATTTGATGAATTTTAAATTTTCCAAACATTTGAAATGTTGTTTTGAAGCAGGAAATTAAACTTTATTTAGAACATAAATATGAAAATGAGCCTGATCCTATTTAATCATGAAAATATGACAAATGGTAAAATAAAACTTTTAAGAAAATGGAGGGAATGCATAGGCTAGGCAAATGGAAAAACTGAATGAGAATTAAGTAAGGGTTGTGTAAATCTAAAGAACAATACTAGAGATAACATAGCGTAAAACAATTTGATACATTAATCTCAACAATAACACAATGTAAACTAATTAGTTGCATTAATTTCAACAATAAGATACTGTAAAACATTACTTAACTTGTTTTAACAATATTACATCCCAAAACAATCTACAATTTACAATAATCTACAATTAATGATGATATGACTATAAAACCAATAACATTTATGTAAAAAAGGATATTAGTATGCTAACCATGAAGATAAACTACATTATCTATAAAAGATAGAACGAAAATGTTCATAGTAAACATAATCTCAAAAATTTGACAAAAATAAAAATAAAATATGACAAAAATACAATCAACATATATTGCAAAAGAAAGAATCCCAATATAATAATGAACGTATAGATGATTTATCATATTACTAAACAAAACCATTGCCGAGCAAGAGAAGAGTTTGATGGGCCAATCAACCTTAACAAAAAGATAAGTACACATAAAATTCCTATCGTGTAGGTATACGTTTAAGGATATAGATTGAAGATATCCATAGAGCTCAGTATGCGATAAGGCAAACTTCAAGGAGGAGGTATTGTGCATAGTATGTCAATAACGATATCGTTCCCTCTCGCAACTTTAAGTTGGTATTCTACATGTCCCCCGTAGTAGAGTGGTTGAGGGATCACCATATCTCACAAATTTAAGTTGGTATTCAACATGTCCCCCATGGTAAAGTGGTTGAGGAGTCACCACATACAAGGGAAAAGCCCGTTACATGTGTGAGGATTTTTCCAAAAATATTAATGAAAGAATTAATAAATTATATAAATATGGAATGATTTTTAAAGGAAAATGAAATGAAAGTATTCATAAATTATAATTTTTTTTATTAAAATAATATTTAAATAAAGTATTTAAAAATATATAAATTTGGTATGATATGCTACAGGGGACTTATGTAATGCATGATCTAGTATAAATGGTGATTATCTTAATATTGTAGTGATTGATCTAGTATAAATGGTGATTATCTTAATGTTGTAGTGATTAATATCTAAACATGAATAAGGGCATGGGGTAGATAGATGTAGAGACAAGAAAAAGAGTTTGGCCATATATGTAAAAGACACAATATTGGTGTAGGTGTTGGTGGGTGTGTGGAAGTGAAAATATAGAATGTGACATGATTGGTTGCATGAGTTTAAGGGAATGATAAGAACTCGGATAAAGGGATGAGGATAATACATTATTGGTTGGATTATTTAGAAAAGGTTTAGAGCCACTAGAAGAGGGTTAGAGTCACTAGAGCTAATAGTACAATCATGCTATGGATTTTTATGACAGTGGCACTATAGTGGAGGATGAAAAAGGATAGGGTTGTTACCTAAAGATATTAGAAGGATGTGTTGGCAGTGGGATGTCATGGGAAAAAAACATTTATGGTGGGTAGACTATTTGTTAGGGTTAGTGTTAGGGATAGGGTTTAAATTACAAAAGGTGATGAAACTAGGGTGCTTATATACTTTTCATTCTACATGAGGGCATGCAAAGATTATTTGCTTAAGGTGGTGCTCTCAAATATTTCTACTTTATTATGAAAAGTACTAAGGAAACTAGAATTAAATTTAAGCATAATTACTACTTTAAAGTTCTAGATCTAAAGTTGGGGTTGGAGTTTCGTGAAGACCTCTATATGTTGTTGCATACTTTTTCCCAAGCTTGTCACAAATGCAATTGTTGCTCACTTTTTCCCATGCTTTTCACAAATGCAATTGTTCCATACTTTTTCCCCAAGCTTGTCAAAAATGCAACCACATACACATTAACTTGGATAAGTAAAGTGGAGGATAAAACTGTCTCCTCAATGCTCTGTATGATGTTTTCCATGTAATGATGTGTCCACTCTATGTAGATCTCTAAAGTACTATGAAACTTCCATAGAGTTTGAGCAAGTCTTTCTGAGTGATTGCTTGCAAGTAGACATTGATATTTAGTCATAGATGGGCATATTAGAAAATAATTTCTTAGGATATAGATATTGGAATCGAGAACATCTCCATGGATTTGTCGACCATATTTTAGCAAAGAGCTTGCGGTATCAGTAAGAGGGTAGAAGTAGATGTCCTAAGTCAATGACATAGAGATTTATCAAGTCCACTAACCAATTTGTAGTGGTGAAGGCATGTCTTTCACATCTTAAGAGCGATCTCAAAAGGAAGATATTATCGAAAATAAAGGTTGTAATCACAAAGTAAAGGTGGAACATATAAAATTAAACCAAAGAATAAAGGGTTGGCTAGGGAAAATGGATAATACCAACATGAGATTGTTGAAAGAGAAGATAAAACATAAATTGGAGAAGATAGATTTAACTCAAGAGAGGACTACAGGTGGGAGGGTGGCTTGCAGAGAATCAAAACATAAACAAAATAGAGTAGGCATTGAGTTTAAGTAACTACATTTATAAAAAAAATATTTTATTGCACAACATGCAATTCTCATAAAAACAAATAAATAAATGTAAAAAATGTGAGCTTAAATAAAAATAAATAAATTATAATGATTTCATTTAAATATAGATATATCAAAAATATCTTGATATTTGAATTTTTTCTTTGTAAAACAATTAAGATAAACAAATTTACAACTTAATAAATAGAATTCTTATGAATATTAGATAGATCACGATTTAAGATAGATCTATACTAATATATACATTTATTAGATTCAGTCAATATACAAAAGAACCAACATAAAAATAAATAAATAAATAAACAAACATTAATAAATTAAGAAACAGAAATTAAGAAACCCAAAGCAGAGGAATAGCAAAAAAATGATATGTGAGGTGGGAGGCTGAGCTCCAAAATATAGAGCATTGGATGAAAGAAATATTCTACACTTGAAAAAAACAAGGTAGGGTAAATATTAATATATTTATAACCGAGTTGTCTAAAAATTCCAGGATTTGGTTAGAATGGTGGCTTTTCATTGGAATCAGTTTTTTATTTTTATTTTGTAAAATATGATTTTAATTTTGTTAATCGTAATTATGTTAATGGTGATTTTGATGTTGAATCAGTTTCTATCATCAAAATCATCCAAATCACCAGTTAAATTGAGATTTTACAAAATAAAAAATAAAAAAGCAGGATTCCAAAGGCATGTCCTTCCTGTGTTTTTAGAAAACTCCATTTATAAGTCAAGAATGTGTCCAACCATGGATGGTGGATAGACATCTTATGGAGGCAGTTAAATTGAGATTTTGCAAAATAAGAAAAAGCAGGATTCCAAAGCCATGTCCTTCCTATATTTTTAGAAAACTCCATTTATAAGTCATGGATGGTGGATGGACATCTTGAGGAGGCGGTGGTTATTGCTACAATGTTCATTCATAATTTCATCGGTAGGTACAAGAATTTTAGCAATTTACGGATCGATAATTTGGAGATGAGTCTTCGACTCTGACTTAGGGGCGCAACTAGCGAGAGTGAGAGTCCATAAACGTGTATCTTGGTGCAGCTCAGAGCCCACGTACCCTAACCTGATACTTCACCTCCTCGCAGCAATATATCTCCAACTACCAGAATGGATCAGCTTTGTTCTCCGCTCTGCAATTATCAACAAATTTTGTTTTCAATCACTGAATTAAGGAGGATTCGCCATAAGTCGCCTTTCCATTTAAGTTGCCAAGAAGACCAGAAACCCTAATAAGTAAAAAAGAACTTGTCTCACACTTAGACTTGGTCTCACAGACGTGAAATGAGAGGAGCTTCAAAGATATCAATGCTCACAGCGACGACATTTCGAACCCAGTTTCTTTCAAAGTCGTTATCGTAGACAGTGAAATGAGAGGATGCGATGAGATTGGATACCCTAATAACACTTTGGCTTGACGGTGAAATGAATAGATGCGTGAAACTTCTTCAAAAAGAACCTCAATGACGTCCATACTTACAATGCCGTCGACATCTCCAACAACCGGAATGGATCGGATCTTGTTATGACACGTATGTACTACAATTGTATGCGTCCACCTCTATCGATCAACATTCCTGCTGCATCTGTATTAAATAACCTCCATCAGACTAAATAGTGTTAGGGAAGCAGGTCTAAATGTTGATTTCAAACAAATTTTTAACTGCTTCCATTGTGGAAATACATCCGTTGTGGAAAGACATCCGGAAGAGTAGCCCAGGCGCCTCCTGCAGAGTGAAATTGCGGCCTGAAGTTGTACACTTGTAACCCACGTTGCATCCAAATTCTTTGCATCCTTTGCATTTGTAAGACGTCAGCTCCTCCAATCGGTAAAGTTCGTGCTCATGGCAAGGCTCTGATGGATTTGATTTACAGTCTGCCATGAAGAATCACAAGCGCACTTGAAAGGAATACAAAGTATTTGCTCTCGCAACTAAATGCAAATGCAAATAAGTCGCCGGCCCATTGTCCTATTTAGTGGATCCGCCGTTGTTATCACGACACACGGTGAAGTGACAGGCTGCGAGAAACTTGGTCCACAGAAGGTGAAAGACATCACTAATTACAGCCACGATGACGTTTCTGTAGTTCAAATTACGTTGTTCCTAACTTCAAATCAACTCACACAATAAGAAAAATAGCGTTATTTGTATTTTATGGTGTTAAGGTGGTGGTATTAGCATCAATTACAATTTTGTGGTGTTAAAGTGGTGATATTAGCATCATTTACATTTTGTGATGTGAAGGTGGTGTTAAAATAGTGTTAATATTATTAGAAATTAAGTTTCTCCATAAGAAAAATGGCATGTTGGCATGTACCATAAATGATATTAAGTTATTATTTGTTACATGGATATGTCCATGTAGAATTTGATTATGAAGATTTGCCCCATAAAACATAATTATTTTATAAATAGCTTAATTAAATTATTTTATTATTCATTTAAGTAATCAAGATAAAGATTAATTTATGAGCTTTTATACCACTATCACAACAAATTCATTTGTTTTTTTTGCTATTTAAACAAATAAATTCACGTGATTAGGTTTTGCATCACAATTTTCTAAATAATTCAATTCCATTATTAAATTTTAATATTATTTACATAAATAAGGACATAGATTCTTAATATTAACAAATAATAAAAAAAACAACAATTTTTAATTTATTACTATTATATAGTAATAAAATTTATTTGAATTGATATTTTATTATTCAATTGAGAAAAAAGGCATTGAACTCATGAAATTTATTGATAGACATTAGTGTCATTATTAATTTTTAGCACAAAGCATGGATCTCATATCCATGGATATGTTCAAAGGGGAAAACCTCTAGGTTTGGTCCTAAAAGAAGCTTTCATGAATCTAGGATAAAAAAAGACACTTCAAAGGTCACCACACATCTTCTTAAGAATATTCTTGGCTTATACATATGGGCATGACACTATTATAAGGTTTTAAAGAGTAATCATAAAGCTAGATAAATATAATATTGGGAAGTACCATATAGTGGTGTTAAATGCTTATTTTGGCATGGACATGCACAAATAGGATTTAATTATGATAATTTGTACCACAAACACAACATCAAAAAGTAATTATTTTGTAAATAACTTAATTCATTTTTTGTTTCATTCAATAAATGCTCAAGATTAATTTATAGGGTTTTACATCATAATGACCACAAATTCAATTATTTTTTTTTAACTATTTAAGCAAATAAATTCACATCATTTATTTATGAAGCTCTACACCACAACCCCTAGAAGTTCACAAATAATTATTTTATAAATATTTCATTAATCCATTTTTAATATTGTTTAAGTAAATAAATACCTAGGATTCTTAATATTGACAAATAATTAAATGCAACCATTTTTAATTTATTATTATTATAAAATTGTAATACAAGTGATTTGAATTGAAATTTCATTATTCAATTGAGTTAAATTTATTGATTTTATTAAATTTCTTGATAGTTATTAGTATCATTATTAAGTTTTGAGCACAAGGCATGGGTCTCAAATTCTTGGACATGATAGAGGGAGGAAACCTCTACATTGGACCCTAAAATAAGACTTTAGGAATCTAGGACCAATAAATATGGTCGACACACATCTTGTGAAAATATTCTTAGTCTCTATGTGTAGGCATTAGTGTCATTTTAAGGTTTTGATTACTAGTGATGGGTTTACTACCCCTCGATCTAGTTAAGAGAAGAAATTTAAGTCTTAGGATAAATGAAGCTTCTAGGTGTGTAGTGATAATAATGATGTGTTGAGCCAATGAAATTAACCTTTTGAAAGGACCCACATGTCATTATAAAAGGATATAGTGGGGAATTGAATGAAATAAAACTATATATAAGTCTTTGGGGCATAGACATGGTTAAGGAAGGAAACCCGGGACTTGGATGTTAGAGGAAACCTATAGCAAGTATACCTTAAACCACCACATGAGACCTCTTAAAGGTATCCATGGCCTAATATCGGGCGTATCAATGTCGCTAAGAGGTTTTAAATACTATATATGGGTGTCAAGACCCTTGACATGTTTGAGGGAGGAAATCCATGCCTTAGTGCGATATAATAATTAGCATGTATACCTTAAACCACCACATGAGACCTCTTAAAGGTATCCATGGCCTAATATTGGGGGTATCAATGTCACTAAGAGGTTTTAAATACTATATATGGGTGTAAAGACCCTTGACATGTTTGAGGGAGGAAATCCATGCCTTTGTGCTTAATAAAATATTGTGGGCATCTAAGGCAAAAAAAAACATCTTGAACAACTACACATTTCCTATTAGGGTTATTATCTACCTCTAAGTGAGGGCATCGACACCATTATGAGGTTTTTGCTAGTAAATATGGCTATTACGATTTTGTATAATGGTATAGGAAGAAACATGGTCCTTAGGCCATAATGGAATATTTTCAGAAACAAACCTATGAACTTCCAATGTTATCCTTGGCAGATGAGTGCTGATATAAATGACACCAGGTATTTGTCCTAAAACCTTAGACATACTCATCAGAGAAATCACAGGACTTAGTCCATAAAGAAAATTTTTGTGCATCTAGGTGTTAGGATATTTGGACACTTAGGAGTTAGTTAAGATCAACTTGTGTAATATATCTGTTAGGTAAAGTGTGTTTCTTTAGTATGCATTAGTATGCATTTGTAAATATTTAATCCGACGGCTCAACTTCTCTTAGATTATACCTACCCTTGATTTGTGGCTTAACATCTGATTGGTCCATGATCTCTATTTAAAGAGCATGGAGGTTCATTGGAAAGTTGATCGATTATGAGCAGCTCATTTGTAACTTTCTTTCATTGCATAATAAATTGTTTCGTAGAAGCTATTTGGTCGGGGCCATGGAGTGTTTCCCTCTCGAGGGTTTAAACCACATCAAAACATCGGTGTATCGATCTCTGATCTATTTATGTGAACTGGTTTCTCTAGGTGTTTGATCTTTTGGGAGTACCCTGTGTACCCGAATATGGTATCAGAGCTTTTATGAAGAGCCGCTTCCGGTTACGATCTAGATCTTGAACAATTGTTGCTGAAACTTGAAAGGGTTTCTGGTTTTGGTATTTCTGTACATTTTTGGGCTATGGGAGGTGTTCCATTGTGTCCGGAGCGTCATTTCCATTAGTAAATAGTTTTCGTTTAATCGAAAATGATTCTCGGTTGCTTCAGAAATGCGTATTTTATCAGATCTGAAGATATAATGTTACAGTGATGTTTTTTTAATTTCTATTTTTTTTTTTAAATCTCATATTTTATCAGTTTTTATTATTAGATTTTTTTGTTTCGGATTGTTTCTTTCCCTATCTATGTATGCTCTTTTCCATGCACCTTGAGCGATCTCGGTGAATCAGAAACATAAAGGGAAAGGGTCTTTATCGACTGCGTATGCTCTTCGCCGTGCACCTTGTGCAATCTCGGCAAATTAGAAACAGATAGAAAACATAGAATTTCAAAGCAAGCTAACAATATCTAACCCCACAAGCATGGAAAAGTTCGTTTGTTTTGGTTTATGGTGTGATTTGCAGGAAAAAAAGGCAAGCATGGAAACCAAGCAAGAAGAGTAAAAAAATAAAAATAAAAACCCCTTCCTCCTTCCCATATTTTACATACCTTTTAATCTAGCTCACTTGGTTCAAAGTTGCTTTATTCCTTAATAGGTCTTGAGTTCAAGTTTAGGAAGTTACTTTTAAAAGAAAAAGTGCATGCAATTTCTATTTTCAGGTTACTTTATTGTAAAAGTGCATCTCACTTAAATCATAAAAAATAAAAATAAAAGGTGACTCACTTAAGTTCCTTTTAATTGTTGCACTATTTAAAGTAACATCATTGTAAAAGTGAAATCACTTATTTTACAAAGGTGATTCACTTAAAACAACTTTCTTGTAAAGTGATTGTCAAAGGTTCATTTTGGGAAGAGGGGGGTCCTTTTTTTTAGCTGGTCATTCTCTATCTGCCACGTCACTATTGGGGACATCTTCAACATTTTCTTTGATCAAACATAACTTCATCATATAGAGTCAGTTTTCGGTGTCGTTTTTTATGAAACCACCTATTTTTTCAAGCTCTTCACATCCAGACTATTGGTTTTTGCTTTTACAACTATTAATTTACAAATATGGCCACCCCTTGTGATATTCTATTTACGAGTTCCAACTATTTCTCATGGAAATATCGTATGGAGGATGTTCTACGAAGTAGAGGACTTTTCAGAAATACCTCAGGGAAAGAAACAAAACCCACTGATGATGATAAGAAAATCAAATGGGCAAATAGACGTGATGAATCTTGAGGATTGATTGGGATGTCAATCTCTACTGATTTACGATTCCACATATCTAGAATTGATGAACCTAATGCTGCTTGGGACAAGTTGGAATATATGTTTGGTAAACACAATGAAATTCGAGGTCACCAACTCAAAAATGAGTTGATTTCTTTAAATCCAAGTGATTTTTCATGCATACAAGATTATTTATCTAAGTACAAAACTATTAAACTCTTATGTCAAGAATGCAAGATTAAGAGGGAAGACCAACAATGCATTTATCATATTCTTTCCAAACTTGGACCTGCATATTCTGTTTTTGTATCTATATTTTACTCCATGAAAGAATCCTTGAATGTAGCTAGCTATCAAGAGCCTAGTCTTGAATCCTTTTTTTGATTCCTTGATTAGAGAGCAAGATAAGCTCCTCCATCTTGGAATAATTAACAATGTAGATACATTTGGGAAAGCCTTATTGTCCCAGTAGAAAGAAAAGTCCAAGCCTCCCAAGAAACAAAATTTTCATAATAATAAATCAAACAAGGGTCCCAAACCCTCTTAGTCAGCTCCTCCTTTAAAAAATGACAAAGGATCCAAGCCAAAAGGCAAGAAGACTGGGCATCCTTTCAACTATTGCGAGAAAGATAATCATGATGAATCTAAGTGTTTCAAGAAGATGGCAGCCTTGGAAGTAGCAATGAAGAAGCACCACATCAGTTTAGATTCGCCTTCAGAATCTACCTCTCATGGACATGTGCTTTGTGCTTCTGGTTATTCTTATAATGCATCTTCTTCTTCTACTTCAAATGAATGGCTCATTGATTCTGGAGCATCTTATTATATGGATAAGGATCAAGCCATCTTTTTCTACTATGCATGAATGTAACAACAAACAAATATTTGTTGGTGATGATAGATCTCTAAGTGTTGTAGGAGCTGGAACAGTTCTAGTAGATAATGGTCATTTCAGTGACGTACTATGTGTTTCAAGAATTTCCTACAATTTGTTATCAGTCTATCAAATCACTCATTCTGATGAAGGTAAAAATTTGACGTTTACACCTCACCAAGTTGTAATCAAGGATTTTAAAGATCCTCAATAGGCCCTAGCTACCAGAATTGTTGATGATATTACCAGGTTGTACAAATTTAACAAATTTGGGTCATCACATTTTCCTTCGGTTGTTGTTGCTCATAGTGATAACTTGAGCAAACTTTGGCATGAGCGATTTGGTCACTTAAATTATCGCTCATTGAAACAACTATGTAAAGACAATATGGTGATAAGTCTTCTGATTGTATCTTGCAGGGATGGCGTCTGTTCCAGTTGTGTACTCGAAAAAAATCATCAAGACAATTTTGAAAAACGTGCCTCTTGGCACACCTCGGTTCCCTTGGAGCTTGTGCATAGTGACTTGTGTGGTCCTCTTCCATTTGCTTCCTTTTCTGGTTTCAAATATTTCTTAACTTTCATTGATGATTACACCAGACGCACTTGGGTTTATTTCCTAAAATTTAAAGCGAAGTATTTAACATGTTCTTGGCTTACAAGGCCCTTGTTGAAAAACAATCTGGTCATCAAGCTATTAAGTTGAGATTTGACAATGGAGGAGAATATGTTAACAAAAAATTCACTACTTTCTACATTGAACAATGAATCCAACAACAACACACTGTTTCATATACACCACAACGAAATGGTGTCGCTGAATGGAAGAACCGCATTTTAAAAGAAATGGCTAATTGTATGATCCAATCTAAGGGACTAAGTCTTCAATTTTGGGTTGAAGCCATTAATTGTACAAATTACATAGTTAATTGCACCCCCACTAAAGCTTTGCATGGTATCACAACGGAAGAAGCATGGAGTAAAATTAAACCAGATGTAAGTCACTTCCGTGTGTTTGGTAGTGAAGCATGGGCTCACATTCCGGATGAAAAACGGAAAGCATTGCAGCCTAAAAGTGAAAAGTGCATATTTGTTGTATATTCTGAAGATGTAAAAGGTTATAGACTTCTTCAACCAAATTCTCATGATGTAATCATTAGAGGAGATGTTAAATTTGATGAAAATCTCTTGGCCTGTGAGCCTAACTCAACGATTGTGCCATCTTTGGCCTGCGAGCCTGATTCAACGATTGTGCTTTCTTCTTCTTCTTCCAACTTCTTTGACAGGTTTCCAACTCCAGTTTCTAATGATGATAGTGAGGATGAAAATCCACCTCCTCCTGCTCATGTTCCTCCAGTTGCACCAGCACAAGTGCTTCCTCAATGGGTTCGTTCAACATGTGAAGCAGCTGGTGATCTTGTCGGGGATACTAGAGATCAACATCGAACACGTTCTCAGTTTTAGCGAGCCTCTTCTCTTTTGGCTCAAGTTTTCGAGAATCATGATCTAGAAACTTTTGCAGAAGCTTCAGGAAATCCAAATTGGGATGCAGCTATGGATGAAGAATATCGTTCCTTAATGGTGAACAATACTTGGGATCTTGTACCTCTTCCAAAAGGAAGAAAACTTGTTAGATGTAAATGGGTCTACAAAACTAAGTATGCATCAAATAGAAGTGTTGAAAGACTTAAGGCAAGGTTAGTTGCCAAAGGTTTTTCCCAAGTTGAAGGGATTGACTACAATGAAACCTTTGCTCCTGTCGCAAAAATGAATTCCATCCGCCTTATTCTTTTCCTTGCAGCCTTACATAACTGGGAATTCCATCAAATGGATGTCAAGTTTTCCTTCTTACATGGTGATTTACAGGAGAAAATTTGCATGGTACAACCTCCTAGATATGTTCAGAATAAATCTTGCCTTGTCTGCCGCCTTAAGAAATCCTTCTATGGCCTCAAGCAAGCTCCTAGAGCTTGGTATGCCAAAATGGATAGCTTCCTACTTGACACTGGTTTTTCTAGATGCCATTCGGACCCCAATGTCTATACCAAGAAAGTAGGAAACCATTTCATCATACTTCTTCTATATGTTTATGACCTTATTCTTATTGGTAGTGACCCTAAGCTTATAACTCATGTGAAATCCAGTCTTAAGCAAAATTTTGAAATGTCAAACTTACGACATTTGCATTATTTTCTTGGTCTCCAAGTCCTGCAAACCAAAGAAGGAATATTTCTTTCTCAATCTAAGTATGCTTGTGAACTTCTTCGTCGTTTTCACATGGAATATTGTACACCATCCCCTTCTCCCTTCCATTCTGGAGTCAAACTTTATGCCACTTGTACTTCACCTGAATTAGATGCCAGCTTATATCGTCAGCTTGTTGGTAGTCTCTTATACTTGACTCATTCCCGTTCTGACCTTTCCTTTGCTGTTGGTCATGTTGACTGTTATATGCAAACACCTCATGAAAGTCACTGGAAAGCAGCTAAAAGAATACTTCGATATATTCGAGGTACAATTCAGTTTGGGATTCATTACAGTACACGAGGGAAACCTTTGTTGGTTGGTTTCACTGATTCAGATTGAGCCGATGATCCTGATGATCGAAAGTCTACTGCAGGTTATGTTTGCAGTCTGGGATCTGGACCTATCACTTGGGCTTGTAAGAAACAGCAAGCTCTTGCTCTTTCTTCAGCAGAGGCAGAATATCGAGCCGCAGTTAATGCTAGTCAAGAAGCTTTATGGCTTCAACAGATCCTTTTAATGTTTTGATTCGAGCATCAACAACCTACTCCACTTTGGTGCGACAATCAAAGTTCCATCAAGCTTGCCAAAGATCCAGTCCTACATCAACGCAGCAAAAACATTGAGCTACATATGCACTTCATCAGAAATCTTGTTCATGATCGTGTTCTTGAAGTGCTCTTTTGTCCTACAGATGATCAAGTTGCAGGCATCTTCACCAAGTCTCTTACGGAAGTGAAGTTTTCTAAACTTTGATCTATGTTAGGAGTTCTGAAATTTGTCATTAAGGGGGGATAGGCTCTAATGCCTCCTTCCTTCTCCTAATAGTGTCACTTTTGTAAATCCTTCAATCCTATCCCAATTGTTTCTTTAGGAGGGATGTTAGGATATTTAGACACTTAGGAGTTAGTTAAGATCAACTTGTGTAATATATCCGTTAGGTAAAGTGTGTTTCTTTAGTATGCATTAGTATGCATTTGTAAATATTTAATTCGACGGTCAGATATGTTGTGATCCGATGGCTCAACTTCTCTTAGATCATACCTACCCTTGATTCGTGGTTAAACACCCGATTGGTCCATAATCTCTATTTAAAGAGCATGGAGGGTCATTGGAAAGTTGATCGATTATGAGAAGCTCATTTGTAACTTTCTTTCTTTTCATAATAAATTGCTCCGTAGAAGCTATTTGGCCGAGGCCGTGGAGTGTTTCCCTCTTGAGGGTTTAAACCACATCAAAAAATCGGTGTATTGATCTCTAATATGTTTGTGTGAAGTGGTTTCTCTAGGTGTTCAGTCTTTTGGGAGTACCCTGTGTACTCAAACACTAGGGATAAAAGCGATGAATTAAAGTATGATATAGAATATCATGTATTGTATAAGATATCATTACAT
This sequence comes from Larix kaempferi, assembly GCA_027924585.1. Classification (NCBI taxonomy): domain Eukaryota; kingdom Viridiplantae; phylum Streptophyta; class Pinopsida; order Pinales; family Pinaceae; genus Larix; species Larix kaempferi. The sequence continues at coordinate 20,193,502 of BSBM01001402.1, read as the reverse complement.
TTAAAGTTGGATATGGATGGAAACATTCATTTTTGTGCATTAGGGATGGATTTCGGACCATGGTTCAGGAAGAAATTAAGGGAATTATACCCTAACATAAGATTATTAGGGTAATGGGAAATGTTCAAGGCCATGAACCATATCATACATTTCTAAATTGGATATTTTGAATAAAAGTTGGATATGGGCACAATCGAGAGTTCTTCAATAGTAGGATGGGTCTTAAGGCCATAACTAGAGTCATAAGAGGAAGGAAGGAGGATTATGTAGGTGTCCTAAGGACTTGGGAAGAACATTCAAGGGAAGAATACCATGTCTTTAACCTTAAAGAAACCATTGAATCATCCAAATCTATGAACAATGCCTTGAAAGACTATGCATGACCTTCTTAGATATCCATGGTGCTATGTATCTAGGCATTTTGGCCTTAGTCCCTTAGACATGGATAGTGGAGAAGACTTGAATCATAGTCCCTAAAGGAATATTCTATCCATAAATATATAGAATTTTTCCTCCACCAACTACATATGGACTCTTGAGAGTACAATTAGCTTATGATTGAGAATGTTGATGCCATTATGTGGTTTTGAGTAGTATCTACATGTCTCAAGGCTTTGGGAATGATATTTTAGGGAGATTACCATTCCTTTATCTCTAAATAAATTGTTGAGACATCGAAATCCATGAAAAATGCCTTGAAGCACCACACATGACTTCTTATGGGCATCCATGCCAATATGTATTTAGGTCTTGTTTCCTTGGGGCCTTCAACATGGTGAGTGGAGGAGATTTGTGCCTTGGTCCTTAAAGGAAGCTTCTAGCCATCCATGGATAAGAATTTTTCCTCAACCAACAACACACAAACTCCTAAGGGTATCATTGGCCTATGGTTGAGGACGTTAATACCATTAGGTGGTTTTGAGTAGTATGTATGTGTCTCAAGGCCTTGGGAATGATATTCTATGGAAGATGATAATGTCTCTCATCCTAAAGAAACCCTTGAGGCATTTAGAGCCATAAATAATGCCTCAAAGCACCACACATAGCATCGTAAGGGTATATAGGGTGCTATCATTTAAGTCTTAGGGACTTGGCACCTTGGACATTGTCAACGGAGGAGAATTGAACCTTGGGACTAAAGGAATATTCTATCCATCTAGGGATAAGAAAATTTCCTCCAACAAGTCATGTCCTATTAATGTGATTAGTTTCTAAGGGTTTTATTTGTTAGGTGTCCCAAGGTTTGAAACTCCACAATAGTGGGAGGCGACACTTAAAAATCAAGCCATGCTAAGTGTTGGTGTGGCCCAGACCGAGTGCAACCCCAGGGTTATTTTGACAGCTTAGATGCCCCTGGGTCATGGTTTCTTAGACCACATGCTAGTGAAGCAAGTCATAGTCATCCTAGCAATAAAAAATGAAGTTTTCCTCCACCAACCACTCATGGCCTTATGAGGGTATCATTAGCCTAAAAATTGGGGATGTCAATGCCATTAGGTGGTCTTGAGTAGTATCTATATGTATCAGGGCCTTATGAATGATATTCGAGGGAATAAGACCATGTGTTCGGTCCTAAAGAAACCATTCAGTCATTAAGAGCCATTAACAATGCCTCGAAGCACCACACATCACCTCGTAGGGATATTCATGGCACTATGTATCCATGTATTTGGGCCTTAGGGCCTTGGACATGGTTGGGGGAGAAGACTTGAACCTTTGGCACTAAAGGAATATTATTTCCATCAAAGACTAAGAAAATTACCTCAACCAACCACACGTGGCCTCTTGAAGGTATCATTGGTGTATTATTGAGGATATTAGTGCCATTACATCATTTTGAGCAGTATGTACATGTTTCAGGTGCTTTGCAATGTATCTCTAGGGAAGAGGATCATGCATGTGGACCTAAAAAAAACATTGAGTCATTTTAAGCCATGAACAATGCTGCAAAGCATCATGCATGACTTTGAAAGGTTATCCATGGTGCTTTGTATTAAGGTATTGTGGCCTTTGGGCCTTGGGGCCTTGGACATGGTAAGTGGAAGAAACCTGCACCTTAGGCTCTAAAGAATTATTATAGCCATCTAGGTCCAAGAGGGTTTCCTCCACCAATAGTGCATGCCCCATGAGGGTATTATTAGCCTATGATTGAGGATGGTGGTAGCATTAGTTTTTTTTAGAAACATGTACATATCCCAAGGCCTTGGGAATGGAATTTTAGGTAAAAAAACCATGCCTTTATCCCTAAAGAAACCATTGAATCATCCATATCTATGAACAATTCCTTAATGCACCATGCACAACTTCATAGGGGTATCCATGACACTACATATCCACTTCTTGGGGTATCCATGACACTAGGTATCCTAACTCCATTGAGGCATCCAAATCCATTAACAATGCCTCGAAGAACCACACATGACTTTGTAGGGTATCCATGGCACTATGTATCTAAGTCCCGTGGCCATGTGTCCTTCAACATGGTTAGTGGAACAAAGCTAAACATAGGGATCTGAAGGAAGCTTCTAGCCATCTATGGATAAGAAGGTTTCCTTGACTAACCACACATGGCCTCTTAAGGGTATCACTAAGCTATGATTGGGGATGTTGATTCTATTAGGTGGTTTTGATCAATACACATGTGTATTGGGGCCTTGGGAACAATTTTCTATAGAACAAGACCATGCCTTTGACACTAAAGAAACCATTAGGCATCCAAATCCATTAATAATTCCATAATGCACAACACATGGTTTCACAGTGTGTCCATGGCACTATGCATCCAAGTCACTGGGACTTAGGGCATTAGACATGGTCAAGGGAGGAGACCTCAAACTCGAGCCCTAAAGGAATCTTCTATCCATCAAGGGATAAGAATGCTACCTCAACCAACTGCACATGGACTTGTGAAGGTAGAATTGGATTATGATTGAGGATGTTAGTGCAATTATATGGTTTTGAGTAATATCTATGTGTGGAAAGGCCTTGAGAATGGTATTCTAGGGAAGAAGACTATGGGTTTGGCCTTAAATTAATTCTTGGGGCATTTAGAGCCATGAACACTACATCAAGGAATCATGTAGAAATCGTAAGGGTATCCATGGCACTATATATCTAGGTTTTGTCCTTGGGTCCTTGGACATGGTTAGTGGAGGATCCTTGATCCTCAAATCCTAAAGGAATCTTCTCGCCAGTTAAGGTTAAGGAGGTGGTCTCTGCCAACCAAAAATGGATTGTTGAGTGTATCATTAGCCTATGATTGAGGATATCAATTCCATTAGGTTGTTTTGAGTATTATGTAGGTTACTTAGGTCCTTGGGAATGATTTTCTAAGGAAGAATACCATTCCTTTGTCCCTAAAGAAAGCATTGATGCATTCAAGGAAATGAACACTACCTCAAAGCACCATGCATGAATTTGGAGTGGTATCTATGGCACTATGTATCTAGGTCTTGTGGCCTTGGGGCCCTGTACATGGTTAGTGGAGGAGATATAAACCTCAAGATCTAAAGGAATCTTCTAGACATCTAGAACTAAGTATGTTTCCTCCACCAACCACACATGGCCTATTGAGGGTATCCGTAGCCTATGATTCAATATGTTTGTTCCATTAGGTGGTTTTGAGAATTACAAAGGTGTCATAAGGCCTTGGGAATGGAATTCTAGGGATCAATACCATAGGACCACTCCTTTGACCCCAAAGAAACCTTTTAGGTATCCAAATTCATTAAGAATTCCACAAATCACCACACATGGCATTTTAGAGTATCCACGGTGCTATGCATCCAAGTCATTGGGACTTGGGGAATTATACATGGTCAAGGGAGGAGACCTCAACCTTAGGTCCTAAAGGAATCTTCTATCCATCCAGGGATAAGAAGGATACCTAAACCAACCACACATGGGATCCTGAAGATAGTATTGGCTTATGATTGAGGATTTTAGTGCAATTAGATGGTTTTGAGTAATATCTATGTGTGTCAAGGCCTTGTGACTAATATTATATGGAAGAATACTATGTGTTCGTCCCTAAATTAATTACTGGGCCATTTATCCCTCAACAATGCATCAAAGCATCATGCATGACTTCGTAGGAATATCCATGGCACTATGCATCTAAGTTTTTGGCCTTGGGGCGTTGGACATTGTTAGCATAGGACACATGATCCTTAAGCTCTAAAGGAATATTCTAGCTGTCTAAGGAAAAGGAGGTGGTATCCACCAACCACACATGGCCCATTGAGTGTATCATTACCTATTATTGAGTATGTAAGTGACATTAATATGTTTTGAGCAATATGTAGGTGTCTTAGGGCCTTGAGAATGATGTTCTAGTGAAGAAGACCATGCCTTTGGCCCTAGATAAATTGTCGAGGCATTCAAATCCATGAAAACTGCCTCAAATCACCATGCATGACAATGGAGTGGTATATGTGGCACTATGTATCTGGGTATTGTATTCTTGGTGCCTTGGACATGGTTAGTGGAGGAGACCTAAACATGATGATCTAAAGGAATCTTCTAAATATCTACAACTAAGTAGGTTTCCTCCACCAATCACACATGGTATATTGAGGTTATCATTGGCCTATTATTTAGTATGTTAGTACCATCAACTAGTTTTGAGAATTATGAAGGTGTTCTAGGGCCTCCGGAATGGTATTGTAGGGATGAAGACCATGCCTTTGGCTCTAAAGAAACCATTGAGGCATCTATATCCATGCATAATTCCTTAAATAATCGCACATGAATTTCCATGGGTATCCATGATGTTATGTATCTAGGTCTTGTGGTCTTGGGGACCTGGACATGGTAATGGAGGAGACCTACAACTCAGGAACTAAAGAAATATTCTAACCAAGTAGGGATAAGAATGTTTCCTCCACCAACAACAACTGGCGTTTTGGGGGTATCATTGGACTATGGTTGATGATGTTTGATCCATTATGTGGTTTTTAGAAATATGTATGTGTCCTAAGCCTATTGGGAATACTTTCCATGGAAGAATACCATTCCTTTGGCCCTAAAGAAACCATCGAGGCATCCACATCCATGAACAATGCCTTAAATAACCATTGGCATTTAAGTACGAATATTCATGCCATTGGGGGATTTTAAACACTAATAATGGCACTCAAGGCCCATGACATCATTAAGAAAAGAAAGCATAATTCCCTAAAGCAAGATTCTAGTTATCTACATCCAAGAAAAATTCCTTAAACCTCGACACATGACCTATTGATGGACTCACTTGCATTTGAGTGGTGATATGGATTCCATTAGAAATTTTTGAGCTCTAGGTATTGAGCTCAACAACAACATACCCCCATGGTTTTCAACAAAAAAGGAATATGCTATGTTGACATTGATCGTATCAGGTTATACTTTGTGGAAATGCATAGTATTGATTTCATATGGTAATGGTAAGTAATTAATGATGCAAATGAAAAATTGAAGTTAATTTGTTTATAGATCCAAATCAACCTAGACATATGGACACATACTTCAAACCTTTAATTTATGAGCTATTGATGCCTTGGTTATAATTTTTATTGAAACACTTCATGTGGTTATAATTGTTTTGTTTTAAAACATGGTATTAGATTCATCTTCTTTGCTTTTGGAAGATCCAAGGGATTTAATCTTGAGAGAGGTTAGACATGTGGAAATTCCTTGTGCTTCTTGGCCCTATGGGAACTTAGAGATGAGGAATTTTCAACTTTTTTAATTCTATAAGAGGCAAGAGGCAATTACATCTAGCCATGATAAGTCGACCAACATAAGTCAATGCATAATGAAACCAAATACATTGCTTCTTTATATGTTTAGCTAAAGGAGGAGGAAAATGAAACCCTACGTCATTGTTGAGTGATGTCGAAGATCTGGGAACAACATGGAGTTGTTGTTCTCAAAAGAGTAATTTTTACGGGCGAAATTTCGCCAATTGGCTATTTTTGGGGATTTTTTTCAAAAAATAAATTCGCTCTTTGGTCATTTTTAGTCTCTATTATCACCTATATTTACATCAAATATGTTTTTGGTCATAATATTCACCAAAATTTACACATTTCAGTAGTAAATTGCATGTTTCATATTTAATATTTGCTCACCTATCTATATACATGTTTTTTTCAATCCAAAATAATCACCTATGATACTATACTTAAGTATAATATTAGAATCCTTAAAAAATACCCTGGTTCTCAACTCAAAAAATGATCTTGTCAAGCTTTGCAAGTGCTTGGAGGACATGCAATGTTTATATTAACACAATAAATAATTTTATAATGCAACTATAAATGTTCTTCTTCTATTGAAACTAATAGAAGCATAAAATCTATAAAAGGAAAGTCATGTATTATAATAGAGGTGGGAATTCTATGAGAGGAAATTCCCTTTATGCTTCCCAAAGAAAAATTGATTGTGATGTTGGAATGCAATTGTTGACTAAAAGTTTCATTTGTTTCCTTATATGATGTGTTACGGTGCATCATGAATTGTCCATGCAAGTTTGGTAGTTGCATTAAATACATATATTGGTATAACACTTAATTGCTTATATTAGATACGTGAGATGTTAGATGTTAATTGTTTATGCTAGTTGCATAGTATAGATGTGCATAAAATACATAGATGGTCACTATGGTCACATTATGGGATTTTGGGGTTAGGGTCCTTAGGGGTTAGGGGGTTAGCCAGGGTTAGGGGGTTAAGGGATTAGGGGTTAGGTGAATTAGGGGCTTAGGTTTTAGGTTTTAAGGGGTTAGGGGATTTAGGGTAAGGGGGTTTAATGGTTAAGGGGATAGGGGATTCAATGTAAAGGGGTTTAATGGTTAATGGGATAGGCAATTCATGGTAAGGGGGTTTAATGGTTAAGGGGTTAGGCAATTCAGGGTTAGGAGGTTGGATTTGATTCCTTTTATGAAATTTGTTTCTAGATGTACACCATTTTTCTCTCCATTTATCTTTTTTGTCATTCCAATACTGCTTATAGAGAGAACAAGGAACATGAACAAGCATTGCATGAGGAGAACCCTAGTATTATTGATTCTTTTGGCACCCTTTGGGATTTATTTTGTATTATTATGTGATGTGTGTATTATGCTTTGTAGATAATAGATGTGAAACGTTTACATTTAAAGGAAGTGTGACCCAATTTTTGTTGAACTAGTGGAGTTATTTTTATTAGATAAGACATACAATTTTACTTAGGTTGATATTAGCTTATATACAATGGATATATATATATATATATATATATATATATATATAGCCATAAAAAATGCATATAATGTGTATTTTTCTTATTTTGTAGTCTCAAGCAGAGCTCATTTGTGGCAAGATGGGTGATAGATTGACGATCTTTTGTTGGGTTTGGATGGACATGAAGCTAAATAATGGAATGCTTTCATTGACAAGTTGAAATTGAGTTTCATTTACTTAAAGGAGGACGAAGATGGGTACCCGCACAAAGATGGTACCCAAAAAGGTTGCAATGAAAAATCTAGTACCCAAAAAGGTTGCAATGACAACGCGTGAGCGGAAAAAAAGAAAAGACGCGAACGCACCTCCAAACACACATACATTCTAATGCATCAAAAATGACGATCGTCCACATTGGTGAGTTGACATGGATAAAAGAAGCATGTACACACTATTAAAAGTGCACATGTGTATATGTATAACCACGCCAATAGATGTGCGCATGCATTATTAACGCATAAACAAAAATATGCATGCACGCGTTGTCAATGCATGCGTGCTCCTGTTATTTTTATAAAAAAAAAGTCTGCAGGTTTGTTATCACAATGACTAACCCGTGACCAAGCATTATAGGAGTTGGATCCATGCGAGCACGTTTTGTAGCACCCAACGACCTCCACTCAACATCAAACTCAGCCTCCACTCCATTGCTTCCAGTGCCTCCAAGTAGGTTCTCAACCATTCCTGTTTTTTTTGTTTTTCATTACAATTTTAAATTAAAAGAAAATACAATTAGTTAAAAAACCAACAAATTTTCATTGCAGATAAATTACACCTAACAAAATGAGAAACACACCACCACCATCAAAGGAAACCAGTGAAACCGAATCGTCAGACGATAACATTAACATTGGAATGGATAATGAACCTGATGATGAACCATTTGAAAACCCCCAGAATGAATTACATCAAGATTTAAACCAAATAAGGGTCTTAAGAGATGATTTGAAGAGAACCAAGGAGCCCTCTCAAGTTTCCCTAGCTACATCATTGAAACTATCAACATTGTCCACAGTGAGATCACTAATCTGAGCCAATATAGGGCTCAAATGAAGGAGCACTATTCCACTGGGATATCAAAAGAACAAATTAAAGACCTCAACATCATAAAATCACAATTGTACAACAAATTCATAGATCCCAGGATAGGGAAACCTCCAGATGTGAGGAAGAGATGGGTTTGCATGGACTGGTGTAATTACCAGCCATGGAGAGATAAGTGGGGAAAGAGATGGTTTATGGTGTTTTCAGGCCCCCGTGCAATAATTTTTGAGGTCCCACAGTATTTTCTTAGGAAATTGTTGGATGAGTTTGAGTTAGGATACCATGTCAATTATTTTGACATCACTGAATTTCAGGGTGTCGGTCTTAGCTCTGCCCAAGATCGATCTCAGGCCCACCACAACCCACTCTGAGGACCACCTGCACCCAGGAGAGAGCCAAACCCTCCTCCTCAGCCACCTGGGTTTGGTAGTGGCCTAGATGAGATTGATGACTTTGTTATATGTGCCACACGTCATCTTCTTAGACATACCACATTTGTGGCTATGTCTTCATAGAGATGGGAGGACAACAATGAGACACACACTACTACACAATCTATGGGTGGTGCTGGGACAGACCAGGAACAGGTGGAACCCAAGCGGGTCCATCTAGTTCGACTGGAATGACGACACATCGTTGTTCTCACTATGGTCATTCTTTCCATGGTCTTATGCAACAACATGCCACAGAGAGCTACATGGACCAGGTTAACTATTGTTTTATATAATGTTCAAGTATATATTGTATGTTATTCGATATTGTATTTTTTAATATATTTAACTTTGAATTACACATTTTTTACTTTATTTGTTTTAATGTATATTTATTCAGGGCCGAGTCTCCACCCTCCAGGTGGGAGGACATTGGTTCCTTCGACCTAGACCGAGCCATGGAAGCAGTAGAGAAGAATGTAGCACCATACATACATGTAACTTCTTTACTTTGAATAATTAGATCCATTTATGAGTAATTTGTGTTTGGTAATTAAATATCTCTATCCCTATTCTTGCATCTTGCCTTCCTTTCTTTCTCACACAAATTAGTTAGCATTGAGTAACCATTTTTTTATTATCATCGTTTAAAACTAAAATCAAAATGAATAATTCTCACAAAACATGTTTATCATATTATCACCGGATTTTACAGTTGTGTTTATCATATTGTCAAAATTATTGAGAGCTATAAATTCATATAATCTATCCAAACAAAAATGAAACCTTATCAAACATGAAAACCTAACAAAACTAGACATGTGTTCATGTTCACTTTAGGCATCCTTTGCTTCACCATTTTCAACTTCTTTCATTTATGATGCTACTTGTTCTTATTCTATGTCTTCATAATCACCAAGATACCATTGAAATGCATAGTATTTTGTACAAATACCATTCACTGAACCTATGGAAACTATACGGTGTTCAATCGAAGATTTATAGTTTCAAGCAAAACCTAGTGTAATGTTACGAGGCAGTTCTAAATATGTAGCGAACTTCTCTAACCTTTATCTATGTGCTGCCATTGTCTTTTCCATATCCAAAAGCCAAGCCAATTGGGCTTCATGATGACTACATATGCTTTGATTAATATGAAAAATTACCTCTTGTAAGGTGTTCATCTGTGCTAATAAGCACCTTAGGGCATTGTGAAGCTCTGTAAATCCACAATGAACACACTCATCATTTTGGTTGTTTTCTTCCATAGTACCAACATAAAATACAAGAGAAAGGATGCTTGGATAAATAACCTAAATTGCAAAGAAATTCCCTAAGTCTCCATTGAGATCACATAGACAATAAACCAGAAAAGGATTGCCTAAAAAACAAGAGTTCAAGTTTTCATCCACAAACCAACATTGGAAATTAAAATAATCATGTCATAGTCTAATTATTAACAAAGAAACAAATCAAACAAAAGTAGTTCCATCCTCTTCACTAGCCAACAACATTCACCACCACCCCTACAAATTATGAAGTAACCCAAAACCAAATTTTGGCTCAACCCAAATTACCATATGATGAAGTTTCTTGGCATTAATAGTCATAGATATCCTACACGCACCAAGATTTTCCATCCGAACCAAATTAAAACTCCCACTAGAGAATAATCCAAGTTCTAGTGTGAATTGATTACTTGAAGGAGGAGGACTTAAAAGTGATTTCCTCGACCACATCCATTTCCATTTATCACATAAATGCCACTAAGTTTGATTGCTAATGTATTTCATGAAGGAATTAAGTGATTTATAACACTCCTTTTTTCAATTTCACCATCACATTCACCATGGTTTATGTAAATCTGGTATCACATGAACAAAGAATATGAAAATATTCAATAAATTCAAACTTTGTAGCTATACCAATAATACCTCTAATGATTATAGAAATGGGAGAGAAATTTCCAAAATATGTCATTATTACTTGACCAATGATAAGAGAAGCGTCCCCAAAAATCAAAACATTCCTAATTTGTAAATTCTTCAAAATGAGCTTTCTTTGATACAAGGTGAGAACTCTTGATTGTCAATTTATGCTTCTAGTCCCTAAGTGAAGGCTAGTTCTTGTTTTACTTTGTGGTTGAAGATACCCCCTTGCACTTATTGACCATACGTGATTATCTCTGCTGTTGTTATTGTGGAAATTGATTTAAAGCTCTAATTGTTGTGTGTTTTAGTGTGGATTCTTGAGTCATTGATGTCATTTGTAGGTTGGTGGAATCTACATTTTGAATAGAAGAAATGATTGATAAACCTAAGAAAAAGAATTAACTCTACCATATTTTTAAGAAAAACAAAAATAAAAAAATGGCACATTCATAGTTTAAACAAGACATACCATGGAAACTTCTCAAGGATAAAACCAACAAAATAAGAACACATGATTCTACGTCCAATAAATCTTTCCATATCTCTCCTAGCTGCCTCATATCACAACGTTAATTCACTTAGTATATTTGGGCTCTAATCCAATTTGTATTACCGCTCTTACAAGGTATTCAAAATGATACTACAATCAATAAATCATTCACTAATTCACCCACAATACTCTCTACTTACACCTACATCATCTTGCCATTTCATCTCCTAAGTCTACCTACCCTAACAAATTGGTATACTTGGAACACTTCCATCCTAAACAAAAAATCTCACTTGGTGCAAATGTATATCAGATCTGAGTTGTCCCTAAACCATCAAGCCTAAATCCATACCATAATATTGTCCTACAACTTTACTCGGCTTCCTCCATACCAAAAACACACTTACTTCAATCCAAAACTAAACTTGAGGTGATATTTTGTTAGGAACCTATGTCAACCCTTATCTTTACTATGTTAGTATATTTTTGTTGGATGCATATGCTTTGTAAGTCGTCCCATAGTATTTGTTGATCCGTAGTTTATATTAACCCATAGCATTGGATGCATATGCTTTGTAAGTTGTCCCGTAGTATTATATGTCCCATGGTTTTGACTCATAGTATTGAACATAGACTTAGTATATAAGTGTGTGTTGAGGTCATTGAAGGCACCGTGAAGTTAATTGTATTGAGCTTGCTCAAATGAGGTTGCCCCCTCGAAGTGGCCCGTGATCAATATAAAAGTGATTTTGTTATATTATTTATGATATATCATGTATTTGCATTAATTAATTATTGTAGGTTCATCACATATGGTATCAGAGCACTTTCTTGGGCTCGCTGGGTGAAATTTCTGCCAATTTTTTTTTTCCATCTGTTGCAGGTTCGGATTTGGGAATAATCCCTATCCGCTTAACTGTGGGAAGTACTTGGGAATAATCCCTAAAATGCATTGTGAGGAGTACCACAGGAACACCGAAGTAGCTGGCCCATTGAGAGGACCTTCCAGCGAAAAGGGCAACAACTCCTACCTGATTAACTAGTTCCCACCCATGAGGTAAACCAAGAGCTGTCGTTTGTGGCAAATCGGTTATCAGTTTTACCTGATCCGTGGAGTGAGGGGTACTGCCCCAATACACAAGCCGTGAGACAGCATTGGTGTCCAAGTGACACACCTGAACTGTTAGGAAGCCGTACATACCTGGGGTCCATATCTATTTTCAGTTGAACTGTTACCAATCACTTCCACTCCATATCCAGCTGTTTCAGATCTATTCTGAAAGTTGTTCCAGATCCAATATCCATTTCCGATCCATCTGTTTTCGATCCCTTCTGCACCGTTGCAGATCCATCTGTTGCGGATCCCTTCCGCGCTACTGTTTCCGGTCCATTTTTGGAAAAAGAAAAAAAAATCCCTGGTTATGGTTCTCACCCATGCAGGAGCACACACCATGGAGGAAGCACTTGCAGAAATCCAAACCAAACTTAAAGATCTGGATGAAAAATTTCTCAGCCTCCATCTTTAGCATTCAGCCATGAACAATACCAAATAGCCATAATCTTTTGCATCCATCGGGTTCTCTTCTTCCAGCAATTTTCATGGGCCGAAGCTTGATTTTCCTCGTTTCAATGGTACTGATCCGACTAGATGGATATATCGAGCAGAACAATATTTCAGTCTGCATAATACTTCTGATGCCCAGAAAGTTCCACTTGCATCCTTTCATTTGGAATAGGAATCCCTTCAATGGTACCGTTGGTACATCAAAGCTCATCTCGAGCCAAACTAGACATATTTTTGCCAACTCATTTTGCCACGATTTGGTCCTAGTACTTTTGAAGATTTCATAGGAGCACTCACTAAACTTCACCAAATTGGAACAGTGAGAGAGTATCAGATAGAATTTGAGAAATTGGCCAATCACACAGAAGGATTGTCTGATGAATTCTACAGGAGTTGTTTTATCAGTGGTCTCAAGGATGAAATCCACTCAGAGGTCAAAATGTTTTGTCCCAACATAATGATGGAAGTCCTAAGGTTGGCTAAGCTGGCCGAGGACAAGATCGCCACTCAACAACGCTCCAAACCCACCTTTGTTCCCTTCAGAAATATGGGTTCCCAACAACCTCCCATCACGCCTGCTCCTCAACCAACTCCTATCAAGCATTGGTCTGAAATAGAAATGCAGGCATGCCGAGAAAAAGGGCTTTGCTACAATTGTGATGAGAAATTCACTCGGGGACATAGATGTGTTCAACAAAAGCTCTATCTCTTGGATGTGGATTCTCCGCCTTCCTTAGAACTTGGTGAAGAAGCTACAGATACAGTAGATGATCAGATCGACATTCAACACCCGCCTATTGACACCCCATCTCAGGACGACCCACCGGAGATCTCTCTCCATGCTGTAACCGGCGTCACCACCCCACAAACAATGAGGTTTAGGGGATACTTCAAGACTCTCCCTCTTACCATACTCATTGATTCTGGTAGCACTCATAACTTCATTAACCCTCGGATTTCCAAATAGGCTGATTGTTTTGTCCATCCTTGCTCCAAATTTGAAGTTATGGTTGCCAATGGGGGAACCTTACCTTGCAAGGGGAAGTGTCACAATGTGCGTATCTCTATGGAAGATTATAACCTTTGCTCTGACATGTTTGCCTTGTCCTTAGGCATATGTGATGTGGTTTTGGGTGTTCAATGGTTACGCACACTTGGCCCCATCTTATGGGATTTTGCTGAAATTTGGATGCAGTTTAAAGTCAATGGGGCACAACACAAATTTATGGGCTTACAACCAGGGTCTCTCTGCATCATCAGTTCACATCACCTGGAAAAAATCCTTAAGAAGAATTCACATGGTGTCATCGCTCATCTCAATTCCATTCAGATGCACCCATCAACAGTCTCCACTATTCCTTGGATAGATATGCAGGTATCTTTGCTGACCCAATGCGCTTGCTACCTTCAAGAGACCTTTCCAGTAAGAATTTAGCTACATCTACCTCTTAGCAGGAAATGATGGCTATTTTGCATGCAGTACAAAAGTGGCAGCCATACCTATTAGGGAATTATTTATGCATCAAGACTGATCTCCCGAGTCTATAAAATTTTCTGGAACAATGGGTCTCCTCCCCAGCACACCTGAAATGGGTTATCCAACTCATGGGTTATCCCTATGTGATCACTTACAAGAAGGGTAAGGACAATATGGTGGAAGATGCTCCTTCTCACACAATTGATGACCTAGTTTCTCTTACAGCTCTGTCTCTGCTTGTTCCAAATTGGTTGCAATCTGTTCAACAGGGCTATCTCTTCTATGAACTCCATGCTTCTTCATCAACAAGGCACTCTGGGTTCTACAAAATGTATGACCGGGAACAATGTAACTTCTTTTGGCAGGGACTAAAAATGACAATTCAACAGATGGTGGCTGACGATGATACTTTCCAAGTCAATAACGGGGAAACGACACTCCTTTCGGGATTGCTCAAACCCTTTCCCATCCCTACACAGCTTTGGCCAACTATTTCTATGGATTTCCTAGCAGCGCTCTGGTGGTACAATACCACATCTCAAAGGACACCATATGAAGCAGTCTATGGAAAAACACTGCCAGTTCTTCTTCCATACACCCTTAGCAGCACCCCAATTCAGGAAATAGACTCGGTTCTTCGAAACAACGATTAGATTCTTCTCATTCTGCAGGACAATCTTCACATGGCCAGAATTCGCCTGAAACAACAAGTTGATCAGCACTGTTCTGAGCGCATTTTCCAGCAGCTGACAGGGTTCTTCTTCATCTACAGCCTTCCAAGCAATCCTCCTTGACACTCCAAAGGCGTCAGTGGCCCGAAATGCAACTCGAGGATGCTACCGAGGAACTACTCCTTCAGATTCTGCAGCAATTTCTCCAACCAAAGCTTTGAGGACAAAGCTTTTTCTAAGGGAGAGGGGATGTTAGGAACCTATGTCAACCCTTCTCTTTACTATGTTAGTATATTGTTGTTGGACGCATATGCTTTGTAAGTCGTCCCATAGTATTTGTTGATCCGTAGTTTATATTTGCCCATAGTATTGACCCATAGTATTGGACGCATATGCTTTATAAGTCATCCCGTAGTATTATATGTCCCATGGTTTTGACTCATAGTATTGATCATAGACTTAGTATATAAGTGTGTGTTGAGGTCATCGAAGGAACCGTGAAGTTAATTGTATTGAGCTTTCTCAAAGGAGGTTGCCCCCTCGAAGTGGCCCGTGATCAATATAAAATTGATTCTGTTCTATTATTTCTGATATATCGTGTATTTGCATTAATTAATTATCGTAGGTTCATCACATATTTCTATTGCTGGTATAATCATATCATATTTGGATTAACATTTAAACCTATAAGACAATCACACATAACTCTCATTAAAAGGTAATGATTAGCTTATGTGATCATCTACTCCCTATTCTTGGATAGTATACTTTTACCTCTATTAAGGAAGTAATTGTTGGTCTCTGGTAATCATCTAACTTGCAATCATGTTTTTTTAATACTATCGTTTTCATTCTTCTTTCCATTGTGTTTAATATTGTTACTATTGTTTTTTATAAATTCAATCTAAATATTGTAGTGTCCACATAGGTGTCCGCGGGCTCTAGTGACCAACCATCCCCACCTAGGATCAGCTAATATCCACGTCTGCAGGTATCGTGTGTATTAACGTATAAATTTAATTTCAAATATGATGAATTTTCTGTGTATATTTATATTTTTCTATATTAAAATATGAGGTTATAAATGTGTATGTAGGTGCGAGCACCTAGGCCTTCCAGTGCCACTATCCCTCCCTCCCTGGCCTTTAGGCCATCGTATATGTCAGTTGTATCCCCTGGAATACATGCCCCCTTCCATGCATACATCCCCAACCCCTTCCATCCAGACCCCCCTCCCATCTAGCACCACACTTCCATCCATCTCCCCCTTCCGTTTCATATCCTTCGTTCCATCACCTTGTTGATGTACTTGTAACTTCGGAAGATATTCACTTGTATATTGCATGTATTGCATTTATATTTTATTGTATCCCCAACGGAGATGTATTATTCCTCCGATTGGAAGTGTTGTCATTTGTATTTGCAAGTGTCGCAAGTTACATTGCAAGTGTCATCATTTGTAGTTGATGGGTTATTAGACCACCTTGGTGGGGTCGGCCCTATATGAGTCATGTGGATGGGTTATTAAGCTTCCTTAGGAATTCGGCCCAAATAGGGTTAAAGGCCGGTTAAGTTGTTGTATAAATAGAGAGTGTGTCTCTCTCATTTTACTCATTCACTCACTCATCCAACTCGCATAGTTGAGAGACAAGAGTGTGCACGAGTGGAGGAGGAGTAGCTGCGGAAGACATCTATATTTTGGGGTTTGATCTTTGTGATCTTTGTATTGGTGCTTATTCTATCTTTGAGGAAGTTGTGGGGTTTTTGCCGGTAAAATGCTTTGTGTCCATTGTCTCTTGTGATTGTTATGTTGTGCATGTTATTCTCTTAGTGATCCTATTGAATGAAATTGTCGAAAAATTAACATGGTATCAGAGCTGACCTAAGAACAAGACATTGTGCAGCTGAAGAAGCTAGGGCTTCTTGATATTTGGGTTCTCTCTCCACAGTTCATCAAAGGCAAGAGGAGGCTAGGCTAGGACAAAGCTAGATCCTTCATGAAAGAAGGGCATATTTGTGGGTTACAGTGAAAGGTCGAAGGCATACAAAATCTACTTTCTAGGGTTCAAGAAGATTGACATCAACAGGGATGTAAGTTTTGATGAAAACTCAGCATACATCAAATCAAGGAAGACACCTGTTGAAGACAATGAAGAACCGAGAATACCCAGAACACTAGACACCACCATGAATGAAGCAATTCTAGAAGAGGATCGTGAAATAGAAGATCCACAAGAACTTGTAGATCCAGCCCATGAGAAGAACTCTCACAAGAGGAAACTGACATGGGATAGAGAGCTCATTCAATATGCAGAAAGGTATGGTTTTCTAGAGGAGGAACACAGAGAAATAAAAAAGAGAAGTTCACACACCAGCTATGTAGCCTTACTATGTGACATAATGAACAAAGAACCTTTCAGTTATGAAGAAGCAACATAAAAGAAATAATGGAAGGATGCCATGGTCGAGGAATACCGATCGATCATGAAGAATGATGTTTGGGATGTGGTTCCAAAACCAGAAGGGAAGTCTGTTGTGACATCCAAATGGATCTGCAAGATCAAGCATGCTGCAAATGGTAGCATAGAAAAATACAAGGCAAGGTTTGTGGCTCGTGGCTTCTCCTAGAAAGAAGGGATAGATTACGAAGAAAATTGTGCACCTGTAGCTAGATACACTTCGATTAGAACAGTACTTGCTCTGGCTGCAGTGATGAAGTGGAAGATACACAAGATGGATGTCAAGATAGATTTCTTGAATGGTGTAGTCGAAGAGGAAGTGTATGTGGAGAAGCCACTCTATTTTGAGACACGTGACAGGGAGTCATATGTGTGCAGATTGAAGAAATCCTTGTGTGGATTGAAGCAAGAACCCATGAATTGGTATGACAGGATAGACAGCTTCCTATCCAGTTCGGGCTTTACCAAGAGTAAAGCAGATTCCAACCTTTACTACAAGGTTGAGGAAGGCAATCCAGTTATACTACTACTGTATTTGGATGACCTGTTTGTGACAAATGAGGACAGGTTGATTGCTGACATGAAGAGGAGGCTTGCTATCGAGTTTGAGATGAAGGACTTGAGTATGATGCATTACTTTCTAGGTATGGAGGTGTGGCAGAGTGCAGATGGAATCTTCCTTGGATAACGTAAGTATGCAGTAGAGATCCTGAAGCAGTTCGGGATGATGGACTTGAAGGCCATGGCCACACCTATGGAATCGAACCTAAAGCTACTAAGTGATGCTTCATCAGATTCGTTTGATGCCACGATGTATCGTCAGATGATTGGGTCCTTGATGTACCCGACGAACATGAGACCATATATTTGTTTGCAATGAACACATTGAGCCAGTTCTTGACAGATCCTAGACATGTTCACCTGATTGTTGTAAGGCATATTTTGAGGTGCCTGAAGGGTACGGTTGATTATGGGATCAAGTATGATGCGGATCAAAAGTTTAACCTGGATGGTTATGTTGATTCAGATTGGGAAGGCAATGTTGCAGATAGGAAGAGCACTTCGGGGTGCTGCTTCAATATGGGATCGGGTGTGATCTCTTGGTTTAGCAGGAAGCAGTCCTGCGTAGCACTGAGTACAGCCGAAGCACAATATGTAGCAACTTGTTCAGCTAGTTGTGAGGAAGTATGGCTTAGGAAGCTACTGTCTTATTTATTTGATCTCCAGTTGGATGCTACTTGTATCTTCCGTGACAACCAGAGTAGTGTGAAGTTGTTTAAGAACCCAATGTTCCATGATAGGTCAAAGCACATCGAGATCAAGTATCACTATATCAGGGATATGGTGCAGAGAGGAGCAGTGAAGCTCATGTATGTTGCAATAGATGAGTAGATTGGAGATGTGTTGACCAAACCACTAGTGAGAGTGAAGTTCGAGTACTTCAGAGAGAGGCTTCGTGCTCTTCCAATAGAATATATTTCTAGGAGGAAGTGATGGTACACATTTGCAGGAGCCATTCCAAGCATGGTGTTAGGAGGATCCTTCCCATTGTTGTGGATGTAAGTGTTGTGTGATGAGCATCAAGACAAAGCTCATGATGACATGCATCAAGATGATGCTATGTATGATAATGATCAGGATGATCATGTGATGATGATGTGCATCAGGATGATGTACTGTATGATGATGATTAGGATGATCATATGATGATGATGTGCATCAGGATGATGTATTGTATGATGATCAATATGATCATGAGTATCAGGTTGATACTCCGTGGTTGTGGATAGGTTGCGCAGGTGCATGTAAAAGATCCTGGAGATTCGGACAGGTTGTGTTAGGCACGTTAAAGATCCTGAGATGCTCTTTAGAGATCTTGCAGGTCGCAAGACACTCTTTTAAGGTTTTGAAAGGGTCACATGTAAAATATCCTGGAGATCTGGACAGGTTGTGATAGGCACGTAAAAGATCCTCGGATGCTCTTTAGAGATCTTGCAGGATGCAAGACACTCTTTTAAGGTTTTATGAGTTCACATGTAAAATATCTTGTAGATCCGGACAGGTTGTTCTAGGAACGTAAAAGATCCTAGGATGATCTTTAGAGATCTTGCAGGTTGCAAGACACTCTTTTAAGGTTTTGTGAAGGTCGCATGTAAAATATCCTGGGAGATCCGATAGGTTGAGCAGTAAGCTCGTAAAAGTCCTAGGATGCTCTTTCGAGTTTTTGTTGACACACGTAATCAACCCTGAGAATTCCACATGATGGCCAAAGATGATGAAGACCTATAGGAGGATAGGCCTACAACCAGCATGAAAAAGGGTTGGCTCTGTAGAACTTTCTATGACGAGAATAATTGAGAGATAGCACTAGTGATCGAGATGACAAGTACAGCAGCAATGATGATGATCCAACTCCAGAATTGAAGACTTGTGCCAATATGTATTGATGACCTGTGTCAAGAGAATACCTTCCTAGTTAAGAGGGAGTGTTGATGTATTTGTAACTTCGGAAGATATTCACTTGTATATTGCATGTATTACATTTGTACTTTATTGTATCCTCAACGAAGATGTATTATTCCTCCGATTGGAAGTGTCATCGTTTGTATTTGCAAGTGTCGCAAGTTACATTTCAAGTGTTGTCATTTGTATTTGATGGGTTATTAGACCACCTTGGTGGGGTCGACCCTGTATGAGTCATGTGGATGGGTTATTAGGCTTCCTTAGGAAGTTGGCCCAGTTAGGGTTAAAGGCAGGTTAAGTTTTTGTATAAATAGAGAGTGTGTCTCTCTCATTTTACTCATTGAGAGAGAAGAGTGTGCACAAGTGGAGGAGGAGTAGCTATGGAAGACATCTATCTTTTGGGGTTTGATCTTTGTGATCTTTGTATTGGTTCTTATTCTATCTCTGAGGAAGTTGCGGGGTTTTTCACCTTCTTGGTTTTTTCCGATGAAATGCTTTGTGTCCATTGTCTCTTGTGATTGTTATGTTGTGCATGTTATTCACTTAGTGATCCTATTGAATGAAATTATCGAAAAATTAACACACCCCACCCCAACCCTTCCACCACCTCCCTTATAGTTTCCCATGTTTACAACCTCCCCCCTCTGAACATGATATAACACCCATCCACATTCACCCTGTGAAATTTCCCACATAAGATCCAAAGAGATGATGTAAACCTCACTATGAAAGAATTTAGGAAGAAGAGAGAAGCAATAAAACATAGATCCAATAGAGGCAGAATAATTACACACATTACATTAATCAGAATAGTAACCGGGTAAATATACAATGCTGAGTATGAGGATTCAAATTCACTAGGTGTAATTCGAATTATCCTTCATGCACAGATCCATAATCAGTGGAGAGTCATCAGTGCCAAACTAGGAGTCTATCTCATCATCGGTGAAGTCATCAATGCACAAGTAGTGATCAACCGGGAGTCAAACTGAGTCTAACTGAGTGTGGTTGGTGTAACTGGCACATGGAAGCACTGATATAGTGAAGGAGACTCAGTGGGGGGCGCTCATGGAGCTAACTGGAGTCAAAACAGTCTATCTAGTCACACTGGAGGTCCAAAAGAGTGATAAGGTCAGTTAGGAGTCAGTTAATCCTTAAATCAAGGAAGAACTGAAGATAACTGAACTAAACTGGACTGGTAGGTGAAGAAGGGCGCCCTTATCATGCAATCACTGAAAAGAGGGTGCACTAAGCTCTAGGAGAGCTAAGACTGATCTGAGAGAAGCTCCTGGGGCTAGTTTGGCAAGGGCTAGGTGTTGGTGCTGCAAACCCTAATTGCATGCAAACCCTAATTGCATGCAAAACCCTAATTGCATGCAGGACTGAAAATGTCAGAAATGTTAGAAGGACTAGGATGGAGTATAGGAATATCCTAACACCCCCCCTTAATCCATCCTGGGCCCTGGTAACTAGGACCAAAGGTCACCCATACAATCAATGAAATGATAAAAAGAATACTGCCTCAATTTTTCTTTTTCCCTTTTTTTTTGTTTTTATATTTTTGAATAACTCAAGGAGCCATTACTCTAAGCAGAAAAGAAGCAAGCTTTCATCAGTGAAAACTTTGCAAGGAGACTTGGTAAGCTAATCCTCTGTAAAGTGCGAATGCAAGTGCTAGAGAATGTGTTGAATGTAGCAAGTCTTTCAGGAACCTTTTCTGTCACTGGAGCGAATGTATCATGATGAGTTTTCCCAAGGAATGGAAGAGTAAACCCCATCATCATGCTGAATCTCTCATGGAGAGGTGGATGGCATAATGCAAGGTTAGCATGCTGCTGAAGTCTAGTAGTTCTATAAGCAAATACATCATCAACTATGTTCTTAGTAGTAGCAAGGACTGTGTGAGAACATATTTCTCTTGAATCTGGACTAAGAATAGGTGTTGGTTCTGAATCTTCTTGAACTATGATCTCAACATCAAAATCTTGATCTTCTTCCTCACTAGAATAGGAGTCACTGGAAGAGAAGTCACTATGATCCTCATCAGAATCTGAAGGGATAGTTGGAGAGAAGGGAATGAAGTGGGAGAACTCATATGCCTTTGAGGCATGATTATCAATCCCATTCGCTATAACCTTTCCAGTGGAGATTTCTGTAATCTCTACTGTGTCTGGACCAAAAATCACTTGTTTTGGAGATCCTGTATGAGTCATTTGATATACTGATAACAAATTAGCTGTAAGAGAAGGAACAAATAAGACATTTTTGAACTTACCATGCTCCATATGAACTGTACCCAAACCTTTGGCAGAAATCTGAGAGTTGTCTCCCATGTGAATGGTAGGCCCATCTTGGAGATCCAAAGAGGAGAAGGATTCTTCTTGTGCCATCATGTGGTTGGAAGCTCCAGAATCTATGAGGAGAGCTTTTGTCTTTGAAAAACCAGCCATCAATGCATGACAATCATCAGATCCACTTCCAGAATCAGACATCTTTGCTTCTTTTGGAACAACAATTTGGTTTTGTTCAAGAAGCTTGGTTAGAAGATCAATCTTCTTATGCATGCAGGCATGCTAAGGATGGTTTCCTCTCTTGCAGTAGGTACAATTTGGTCTCTTTTGTTTGTCATTCTTGGATCTTGAAGGTTTCTTTCCTTTGCCTTTTTGTCCCCCTTTATCATTCGCTCCACTTGATTCACCAGCCAACAGAGCTAGATCTCTGGAGGTT
This sequence comes from Larix kaempferi, assembly GCA_027924585.1. Taxonomy (NCBI): domain Eukaryota; kingdom Viridiplantae; phylum Streptophyta; class Pinopsida; order Pinales; family Pinaceae; genus Larix; species Larix kaempferi. The sequence goes on along the minus strand of BSBM01001402.1, from coordinate 20,170,982 downwards.
TTGATGGCACCCATTTGAAACAGTTTGTTCTCTTCTTGAGTGAGAGCCTCAATGAAGTCACTTAAGGTGGGAAACTTCCATCCAGGGATGGACATTCGAACAGAATGAAAGGTAGATACAAAGACAGAAAATTGAGGTCCAAGTTTGCTCAATATAGAGAGTATCAATTGCTCATCACTTTTAGTGATGCCACATTGCTTGCAATGCAAAACCAAATTTTGAAATTTGGAGAAGAAATCTTGAATGCTCTCGAAATTGCTAGGTTGAAGGGCAACCAATTCATTCTCAAGAATGTAGCCTCTCAGTTCGTGTTGTTTGCCAAAAAGACTCCTCAATTTTATCCATAAATCTTATGGAGACTTCAATCCATCAGCATGAAACAATAGATCATCAGAAATATGAAGGCATATGAATTCAAAGGCTTCATCCATTTTGTTTAGGAGCTTGACTCTCTTTTCAGCTTGATGTGGTATGACATCTTTTTCTTCAACTATTCTAGTAAACCCTCTTGATCGCAAGAGTATTATCATCTTCATTTTCCATTCGAAATAATTGAAAGGAGTGAGAAGTATAGAAGAAGGATCATTCGAATTGCTCATCTTGATTGCTTGAACAAGTGCAAAATAGAACCTACTGAATCTGCTGCTGCAACTGTTGGAACTTCAAAATACCTGCAAAAAACTCTCAAGAATGGAGGTAGAATATACTCTCAAGGCTCTGATACCATGTGAAATTTCCCACATAAGATCCAAAGAGATGATGTAAACCTCACTATGAAATAATTTAGGAAGAAGAGAGAAGCAATAGAACATAGATCCAATAGAGGCAGAATAATTACACACATTACATTAATCAGAATAGTAACCGGGTAAATATACAATGCTGAGTATGAGGATTCGAATTCACTAGGTGTAATTCGAATTATCCTTCATGCACAGATCCATAATCAGTGGAGAGTCATCAGTGCCAAACTAGGAGTCTATCTCATCATCGGTGAAGTCATCAATGCACAAGTAGTGATCAACCGGGAGTCAAACTGAGTCTAACTGAGTGTGGTTGGTGTAACTGGCACATGGAAGCACTGATATAGTGAAGGAGACTCAGTGGGGGGCGCTCATGGAGCTAACTGGAGTCAAAACAGTCTATCTAGTCACACTGGAGGTCCAAAAGAGTGATAAGGTCAGTTAGGAGTCAGTTAATCCTTAAATCAAGGAAGAACTGAAGATAACTGAACTAAACTGGACTGGTAGGTGAAGAAGGGCGCCCTTATCATGCAATAACTGAAAAGAGGGTGCACTAAGCTCTAGGAGAGCTAAGAATGATCCGAGAGAAGCTCCTGGGGCTAGTTTGGCAAGGGCTAGGTGCTGGTGCTGCAAACCCTAATTGCATGAAAACCCTAATTGCATGCAAAACCCTAATTGCATGCAGGACTGAAAATGTAAGAAATGTTAGAAGAACTATGATGGAGTATAGGAATATCCTAACACACCCATCCCTCCACTAGAACATAGACCTTGCCCCCCTACACATCACCCCACCACCCTCGCTTCCCCTTCCACGGTGGCCCCATCCATATTACAGCCAGTTGGGTTTATCACCCTAGACATGCATATCCACTTCGTCCACGCCAAACCACGCTTCCTTCTTCCCCTGTGCCCCCTAGTGGTGTATCAACCGTTGATGTTGATACATCCGCCCCTATACCATTCACCCTAGCATTGGAGCAGGTTATCCAGCCGACTGCTCCATCTACCAGCCCTGAAGACTAGCCGGTTATGTTCACGGTTATATTTACTAGTTTATGAAAATCTCGTTCAATTTTAACAAAAAATTACTATAGGCATCTAATTTCATCATTTATTTGATTGTTCTAAATGTTGCAGGGTGGCATTGCTAAGAGACTTGGAGCACGGAGAAGAGAAACCCCCTCAGGACTTACAGTCTCTCCTACGGTGAGTTATTTAAGATTTGAAAACTATTTTTATTTTTAAAATGTGTTTTTATACTTTTATAAATGCCAAGAAAAGTTGATATATTATTGTTTTCATTTCAAGGCCCAGGGGGATGTGGTCCAAGTTTCCAGAAGGACCCAGCTTCCTCTAGCTCGAAGAATAGTAAGATCGATTTTGGAGATGCAACTGGGAGCACCGAGGGTGGGTAGGAGATTGAGAGACCCTCCTATGGACACTAGCCACGATGTGGCATTTTGGGCACTAGTTTCCATATTTTGTATAGGGCACGAGTTGTCATTATATAGACATTGGGAATGATGTTCCATTTTTCCAAAAAGTCTACATGATTGGATCATTTTTGCATATTAATAGATGGATCTGCACTTGTCTATATGACTTTGTCTTTTATTACATTTTTGCATAGATGATTTTGTCTTCAATAACAGTGTTATGGAAAAAATTTCACATACATACTGATGTTATTTCTAGACACCAAGTGACCTCAATATGAGTCCCTTGTATTTGAATGGGTCTCCATACAATGATTTATACTACGTGTTCTATGGGGGTACACTGAGAATGTAATAATAATATTTGTTAGAGTAAATTGTGTTCGCATACAACATACACACATCGATCAAATTCACATACACACAACATCCAACATACAAACATCAAGCAAAACCCCCCTAGAAACATTATACAGCACTCAAATTACATTGTAAATAGATATATTGAATAAAAAGTTTCATCTCTACCCATACTAGAAAGAAGTATTTTTTTTGTCTCCAATAACTCCTTGAGACAAGATACCACATCGTTGGCTCCTTGTGTCCATCATTTCCATTTATCGACAAGGTACCACGTCATTGGGTCCTTCCGCCGATATGTTTTCGTTGCACCTGACTTGTGGGAACTTCATGTAGGGATTTTAGGATCCATTACCTTCAATCCTCTGTATACACGCTATTGGGGACTAATGGCGCTGAGTAGTAAGTCCATTCTTACTATGTGCCCCCCAACTCGTACGTGACCAACTCCATCATGGTCCACTTCACACGACCTCATGCTTCCCCTGAGTAAGCAGATCAATGCTTCTCTACTGATGCATGGAATTCCGTTGGATGTTGACACCATCGTCGTTCTTCCTTGTGTGATTTATCCATACTCTACGACCCTATAATTCCTTTGTATTTCTGTCAATGAACCGTTTCACCTGTCGCTACACACATGCTCAAAAGCACACATTAATAGTCCTATCCTCATTCATCATAATTCATTTCATGATCCACTAATCGTTAAGCAATCATATTTTTTTTCTAATCAGTAATGCATTACATCCACATGTATTTCTTTCCTTCACATCACATAATTTATCATAAAACTAATCGTTAAGCATCATATTCATGTACACCTATCACATTTTTCACAATCATAGGTAATCCTTAAGCAACAAGCAATCATTCAGTTAGATAAACTATCCAACTCCACAATTTCATTTAATTCAATTATTCACTCATCAATTGTCGTCATGCACATACTCAGTATAAAGCCAAAGAGTTATTTATTGAAGTTCTTATTCAGTCGGGTCATTCAACAAGTTCCCTCAGGGTCTACAACTGTCTAGGGGAACTACAATAGAACTTTCCAGGTCTCAAATCCTTGAAGGGATCTTACTGCTCATTAAACACAAAGCTTAGCCTTGGTTGTGGATAGTAATTATGTCAACATTCACCAGATTCCAGTTAACTTTGTGGAAACCATTTTTACCTTCAAAGTTGGCACACATGAATGTTCTTAGAATCTTTTCCATGTGCCTGTAGGCTACAGTAGAAGGCATCCCACAGGAGTAGTATACATGGGTGGCTGCATGTACTTTATTGCAGATATGATATCTAGTAGTCAAAGACATCAATTAAGAGATCCATCTTGAGGCCTTCTATTAAATTCTGTAAACCACTAGCTACCAAAGCTCCTTATGAGATCCCTCAAAGGAAAATGGTACCTAGGGATTTCAAAATTTGAAGTGATAAATACCATTTTAAAGGGCCACCAATGGGCTTGTCAAAGCATATTGAAATTAGAGGTGATAAATACCACTTCAAAAACCCACTGATGGGCCTATCAACTTATTTTCAAATAATTAATAAAATTTAAAAAATCCATGAATGAAAATCATTCAAATACAAAGCAAAATAGGGAACCCATTGGTGAGAATTGAAAGATGTAAGACAAGGGCTCCAGGAAGCAAAGTCCCTACCATTGACATAACGTGAAATAAAAAGTTGGAAAATAAATTTGAAGTGGACAAAGGAAATTAGAAATAAGAAGTTAATTTCTAAATATAGTATGTATATATTTGGTCTGAAGGTTGTGTGAAATCGCATAATCTAGTTTGGAAGCAACTCATATTGGTTTGTGTTTGTGAAATAATTCTTGGAAAAATGGAATTATTTTGCTAAGATTTGTGAGAATTGGAGTTCATGCCTTTAATGATATGTGCTATATTCGAGTGTAATATATATGTTTTCATGATAGCGATTATTGGAGAAGAAAATAAAATTGGTGATAATAGTTATTTCACAACAAAATAAAGAATAAAATAGATGTAAAACTCTATATATGCAATTTTATTCCAGTCCAATTGCTTTCTTTGCAAAATTCTATTTAGTATTGTCTCACAATCTTCTTCCAAAAAATTAGATTGTGTTGAAAGAAATCAACCTAAGAGTCTTTGCTCTATTTTGTTTGTTAGGGAAGCAACATATGTAATTCAATCTTCTTTAAGGCATAGGGTATTAGTGTAGGATTTTTGTGTTCACCTTCTATAAATCAAACTATAGAGTAAAGAAACAAGGTGAGAGCGAAGCAACATTGGGATGTGTTTTCTTTTTCCAAAGAAAAATGGTTGTAATTTTCATTGTTGTCAGGGCCAAGCCATGGTTTCATCAAGGAAGATAACTTATCAGAAGTCAAATTGTGTGAAAAAGAACAATGAAGGGTTCAACTCTTTCTTTTTTGTCAGAATAGGCACAAGCAAAACAAGCAAGGCAAAATCATGTTAACATAGTCCAATATTTGAGAGAATTAGATAACCTAGCCCTTTTATCCTTATTCCCATGTATGAAATAGAGGAAATGAAACAAAAAAGGACCAAGTATGTAAAAAATATAGTTTTGAGGGTGCTACAAGAATTTTGTTTCTGAATGCTTTATATCATGTAGAAGTTTGGTAAGGCACAATTTTCAACACAAAAGATAAAAATAGAAATCCCCTAGGTAAGTTACATTGTGTGTACAAGAAGTTACCACTCATCATGTATGGTAGAAGAGGAGATCTGTGCGACCAACAAAATATGGTTAAAATTGGTTTAAGTGAATAGTAAAAATGATCTTGGAGCTGTGTGACACAACCCCTTCTTGTGCTAGAAATAGTAACTGCCAACATTTCGTTCTACTATTGCTACACAAAAACAACTGAGTAGTTTTTGTACACATGTTCAATGGCTAACCTTGTTGTAGGAGAAGAAAAGGAGGTTAAATATATTCTTGTCAAGGTTATTTCTCTTTGTTAGATTCTTGCTAGGCCAAATGTTTTGTTCTTCACCCACACTTTAGGAAACTTTGAAGAATAAAATGCTAACGAACTAGAAAGGACTAGAGGTAGGAATGAAATAAAGAAAAAATTGAACAATAAAATGGCAATGATATGGCATTGATAGGATGTAATTGAATTGATCATAGGGAAAAATGAAAAAGTCCATGGTAAAGCAGACAATAAACTGCCAATGAACCGATATTTTGCAAATAAAGTTGAATTTGTTGCCCAGTCTTGGGAAGAAAATGGTGAATCCCTTATGAAGATAAAGGGTATGGGGCCATGGGCACTAAACTCAGATTCCAATGAAAGGACAACAAATAGATTTGCATGCAAGATGCATAATACCACATGACAATGCGTAGCTTCGACATTTCAACCACGCACGAGACCACGTGTCAATGCATGCCCTCAAAACATAGAAGTTCATACACATTTTCATGGGAAGGGATAGAATCGTTTCAAGTGCTCCACCCATCCACACAATAGATGGTGTGGCAATCCAAACCTGGTATTGTTGATCGAGGATAGGGTATGAAAGTATCTATTTCTTGTTTCAATGAAAAGATAAATGAAGTGGTCTATATCAGAATGCATGTTGCACTGAAACAAACATTTTTGCTCTCCTAAAAGGGTAGCTAGTATGAAAAAATATAGAATTCATCCAATGAAAAGCACATATAATTATTCTCTAGGCAATAGGAAAAATACACCAACCATGTTGATGTAGAATACCAACTACTACAAGGAAGTGTAGAAAGAGGAGTGCATATCCAGACAATATTTGGAGAGAAATGGTAAGACACCACAACATAGCAATGTGTAAATTGTGCCAATATGTAACCACAACAACAAAGTTTACATATATATGTAAAGTAGAGGAATTAAAAAGGTGACGTAGGTAGAATCCTCTTATTCTAGAACTGCAGAAGCTTGAATGGCTTCTTCTCTAGGAAAATGAACTTGTTGGAAGCATACCCGCAAAATGGAAAGGGGGAAAAAAAATCTAGAGAAGCAATCTCTGTGGAATATTCTAAACATGCACTTGACTTCTTATCCCTATGAATTGTGGTGAAATTCTATTCCATGCTAGTCTAATATTGAAGCTCTTTAGGATGATCAAAGTATGGAAGAAAACCCTTTTTTTTTGAGTGACTATTTTTACAAGTTAAGGTTAGATTATCTGATAATGAAAAATATTGTAAATAGATACATTGGTCCTAAAAGGATTCAAGCTAGCAGTACTTATTTCTACAAAGAGATTCAATAGTCAATTTCCAAAGTAATTCTTAGTATTTCTAATATGTTATTAAATATTTTTTAATATTCCTAGATAATTCCTTAACAATTATCGTAACTTCTCAAGGTATTTGCAAAGACTCTTGAAATATTCAAAATAGATTGATATATATTGTTATTTATTAAATTAATCTAGAAATAAATTCCAGCCTTCAAAATTTCAATTCAGAGGATATGTTAAAATATTCCCACCTAGGATATGTTGCAATATTCCCACAGAGGATATGCTACAATCAACCAGTATATGTGTGTCCTAGCATGCTTCCTATTCCTAAATCCATTTCTTACTTTAAGAACAAGCTCAAGCAACAAAAAATCCTCAATGTGACATCCCATTTTAAAAAATATAACAAAATCAACTAATACGAAAAACCACAAATGCTTTGACATAACAAATGACAAGGAGAAACTAGTTACCAATGAATCATTAATGTGGTATATTAGTGTAGTAAAATCTAACTTTGTTTTTTCATTGTGTGTATCGACGAGCATTTAGCACAAAAGAAATGGAGTTGAGATATCAACAAGGATTTAGCACAAAATGAATATAGAATCTGTTAATTTAATTTCCTTTTTAAATCCTCCTCTGATTTTAGGATTCCTACAACGAAGTCGACTAAGGGAGAGATTCCGTTGGATATCGGTTTCTTACAAGTAGTGACCATTTAAGTGTGATCACTTTCTATAAACCATGAATTAACCTCTTTGTATGGGAGGGGTAGGACAAAAAACAAAAATATACAACACACATGAAATTTGTAAGGAAGCAATTAAGATTATTAATATCTATAACTGTCATTATAATGCACCATTAGAGTGACCGCACTATTTAGAATTACATTTTTTAGTTCGCTTAACTATAGATATGCTGGAAGTTTGGATCAGTAATGATGGAGGAGAAGAAACATCTATAGAAATATGAAGGAAAACTATTAACAAGAAGAAAGCGCAGGAAGTTCACATGAACATAATGAAAAGAAATCATTTATGCATTATGTGCAAAGAATATCTAGAAGATAAGTGGATGCATGTCCTTGACTGGCCTTGGGACCAATGATAACACCTTTCAATCCTCATCCTAGTCAACCCTTCCTATAGTGACAAAAAAGACCGACCCCTTACAAAATTCAAGAATTTTGGGGTTGGAGGGTTTCGAAGAATTTTAGGAATTTTAACCAGTGGAAATATGAAGCTCGTCCTGATGAAGAATCAAGAAGAAATTTGAAAATGAAAGTAGAATGGGAAAGTATGGGTATACAGGAAAAGAAGAAGAGAAAGTGCAGTAAGGGTAGTAAATTCCAAATCTACAACAGGGGGCTTGAGGAGGATGTTAGTTGAGATGTGTGTACAACCAAATCTAGGGGCAATTGAAGCAACTAGCTATGATGGTCAGAGAAATGAATGCAACTAGTAATTGCTCACCACCCTCATTCAATTCATGCCGTCACTTTTTGTGTGAAAATATTTTAAAGTGGAATGGGAGGAAATCTCCAACCACAACTTGCATATTTCCAAAGAAACAACCATTGAGCATTGTAGCTCTCCCAATCCTCTTTTGTTTTTGTTTTTTTTGCAAAAGAAAAGTATATACAAATGTTTAAGAGAAAATGCAGGAAAGAAGGTATGCAAATGTCAAAGAGATGGAATATGTTTTTTTTTATTCTACATGAATTGGCCCTTGTGTGCATAAAAATAGGTTTTTTTTTTAATATTTGTAACAACCACATAAATTTAAGTCAAGCTTCATGCAAAAATGAAAAAATAAGTTCAATTGCCGAGTTCAATGCAGCTAAGTAGAAAATTTAAACGCATAGAAAATTTGTACAGGTCGATTTACGCATCTATGTGGCAGATGCATGAAGGAGCACCATAATTCAATATAAATATAAACAACTATGGAGAGAATATTTTCCCAAACATTACCTTCTCAGCTGGACTATAAGTGGTATAAAATAAATAGCAAACTATGAAGGCCCAATGAGGAATTCAATGGATGACAAAATATGGATGGAAAAATTGCTTGCGTCATAAAAATGTGAACCTCAACAACTGAATGGAGGCATAAATCACATTAAATTAATCAAACAACATTAGGAATTTAAAAGGATAGATCACATTTATGGATGGAGGTACAATTGAATGGAATTTAAGAGCACATCTCATCGAGGGGAAGATCACATTTATGGATTTATGATTTTCTTATGATTTTTTTATTACCCATTTTCATGGGCCTCGGGCCAATGAAAGCTTAGATAAATCCCATCTATAAAGAAAATTATTCTAAAAAAAGAGAAGACTTTATAAGTTCAATGATTTGGAGGTGCAAATCCAACCCACAATTTGGAGGTTATTCCTTAGCATCAATTAGGACTAATATGAATCAATCTCATGATTTTGAGGTATGAATCTAGCCCATGGTTTGGAGGCCATTCCTTAGCAAAAACTAGGACTGATATGATCCAACAAGTGATTTGGAGGTATAAATTGAGCCCATGATTTGGAGGTATGACTCCATCCCATGATTTGGAGGTTATTCCTCAACCCACCGTAATAAAATAACCCCCAATATTTATATTACTATGTCAAATTAAAACCCCCCCCTTGTCCCCTTGATATGAGGCAATATATTTTTGAGGTTTTTAGGAGTATTCAAACCCCCAATATGAATGGACGTGATAGATATTGCGTCGCTAGTGAACCCCCTATGATGGTGTTGACTTCAAGGGGGAGGATAATGTAATACCTCAGGATGAGACCCCTAAACTGATAATATGTATGATATATATATATATATATATATATATATATATATATATATGCAAATGCATGTATGGAAAAACAAATGTATATTTTGTAATTATTAATACTAAAAATCCGCAACTGGTTGTGTTGAGGCAATACACTGAAAAGATCAGGGACTTGTGTATTCACTAGAGATGGTAAGGGGGTTTAGGTGTCTTAAGTGGGAGACCATGGTACAACCCTATTAAATATTTAAGTCCCTAAGTTTAACTTAAGTCTTTAACCCATTTAAATGACCTTAGTTATATTTTTAAAATCGTAATTATTAATTATTTATGATAAAGTGGGATTTTGGTGTTTTTATGTTTTTACATAAAAAATAAATATAAAAATGGCCAGGAGAGCCCACGTGGTTCGAAGTGACAGGCATGAAATTATGCATGCCAGGGGGAAAGTAATTGGTGTCCATTATTTACGGGAGGAGAGGATTGATTTATGAGAAAATTTTCCATTCTTGGGCATGTCAGAGAGAATAGGGGAGACAATTATTATCCAAGAACAATAATTGATATCAATCCCTGAACATGTGAGTCAAATTGTTGATAAAATTCTGCTGCAATTCTGTCCATTTTGTCCCTGGTCATTCCAGTGCATAGATGGTTGTGATGTGTTTCACTGTTGTGTAGTCAGAAGGAAATCAAGAAGGTTAAGTGCACTATTTGGCATGGAATTCGTATTCAACCCAAGTTTCCTGATTGCCAATTGTAAATTTTGAAAAAGTCTAGGAATTGGTGAGAAATCGGTTTTGTGAATGCAAAAGTCTCGTCTCAGGGGTGGTGTTTTGTTGAGTGATTAAGGATAAAAATTACCTACGGTTGGTTGGGTGTAGCGTGGAAGCCACATAGCCAATTTCCCAGTGTTTAACAGATAAGTTTAATTCATGAAGATAATGTTATTAACTTTTCATATAGTTGGAAGAAAAGAATTCCTAAATGGTCAAATGTTATGTTTTAAACTAGTATCCAAATAAGTTCATACTGTGAAGTAAATATTCATTTCCTATTTTATCTTAATAGATAAGTTAAACACAATACCATGTGTCAAACTTCCTTGTAGTGCTTTGCATTAAGTGGTAATTTTGTTTATTTTAAAATCATGGGTAGTTATGTGTGGTAGTTTTGTTTATTTTAAAACTACAGGCGGTTTTGATTGCCTTATTTGCATCCTCCATGTGCTAAAACGTATATATTATGTCTTGCAACGAATACAAGTTGAATTCAAAAACCATGGGCCAATTATGACTGGATTTGTTTTAATTTATAAGTTTTGGAATTGTAGGATTATATACAAAATTCAATGGGTTGAATTAGTATATTTATTATATGTAATACAATATATCAATTACCTTGTTTCCTTTATGGAAACATATGGGAAAATTTTCTATGGAAGTTCATATTGCCATGTTCATTTTCTTGTCAGAGTTCATATGTGTCATAATTCGGATACTAATAATAATAATTTTGAAGATAATAAGTTTTTGACAATAATAACTCGGCAAAAAAATTAAATAAACACACCACGATAGGTATTTGAACAAAACATTGTCCATCTTTTTTTTAATTGATTTCTTCAACATAATACAATTTAAAGAAATGATTTATAAATCATTGGAAAATATGGTCCATGACAACCATGGACCAAAACTAAACCCAATATTTTATTACGGCCTGTTGTTGTTGTTGCCGCTGCGATCGTTGTCGTGGTCATTGTTACGGCCTGCCATTTCATTGTCGGTCATGTTGACGTTGTTGTTGCTTAGGTCATTGTTACGGCCGGCGATTGCCTGCCATTTCATTGTCGGTGTTGTCGTTGTTGTTGGTGAGGTCATTGTTAAGCTGTGCCATTTCATTGTCGGTGTTCCTATTGTTGTTGCTGAGGTCATTGTTAGACTCTGCCATTTCATTCAGAATCTCACCGGTGGCTAGTTGCAACCCTACGCCAATAAGGGTTTTGGCGATCCATTTTACAGGGGTCAATAGGTTGGACTTGATCTTTGTACTCCGACTTATGGGTGCAATTCTGGGAACTGAGAGTCGATAAATGTCTAACTTGGCGCAGCTCAGATCCACGTTAAACGAACACGCCCTCTCCTCGCACCGATATCTCCAACCACCCGAATGGATCTTGTTACGGCACGCATTACAATTGTATGCGTCCACCTCCAAATCATTCAACACCAATCTGTGTTTTGTGTGCCCGCTGTACTGTAGTGTTTGAGGGAGAACCATACACAAGGGATGAAGAGATAATTCACGCCTTACGTGATGCCGTTCAGTTTCGAACACAAAACCTTTCAACACATCCCCGCAGGCGTCACAGTGATGTCTACATAATGTTTTGGGACGAAAATGTAACTGTCCACGACACGGGTGTTGAAAGACATCGGGAACTGTAGCGCAGGCCTCGTGCAGAGTAAAATTGTGGCATGAGGATGAGGATGAATCTTGAAACTTGCATTTGTAAACCACGTTTCCTCCAAATTCTTTGCATCCGTTGCATTTGTAAGGCGTCAGCTCCTCCGATCGGAGGAGTTCATGCTCATGGCGGGTAGCGTTTTTGAATCCCTCCTCCGCCATTAAGAATCGCAAGCACACTTAAATGGAAGAAGTAAAGTATTTGCTCTCACAACTAAATGCAAATGCAAATAAGTAGCCCAGCATCCATTGTCCTATTTATTGGATATGCTGTAGTTATGGTCGTTATCAAAGGGGAGTGGGCTATTCTCTCGCCCGAATGCACCCGGGGCCCACCGGATGCCGTCGAGAGACCCTCACGCCGTTAGCACCCGGCAGTCCGCTCTCCCACCGGTCGTCCGACTTCTCCACTCCGGCGACGGCAACCTCCGGCAATTCCCCCGGTCAGTGCGGGTCCCCACGCCGACGAGATTCTGACAGAATCCAGGAATGAATCAGACTTCAGGATTGGATGGTCCTTGGACGTCACCTCCATGCATTAACTATTCGCCAACCACCGGGACGTAGTTCGAGCCAAAATTTGAACGACCCCCTTCGCTCCTGCGTTCCTCTGCCCACTCTGCATTCCTCTGCCACTTCCAGACTTCCAGACTCTGCGTTACTCTGCACCCAGCGAAGCTCCTGCACCTGCTCCTGATCCTCCGGAAGGCTCTGCTTCTACGGTAAGTGACCTCTGCCCACTCCCTAAAAATTCACTGCAAGTATGGAGTTATAATAGTTATATTTCCCCCTGCAGATTTAATAGTTATAAGTGCGGTTCGAGTCAATCTTATGTTGAGCTATAATCGTGTCAAACTTCGCATTCAAAATCAAGATCCCATAATGAAATTGCTTCAAACATCACTATGCCTTTTCCTTTGAACTCTAACTCTAGAATAAGTCTGAAATTGGTCATCCATGAGGGCATTTGTGTGATTTACAAACCAGAAAAGAAATAGAATCTTCAGAGGTGCATACACATTCACCACAATGAAATTGCTTCAAACATCACAATTCCTTTTCCTTTGAACTCTAGAATAAATCTAAAATTGGTCCCCCATTAGGACATTCGTGTGATTTATAAACCGGAAAAGAAATAAAATCTTCAGGACATTAGTGTGATTTTTAAACCAGAGAAAAAATAAAATCCTCATAGGTGCATGCATATTCTACCTACTGATCTAATTTTTATCAAGATCACAGAGTAAGGAATTATGCACAGCTCTTACCATCAAATATATGTCTACCGCTTTATAAAGAATGTCATGGGTACACCTAGCAGAAGCTGGAATAATCTCTATAAGATCTGAAAATTTGCTGGGACTTAACCTGGCATCCCATGCTATCTGAGCAAGATATTCATCCCAGAGATTGGCAACAACTGATACTTTGTTTTTGTTCAAGCCACAAGTAGTACCGGTTGGGCTTTTCTCTTGAGCTCCTTCGAATACCATATTGAATTCAGAATTATCGCTTCTAGTATTGACAGATTCCTGTGATATGAACAATGAAACAATACTTTCCATAGCTTCCACTTCAGGGCTGGCTGCAACAATGCCATTGCTGTGTTCGGTTGGCACAGGCAAAACAAAGTCTTCAATTGTGGCAAGATCCAGCTGAGAAGCAATCCTGGCTTTCAGTTGTACCTTGCTTTCATTGCTAGAACCAAATTTTAAAGCCAGGGAAAGCAAGGAAAACAGAAAATGAACAGGAATTATATCGGATCGGATCTTCTGCCCAATGGCAGCAATTTGATAATACCTTCTAACAATGTACATTTGGCTGAATTATAACCACTTTTACTGACGTGTGTATTGTTAGAAAGTATCCATTTATTTGCATACATAATTATAACCGGGCTGACAAACTTTTCCTTCATTCCCTTCTTCCTAGTTGAAGCTATAATCCTCTCAAATAGCTTGAAAGGCAGAGCCAACAAGTCCTTAACCCACCAATCCTTGGCTGTAGCGTCCCTCAAGCTTGAACTTATATCACTCACTAATCGCATTCCAGGCTGTATGGATTATATTTAACATTTAGATTTTATTTACATTGTAATTAATAGTTATAAGTGCGGTTGACGTTTTTGTATTGGATTATATTTAACATTTAGATTTTATTTACATTGTAATTAATAGTTATAAGTGCGGTTGATGTTTTTGTATTGGGTTATATTTAACATTTAGATTTAGATTTTCTTTACATTGGAGAGTAATCTTGGATTGTAGCTTTTGTGAAAAAAAAATGTAATTGTCTACATTATGATTGAATTAATAGTTATAAATGGAATAGATGTATTTTTTGTGTTAAGATATATTTGATATTTACATTTTCTTTATGTAATAAAACTTATTACAAAATTATTATTATTAAAAAAAATTATTTGTTTATTACCATCATCATTACTTTCTAAATTTTAAAATTGCTTTTGAGTGACTAAAAATTGATTTTAACATAAATGAAAAAAGGTTAAAAACCCGCGACCCTAAGATTTTTAGCAACACCAGGACGTTGGTATATCGAGCTTGCCGGCTGTTAGATATGTTAGATATACCCTTAGGAGATTGCTGTTCCCATGATTTAAAAAAAACAATAAAAGTTAGTCCCACAAAATATAACAAGGGTACTAACTCATAATTTGTCAACTAATTTATAATAGATTTATCATTTTTTTATTATATATTATTATATATAATCCATTCAAACTTTTAAAATTCCATTTGCATTATGTTTTAACATATATACATTTCTGCACCAGGCCATAAAAAAAAAGATTTATACTTAATTTTAGTGCTAGTTAATTGACTTCCAGTCCAAACACAATTTCCCAAAATGCTGCCAAATCTAAAAATTTGCACTATTAATTACATTGACTTTCCTTGTTACATGCTGGTGATTGCAACAAAACCCAATTTCCCAGAATGCTCCCACATCCAGAAATTTGTACTGCAAATTAGTAATAAACAATAATATTAAATACTGGGCAACAATTGCTACTACAATTACCCATATAATCAGTAACCAATATAACTAATAACTGGTACCTTTTATTGCCTTCATCTGAACAGCCTTGCTCTAGTAAGTCTGTGCACATTAATGAAATCTTACCAACAAACACCATGAGAGATTCAAATGAAGCTTGCAACATAATTTATCAATACCTTCTCAACTGCCAAACTTGAACAGTGTGCTAACATCCCGCTCCAAGCATTTTGTAAATGCAAATAATGGAGTATAGTAGAGAATTAGGTTAATGTACTTTTGCAAAAAAAAAGTTGTAATTGGTTAAATTATAATTAAATCAATACTTATAAATGCCGTAAATGTGCTCTTTGTATTTGGATATATTTGGCTATCTTCATTCCATAATCATTTCATAGTTTTATTTTAAAAATGTTTTGTGATAATAAGTCATTGCTTTATTTTCATATTGTTTTTTAATACTATCCTCATAGTTAAGCATTTAGTCATATGCCATTTTGAATAGAAAAGGGATTAAAACCCCGTATTTTCATATTGTTTGAAATACTTGGAACTCGGTTTCAAATCCTGAAAGCTATTGAATTTAGCAGAGTACTTCTGTTATATAACCTGTTCTTTTATCCTTCACTGTCGAGCTCTCTGTTCATACCTTCTCCCACTGTGTTTCCATCTCATTCTCCAATTCATGCAAATATTTCCAGAACTCCAATTACATACTGCTAGAGCTCCATCAAGTTCAAGTACCGAGGCTCCCACTCTGAAATCTTTGTTATTCATTGAACAACAGAAAAGACAATTTTTTCCAGATCTGGTTCCAAGACTTGACTGTTCTGTTTGTGCATGGAAAGGTATCCCTGTTCTGCTGGTATTGCCAAAACCAACACTCGGGGCATATGAGATGTCTACAGAAACGTACAAGCATTTCTTGTTCTCAAATAAACATAGTGGACCACAATGAAATAAAGGCACATAGGTTGTTTTAAAATTTAAAATTCTCATCGAAATAATGACTTAAAAAACTTCATGATCACAGGTCATAGAACTTACCTGTCCACTCATTTCTCTTAGTGAAGTCGATCCCCACAATCAAGGGAAGATTCAAGACCGGCTTGTGCAATAGCCACAATCACCTACAACAAAGATAAAATAGAAACAAATCAGATAATTCTCCAAAAGAACTACTATACCTTTCAAAAGAGATTTAAGCGAATAAATTTCTTTAGATATATGGTTGGCCAAATTTCACAGAACATCCATGTCAGACTGTGAAGTATTCCAGAATCCAAACCCCATCTGCAGCACCCTCATTTACCATTAATTTAGCATCGGAGTTCAATGTGGTTAATAATTGTTCTCGGGGAAGCTCCTCTCAACCAAATTGAACTCCCTGCTATTATTATTTAAGGTCCAATACCAAACTCTTGCTATAATTTGAGACAGGGATATGGCCTTTTGTATTTCAGTTTGTTAAAACCATTTTCGCATAGGTGTGCTACTATTTAAGAAGTGAGGTTGTTCTAGTAGTTCTGGGTACTTTTTCAATCTTCATGGACAGTAAGGAGGCTTTCAACAGTGCTAAGGGCCACTTCTAGGAAATTTGTGAGGACACTTCAAACAACAGCATTCTGGGCAAGTAAGAAGCCTTATCTATTGATTCTGGGCTGACCTGTGCATTGAGACAGTAGTAAACAATAGTATGGGTTCCTTTTTTGCAACCTGAAAGAGAAGTTCTAGGAACCAAAGGGAATCAAACAACCCCAACGGCATTCTGGGCCAGTATTGTGGATGAAGAACAACAGTCATAAAAGAGGGTTGTCCTGGGTATGAAAGGTGATCTGTGATTCTGTAGTAAACAGCAATCGTGTAACAACCCTTTTTATGAAGTCTGAGATGAAGCATTAAGCAAAGCATCATGAAATTCTGGGAAGTAAGCCAAGTATGGTGAAATGAGCAGTTCTGGGCATGGATATGAGGAACAATCTGAACAAGTTGAGCTGGACTGTATGCTTTTCCACAGTAATCCTCGATACAATACAGTCCTGAGCATTAGGAAAGCCTCTATTTTTTCTGTCATTCACTGGACATTAATATAATTATCTTATCTATCTCTCAGCCTCAAAATCTTGGAAGCCACATGTCCCAGGATATTGAGCCCACTCCCGCCACAAAAAATGGAATTTGCTATATACAATTTTAAGCCTCCTCCCTGATGAGGAGAAAAAGAAAAAAGAACACCCATGTCAAAATCTCGGTTTAAACGTTACCTCTTGGTATTCAAACCCCAGTTGGGTCAATGGGCTCCCTATTCCACCATCACTCACACACTCATAAACCCCAGATATGACCATCACTCAAAGCCAATATACAAATCACAAACTAAATCAGTCAGATACAGCAAGGCTTCTTCTACCCTCTTCTTAATTGATTATTTCAGTACCCATGTGACCTAGTCCTCACTACAATATCGCCTGCTACAATATTTCTCGATTTCTTCTGCAGTTCTACCTGGAATTTGCCCAGCAATCAAAGCCCATCTGCATTCATACAACAATCAGATTACCACCATTGATTTTTTGACCTCCAATTCACAAACATTGCTCATCAGTTGTAACAATTAAACCCATAATTCCTATATTACCTCGGGCCAAGTAGATTGTAGAGCCTGCTTATGAGATCCTCTTCATCCTCTGAGAAATCCATCTTGTAATTATCATTCGCATCCTCTGCACTGACTTTATTTTATCACAACCATTTATAGATTACAGAGGTAAGGCAGCAGTAAACACTTGAAATTGAATGCAAAATGATAAAATTGTACCTTGAGAATCCACTGAAACACTATCATCTGTATCTTTCACTTTCACATCTAGTCTATTTTCTTGTACTTACAATTCGATTTCCTATACCTTATACACTGTATGGATTTCACATAATCTCTGCCTTATCTAATATTCAGAATTACGTGACACTTTCAAGACACCTTAAGAACAAAACCTCATACCTCTGTTAACCACATTTCTACTACCCATATTTCTGTAATTCCTGTAATTAACAGTTGATTCTACAAAACCTGTAATTAATGCAATTCCTGTAACATGCTCAAAAACTTCTCAAAACAAGATCCAGGTTCAAATCTCATTCAGGTGTACTTATCCTTCTAGACCTCATTTAAGGAGGGTGTCAACTCTCTATCTTGAAACTTTATGAAAAGAGGTTTATGTTTTATTGGGAATTTGAATATGAGTGGGCAGAGTGGGAAACTTACCTGCTTACTAATGGAACTATTTACCTCCTCAACTTAGAAATTTTAAAAGTTATAACATTAAAACCATAAGAGTTTAAGGGACTATAGAGATCATTAGGGTGGAGACTATAAAGGTTATCTAAGTTCTGTTTATTCTTCACAAAATAATCAACATCATTGTTGAATTTTATATATTTTTCTAGTATTATTATGATATATATAAGTTCTGTAGAGAATTCCTGAATTGGTTCTACCTCATTTGAAGACAGAGCTTCATGTTCATACTTGCAAACCTTATGCGTAATCTGTTATTTCAATTACCCTATATTTTTTGTTGCAATTATCCTAGCTTTGCTGATTTTTTCATACAAAACTAACGTACTTTGATTTTGTGTATCAAAGGAGAATAAGCATTACTTTTTGTCTTCTAATCTCAAGTTTTCGCTCATTTTTGTAGGCTTCAATACAAAATGGGCAGGAAGAACAAATGGGAGACTTTAGTGGGCTTAGAGTTGCAAGATCCCAAAGACATAACCATCTTTTCTGGTAAAGATCTTGTTTGGTCTGATGTACATCGAAAGAATGGAATTGATCGAGTTGCCAAAATCTCGTTACATCGAGTCCCCCACTTTATTGAAGGGGAGGAAAAGGATCCTGATGCTCCTTGTACTTTCTATCGTAGCCAAAACAAATCCCCCAAAAAGAGGGATACTGCAGCCTTGAAATATGAAATGTAAGTATTTCAAAATTTAATTGTTTGGATGTTAGCAATCATACTACATTTATCACCTGCATATGTATTAACATTTGACAATATTTTATGCAGATATAATTGTTCATATGGCCCAACTGATAAAAGGGGAGACAAACTGGCTAAACGAAGGGTCAATTCATTTATCAAAAAAAGGGGCTGCCAATGCCATTTCATTGTTAAGGTCATGGCCAAAGATCCCGAGGTAGCAATACTAACTTATAACATGTACGAGCATGAAGACAAGAGAGGATGGCCTTGTCATGGAAAGCATGATGCTTCGGGTGACCCTAGATCCATGCATAAGCCAAAGTTGTCAAAGGACATCATTTCTTATGTAGAAAGTTGCTTTTCTTGGGATGTGGCAATTGATTCGGTGTGTAAAATGCACATCAAGAAACATGTTGACATGGATGCGGCAGATCGGGATAGAGATTTCTTCTTGAAGAGGAAAGATGTCGTAAACATATACAATCGCTTGGGCAAGGGAAAGTATCAGTTGGACAAAAAAGACTCAATAAGTGTGAATCTTTGGCACCAAAAACATAAAGATGATATTTTTTTCTATCAAAAGCCCAATGGTAGAGATGTCCCGTTTATAATGAGAATCCAAACAAAGTGGATGCTAGAGACAATGGTGAAGCTATCTCATAACAGCTTAATAGCAATGGATTCTACGTTTAGTACAAATAAATATGGGGTAAGCGTGATGTCAATGATTGATTTAGTATGATCATTTTAGTTGTAGCCATTCAATGATATTGATGACTTAAGTTTGACTGCAATATGTTCTATGGATATGGCAGTATCAACTATACACCCTTGTCGCATTCGATGAGCAGCAAAGTGGGGTACCAGTTGCGTGGGTTGTATCCGAAAGGAATACAACGCAGGACATTTCAGTATGGTTGGATCGACTCATGCAAAGGTGTTACCAAGCTCGTCCGGATTGGAAAGTAAATGCTTTCATGGTAGACGACGCGTTGGCTGAAATAGCAGCCCTGAGGTAATTCCAATGTTGTTATTTTGCAATGTAACTTGTACTTATTTATTGAATGCCATATTTAAAAAAATTACACATGGCAGGAGGATCACACGTTGCAAAGTTCTCTTATGTGTTTGGCATGTACAAAGGGCATGGTCAAAAAACGTGAGCTGGTTGGCCACAACTGAAGAAAGAGCGAGTGAAATGTTGAAAGACTTGGGCCATATCATGAAACATTGCTCCAATGACGATGTCATTGATGCAATTGATGCCTTTTTAAACAAATATGCTGATGAGGAAAAGTTCTTGGACTATTTCCGCAAGAATTGGGTTTCGGGTGACAAACTTTGTGAGTGTACATACTCTTCCTTGTATATTTTCTTTTGTATATCATGAAGATGGGATATATGCACTAAATTAGTTTTCTACTTGTAGGGATGTGGGTAAAAGGTTGCCGAGATTTTCCGCATGCAAATCAAGAGACCAATAATGCAGTGGAGTCATACCATTGCTTTTTGAAGACAAAGTTTCTTTCTGATAGAAGGAAGAAGTGTACCCATAGAATGGACTGGTTGTTGTATATACTCCTCATAAATGTTGAACCATTTTATCGGTTCAAAGAAATTTTGAAAAAAGAAGGCTATTTGAACAACTATAAGAAAGAGAAGCAACTTGAATCATCAACTGACAGAGCCAAAAAGATTCCAGATAGTGATTGCTGCCCTCATGAGAGCATATCTCATGCATATTGGGTGAGGAGTCAAACCACTCCTGGCAAGCAGTACCTTGTCACTTCGTATCGTCCAAATTTTATGACATGTACTTGACCATGGTCTATCCGTGGAAATATTTGCAAGCACACTATAAAGGTTGATTGGTTGTATTGCTCCTTGGATAATGATGCAACACCTTCTTCATGCAATGCTCCTCCTGAGATAAGTATTGATGGACCAAGCCATGATGTGGATGCTGAAAACACTATTATGGCTACTAATAGAGATGTTAATGATGTTGATGCACTACAATTAGCTAGACAGGAGCTGTTCGGTTATTATCAGCTGATTGAAAACAGTCCTCCTGTCACTTTGGAAAAAAATGAAGAACTGATTGGTCTTACTAAAAGAATGTTGAATGAGGCCAACAATCATTCAGTTTTCGATTATGACTTCACCCTTGGATTGGGTGCATATGAGTCCTCTTTGAAGAGAAAGAAGAGTTTTCTTAGCCCCAAAAAGAAAAACAAAGTAAGAAAACAAAATAGCGGCTTGGATATCGATCTAAATGTGCATGCCTCAGAATATGAACCATATCAGTTTCAATACCTCAAGAAGCGGGGGCGTACTCAATCCAAAAAAGCATCCTCTATTGACCTAGGTGAGTTTCATAGAATAGGACAATGCATGTGCTTAAAATAGTGTATTTAGATGGCCTATTTTTTTTTAAATTACGGTGCATGCATGTTTACAGAGGCCACTTCTATGGATCATTCAAACGAAGGACTTGCCCAGCTGCAACATCATGACAGCGGGATTACTGCACCATCAAACTAATTTTCAAGGAAATCTAATTGTCACAGGGTATGTTTTCAACCTCGTTAAAGGTGTAGTTTCATGGCTGAGTAAGAAAAAACACATACAAACTATGAAATTCCAATATTTGTATTGATTAAATTGTTGTTGGGCATTTTTCTGCAGGTATCCTCGCTATAGGCAACATTAAAGATCCGAAACAGACTCCTAGAACTTGAGGATGTTATCTTCACCAGGCCTCAAAATCCAGAGACTTATTTTGAATTTACAGTCTTTGTTCTCTACACTTTGTAGTGTAACACATATGTATCTCTCTATGTTTTACTGCTTATAAAAGCAACAATTTTGAGAAAGTGGTCATTGAACTGACCTGACCTGCTGTATAGACGATACACAGATTTCTCTTACTACACAGCAGATGATACACAGTTTTTTTAGTAAAGATTTTTGCTTTTGCTACACATCTGATAACAATCTGGCAGAAATTCAGGGATGGTCAGAGTTACTGTTTCTCTGAATCTTCTCTTATTCTACGGAAATTCGTGGTGACCAGACTAAGAGAGAGATGCCCCACATATATATATATATATATATTTATTGTTTTCTCAAGAACAACAAATCTTATTAAACAATAGTTTTTATTCCATCATAAAAGATGGTCAAAACATCAAAATGAAAGGTTGTCTAATGGCATTCTAGAGGTGATGAGAAAGCAGCATAAGGTAAGGAAAAAATTAGCAAAGAAAAAGCCTAAAAATAAAATAGCAGTAAAAAACTCAGGCGATTTACATGCAAAGGATTGGAAGTTTTTCTTCATCTCAGCAGCAGGGTCGACTTTTTTTTGGAGGGAGGAATAAGTCAAACATTATTACTCTGAATATATTACTGTAAAGAATGAGACCTGGCTTTTTTATTTCAACCCTGGACTTCAGGTTTGTGATAATTTATGTAGTAATACTATTTCAAGAATCAAAACCATGCCTACAGTAAAATTGATGCATCTCTGTTTTAAAATACAAAGGACATTGGTTTGGCAGAGTATCATCTGGAGTTTCATCTAATCAGTTCATGGGATGCATAGGTGAGATCAATTTCAAAAGCAAGCATGTGAAGTTTCTAGGTTATGTAACAACCGAGAGCCTCTCTGCCTTTTATGTAGCTATACTTGGTGGTTTTCTTTCAAGTATGAGCATTTTCAAGCTGTATGTATTATGTAGGTTTATCTCACCTCTGCTTTAAAATGCAGGAATGATTCAAATTGCAAGGTTTCAGGACGGGCTATCCACGTTCCATTTTGATTTAAGTTTTTTTAGCTTCAAGTAGAAGCATATTAATTATTTATTAGTAAGCCAGTTCACATGTTGAATGTCTGCAAGCTGTATGTATGTTTGTCTGAAATCAGCATGAAATTCACTTCTAAGCACCCAAACAGTAGTGTGAAAAGGTTCTGGGAAATTTTGGATTATTTCTTAGCAGTGTGAAGCTCATAAAAAGTGGTAAAACACCTTGAATCAGCAATAAACAGAAGCATATTCCAATCTGGGCACATAAACAGCCTCATATCTCTACAAAAAGTAGTTCTGGGTAGTCTATGGCACACTCGAGACCTTATAAAACAGCTCTGGGCACTTGAGGAACTGTAAAACTGCAAACGAAAGCCTTGGATAGAAAATATGGGTAGTTTTAGAAGCTAGTACAATAGTAAAAGGACGATTCTGAGCACAATTTGAATAGGTTTATGCATCATAGCAGCAGTAAAACACCCCAAACATCAAACCTGGGCAGTCTTTAGGGTGGAATAAGCAATAAAAATCCACCATATTAAACGTTGGGCACATAAACAGTGACATAAGAAGACTATTCCAGGTCTAAATATTTGGTTGCAGAAAACCTAATGGTCCTTTGAATGCATTCAGCCATAATCTGAGCACTTTCCAATCTTAAAGAGTGACATAATTCAGTAGCACTCAACCCTTTGTGAATTCTTTGGAGGTGTGAGACAGTATTCTAGCCTTTGGACAAGCCCTATTTTCCTTCTTGAAGTAGATGCCCTGTTATGAGATAGTTTGAACCTTGAGGTGTTTCCTAGGGCAGAATATCAGCATCCTGAGCAGCATATATAGTCCTCGCTTGTAGCAACAGCCTTGGAACCAAATTTGGGTGGGATAATTGATCCATAAAGGGAGGTGTTTTGATGCCAATTTAATGGAGATCCTAGTTGAAGTGGAGTCGCCTGATTGCCATTACTATCATGTATACAAATTTTATCCACACAAATGCGTTACATATGTTAGGTCGGATGTCAGTGGTCACAAATGCGTTACATATGTTATCCACTTGAGAAGGCATATGGACTTTCAAACTCGTAAATATGAAGGGTTTGGTTTGACCTTCAGACTGGAGATTTTATAATTAATGTGTGTAAGTTTTTTCACCAGCTTTAAAGACAGGTTCCCTTTTTGAAAAGGCACACGCCTTGTAAAAAGCTTCTTGTTAGTGTTTGGACTTTTAACACATACATGCGTCATACCCTGTGATCTATATAAAAGTTTGTCTAACTAGATTTGCTTAATTTGAATTTCTTATTTGCCCACAGTTATAGCTTGTATGATTTGTACACAATATTTCCCAATGGGTTGGTTAAGTGATAATCTGCTATATTGTGCCCACTGTCCAAGCATGATTTCTTGTGAAGTAGAAACCTTGTGTTAACTAAGCTTCTTGTTATTCAAGAGAAAAACTTTAGAAAGATCTTTATTGGGAAGTCCTGAATGGATGTGATGAACATTCTGTGATTGTATGTAGGCTTTCTTGATCGAGTGCACTTGTACATTTCATTGTAGTGCATTTAAAATTTTCATTGGTTTGTAGGCTTGATCATTTTCTGACATTTTTTTCAGAACATTGTCTGTTGTGTTGTAGATGGCAGGGACTAACATTTTGCCAGGAAAGTTTTTTAGGAGCCTTCCATTTCAATCATGGACAGAAACAAGGAATACCCACAAGAAATTATTAGAATTTGCTGTGCAGAAGAAAGTCCGGTGCCGATCAAGACTTGTAAGCAGTATTTTCAATCAACAGGAGGATAATGTGAATGATCGAAAGGATGATAATGTGAATGACAGTAAACACGCCATTCATTTCAATGAAATCTATGATAGAGCTTCAGGGGAGATTGGGTTTGAAGCCATTGCAGCCATAGGCAGAGTTGAATGCACAGGCCTTGGTTGTAGGCCTATTTTCCCAGACAATGTGTTGTCTGCTGCAATGTTGCATGATGGTTGGTTGCCTTATGAACATGCTATGGAAGCATTGAATGCTAGAATTCAGTCCTATAATGGCATGAAAATGAATCCACAGGGCCATTTTCATGGAGACTTTGCTCGGTATTTATATCGAGTGTGGATGCAGAAGGCTCTGGCAGAGAAATACTATGAGCAAGCCCTTGAAATGGAGCCACGCGATCCTCAATTGTTGGTAGAGTATGCTGAATTTGTTTGGAATTTGATGGGAGATGAAGAGAAAGCAGAGAAAGTGTTCAATGCAGCTCTACAGGAAGATCCTGATGACCCCATTATCCGTGGGAGCTATGCACTATTTATGCATGGTAAAAGAATTTTAGTCCTCCTCCATACTTGTATGCAACCTATTCTCAAGGATAAAATCATGAGTGACGCTGGGTGCTTATATAGCAGAGAAAACAGAGTCATGTTAGTAAGCAGATGAGAATAGTCATGAAAGACATGACGTACAGATATATATCAGCAAGTTTCCTGTAAAATTAGAAACAAGGATACCATTAAGAAAGACTTCAATAAGATGTTGCTGTGTGGCAAGGGGAATGAGTGATGAAGGCCATGTTAATACCAAATAATGATGGTTGAATATATATATCAGCAAGTTTCCTGTAAAATCAGAAACAAGGATACCCTTAAGAAAGACTTCAATAAGATGTTGCTGTGTGGCAAGGGGAATGAGTGATGAAGGCCATGTTAATACCAAATAAAGATGGCTGAATATTTGCCAGTACTGTTTCTGTTAATAAAATGGTATTAATTATATTATTTAATTTAATTAATAACATCAAATTAAACACAAGATTGACAAATCCATGCCGTGGGCATTTTTTGATGGAGCCTCATTAGACCCTCAATCGGTGTGTGGAGGGGGGGGAGTCCTTTACAAAACGGAGTTCCATTCCTTCCATCTTGTGGCTGGTTTGGGGAGAGGGTCAAATAACTATGCTGAACTTATGTCTCTTAAACTACTGATGTTATTTGCACTTGAACAAGGATGTCTATCTCTACAGATTTTTGGCGACTCCATGTTAGTCATCAACTAGGCAAAGGAGATCACACATTGTCATGTGATGGTACTATTACCTATCCTGGAGGATGTATCCGGTTAAAGCAGTCCTTTAACCACATTACATTTACACATGTTTACAGGGAGAGGAATTGGTTGGCCGATCAACTCTCCAAGGAAGCGACGCAGCAGGATCTAGCACTCGGCACTTGGAGGATTACTATTCATTCACCGGAGGGCACTTTCAGCTATTATCACAGACCTTTTCATGATGATATTGAGGCACAGCATTGAGCAAGCTCAGCTTTTGTTGACCAATGATGGTTACGTTCTTCCATTTCTGTTACAGATTTTATGTAATAGGATATATGCGGGTTGTATGGACAGCAGTAGTATTGTTTTAGTTGTATGTATGGGATATCAGATATGATGATAATATGGGACAGAAAATATGTGACAATGTAGGGATCTCAGTGATTCTACTACATGTGCAGAATGTAATTTTGTTCATCTATTTGAAATAAAATTACGATTTTTTCCGAGAAAAAAAAAACATCAAATTAAACACCATTATATATATATATATATTTGTTAATAAAATGGTGTTAATTATAATTATTTAATTTACTTTATTTTTCCTCATGGTGTTAATTTTATCAGTTTCGTATCTGCTTTTTGGATTGCAATGTAACATGTACCTCAATGAAATTTTCATGATTATTGTTACTATGAAAAACTGACACGCAGCATCATTTTTATCGCAACAAAAGGGCTGTGCAAACTCTTAATAATTGTCAATTTGGCGTTGACAAACACTTAGGAACAGTGAACGGGTAGACTGAAATTGAATGGGTAGTTGACACACTTGCAGACACTGTGAAGGGCAGGATTCAACAACTTATTTATGATAGCTAATTTTCATCCAAGTGGCAATTGATAATTTGACATTATGAAGACCGCTAAACATTTTGTGCAAGTGATACATTTTTAGAAACAAGCTTTATAAATGAAATCACTGGTTTCATGAGCCAGCGATTTGGCTTGGCAATTTTTGTTTTGTTTTCAAGTAGATATGGAACTCCTATTCGGTGCCTTATTTAGTGGCATCATTTTTGTAGGAAACATTAGAGGGATGATTCTTTTCGAAAATTTATGTTCAAGTTTGTATTTACTTACATATCTTAAACTGAAGTCTTTGAGGTTGCTTGCAATTGGGAAATCTTCTAACTTGCACCCTATCCTTGGAGATGTAGTGATATTTACGGAGTTGAAAAAGTCCAAGATATCAAAGTAGGGCCCTTTTAAGAGCTAATGACAAAGCTACCATTCTGCCATGATTTTGGTGTTTTGGAAAAATTATTTAGAGGGGTTTTGGGGTTAGGGAAAGTTTCTCTACAGGGATTTTGCTGTTCTGGAAAGTTTTTGTTGGTGGGATTTTGATGTTCTGGAAAATTTCATTGGTGCAGTGATTGACAAAAACTCGGATGTTAAACTTCCACATCTGGAGGTTCAGTGCTATACTTGTGGTTTGGGTTGAAAAACTTTCTTTGCTCAAAGAATAGGGGGAAAGTAAAAAAAATATTTTAACTTTGGAAAAATCTAGTAAATGTTGTTCCAAATGAAGATTTTTTTATTTTTATTTTTAACATTTATATTTAATAACTACCTATGTTTTCATTTACCATTTATATTTAATAACTACCAATTTTTCCATTCAACATCGCTGAAAACCAAATAACCTAAAAGTTAATAATAGGCAAAACCTATCCCACTAGTACTTCCTTATTGCTGGTAAGTTTAACTTACCAAATAAAAAAAATTAACCACAAAACCAAGGTAAGTTAGTCCAATAACAAAGATAATCAAAATTTGAATAGATAGTAATTTGATTATCAAAATTTGATTAGGTAGTAATTTGATTACTTGACAATTTATGAGATCGAATCTCATTTTTGAGATTATATCAATATTCAAGAGTACTCTGCTTACTTTGACAAAATTTTCAACTATTCATGAGACATGCCTTGACAAATTTTTTAACTATTCAGAAGACATACCATGAGGATTGTTATCTCTTAAAAATGGTATTAAGAACCTGAAATCAATTCAACAGATGTTAAAATTGCCTGTCACGGATCCTTCTCTGACATTTTGTTAAGAGCACTGCTGTCAGATGTACGAAGCAGATAAATAAATTTTAACATGAAATTACTTGAAAACTTGTGTGACCGTGGCAAAAGAAAGCTCCTTTGCTTCCTTCATTCATGAAGGGCACTGCTCTATTCATTTCTAGCTTCTCAAAGGTTGCAGCCAACTGCTTGACTGAAATATTGGACAAAACAATTTTTGATGGAAGTATCTTTATTCTAAAAACTTTTTTCCAAAAATTCAAATTCATCCCAAAAGTTCAAATTCATTCCTGGCTCAAAAGGCTAAGGTTATGAGATAGAATTAATTAAAATAGGATACTCTACTTTTTGTCATCTTCATTTGCAATAATTACATTAAAAAATGCGAGATGCACTTTACAGGGTAGGTGTTAGAGTTATTATTTTTTATTAATTTAAAATCAATAATATAAAGAAAAATGAATTAAAATAAACCGACCATTGTTAATTTTTAGTTTTAACACAGATTCATTTTAACTTTTAAGTCAAATTTTTTTTATCTCTATATAATAAATCCAGACTTAAGTGAACTCTATATATATAATAAATCCAAACCTAAAATGAATTTTTGTTTGTTCATAATTAAGCCCGACTCAGCTTCAGTATTTCTTATCCTTCAAGAATTTCACACTAAAACAGACTAATTTAATAAAAAATGTGGAATAGTTGATAAAGTAGAATGCATGAACTTTGTGTATAATACAAAACTAATTTAATAAAAAATGTGGAATAGTTGACAAAGTAGAATGCATGAACTTTTCTATAATACAAAATTGTATCTGATATTGGTAAGAAATAAATTGCATTTTAAGCATTTTGGCATGGAACACAATGAACAAGTAAATAACGTTCATTACTATGAGCAGTTGGAAAGAAAATTGAATAAGCAAATAAC
This sequence comes from Larix kaempferi, assembly GCA_027924585.1. NCBI lineage: Eukaryota > Viridiplantae > Streptophyta > Pinopsida > Pinales > Pinaceae > Larix > Larix kaempferi. The sequence goes on along the minus strand of BSBM01001402.1, from coordinate 20,142,020 downwards.
ATTTATTTCTATCCGCAATAGGAATGAAAATTACTTTTGATGGGCATTTTGACTGTATAATTTGAAGTTGACCTTCAATAGTGAAAGATTCAATTTCTTAAATGAAATGTCCAAATCAAATCAGAATGCCCATATTTTCACCATTCCATCTAATTCAAGATCAGTGCATAACAATGGACGTCCATAAATTGAGGCCATCAAGCTCGTAGCTTTTTAATATAGTTATCAATGCCTACACAGCCTGGATGAAAAATCAATTTGGGTTTTTATTTTGTCCAGGCAAAACAAAATTCCATTGCCCCTTCAGAGTATGAATTCATCCCATCCCATGATGGTCACTTTGTTTTTCAATAATGGTCTGAAAAACTTCAATAATTTTCAGCTAGATCTCAGAAACGTGTGGGCTACAGCATCCAATTCTGGTCACCATGGGAATTGACAACTGTTGGAATATATAACATCAACTGCTATTGAAATACATGGAAAATTTGTTGTTGATAGCAACCCACCTCCTGATATTGAACAAATAAGGGTGCTTGTCATGGAAGGGCTGTCATGAATGGGCTATGTATGTAAGGGTGCCTACCATTAAAGGGGTATGTAGCTCAGTGCTAGAACAACTTACTGTCCAAATGCAGATCCTAATTAAGCCATATCATTCTTTGGAATTCTTAAGATCCATGGACCCCTTTTGCTACCTGTTTGGAGATTCTATGATCAGACAGCTTATTGGGAGCTACAATGAGAACAAAGCATTCACACAAGATAGATTGCCAAACCAGTAGAAAAACAAAATTTTCAACTTGAATACCTTATATGCCTTTTCCATATCTCAAGTACAAGGTATTGCCACTTTTCTCGGTATTAGTAAAAGGTTCAAATTACAACATTTCCGCAATGGGGTTTGGACATGGGTTTTATCCCTGAGAACCCAAGACTCTTTTCTCAGATCAAAGCACTTATTAGAGTAGGTAACCTTCATAGAAGCTTTCACTACAGGGGTGCTAGGGCTGAGCCTGCTCAAGGCCCTGGGCAAAGTAGTTCTTGGTTTGGAGGATTGAGAGGGCTTTTTGAGGATAAAAAGGAAAAATCACAATATAGTAGTGGTGGTAACACTACGGTTCTGGAGAGTTTTGACCAGCCAAGCACTTTGGTGCTTACTTTTGAGTTCAAGTGATTTGCAACACTTTGCTCTTTGGGACTTAGATTACCGAGTTCTTCAATTGCCATTTTTTTGCTGGATGAGTCTTATGAGTTTGAATCAAATTTTTGCAAAAACTGTTGAAGAAACTATTCTTCAACTAGTTCTAGAAAATTGGGCATTTGCTTGGTAAATATATGTTGTTATTCTAATGATCCTATATAAGATTCTACTTTGAAAGCATATTCATTAATATTCATATGCCCAACTTTCTTAAACTATCATGAGAGACGAATGCGTAGAGCTGTGTATTTGGATATTTTTAGTAGTCAGTGTTTGTTTCAGTTTACAAGCGTGAGTTTTGCAGGTTTGTGCAGATCTGTTATTGTAGCAGCTAGACGTGTTTGCATCAAAATCACTTCTCCAAGTGTGGAACATAGATCTTATTATTAGTTGATATGCCAATACTTGAAGTTAAATAATTAGTTGATATGCCAATACTTGAATAAAGTGAGATATTAAACCAACATTCACTAAATAAAAACTCTCGAAGCATCTTGCTGTAATGAAACACTCACTGTTACTAAAAATAGCAGCAAACTCAAAAAATTCCAGAATTATTAGCTTGCTTTCTCAAGGTTTTTACAGCAGTGAATTAAGCAAGAAAAATCATGAAATTTTAGATATATGTGGTAACCAAAAATAGACAAAAATAACTCCATAAATATATACTCAATATTTTTTATGCCACAAAGTTTAGACAAAAGACGTCGTAGGCACCACCATTCTATACAAGGCATTCTTGAACTTGTCACCCAGACATGACACCCCATCCATTACATGGTGGCCCAATCACACGCACTATAGTATTGGGTTCTTCCTTATAGAAAGTCCCACACCATGAGGGACACCAAAACAATTATAAGAAAAAAACATACACATAACAAAGATGTGTAACAACGTCCATCAATAATTTTTGAAGGAACATATGTTGACGCCATTTCATTTTTCACACCTTCGCCTAGACTTGAGATTTTCCCACACAATAGACCATTGGACATTCTCTTAATATCTGAATGGTGAGATATCGTAAAGAAATGAAATTGACTAACAATGGCTCTTGCTTCTCTATGAAGTGGTTTTAGATTGGATTTTCTAACTTGGTACACTCCCTTCATCTGGTTACAAAGAAGTTCTGAGTTGGTGAAGACAGAAACATTGTTAGCCCCATAGATTTTCGCTGTTTTCAGCCCTTCAATAAGGGCAAGGTAGTATGCTTCGTTGTTAGTTGTCACCCCATGTATTTCTCTCCTTTTTTGGACAACCTTATTCAAAGCATTATCCTTCAAAACATATTCAAAGTTTCCTTGTCCCGGGTTGGGGTAACAGGACACTTGAATACAGAGCGTCCATGTCTGCGCCATCTTGTCTGTTCGAATGAGCTACAGAAACAAAACAATTAAAACAATTTTTGATGAGATGTCAAGGGCATAATAAAAACACATGCTTAAAAAATGTAACAATTAGCTGAAAGTAACGATAATCAATGTTGACAAAAAAAACACAACTTTATGTTGATGAACACTCTCATACTTCCCCAAATTTGTGTGTGTAACTTGTAGTGATGACTTGACTAAAATAAAGGACGAGGATATTGAGAACTTGACTAAAATATGCAAAACATTTTACCACATTCATGTTAAATAGAAAGCCATCCACACATATGCTACAATTAGAGTATAATAATGTTAAATAGAATGCAACAGATATCACTAAACCACCTACAAATAACCATGCATGTCTCACTGAGATTTATGCAATTGAAAAGAAAATTCAAACCTCTGCTAATTGCCTCTACAAGATTTGACGTTAAAGCATTCTCAACTCAAATTGAGATCCAAATTCTAGAAAGTGTTTCACCTTCTGAGATCCAAATTCTAGAAAGTGTTTCACCTTCTAACTTTTAATAGAGATTTTTAAAAATACACTGAACTCAGGCTACATTTAAACGTGCAGTGGAGATTCGATGAGAATTTTAAATTTTAAAACAACCTATGTGCCTTTATTTCATTGTGGTCCGCTATGTTTATTTGAGAACAAGAAATGCATGTACGTTTCTGTAGACATCTCATATGCCCCGAGTGTTGGTTTTGGCAATACCAGCAGAACAGGGATACCTTTCCATGCACAAACAGAGCAGTCAAGTCTTGGAACCAGATCTGGAAAAAATTGTCTTTTCTGTTGTTCAATGAATAGCAAAGATTTCAGAGTGGGAGCCTTGGTACTTGAACTTGATGGAGCTCTAGCAGTATGTAATTGGAGTTCTGGAAATATTTGCATGACTTGGAGAATGAGATGGAAACACAGTGGGAGAAGGTATGAACAGAGAGCCCGATAGTGAAGGATAAAAGAACAGGTTATATAACAGAAGTACTCTGCTAAATTCAATAGCTTTCAGGATTTGAAACCGAGTTCCAAGTATTTCAAACAATATGAAAATACGGGGTTTTAATCCCTTTTTTATTCAAAATGGCATATGACTAAATGCTTAACTATGAGGATAGTATTAAAAAACAACATGAAAATAAAGCAATGACTTATTATCACAAATAGTAAACTACTCTCAACAAAAACTATTTACTGTCTTAAACTATTCATATATTCACAAAAAATTTGCAAAGAGGAAAAATGCCATTATCACCCCCTTGTTTTTGATAGAGTTAGATTTGTGTTGATTCTCATATCAGGTAAAGAAATGGAAAAGTAAACATTGTTGCCACACCAAAACACTATAAAAGAATAACTTAGTGTTTTAAATTAAACTTTCAAAAGATTTTATTACATCCAATAAACTCTAACAAACTTCTAAAATGCACAAAAACATTGTTAACATAATAAAAACACACCCTAAATCACTATGAACAATCCAATAACAAACCAGAGTATGATCACATATTATTTTATAAGAGTTAAAAAATACATCAGATCAGATTTGATGGTGTCACATTATTACATTTAATATATGTTGCAAGTTAAAACATGAATTTAAGATTAAAAAAAACAAAAAACAAACCAACCAATCAACAATCCAGTCTATTCATCCAGTCCTCCATTAAAATGGAATCGAGCAGGTCCACTTGAGAGATACATAAAGATGGAATCTATGGCACCAGATGGGTGGAATTTGGGCATCTGGAATAGAACATGGAGAAATCGGTTGCACCCAAAAGCAAATACTTCTAATAATCTTTAATGCGGAGAAGATATACCAGCAGATGATTAAGATCATTCGAGTCAACCGAATTAGAACAACTTTTTCTTCCTATTGTTAGGAGCAACACTTTACATCCTCCCAGTTTTCTGCGACTGTAGCAACACTTTACATCCTCCCAGTTTTCTGCGACTGTAGAAAATAGATATCTCTACCTTTTTACTGTAATTTGGGGTTTCAAAATTACGAGAGTTTCAATTCTTGTGATTGAAATGCTATACCAACACTTGAATTCTCTGTCCCTTTATTTTTTTATGTATTGTTTCAAGTTTAATTAATAGACTTTGTCTTGCCCTGCATTGAATTTCCTTTCAATGCATGCGTTTCCAATTTCTGAAGTTACAACTGTAATTATTATTCTAAGATTTATTTCTCGCATTCTTCTTTCAGTTTTGCTCATGCAAACTTGATTCATTTGGGTTCCTGAAATTGAAACATTAATTATAGGATCAAAAGGCTGTCTTGCAACCATTTCCAGTTACGGCCTCGGGGATTGCATTATTGATAGAAATTTAGATGAAGAGGATGTTACAGAAGCCTGTGATTTGCCCATGTAATTTCATAGTCAAATGAAATGATAGTGGCAACCAATCAAAGTTTGAAAGAAAAAGAGTCTATAAACTGTATCACATTAAAATAATTTTGATGAGCTCATTAAATTACATTCATTACAAAATACATTCATAATATACAATTTATCTGCCGGCGGTTGGGTGTCCACCTTGTAGCTAGCACTGCATGTGATCGATCCCTCTCCCTGTCCTCATAGTAAAGCATTTAGTCATATGCCATTTTTTAATCCCTTTTCTATTCAAAAGACGGGGTTTTAAACAGAGGTCACTTACCGTAGAAGCAGAGCCTTCCGGAGGATCAGGAGCAGGTGCAGGAGCTTCGCTGGGTGCAGAGTAACGCAGAGTCTGGAAGTCTGGAAGTGGGCAGAGGAATGCAAAGTGGGCAGAGGAACGCAGGAGCGAAGGGGGTCGTTCAAATTTTGGCTCGAACTACGTCCCGATGGTTGGCGAATAGTTAATGCATGGAGGTGACGTCCAAGGACCATCCTGAAGTCTGATTCATTCCTGGATTCTGTCAGAATCTCGTCGGCGTGGGGACCTGCACTGACCAGGGGAATCTATTAGGCTTCCTTAGGAAGTTGGCCCAGTTAGGGTTAAAGGCAGGTTAAGTTTTTGTATAAATAGAGAGTGTGTCTCTCTCATTTTACTCATTGAGAGAGAAGAGTGTGCACAAGTGGAGGAGGAGTAGCTGCGGAAGACATCTATCTTTTGGGGTTTGATCTTTGTGATCTTTGTATTGGTTCTTATTCTATCTCTGAGGAAGTTGCGAGGTTTTTCACCTTCTTGGTTTTTTCCGATGAAATGCTTTGTGTCCATTGTCTCTTGTGATTGTTATGCTGTGCATGTTATTCACTTAGTGATCCTATTGAATGAAATTATCGAAAAATTAACACACCCCACCCCAACCCTTCCACCACCTCCCTTATAGTTTCCCATGTTTACATCCTCCCCCCTCTGAACATGATATAACACCCATCCACATTCACCCATCCCTCCACTGGAACATAGACCTCTCCCCCCTGCACATCACCCCACCACCCTCGCTTCCCCTTCCACGGTGGCCCCATCCATATTACAGCCAGTTGGGTTTATCACCCTAGACATGCATATCCACTTCGCCCACGCCAAACCACGCTTCCTTCTTCCCCTGTGCCCCCTAGTGGTGTATCAATCGTCGATGTTGATACATCCGCCCCTATACCATTCACCCTAGCATTGGAGCAGGTTATCCAGCCGACTGCTCCATCTACCATCCCTGAAGACTAGCCGGTTATGTTCATGGTTATATTTACTAGTTTATGAAAATCTCGTTCAATTTTAACAAAAAATTACTATAGGCATCTAATTTCATCATTTATTTGATTGTTCTAAATGTTGCAGGGTGGCATTGCTAAGAGACTTGGAGCACGGAGAAGAGAAACCCCCTCAGGACTTACAGTCTCTCCTACGGTGAGTTATTTAAGATTTGAAAACTATTTTTATTTTTAAAATGTGTTTTTATACTTTTATAAATGCCAAGAAAAGTTGATATATTATTGTTTTCATTTCAAGGCCCACGGGGATGTGGTCCAAGTTTCCAGAAGGACCCAGCTTCCTCTAGCTCGAAGAATAGTAAGATCGATTTTGGAGATGCAACTGGGAGCACCGAGGGTGGGTAGGAGATTGAGAGACCCTCCTATGGACACTAGCCATGATGTGGCATTTTGGGCACTAGTTTCCATATTTTGTATAGGGCACGAGTTGTCATTATATAGACATTGGGAACGATGTTCCATTTTTCCAAAAAGTCTACATGATTGGATCATTTTTGCATATTAATAGATGGATCTGCACTTGTCTATATGACTTTGTCTTTTATTACATTTTTGCATAGATGATTTTGTCTTCAATAACAGTGTTATGGAAAAAATTTCACATACATACTGATGTTATTTCTAGACACCAAGTGACCTCAATATGAGTCCCTTGTATTTGAATGGGTCTCCATACAATGATTTATACTACGTGTTCTATGGGGGTACACTGAGAATGTAATAATAATATTTGTTAGAGTAAATTGTGTTCGCATACAACATACACACATCGATCAAATTCACATACACACAACATCCAACATACAAACATCAAGCAAAACCCCCCTAGAAACATTATACAGTACTCAAATTACATTGTAAATAGATATATTGAATAAAAAGTTTCATCTCTACCCATACTAGAAAGAAGTATTTTTTTTTTCTCTAATAACTCCTTGAGACAAGATACCACATCGTTGGCTCCTTGCGTCCGTCATTTCCATTTATTGACAAGGTACCACGTCGTTGGGTCCTTCCGCCGATATGTTTTCGTTGCACCTGACTTGTGGGAACTTCATGTAGGGATTTTAGGATCCATTGCCTTCAATCCTCTGTATACACGCTATTGGGGACTAATGGCGCTGAGTAGTAAGTCCATTCTTACTATGTGCCCCCCAACTCGTACGTGACCAACTCCATCATGGTCCACTTCACACGACCTCATGCTTCCCCTGAGTAAGCAGATCAATGCTTCTCTACTGATGCATGGAATTCCGTTGGATGTTGACACCATCGTCGTTCTTCCTTGTGTGATTTATCCATACTCTACGACCCTATAATTCCTTTGTATTTCTGTCGATGAACCGTTTCACCTGTCGCTACACACATGCTCAAAAGCACACATTAATAGTCCTCTCCTCATTCATCATAATTCATTTCATGATCCACTAATCGTTAAGCAATCATATATTTTGTTAATCAGTAACGCATTACATCCACATGTATTTCTTTCCTTCACATCACATAATTTATCATAAAACTAATCGCTAAGCATCATATTCATGTACACCTATCACATTTTTCACAATCATAGGTAATCCTTAAGCAACAAGCAATCATTCATTTAGATAAACTATCCAACTCCACAATTTCATTTAATTCAATTATTCACTCATCAATTGTCATCATGCACATACTCAGTATAAAGCCAAAGAGTTATTTATTGAAGTTCTTATTCAGTCGGGTCATTCAACAAGTTCCCTCAGGGTCTACAACTGTCTAGGGGAACTACAATAGAACTTTCCAGGTCTCAAATCCTTGAAGGGATCTTACTGCTCATTAAACACAAAGCTTAGCCTTGGTCATGGATAGTAATTATGTCAACATTCACCAGGTTCCAGTTAACTTTGTGGAAACCATTTTTACCTTCAAAGTTGGCACACATGAATGTTCTTAGAATCTTTTCCATGTTCCTGTAAGCTACAGTAGAAGGCATCCCACAGGAGTAGTATACATGGGTGGCTGCATGTACTTTATTGTAGATATGATATCTAGTAGTCAAAGACATCAATTAAGAGATCCATCTTGAGGCCTTCTATTAAATTCTGTAAACCACTAGCTACCAAAGCTCCTTATGAGATCCCTCAAAGGAAAATGGTACCTAGGGATTTCAAAATTTGAAGTGATAAATACCATTTTAAAGGCCCACCAATGGGCTTGTCAAAGCATATTGAAATTAGAGGTGATAAATACCACTTCAAAAACCCACTGATGGGCCTATCAACTTATTTTCAAATAATTAATAAAATTAAAAAAATCCATGAATGAAAATCATTCAAATACAAAGCAAAATAGGGAACCCATTGGTGAGAATTGAAAGATGTAAGACAAGGGCTCCAGGTAGCAAAGTCCCTACCGTTGACATAACGTGAAATAAAAAGTTGGAAAATAAATTTGAAGTGGACAAAGGAAATTAGAAATAAGAAGTTAATTTCTAAAAATAGTATGTATATATTTGGTCTGAAGGTTGTGTGAAATCGCATAATCTAGTTTGGAAGCAACTCATATTGGTTTGTGTTTTGAAATAATTCCTGGAAAAATGGAATTATTTTGCTAAGATTTGTGAGAATTGGAGTTCATGCCTTTAATGATATGTGCTATATTCGAGTGTAATATATATGTTTTCATGATAGCGATTATTGGAGAAGAAAATAAAATTGGTGATAATAGTTATTTCACAACAAAATAAAGAATAAAATAGATGTAAAACTCTATATATGCAATTTTATTCTAGTCCAATTGCTTTCTTTGCAAAATTCTATTTAGTATTGTCTCACAATCTTCTTCCAAAAAATTAGATTGTGTTGAAAGAAATCAACCTAAGAGTCTTTGCTCTATTTTGTTTGTTAGGGAAGCAACATATGTAATTCAATCTTCTTTAAGGCATAGGGTATTAGTGTAGGATTTTTGTGTTCACCTTCTATAAATCAAACTATAGAGTAAAGAAACAAGGTGAGAGTGAAGCAACATTGGGATGTGTTTTCTTTTTCCAAAGAAAAATGGTTGTAATTTTCATTGTCGTCAGGGCCAAGCCATGGTTTCATCAAGGAAGATAACTTATCAGAAGTCAAATTGTGTGAAAAAGAACAATGAAGGGTTCAACTCTTTCTTTTTTGTCAGAATAGGTACAGGCAAAACAAGCAAGGAAAAATCATGTTAACATAGTCCAATATTTGAAGAGAATTAGATAACCTAGCCCTTTTATCCTTATTCCCATGTATGAAATAGAGGAAATGAAACAAAAAAGGACCAAGTATGTAAAAAATATAGTTTTGAGGGTGCTACAAGAATTTTGTTTCTGAATGCTTTATATCATGTAGAAGTTTGGTAAGGCACAATTGTCAGCACAAAAGATAAAAATAGAAATCCCCTAGGTAAGTTAAATTGTGTGTACAAGAAGTTACCACTCATCATGTATGGTAGAAGAGGAGATCTGTGCGACCAACAAAATATGGTTAAAATTGGTTTAAGTGAATAGTAAAAATGATCTTGGAGCTGTGTGACACAACCCCTTCTTGTGCTAGAAATTGTAAGTGCCAACATTTCGTTCTACTATTGCTACACACAAACAACTGAGTAGTTTTTGTACACATGTTCAATGGCTAAGCTTGTTGTAGGAGAAGAAAAGGAGCTTAAATATATTCTTGTCAAGGTTATTTCTCTTTGTTAGATTCTTGCTAGGCCAAATGTTTTGTTCTTCACCCACACTTTAGGCAACTTTGAACAATAAAATGCTAACAAACTAGAAAGGACTAGAGGTAGGAATGAAATAAAGAAAAAATTGAACAATAAAATGGCAATGATATGGCATTGATAGGATGTAATTGAATTGATCATAGGGAAAAATGAAAAAGTCCATGGTAAAGCAGATAATAAACTGCCAATGAACCGATATTGAGCAAATAAAGTTGAATTTGTTGCCCAGTCTTGGGAAGAAAATGGTGAATCCCTTATGAAGATAAAGGGTATGGGGCCATGGGCACTAAACTCAGATTCCAATGAAAGGACAACAAATAGATTTGCATGCAAGATGCATAATACCACATGACAATGCGTAGCTTCGACATTTCAACCACGCACGAGACCACGTGTCAATGCATGCCCTCAAAACATAGAAGTTCATACACATTTTCATGGGAAGGGATAGAATCGTTTCAAGTGCTCCACCCATCCACACAATAGATGGTGTGGCAATCCAAACCTGGTATTGTTGATCGAGGATAGGGTATGAAAGTATCTATTTCTTGTTTCAATGAAAAGATAAATGAAGTGGTCTATAGCAGAATGCATGTTGCACTGAAACAAACATTTTTGCTCTCCTAAAAGGGTAGCTAGTATGAAAAAATATAGAATTCATCCAATGAAAAGCACATATAATTATTCTCTAGGCAATAGGAAAAATACACCAACCATGTTGATGTAGAATACCAACTACTACAAGGAAGTGTAGAAAGAGGAGTGCATATCCAGACAATATTTGGAGAGAAATGGTAAGACACCACAACATAGCAATGTGTAAATTGTGCCAATATGTAACCACAACAACAAAGTTTACATATATATGTAAAGTAGAGGAATTAAAAAGGTGACATAGGTAGAATCCTCTGATTCTAGAACTGCAGAAGCTTGAATGGCTTCTTCTCTAGGAAAATGAACTTGTTGGAAGCATACCCGCAAAATGGAAAGGGGGAAAAAAAATCTAGAGAAGCAATCTCTGTGGAATATTCTAAACATGCACTTGGCTTCTTATCCCTATGAATTGTGGTGAAATTCTATTCCATGCTAGTCTAATATTGAAGCTCTTTAGGATGATCAAAGTATGGAAGAAAACCCTTTTTTTTTTGAGTGACTATTTTTACAAGTTAAGGTTAGATTATCTGATAATGAAAAATATTGTAAATAGATACATTGGTCCTAAAAGGATTCAAGCTAGCAGTACTTATTTCTACAAAGAGATTCAATAGTCAATTTCCAAAGTAATTCTTAGTATTTCTAATATGTTATTAAATATTTTTTAATATTCCTAGATAATTCCTTAACAATTATCGTAACTTCTGAAGGTATTCGCAAAGACTCTTGAAATATTCAAAATAGATTGATATATATTGTTATTTATTAAATTAATCTAGAAATAAATTCCAGCCTTCAAAATTTCAATTAAGAGGATATGTTAAAATATTCCCACCTAGGATATGTTACAATATTCCCACAGAGGATATGCTACAATCAAATAGTATATGTGTGTCCTAGCATGCTTCCTATTCCTATTTCCATTTCTTACTTTAAGAACAAGCTCAAGCAACAAAAAATACTCAATGTGACATCCCATTTTAAAAAATATAACAAAATCAACTAATACGAAAAACCACAAATGCTTTGACATAACAAATGACAAGGAGAAACTAGTTACCAATGAATCATTAATGTGGTATATTAGTGTAGTAAAATCTAACTTTGTTTTTTCATTGTGTGTATCGACGAGCATTTAGCACAAAAGAAATGGAGTTGAGATATCAACAAGGATTTAGCACAAAATGAATATAGAATCCGTTAATTTAATTTCCTTTTTAAATCCTCCTCTGATTTTAGGATTCCTACAACGAAGTCGACTAAGGGAGAGATTCCGTTGGATATCGGTTTCTTACAAGTAGTGACCATTTAAGTGTGATCACTTTCTATAAACCATGAATTAACCTCTTTGTATGGGAGGGGTAGGACAAAAAACAAAAATATACAACACACATGAAATTTGTAAGGAAGCAATTAAGATTATTAATATCTATAACCGTCATTATAATGCACCATTAGAGTGACCGCACTATTTAGAATTACATTTTTTAGTTCGCTTAACTGTAGATATGCTGGAAGTTTGGATTAGTAATGATGGAGGAGAAGAAACATCTATAGAAATATGAAGGAAAACTATTAACAAGAAGAAAGCGCAAGAAGTTCACATGAACATAATGAAAAGAAATCATTTATGCATTATGTGCAAAGAATATCTGGAAGATAAGTGGATGCATGTCCTTGACTGGCCTTGGGACCAATGATGACACCTTTCAATCCTCATCCTAGTCAACCCTTCCTATAGTGACAAAAAAGACCGACCCCTTACAAAATTCAAGAATTTTGGGGTTGGAGGGTTTCGAAGAATTTTAGGAATTTGAACCAGTGGAAATATGAAGCTCGTCCTGATGAAGAATCAAGAAGAAATTTGAAAATGAAAGTAGAATGGGAAAGTATGGGTATACAGGAAAAGAAGAAGAGAAAGGGCAGTAAGGGTAGTAAATTCCAAATCTACAACAGGGGGCTTGAGGAGGATGTTAGTTGAGATGTGTGTACAACCAAATCTAGGGGCAATTGAAGCAACTAGCTATGATGGTCAGAGAAATGAATGCAACTAGTAATTGCTCACCACCCTCATTCAATTCATGCCGTCATTTTTTGTGTGAAAATATTTTAAAGTGGAATGGGAGGAAATCTCCAACCACAACTTGCATATTTCCAAAGAAACAACCATTGAGCATTGTAGCTCTCCCAATCCTCTTTTGTTTTTGTTTTTTTTGCAAAAGAAAAGTATATACAAATCTTTAAGAGAAAATGCAGGAAAGAAGGTATGCAAATGTCAAAGAGATGGAATATGTTTTTTTTTATTCTACATGAATTGGCCCTTGTGTGCATAAAAATAAGTTTTTTTTTTTTAATATTTGTAACAACCACATAAATTTAAGTCAAGCTTCATGCAAAAATGAAAAAATAAGTTCAATTGCCGAGTTCAATGCAGCTAAGTAGAAAATTTAAATGCATAGAAAATTTGTACAGGTCGATTTACGCATCTATGTGGCAGATGCATGAAGGAGCACCATAATTCAATATAAATATAAACAACTATGGAGAGAATATTTTCCCAAACATTATCTTCTCAGCTGGACTATAAGTGGTATAAAATAAATAGCAAACTATGAAGGCCCAATGAGGAATTCAATGGATGACAAAATATGGATGGAAAAATTGCTTGCGTCATAAAAATGTGAACCTCAACAACTGAATGGAGGCATAAATCACATTAAATTAATCAAACAACATTAGGAATTTAAAAGGATAGATCACATTTATGGATGGAGGTACAATTGACTGGAATTTAAGAGCACATCTCATCGAGGGGAAGATCACATTTATGGATTTATGATTTTCTTATGATTTTTTTATTACCCATTTTCATTTGCCTCGGGCCAATGAAAGCTTAGATAAATCCCATCTATAAAGAAAATTATTCTAAAAAAAGAGAAGACTTTATAAGTTCAATGATTTGGAGGTGCAAATCCAACCCACAATTTGGAGGTTATTCCTTAGCATCAATTAGGACTAATATGAATCAATCTCATGATTTTGAGGCATGAATCTAGCCCATGGTTTGGAGGCCATTCCTTAGCAAAAACTAGGACTGATATGATCCAACAAGTGATTTGGAGGTATAAATTGAGCCCATGATTTGGAGGTATGACTCCATCCCATGATTTGGAGGTTATTCCTCAACCCACCGTAATAAAATAACCCCCAATATTTATATTACTATGTCAAATTAAAACCCCCCCCCTTGTCCCCTTGATATGAGGCAATATATTTTTGAGGTTTTTAGGAGTATTCAAACCCCCAATATGAATGGACGTGATAGATATTGCGTCGCTAGTGAACCCCCTATGATGGTGTTGAATTTAAGGGGAAGGATAATGTAATACCTCAGGATGAGACCCCTAAACTGATAATATGTATGATATATATATATATATATGCAAATGCATGTATGGAAAAACAAATGTATATTTTGTAATTATTAATACTAAAAATCCGCAACTGGTTGTGTTGAGGCAATACACTGAAAAGATCAGGGACTTGTGTATTCACTAGAGATGGTAAGGGGGGTTAGGTGTCTTAAGTGGGAGACCATGGTACAACCCTATTAAATATTTAAGTCCCTAAGTTTAACTTAAGTCTTTAACCCATTTAAATGACCTTAGTTATATTTTTAAAATCGTAATTATTAATTATTTATGATAAAGTGGGATTTTGGTGTTTTTATGTTTTTACATAAAAAATAAATATAAAAATGGCCAGGAGAGCCCACGTGGTTCGAAGTGACAGGCATGAAATTATGCATGCCAGGGGAAAAGTAATTGGTGTCCATTATTTACGGGAGGAGAGGATTGATTTATGAGAAAATTTTCCATTCTTGGGCATGTCAGAGAGAATAGGGGAGACAATTATTATCCAAGAACAATAATTGATATCAATCCCTGAACATGTGAGTCAAATTGCTGATAAAATTCTGCTGCAATTCTGTCCATTTTGTCCCTGGTCATTCCATTGAAGTGGAAAATGGTGTATGCAACTGACTTGGTGGGTTTATGAGCATAGATGGTTGTGATGTGTTTCACTGCTGTGTAGTCAGAAGGAAATCAAGAAGGTTAAGTGCACTATTTGGCATGGAATTGGTATTCAACCCAAGTTTCCTGATTGCCAATTGTAAATTTTGAAAAAGTCTAGGAATTGGTGAGAAATCTGTTTTGTGAATGCAAAAGTCTCGTCTCAGGGGTGGTGTTTTGTTGAGTGATTAAGGATAAAAATTACCTATGGTTGGGTGTAGCGTGGAAGCCACATAGCCAATTTCCCAGTGTTTAACAGATAAGTTTAATTCATGAAGATAATGTTATTAACTTTTCATATAGTTGGAAGAAAAGAATTCCTAAATAGTCAAATGTTATGTTTGAAACTAGTATCCAAATAAGTTCATACTGTGAAGTAAATATTCATTTCCTATTTTATCTTAATAGATAAGTTAAACACAATACCATGTGTCAAACTTCCTTGTAGTGCTTTGCATTAAGTGGTAATTTTGTTTATTTTAAAATCATGGGTAGTTATGTGTGATAGTTTTGTTTATTTTAAAACTACAGGCGGTTTTGATTGCCTTATTTGCATCCTCCATGTGCTAAAACGTATATATTATGTCTTGCAACGAATACAAGTTGAATTCAAAAACCATGGGCCAATTATGACTGGATTTGTTTTAATTTATAAGTTTTGGAATTATAGGATTATATACAAAATTCAATGGGTTGAATTAGTATATTATATGTAATACAATATATCAATTACCTTGTTTCCTTTATGGAAACATAGGGGAAAATTTTCTATGGAAGTTCATATTGTCATGTTCATTTTCTTGTCAGAGTTCATATGTGTCATAATTCGGATACTAATAATAATAATTTTGAAGATAATAAGTTTTTAACAATAATAACTCGGCAAAAAAATTAAATAAACACACCACGATAGGTATTTGAACAAAACATTGTCCATCTTTTTTTTAATTGATTTCTTCAACATAATACAATTTAAAGAAATGATTTATAAATCATTGGAAAATATGGTCCATGACAACCATGGGCCAAAACTAAACCCAATATTTTATTACAAAACATTGTCCATCTTTTTTTTAATTGATTTCTTCAACATAATACAATTTAAAGAAATGATTTATAAATCATTGGAAAATATGGTCCATGACAACCATGGACCAAAACTAAACCCAATATTTTATTACGGCCTGTTGTTGTTGTTGCCGCTGCGATCGTTGTCGTGGTCATTGTTACGGCCTGCCATTCCATTGTCGGTCATGTTGACGTTGTTGTTGCTTAGGTCATTGTTACGGCCTGCCATTTCATTGTCGGTGTTCCTATTGTTGTTGCTGAGGTCATTGTTAGACTCTGCCATTTCATTCAGAATCTCACCGGTGAGTAGTTGCAACCCTATGCCAAAAAGGGCTTTCGCGATGAATTTAGCAGGCTTCGATAATTTGGACATGACCTTTCTACTCCGACTTATGGGTGCAATTCTGGGAACTGAGAGTCGATAAATGTCTAACTTGGCGCAGCTCAGATCCACGTTAAACGAACACGTCCTCTCCTCGCACCGATATCTCCAACCACCCGAATGGATCTTGTTATGGCACGCATTACAATTGTATGCGTCCACCTCCAAATCATTCATCACCAATCTGTGTTTTGTGTGCCCGCTGTACTGTAGTGTTTGAGGGAGAACCATACACAAGGGATGAAGAGATAATTCACGCCTTACGTGATGCCTTTCAGTTTCGAACACAAAACCTTTCAACACATCCCCGCAGGCGTCACAGTGATGTCTACATAATGTTTTGGGACGAAAATGTAACAGTCCACGCCACGGGTGTTGAAAGACATCGGGAACTGTAGCGCAGGCCTCGTGCAGAGTAAAATTGTGGCATGAATCTTGAAACTTGCATTTGTAAACCACGTTTCCTCCAAATTCTTTGCATCCGTTGCATTTGTAAGGCGTCAGCTCCTCCGATCGGAAGAGTTCATGCTCATGGCGGGTAGCGTTTTTGAATCCCTCCTCCGTTGGATTTGGGTTGGAGTCCGCCATTAAGAATCGCAAGCACACTTAAATGGAGGAAGTAAAGTATTTGCTCTCACAACTAAATGCAAATGCAAATAAGTAGCCCAGCATCCATTGTCCTATTTATTGGATATGCTGTCGTTATCGAAGGAGTCTCCTATTTTTTTAAAATTTAATTTAATTAGATAGCACATGGGATTTTCTTTTTCTTAATTAAGTTTAAGTAAATTTAATTTAATTAGATAGCACATGGGATTTTCTTTTTCTTAATTGAGTTTAAGTAAATGACAAATTTTGCACAACTCTTAAAACTTTTAAAATAAAGAAGATTAAGTATAAAAAGAAAAGTGAAGAATCTTATACGGCAAGTGGAATTTTTAAAATAAAAATTTAATTAGACAGCAAGTGGCTTTTTTTTATTTAACTGAGTTTAAATAAATGCCAAGTGGGACTTTCTTAATTAAGAATCAAACATATAAGTTGAAAGGTAAGTGGGCCTTTCTCGTTTTCTTAACCAATAATCAAATATATAAGTTTAGAATTAAAACTATGAGTTTAGACTTAGAAATATGGAAAAATAATTTATATTTCTAAAACTGTTATGAAAACGTAGAATCTAAAATGACAAGTGGGATTTCTTTGCAATTAAATTTAATTAAACAGCAAGTGGGATTTCTTTGCAATTAAGTTTAATTAAACAGCAAGTGGGATTTCTTTGCAATTAAATTTAATTAAACAGCAAGTGGGATTTTCGTTTTCTCAATTAAATTTAATTAAACAGCAAGTGGGATTTTCGTTTTCTCAATTAAATTTTAATTAAAGACCATGTTGGACTTTTTATTTTTCTTAACTAATAATGAAACATATAACCAATAATGAAACGAATTTTAATTAAAGAGTATGTGCGACTTTTTCTTTTTCTTAACCAATAATGAAACATATAAGTTAAATGGTCATGGGGACTTTCTCTTTTTCTTAACCAATAACCAAGCATATAAGTTTTGACTTCCTAGCTATGGAAAAATAATGTTTTTTTTTTTTAATTTTCTTTAAAGAGTTAAGAAAATATATAGAGTTTTCACTCCCTAAATATATGGAAAAATAGGATTTTTTTTTTTCTTCAAAGAGTTAAGAAAATATATAGAGTTTGATTTTAAATTAAAGTTTTAACTTTAAATTATAGAAAAGTAAAATTGTATTGTGGATGTGATGATGATTGATAGTCATTAAGTTTTAGTAAAACTAATTATAAAAAAAAATGGATTCCATAAGTTTTGATGTGGAAGTTTTGAAAATTAGAAAATTATATATTTTAGGAATCTCAAATGAATATATTTCTCCTTTTGTATCCCTTTATGATACTCTTCCATCTAGAATGAGACCGTTGGAATCTCTATCTCATCCTTCTGCACCTAAAAGCTCCATGCCCATTCCGTCCATTCATGTAGATTGCATAGCACTAGTTCAATCTAAAACAAGATGCTTGGGGATTAATAAAATTGTATCAACCGGAAGGCTTTAGTATTGAATCTTGTTTTGGGGGCCAAGGTCCAACTAAATGAGGTAGTAAAATCCAAATAGCACTCCGGTTGAGTGTTTCTTGGGACATCGATGCAGTCTGAAACCTCTAAAAGAGTGGATATGTGTAACATTGATGCCCTTTCTAGTTTATAACTCTAAGATCTTGATTTTAAACGTGGGGATGGATTTTTTTAAATTCAAAAAGGCAGAGGATGTGGATAAAATTATGTAGGATGTGTGATTGTGGAACTAATACTTACACTATCTTAAATGGTGGAGTACCCTTTTTGATGCTTGTAAAGAACATTCTTACACTATCTTAAATGGTGGAGTCTCCTTTTTTATGCTTGTAAAGAACATCTATAGTAGTCTATGCTCCAAGTAAAACTCACTGCTCTCCCCTTGGATTTCTAGTCACCCCAAGTTTTCAAAGATATAGGGAATGTGTTTTGAGAATTTATTAGGGAAAATATCTCCTATCTCTTGATTGGAGTATTGACTATTGTGTGGGTCCTAGTAAAACTTGATCTAAAGGAAGGATTAGTGGCCTCCATAGCAAATTCTCATGGGAAATACTTGTACATCTAGATGCTAGACCTGAAGGTGTTATCCTCGGGGATGTTTCAAGGTTGAATTTGGACTATTAAACTATGAAGGTGTTATCCCATGGGATGTTTCCAGGTTGAATTTGAACTATGCCAGGGCATGATGAGGCTCAATTATTAATTCTTTACAGATTAATATTTCTTGCAATATGATATGGATAGTTTGTATGTGAAAATTTGAAAATATGGAGATGGTAGATAGACTGTTAGTTAGGGATTTTCTACAGAGGAATTTCAAGGTGAATATTCAACAATGAAATGTAGGTGATGGTGAATTGGGAAGCTGGTAACACACATGAAGTGTGTGAGGTACCATTCAAACAAGTATTTCTCATATAGGGTGAAAGAAAACAAACTAAGCAATGAATAATTCACTCGTTAAACAAAGTGTAGATCATTCTTGATTAATGCATAACAATGGCAGCCTAGACATCCATATATTTAAACAGTAGAATAAAACTTCAATTACTATTCAATAATGAACACAAATGAAGGGACAGAGGTCAAAAAATTAAGTCTTTGTTCTACTCATAATATCCACATCATCATTTTCAGGACCTTGCATGCAATTAGGGTTTGCATGCACTTTGCATGCATCCCAGTCACCAGGTTGATGCCTCCATCACCTTAGCCACCTTACTCTAGCACCCGAGAGCTTCTTACATCAGTTTTTTATCCCTCCTAGTCATGAAGGCACCCACTTATCACCTACTTCCAGAGAAGGGCATACTTCTTCACCTACCACTGCAGTTCCACTTCAGTTACACTCAGTTAGCTTTGATTCTCCCTGATTTGAGGCTAGTTTCACTCCCGACTGACTGTTTCACTCCATTGGACCTCCAGATTGACTAGATGACTTGTTCTGACTTTAGTTAGCCTCCCATGTGCCCTCCACTGAGCCCACTTCTCTATATCAGTGCTACACACTATAGTTACACATGTTACACTCAGTTAGACTCAGATTGACACCTAGATGACTGGTTCTTGTGCATTGATGACCACCACTGATTGGTGATGAGGACTACTAGTTGGAGTCAAGCTACTCCATTCAGTGATTCGGATGACCTCCTTAGTCAATTTGAATTGCTCAGTCATTGTCAGATTAATGTATTGTAATTATTCACCCTCATTGGGATATTGAGCATTGTGCATGTTTTACACAGTTTACACCATATTTTCTATGTTCATCTGTTGTGATTGATTTACTTGTTCATTAGATCTGCTGTGACTAATTTTACAAAAACATGTTGATATGCATCAAGATCTTAATCTCAAAAGTTCATTCCATGTATCTACATATGTCAGATCTCAAAATTGACTAAACAAATATTCAAGAGACCCTCTCAAAACTATGACAACCTCTACTTCCTCTTCGAATTCTCCTTATATAGGAGGGATTCCTTCTTGTTACCATCATTATTTTTCTTCTAATTTCCTAGTTTATTTAACTAGCTTCCTTTCTCTTCTATCTTTTTCACTTTCATTAAGGGTTGGTGCAAAGTAATGATACCCAAAAATGACATGTTAGTTGCAATGGACTTCTTGGAAAACCAAAATTAGACCATGAAAATGAATTGTTAGAGGTATCTACATAACTTCTTAAAACATGGTGTAAAAAAATGAAACGTAGAGAATCGACTCACCTTCCGTAATATATAACGTTTGGTTAGGGAAAATAGGTATAACTCTGAGAAAATGGTGTTCTTCTACGATTGGTATGTTATTTCTTTTCAAAAGCATAATGCATATGTTTGCATTAGGCCCTAGGTTTTGTATGTAAACTATCTAAATTTGAAAAAAACATTATGTAGGGTTGTAGATAATAGGCGGATCTTGTGCAGCGCTATTTTTCCAAAATTTTCCAAGCTAATTTTATATTTTTTTTAAATTAAGGAAGTTGGGAAAGCCCGAAAAATACAAGGTCGAGCGTTAGGCCCAACTATCATGGTCTTAACAAAGTCAATTTTTTTTTATAGTGTGTAGGTCATTTAATATACTTGTGTTGGTTCTTTTCCATTTTCAAAATAGGTGTGTCAATCAAAAGTTATAGTTGAAATACATGACCTATGTTTTATGTAAATATAACATGGTTGCAAACAAAAATGAATAAAAAATAGAAAATACTAACAAATTTATTGGGTACCCGCATGAAGCTGGTACCCAAAAAGGCTGCAATAGGAGCACGTGAGCAGAAAAAAAAAAGGATGGTTTGCACATCCTTCCAAATGCGCACACGCATCTCGGCTTCAGCAATGTCGAATTTCCACGTGGTTGAGCCCACGTGGAAAAAAGGTGCGCGCACGCGTTATTAACGTGTACAAAAAAATGGCGTGCATGCATTAATGATGCGTGCGTGCCCCTATTTTTTTATATAAAAAAAATAGAGCTCATGGGTTTGTCATTTTCAACAAAATCATGAGCGCACAGAGGCCAAATAAGCACCTCGCGAATGCGTCGTGGAGCACCCGAAGGCCTCCTCAATGCCACCAATTCGTACCTCCACCACCATGCAAACATTGTCTCCGGGTAGGTGCTTAACGAAGCATGAATTTGTTTTTTTTTTTTTTTCCATTTCAATTTTAATTTAAAAAAAAATTACAATCCATTAAAACACCAAAAAAATTTCATTGGAGGCCATGTACACCTAACAAGATGACAAACACACCTGAACCATCAGATGAAACCAATGAAACAATGAAACTCGACCTTCAGAAGACAACATTGGAACGGACAATGAACCGGATGAAAACCCCGAAGATCAATTACACCAAGATTTAAATGAATTAAGGGTATTAAGCGATTAATTTAAGAGCACCAAGGAACCCCTCTCGGGTTTCCTTGGCTTCATCATTGCAAAACATTATTGAATCCATCAACATTGCACATAGTGAGATCACAAATCTAAGCCAATACAGGGCTCGAATGAGGGAACACTACTCCATTGGGATGTCCAAAGAACAGATAAAAGACCTCAACATCACCAAAGCCCAGTTATACAGCAAATTCATAGTTCCCTCGATAGGAAAACCTCCATATGTGAGGAAGAGATGGGTTTGCATGGATTGGTGTATTTACCATCCATGGAGAGATAACTGGAGAAATAGATGGTTTATGGTGTTCGACAGGCCCCCGTGCAACAATTTGGAGGTCCCGCAGTATTACCTTGGGAAATCGTGGCTTGAGTTTGAGCTAGGCTACCATGTCAACTATTTTGACATCACTGAGTTTCAGGCTGTTGGTCTTGGCTCTTCCCAATATCAACCTCAAGCCCATCACAACCCACTTAAAGGACCTCCTGCACCTAGGAGAGAGCCAAACCCCCCTCCTCAGCCACCCGGGTTTGGTAGCGGCCTAGATGAGATTGATGACTCGGTTAGATGTGCAACACGTCATTTTCTTAGACATACCACATTTGTGGCTATGTATTCACAGAGCCGGGAGGACATCGATGAGACATGCACAACTACATGGTCTATGGGTGGTTGCCGAGACATGCCAGGTACAAGTGGAACCCAACAGGGGCCATCTAGTTCTACTGGAACAATGGCACATCATTGTTCTCACTGTGGTCATTCTTGTCATGGTCCTACGCAGTAGCATGCCATAGAGAGCTACATGGACTAGGTTAGCTATTGTTTTATTTAATGTTTAAGTATTTATTGTATTTTATTTGATATCGTATTTTTTAATATATTTGACCTTGAATTACACATTGTTGACTTTATTTTTTTTAATGTATAGTTATTCAGGGCCGAGTCTCCATCCCCCAGGTGGGAGGACATCAGTTCCTTCGTCCTAGATCGAGCCATGGTGTAACATACCTCAATATTTGAAACATTTTATGTTTGGGAAAAACATTATCTTAACTTTTATTGTAAAGTTTTATATTTGGCCAAGTGGCCAAGGATGATTGTAATTGCACAATATTATTATTTAATAAATTAAAATAGGAGACACTCACCCAAAGAGACTGTTGAAAGAGTGTTTACTGACCCACTAGGAGGAATGGAATCTGGGGTAGAGGCAATGGACAGGTGGCAGCATCATGAACTCAGTAACTAGCTGTTGTTATGGGACAACTCCCTTGATTGTGGTCAAAGTTCCCTGAAAGATGGGACTGGAGCTTGAGGCTCATTTATTTGGAAACTGACCACTAAAGACCTAGGCATCTTTATAAAGCCATCGAATTGTGCAAAGGCTCACACTTTTTTTCTGGCAAGAAGATTTGCCTTGTGGTTCTACTGTATGCACACAAGAGATTCGATGAGGGGAAGCTATGTTTTGAGTTGCATTGTAATACTGTTTCACATTTGCTAGATGTAGAATTATTTCCTACTTAGGGCAGAGGTTTTTGAGGTGTATTGCAAGTCCCCATTGATTGCTAGAAGTACAACCTGAGTTCCTTGATTCTACACAAATTCTTCTACCTAGTGGTTCAATAATCAGGCTCGGGGGTCCAAAGGAGTAAGAGATATTGGCTGCTTCTTCTGGAGAATATTGGGAGGAACAAGCCTCTTTGGGTGTTTGTCCACCATATCTACATTATCAGGCTCTACTTGATATTTCATTTATACTAATTATAACTTATTATATTCTGGGTTATTGTTTTCTAAATGCTGTTAGTTATTACTGTTTAGATTGAAATGAACGAATTTCTGAAATGTATAGTAATTCTGTAAATAGTTGAATAAATCTTTATGAAAATGATAGAATTAATTTTCTTCCCTGTATTTTTCCACACACTGTACTTGTGGCATACTCTAGTACAAGGAAGGGTGTTTTAAAAATAGATAAATGATATGCAATTGATATAATGATTGAGTGATAAACTCTGTGATATTTTCTATAAATTTCTTATCTCTTTACGATTTTACAATTTGCATAACTTATGTTTTTGTCATAGAAAAATGCAGCAATGATTATAATAGTTAGACATTTTAATATTTCAATATTTATAGCAACAAAAGTAGAAGAACTCAGATATTTCTTGCCTCTATATAAAACCCCTAATTTCAGTGATAGGGAAATCTTTTATATTCATAAAGCAATTAATGTATATCTTATAACATTATTTTCATTATAAGAATCCTTCTAAAACTTCTAGCTTCTGCTTTTCAAATTTTTATCAGTATCAAAATACAAAGTACAGAATTTATATAAAACAAGTTACGATTTGAAAATAATAGAAGATAAGACCAAAACCAAACATACCTATTATACAATACTACTGTTATATTATCATTAATTTTATACATCAATAGACTCTGAACAACTTGTATTTTGGACAAATGTCCTAATTCATAAACCCTAGCTAAATCATGGATAAACAATTGATTTTATTCCTTTAAATTTTCAAACAAAACGAAACTCATTTTTTGTTACACCTTACTAATTCCATTATTTATTTCATGGATCGAAACCCTTATCATTTAGATAGCTAATATAATCAGAAACCGCAACTAGTATTAAGTAGGGTTTCACAATCTGCCTTATGGCCATAATCTCTAAATACTTACAGGAATCATTTTATTATGGTTTCAAAATAAGATAGTTTCCATGAATAAACTTACAGTATTAATACAATATGCTATCAATATGTTAAAGCATTTAGAACACATTGTAAAACCTCAAAATTCTGAAGCATTCAGAAGAAATGATGATAGGAGGAAGTTGAGGATTCAACTCACATTATCCATAAAATGGCGTGAACAAACCCATCAAATCCTTTATGACTTTTCTTAAACATGCCCATTTAATTACACCCAAAACCGATAGCACTGTTATGAGAAAGCAACACATCAAAAAGAGACATCACGTTTTGGACAGGGTTCGAAACCCCAGCAATATTTCTTAAAACAAAAATAAAGTCTTTAAACCATAACAATTACCATTTATTTTATTTAAAATGTCGAGGGTAAAACCCTTCTGCAACACCATAAACTATTAAAATAATCAAGGTATTACACAATAAAAGTTGTTGAACCAACACGACAGTAGTTCGAGGTTTTCAAACCTCCCTACACTAAAATCCATTCCCTCATAGTTTCAAAATAGCACCAACTATTACATTTAACCAAGAATGAAAACTGAGCTTCGACAAAGTCAACATAGAACGACATCATGCCAAGGAGATTTTCCTGAGAATTATAGAGGCCATGAAGATACCACCGAGGCTTACCAGGTTTTGTAGGCTCCCAACCTTAGCATTCTATTGCTTAAAACACAACTAGAAAATCACCTGCCAGTCCAAACAAATGTTACGATTAAACCTTAGAAAACGATGTTGAATACTTAAAAGACATTGGCATTTAAACTTTATAGATCTTGTGGAAGGCTAATTTCTGTTTTGAACAAAATAAAAAAAGAGAAGGAATATCTGGCTGGAGAAATAACAAGTCTAATAATTTTGTGCATAAAAAGAAAATTTTTAATCAAAAATCTTGAAATTTTAAGAAAAAATTTAATAACAGAAATTTTCTGAGTAATAATTACAGAGGTAATGCACCACAGAATTTCACAGCTGCAAGGAATGTTCCTGGTAATAATAATAATAGTAATAATAATACCAGACCACCTTTAAAATGTTATGACTATGGTGGACCACATAGTAGAGCTAACTATCCACTCAACAGAAAGACAGCCAGCAACATTCACACCATGCAAGCGGAACCAACAGTTGGTGATGTAGTAAGAGAAATGCCTAGGATTAATGCAGCGCTGGAAAATCAACAAGCAGACCATCAAACTTCTATGATCGAAATTGAAGGTATGATACAAAACAAATCTATTTCAATTTTAATAGATCCAGGTGAAAATTTGAGTTACATATCACCTGATTTAGTGAAAAGTTGCAAGTTAAAGGTAGAAAAGTTTGATAATTCGTGGTTAGTTCAGCTAGCAATAGGTACTAAAAGAAAAGTTACAGAGTTTGTCAAAAGTTGTGATTTACTGATGAGTCAGGTGAAAACGCAAGTTAAATTGAATGTTTTTCCATTAGGGTCGTATGATGTATTAATTGGCATGGACTGGCTTGAACAACATAGAGTAGTGCTTAACTGTTATGAAAAATCTTTTACTTATTTGAATAACGAAGGGGAAACTGAAATGGTAAAAGGAATTCCTAGAAAAACATCTGTGAGACAAATTTCTACTTTACAAGTAAAGAAAGTTGTAAGAAAGTGCTGTAAAATGTTTGTTCTGAATGTGATTAATGACGAATGTTCATCTAAAGAAGATAAGATGAAACTGGAAGACATACCTATTCTTAGGGACTTTTCTGATGTATTCCCGGAAGAAATTCCAGGACTACCTCCGAAAAGGGAACTTGATTTCACCATTGAGTTAGTACTGGGTGCAGTACCAAACTCAAAGGCTCCTTACAAACTGAATATTATGGAATTAAATGAACTAAAATATCAGTTGAAAGAATTAATAGATAAGAACTACATAAAGCCAAGTGTGTCTCCTTGGGGAGAGCTGGTTATCTTTGTTAAAAAGGATGGTAGCTTGCGAGTGTGCATAGATTACTGTCAACTTAATAAAATGACTATTGAGAATCGATATCCCTTGCCCCACATTGACGATCTATTCGATCAGGTACGCAGAGAAAATATATTTACTAAAATTGAATTAAGGTATGGATATCATCAAGTTAGAATAAAGGATGAAGACATATTCCAAACTTCTTTGAGAACTCGTTATGGACACTACGAGTTCGTAGTTATGCATTTTGGGCTAATTAACGAACCAACAGTCTTCATGTGTTTAATGAATAATGTTATGTATAAGTACCTAGATAACTTTGTAATTGTGTTCATTGATGATATTCTAATTTATTCAAAAATTAAAGAAGAGCACGATGAACATTTAAGAATAATTCTGCAAGTTCTAAGAGAATATTAGCTTTATGCTAAGTTTACTAAATGTGACTTTTATAAAGATAAAATACATAATATCTGAAGACGAAATTTCTGTCGACCCAGATAAAATAAGAGCAATTAACGAGTGGCCTATCCCTAAACATGTAACTAACATACGGTCATTTATGGGGATAACAGGTTACTACAGACAGTTTAATGAAGGATTCTCTAGAATTGTGAATCCCATAACTTCTTTGCAGAAGAAGGGGAAGAAATTCGTTTGGGATAAAAAATGCGAAGAAAGTTTTAATAAGTTAAAAGAATTATTAACAACAACACCTATATTAAAAATTGTTGATCCCAATTAGGATTTCGTTGTATGCACTGATGCATGCAACGATGGACTTGATGGGGCCTTAACTCAAGAAGGTCATGTTATTGCTTATGAGTCTAGGAAGTTAAAAATCCAAGAAAAGAACTACACAACTTATGATCTAGAGCTGGAAGCCGTGATGCGTGCACTAAAAATGTGGCGCCATCACTTGATTGGGAGAAAATTTTCACTAATGACGGATAATAAGGGCTTAAAATACTTGTTGGATCAAACAAACATTAACGCAAGGCAAGCTAGGTGGCTAGCTTTCCTTAGCGAGTATGATTTCGAGATTCAACACATTAAGGGTAAAGAAAACAAAGTTGTTGATGCCTTGAGAAGAAATGCCAAATTAAGATTTGTGGCAGCAATCAACATATTTAAGATAGATCTGGAAAATCAGAACGAAAAAGGAACTAAGCAAGATAAAAAATTATCAAAAATTACATGATAAAGTTGCTGAAAATTTATCTGAAAATTTAATAACAGATTACAGCATTAATGAAAAGGGATTAATGACTTATAAAAATAGAATTTATGTACCTAATGTGTCAAAAGTTAAACTATTGATTTTAGATTATGTTCATAAAAGTCCTTATTCAGAACACCCTGGTTATCAGAAAACGATAACTATGTTAAAAAAGGATTACTTTTGGCTTAACATGAAGAATGAAGTGGCTGAATACATAGTTAGGTGTTTTGAATGTCAGACAATTAAGGTTGAACATCAACACCCAGCTCGCCTATTGCAGCCATTGCCAACTCCGAAATGGAGGTGGGAAATTGTAAGTATTGATTTGATAACAGGCTTATCTAAAAATGAGAAACATAATGACTCAATAATGATGGTTGTGGATAAATTTAGTAAATTTGCTCATTTTATTCCTGTTAAGACTACTTTCAAAGATCCTAACATTGTAGATATATTTATGAAGCAAATTTTTCTCCTGCATGGAATTCCAAAGGTAATTATTTCTGATCGAGATTCTAAGTTTACTGGAAGTTTCTGGACAACGTTGTTTAAAGGTTTAAATACTAAATTAAATTTCAGCACTTCTTTCCACCCACAAACTGATGGGAAAACTAAAAGGGTAAATTAGATTTTAGAAGACATGATGAGAATGTATGTCAAAGATCATCCATCCAAATGGAAAGATTATTTACATTTAGCAGAATTTGCATACAATAACCATTATCAAGCATCTGCTAGATTTTGTCCATTTGAAATATTGTATGGAAGGAAATGTAGTACTCCTATTTCTTGGGAAAATACTGTTGATAGATTAATGCTAGGACCATATTTGTTAAGAGAGATGGAACTAACCGTGAAACAGGTACAAGGAAATTTAAAATTTTCCTAAGATAGACAAAAAAGTTATGCAGATCTAAAATGAACTGAAAGAGAATTTCAGGTTGGAGATCATGTCTTTGTAAAGGTAAAACCCAAGAAATGTTCTTTTAAGCTTGGGAGTTGTGCTAAACTAGCACCAAGGTACTGTGGACCATTCAAAGTTCTATCAAGGATCAGTCCCATTGCATATCAATTGGCTTTATCATCTAACTTAAGGATACATAATGCTTTTCACATTTCTATATCAAAGAAGTATGTGCAAGATGCTACTCATGTGTTGAATTGGAATGACATACAAGTGGAGTCCGAAGAATGTTTTCAGGTGGAACCGGATTGTATCCTCGACAAGAGGTAAATTATCCTTCGGAATCGCATCATAGGGCAGGTAAAGGTGCAATGGAATAACCTTAGCCCTGATGAAGCTACCTGGGAATTGGAAAGTAATATGCGGACAACATATCCAATTATGTTCCAGGGTGGCTCTGATGAAGAATAATCAACATCGAGGACGATATTGAGCTTAAGTGGGGGTGTTTGTAACATACCTCAATACTTGAAACATTTTATGTTTGGAGAAAATATTATCTTAACTTTTATTGTAAATTTTTATATTTGTCCAAGTGGCCAAGGATGACTGTAATTTCACAATATTATTATTTAATAAATTAAAATAGGAGACACTCACCCAAAGAGACTATTGAAAGAGTGTTTACTGACCCACTAGGAGGAATGGAATACAGGGTAGAGGCAATGGAAAAGTGGCATCATCATGAACTCAGTAGCTAGCTATTGTTATGGGACAACTCCCTTGATCTGTGGTCAAAGTTCCCTAAAAGATGGAATTGGAGCTTGAGGCTCATTTATTTCGAAATTGACCACTAAAGACCTAGGCATCTTTATAAAGCCATCGAATTGAGTAGAGGCTCACACTTTTTTCTGACGAGAAAATTTACCTTGTGGTTACGATGTATGCACATAAGAGATTCGATGAGGGGAAGCTATGTTTTGAGTTTCATTGTAAGACTGTTTCACATCTGCTAGATGCATAATTATTTCCTGCTTAGGGCAGAGGTTTTTGAGGTGTGTTACAAGTCCTCATTGATTGCTGGAAGTACAACGTGAGTGCCTTGTTTCTACACAAAGTATTCTACCTAGTGGTTCGGTAATAGGCTCAGGGGTCCAAAGGAGCAAGAGATATTGGGTGCTTCTTATGGAGAACGTTGGGAGGAACAGGCCTCTTTGGGTGTTTGTCCACCCTATCTACATTATCAAGTTCTACTTGTTATTTCATTTCTAGTAATTATAACTTATTATATTCTGGGTTATTGTTTTCTGAATGATATTAGTTATTACTATTCAGATTGAAATGAATGAATTTCGGAACTATATAGTGATTCTGTAAATAGTTGAAGAAATATTTATGAAAATGATAGAATTAATTTTCTTCCCTGTATTTTTCCACACACTGTACTTGTGGCATACTCTAGTACAGGGAAGGGTGTTTTAAAAGTAGATTAATAATATGCAATTGATAGAATGATTGAGTGGATAAACTCTATGATATTTCCTGTAAATTTCTTATCTGTTTACAATTTTACAATTAGCATAACTTATGTTTCTTTCATAGAAAAACACAACAACGATTATAATAGTTAGACATTGTAATATTTCTATATTTATAGCAACAAAAGTAGAAGAACTCAGATATTTCTTGCCTCTGTATAAAACCCCTAATTTCAGTGATAGGGAAATATTTTATATTCATAAATCAATTAATATATATCTTATAACATTATTTTCATTATAAGAATCCTTCTAAAACTTCTAGCTTCTGCTTTTCAAATTTTTATCAGTATCAAAGTACAAAGTACATAATTTATATAAAACAAGTTATGATTTGAAAATAATACGAGATAAGACCGAAACCAAACATACCTATTATACAATACTACTATTACATTATCATTAATTTTATACATCAATAGACTCTGAACAACTTGTATTTTGGACAAATGTCCTAATTCATAAACCCTAGCTAAATCACAGATAAACAATTGATTTTATTCGTTTAACTTTTCAAATAAAACGAAACTCGTTTTCAGTTACACCTTACTAATTCTACCATTTATTCCATGGATGGAAACTCTTATCTTTTAGAGAGCTAATATAATAAAAAATTGCAACCAATATTAAGTAGGGTTTCACAATCTGCCTTACGGCCATAATCTCTAAATACTTACAGGAATCATTTTGATAGGGTTTCAAAATAAGACAGTTTCCATGAATAAACTTACAGTATTAATACAATATGATATCAATATGTTAAAGCTTTTAGAAGACATTGTAAGACCTCAAAATGCTAAAGCATTCGGAAGAAAGGATGACAGGAGGAAGTTGAGGATTCGACTCACATTATCCATAAAATGGCATAAACAAACCCATAAAATCCTTTATAACTTTTCTTAAACATGCCCATTTAATTACACCCAAAACCGATAGCACATTTATGAGAAAGCAACACATCAAAAAGAGACATCATGTTTTGCACAAGGTTCAAAACCCCAGTAGTATTCCTTAAAACAAAAATAAAGTCTTAAAACCATAAGAATTACCATTTCTTTTATTTAAAATGCAGAGGGTCAAACCCTTCAGCAACACCATAAACTATTAAAATAATCAAAGTATTACACAGCAAAAGTTGTTGAACGAACGCAACAGTAGGCCAAGGTTTTCAAACCTCCCTACACTAAAATCCATTGCCTCACAGTTTCAAAATAGAACCAACTATTACATTTAACCAAGAACGAAAACTCAACTTCGACAAAGTCAACATAGAATAAAATAATGCCAAGGAGACTTTCCTAAGAATTACGGAGTCCACGAGGATATCACCAAGGCTTACTAGGTTTTGTAGGCTCCCAACCTTAGCATTGTATTGATTAAAACACAACTGAAAATCACCTTCCAGTACAAACAGATGTTAGGATTAAACCCTAGAAAACGATGATGAATACTTAAAAGACATTGGAATTTCAACTTTATAGATCTTGTGGAAGAAAGAGGAGGATTACCATTTACCTTGCGAATGAAGAATTCATGATATTCGACTGAGCATCCTTCTAACCGGTGTAAACACTGAAAAACACTCCAAAATGAATACAACAAATAGTAGCTCATAAAGGGTTCGGCTCTTCGAGATTTGAGTTGTATTTTACATAGCAACAGGTCTATGTATCGAATCCTGGAGAGGGGGTTCATTCAGGAACTACCAGTAAAACCCTAAAGACCCACAGGCCTGTCGGCCTCTCCAAACCCCCACACTCTGCAACAAACGAATGATGGATTATGATCTCAATGAAGTAATAACAAAGAGCATGTAGGGTATCACTACTTTTGATACTTAGCACATGAAGACCGCCTCGATGGATGCCAATAGGAATTCCACCAAGCTCACCTTTAATGCAATTTAGTAACCATATCTACCACCAGTATGTAAACCTGCTAGCAAACCCTGCAACGTTGTTATCTTTCGGTCTTACATAATAGACACTACATTGTAGTATGGTCGGGTTACAACATATATCAAAGTCATTATACTATATGTAATGTTTTATCAAAAGTGTTACACCCTTGCTTGAGGACCAAGGAAAGGTTTTGACCCAAGGGAGACTTACTTTCATAAAGTAGTATGGTCATAATTTTATCCTATGTCTGCCAACATTGCCTTAATCATAAAAAAAACTACATAGAATCCCTTTTTCAATTAAACCGTTGAATATGGTATAAGGACTATAAAGACAATCGAATAGTGATTATTATAGCACTCTAATAATTGGATGGGAATGTATGACTCATATAGTTCATAAGAATAGACTTTTGTTCAAGTCACTATATTAATATCATCATATACGCTATTCACTTAGAGTATAGGATCAAAAGGATAAACATAGGATTATATTAAAATATTGGAGCTTAGATTATGATCCAATTCCTTAAATAATCGAATACATGATATAATCCCTAGGTGTAGGACTTAATTTCCTAAGCCTTGAAACCAAAGGTTTATTACTTTCAACGATGACTTGCTATAATACAAATGCATTAATACTGAATATACAAATCTGAGTTTCAAATATCATGAGCTAGATAAACCATTTGCAGAACATAACTAAAGAACAACTAGATCAGATCTCACCATGGAGTACTTCCGATTTCTTTATTAAAATCATTGACGGCTAACTGAAGGTTAATTAGGACTTCTTTAATTACTTCGTAACACTTGAATGGAGGTGTCACTCTTACCTGTGATCTGCGAAAAGGTTCACATGCTTTATCTAAGTAGCTAAGTAAGCCTTGAGGTATCTTTAGGACCCCTTCATCATTATGAAAGAAATCAATTAGTGGTTATAATAAATTCAGTACCAGGTTTATCAAGGTTTGACAGTTACCTAAGAAACCATAACTGAGCTAGAATGCTTAATTTGAGGTGACAATATCCAACAATAGTAAACTAAATGACATAAACACTTTCATAAAATTCTGTAATACTTTGTACAAGATTTTTTAATGTAACATGTCTAGTAAAGTATGACGACTAGATTATCAAATAAATATTTATTATACTTCCGCACAGTAATTTATAGCACTTAACGATGCACTGAAAAATTTCAAGTTTTTGTAATTTTTTGGGATGTTACACATGGCAGCAACAGAGGAGATTGCGGCACCATACACACAGGTGAATTCTTTACTTTGAATAATTAGATCCAGTTATGAGTAATTTGTGTTCAGTAATTACAAATTAATTAGCACTGAGTAATTACCATATTATCATCGGATTTTACAATTGTGTTTATAATATTGTCTAAATTATTTGAGAGCTATAAATTCATATAATCTAACAAAAAAAAATGAAACCTTATAAAACATGAAAACCTAAGAAAACTAGAAACATTTGTTCATGTTCACTTTAGGCATCCTAGACCTCTAATGATTATAGAAATGGGAGAGAAATTTTCAAAATCTGTCATTCTTGCTTGACCAATGATGAGCCCGCAGCTAGGGTTTTGGTAATGCCCCCAGTTTCCTTCATCCTCAGACTACCATCCAATGCTTGCTTGCTCTTCCTGTGCTTGACCAATGCTATGTTTGTTATGTATTCTTTTCCATTTGTCACCATGTCATCCAAGTTATATTTTCCATGTACTCTGTTTATCCAAATCATCTTCAAATGACCACAGTATGGGTCATTTTACACTTGGCTCAATAGGTGTGCCAATGGATCCAATGCCCATCACTTTGTCAACCAAATCAACATTTGCTGCCATGTCCTTATTCCATGTGTTCTTCAAGATTAAACTTTGTCATTTATGTTGTCATCAATGAAAATAATAGACAACCATATTCATCAAGCTCTCCTCAATCTCCCAAAATCTTCACACATGGATTCCTTAAAAATGAAACTTGTCTTCTATTCATACTCTTTTCTTCTATGAAACTTGTCTTCTATTTATAGTTTTATCATTAAGATGATTAAATAAATCAAATATGATTTATTTAATTATGGCCATGCCATGTCACCTTATTTAATTTTAATTTCATGCCATGTCACCTTCTATCCTTTCAAAATATTAAATGTGAGACACACATATGCCCTTAAGATGCCCGCAATGCACTCTTAAAAATGCCCACAGTGGGCTCCACTTTGATGCCCGCAATGGCCATCAACACATGCTTGTATTGGTCTTGTATTATGCATCCAATGGTCTCATGTAAATGCTTGCAGGCCCTTATCAATATGCCCACAATACACCACAAATTCCCGTAGCGGGTGCTTCAAAGAATGCCCACAGGGTCCTTTTGATTATGCCCACAATGGTGCTTTGAAATGCCCACAAGGGACCTTCCAAATGCCTGCACATCTTCCTTGTCCACCTCATCATCTTGTCTTTGTCCTCTAATCTTATGTTTTCCAATTCATCATCCTCCATGTCACCAAGTTATCAATCCTTCTTTTCACCAAGCATGTCCTCCTTGTCATGTTCCATGTCATCAAACACCATGCTTGACAAGTCATCAAGCTTGTTTGCTTGTCACTTGTCTTTGTCTTGTCCTTAGCTTGCCATGTCCTTCTTCCATGCTTGTCATAAACACTTGTCATGCTTGCCATGTTTTTCATACTTGTCACCTTTTCCATCCCTCAAGCCATGTCACCATCTCCATTGTGCTTTCCATAATGTGTATGATCCATGTTCTTAACTCTTCCATGCATTTTTCATTAATGTATTGTCATCAATGTCATTATCAAGTCCTTGTCATCAATCATTTGTCATGTCTCCACTTTGTCAAGTCTTCTACACTTGGCATGCTTGCTTTCCACTTGTCAAGTCATCAAAGCTTGTCATTTTTACCATTTGTCCTGTCAAGTCTTTGCCATGTCATCACCTCCCCCTTTATCATTAACGTGTTGTCATCAATGAAAACTTTGGCCATCAATCACTTCAAGCATAAATTGTCAACCTTATTTTCCAAATTCTCATGGGCCCAATCCATTGTGGGTCAAAGGACATGATCCCCACAACCATGTTCTTTACCAAGTCTTGAACAAATGGACTGCACCAATACAATAAAAATGTTGTATAATATCCAAAGCCCATGAAACCACTATCATCTAACTTGAATATACATTAATTGCAGTCATGTTTTTTAAGTACTATCATTGTCGTTCTCATTGGCATTGTGTTTAATATTGTTAATATTGTTTTTATAAATTAAGTCTAAAAGTTGTAGTGTTCTTACAGGTGTCCACGAGCTCCAGAGACCAACCATCACCATTAGGGATCAACATATCTCCACATGCACAGGTATTGTGTGTATTAAAGCATAAATTTAATTTCAAATATGATGACTTGTCTGTGTATACTTATATTTTTCTATATTAAAGTATGAGTTTATAAATGTGTATGCAGGTGCGAGCACCTCGGCCTAGACGTGTTGTTATTCCTCCCTCCCCGGCCTTTCGGCCATTGTATATTCCAATCGTATCCCCTAGCATACATGCCCCATTCCATGCATCCCTCCCCACCCCCTTCCATCCAGCCCCCTCCTCCTATCCAGCACCACAGTTCCATCCAACTCCCCCTTCCATTTCATATCCTGCATCCCATCACCCCATCCCAACCTTTCCACCACCTCCATATCAGTTTCCCATGTTCCCACCCTCCTTCATCCAACCACGACACACCACCCATCCCTCCATTGGAACACAAACCTTGCCCTCCCAGATTCCCCCACCACACTCGCTTCCCCTTCCAAGGTGCCCTGATCCATACTACAGCCAGTTAGGGTTTATCGCCCTAGACATGCATCTCCACTTTTCCCACCCCAGTCCATGCCTCCTTCTTCCACTATTCCCCCTAGTGGTGTATCCACTGTCAATGTGGATACATCCTCCCCTATACCATCCACCCTAGCATCGGAGCAGGTTGTCCAGCCGACTGATCCATCTAGTATCCCTGAAGACCAATTGGTTGTGTTCACGGTGATATTGACTAGTTTATGAAAATCTCGTTCAATTTTAACGAAAATTACTATATGCATCTAATTTCATCATTTATTTGATTGTTCTAAATTTTGCAGGGTCGAATTGCTGAGAGACTAGTAGCATGGAGGAGGGAGACCCCCCCAGGACTTACAGGCTCGCATGTAGTGAGTTATCTAAGATTTGAAAACTATTTTTATTTCTAAATTATGTTTTATACTTGAATAATTGCTAGGAAAAATTGACATATTATTTTTGTCATTTTCAGGGCTCAGGGGGACGTCTTTCAAGTTGCTCGAAGGACCCAGCTTCCTCTAGCACGAAGAAGAGGAAGATCTATTTTAGAGATGCACCTGGGAGATCCGAGGATGGGAAGGAGGATTGAGAGACCCTCCTATGTACAATTGCCATGATGTGGAATTTTGGGCACGAGTTGTCGTATTTTGTATAGGGCACCATGGGCCATATTTTGTATAGGGCACAAGTTGCCATATTTTGTACAAGGCACGAGTTGCCATTATATAGACGTTGGGAACAATGTTCCATTTTTCCCAAAAGTGTACATGATTGGATCATTTTTGCATATTAATAGATGGATCTGCACTTGTTTATATGACTTTGTCTTTGATTACATTTTTGCATAAATGATTTTGTCTTCAATAACAATGTTATGGAAAAGTTTTCACATACATATAGATGTTATTTCTAGACACCAAGTGACCTCAATGAGTGCCTTGTATTTGAATGGGTCTTGCATCTTTTCCTTTCAACAACAACATACCTAACCAATCAAACTAAGGAGTGAGGTTTACATTACAAAGGGTTGTGACTTTAGGGCTACAAAAAAAAATAGGAGATGATGACTTCTTCTATATTTAACCTTGTAATGGTTATAATAGTCACTTCTAACAAGCATTGCATCACATATTATATCAAATTAACCTAGATATATGAGAAGTTCATATGTGTGCTTGGATGGAAGGGTTAACCATATCACTTGAATTAGTTCAAACATGAGGTGTGCATAGGTGCAATTGGATTGAGCAATAAAATAGATCTGTTAATGTAGTTACATATGGATCGTTCTTTGTGTGTTAGTATGTGCCTTTAATGAAAGCATGGTTAATGTGTTGAACTACGACTTGCACAAGTTGGCATATACCTTTAGTGTTGATAATGTCTTCAATGTTTTGGTAATATTGATAATCACTCTTTGTAATTTAAGTATCTTGGATTTTTTGATGTTAAGAAACATATTGAACATAGACAACTCAATGGTTCAAGACATCATTTTACCCCATGATCCATGGAAGATTCATTGGAGTCATATGAACCTCATTGTCATCACCTCCACCATGGTCAAGATGCCAAGATCCATCCTTAGTAGTCAAAACCTCATGTTGGCACCCATATCACACTCAAAGATAAAAAAATTCTTTTTAAAGGGCATGTTTGGTGGTTGAGGGAATCTTGATGGATAATATCCTTAAAACATTTATATTCGATTTGAGGCCTCATATGTCCCCACCTTATCATTTTCAATACCTAAAGACCCATCCTTAGTCACACAAAACCTCCAAATGGAATCCATATCCAAAACAAAGGCCATATATCCCGTCTAGAGAGCTTGTGTAGTGATTCAAGGACTTGTTCATGGCTCATGAGCATGCAAATATTCATTTAGGTCCTCATAACCTTTATATTTTTTAATCACCATGCTCGAGGTCTAGAGACCCATCCCTTGTGTTGAAAATCCTCTATTGGCATTGTTGTAGGAGCTTTATTCAACTAGTCAACTAGGATAAAGAGTTAACTAGAGGTGTACCTGTAAGATTAAACTAAGTAGTCATGTTGATTGACTGACTGATAAAGATAGTTACAATATCTATAGTTACCTCCCCTCCATGTAAAGAGCATAAAGATGCATCATCCTATCATTGTAAAAATAAATATTTGTTAGGGATTAATAAAAGGCTAATTATTGATGGCTCTAAAGTTACATTCTCCCCTTTCTCACTTTCCATTTATGTGTATGAATATGTAGATATATATTGGATAATGAAACATATCGGTAATACTAATTATAACACATATTGTATAATGGATGCATACATGCATATATGTTGTGTGAGAAGGAGACTATTTAGTGGTGGGAAAGTAAATTGGAAAATTACATGAGAAATTATGCAAGAAGGAATCAACTAACTATGTCACACGCTAGGGCATGATTTTTTATAATCACGCATGAGAGGTTCTTAGATTCAAATACATTGGATATAAATAAATTTCTCGCGATAAATAATACATGACCATAGAAGAAGATTGAAATTTGAGGTCAAAACACATTAATGAAGGTAGAATGAACTTGGATAGATAGATTGGGAAAATTTTAGATGAATGCCTAGAGCTCTACACACAAGTTAAAGAAAAAAAAAGAAAAACTCCTAACATTGGGAACAAATAGCCAAAACCAACAATGCAACTAGAACACAATGACCAAGGGAACTTCAAAATGCAACACCAGTCCACAAAAGAAGTTTCTTTCGACCTACCTCATTTGGTATGAGAGAAGCTGCATTAGAGACCTAAAGACCTATCTACCACTTCTCTCATTTGGTATGAGAGAAGTTGCTTTAGACCTACCTAACTCATGTCAATGCTTGAGTTTTTGGAGGCCGACCTACCACCCCACATGTCCTCTTCAACATTTTTTTTTCTCTTGGTTTTGTGCCCACCCAAACTCTTTTCATGCTTTGGGTACCTTGAGGTATATCCCCAACCCCAAAAAATCTTATATTATGTTGATTATGTTGGTTATTGGCTTCACCCAACAAAATTATATTTAACAATACACATATTCATAGACTTGGTTCCCCATGCTCAATGTTCACTATATTCAATAATACACTTATCTTAAATGTAATTCATGTCTTGTTAAATATTTCATAATGAAATAGCTATTTGAGAGCACCAACTTAGACTAAGCCATACCATTAATATAAAAAGTACATTAGAGAAATGGCCTAATTCAATTTCCTTCTATAACTCTAACCCTCACCATCACCCAAACCCTAGAACTAAACCCTATGTACCCTTTAGCTACTTCCTCCAATATGTCCTAATCTCCCTACAAGTAACACTACCTCTTCACCCTCTCCGCAATGGTGCCACTATCATGAAACCCAAAAGCTTGATAATTTACTGAGCAAAACCCTTCATCATCATTGAAATCTCTAGGTTCCTCATCAACATCTCCATCATCATCATCTTCTTCATCATCAACATCTTCATCACCATCAACATCACCATCATCATCAACGTCTTCATCATCATCACCATCACCATCATCATCACCATCACCATCATCATCAACATCTTCATCATCATTGTCATCTCTAGGTTCCTCATCAACATATCCATCATCATCATATTCTTCAACATCATCATCTTCATCACCATCACCATCACTATCACCATCATCATCAATGTCTTCATCATCATCAACATATTCACCATCATTGTCATCTCTATGTTCCTCATCAACATCTCCATCATCATCATCTTCTTCATCATCATCATATTCATCACCATCACCATCATCATCAACATCTTCATCATCATCACCATCATTATCATCATCAACATCTTCATCATCATTGTCATCTCTAGGTTCCTCAGTGCCATCTCCATCATCATCATCTTCTCCATCATCATCATCTTCATCACCATCACCATCACCATCACCATCACCATCACCATCACCATCACCATCAACATTTTCATCATCATCACCATCATCATCATCAACAACAGCAACAACATATTCATCATCATTGTCATGTCTAGATTCCTCATCAACATCTCCATCACCATCATCTTCATCATCATCATCATCTTTATCACCATCACCATCACCATCATCATCAACGTCTTCATCATCATCACCATCATCATAATCATCACCATCTTCATCATCATTGTCATCTCTAGGTTCCTCATCAACATCTCCATCATCATCATCTTCTTCATCATCATCATCTTCATCACCATCACCATCACAATCACC
The DNA here is from genome assembly GCA_027924585.1 of Larix kaempferi. Lineage (NCBI taxonomy): Eukaryota > Viridiplantae > Streptophyta > Pinopsida > Pinales > Pinaceae > Larix > Larix kaempferi. The sequence continues at coordinate 20,101,935 of BSBM01001402.1, read as the reverse complement.
ATCAACGTCTTCATCATCATCACCATCACCATCATCATCACCATCTTCATCATCATTGTCATCTCTAGGTTCCTCATCAACATCTCCATCATCATCATCTTCTTCATCATCATCATCTTCATCACCATCACCATCACCATCATCATCATCACCATGTCACCTTCTATGCCATGTCACCATCTTTATCATCATCACCATAAGGGCCCAGTTCACGATTTTGCAAATTTGACCCCAATGTAAAAAAATTGCACACTCCCTTACTAATAAAAACCCTAGTTTCCAAAATGGACATATAAGATGACAGCTGGTCCATTGGACCGGAGGAGAGGGACACCCCTAGCACTATCCTGACGTCCTAAATCCAATGGAGTCGACAGTTTGTCAATCTGAGCCATGCTCGTCATTATATGGCTCGTTTTGTCTCGCATCCAAAAGGAATTCAGGGACACCTACTGGATACATGCCGGTGGCATAGAATTCCAACTGTGCAACAAAACCAAGTTTCGGGGAGTCCTACAAGTGTGTCTACGAAGGTTCCAGCTAGGAACGCTAGCCATAAGTGCCCAGTCAACGATTTTGCAAATTTGACCCCAATGTGCAAAAATTGCACACTCCACTCCCTTACTGAGCAAAACCCTAGTTTCCAAAAAGGATGCACAAGATGACACCTGGGCCATTGGATAGAAGCAGAGGGGAATGCCTAGCACTATCCCATTGTACTGAATCCAACGGATTCAACAGTTTGTCAATCTGATCCACGGTTGTCATTCTATGGCTCGTTCTGTCTTACATCCAAAAGGCATTCAGGGACACTTGTTGGATACCTGTCGGGGGCATATAATTCCAACCGTGCAACAAAACTGGGTTTCGGGGAGTCCTGCAAGTGTGTCTAGGAAGGTTCCAGCTGGAAACGCTAGCCATAAGTGCCTGGTTGACGATTTTTCAAATTTCACCCCAATGTGCAAAAATTGCACACTCCCTTACTGAGCAAAACCCTAGTTTCCAAAATGGACGTACAAGATGACAACTAGGACATTAGACTGGAGGAGAGGGGCACGCCTAGCACTATCCTGATGTCCTGAATCCAACGGAGTTGACAGTTTGTCAATCTGAGCCACAATCATCATTCTATGGCTCATTCCATCTCGCATCCAAAAGGCATTCACGGGCACTTGTTGGATACCTGTCGGGGGCATAGAATTCAAAACGTACAGAAAAAATGGGTTCCGGGAAATCCTATAAGTGTGTCTAGGAAGTTTTCAGCTGGGAACTCTAGCCATAAGTTCTCGGTCGACGATTTTGCAAATTTGACCCCAATGTGCAAAAATTGCACACTCCCTTAACGAGCAAAACCCTAGTTTCCAAAATGGATGCACAAGATGACACCTGGGCCATTGGATCGAAAAGAGGGGCACCCCTAGCACTATCCTAATGTATTGAATCCAATAGAGTCAACGATTTGTCAATACGAGCCATGGTCATCATTCTATGGCTCGTTACGTCTCACATCCAAAAGGCATTCAGGGACACTGGCTGGATACTTGTCAGGGGCATAGAATTCCAAGCGTGCAACAAAACTAGGTTCTGGGGAGTCCTGCAAGTGTGTCTAGGAAGGTTCCATCTAGGAACGCTAGCCATAAGTGCCTGGTTGACAATTTTTCAAATTTCACCCCAATGTGCAAAAATTGCACACTCCTTTACTGAGCAAAACCCTAGTTTCCAAAATGGACGTACAAGACGACAACTAGGACATTGGACTAGAGGAGAGGGGCACCCCTAGCACTATCTCGATGTCCTGAATCCAATGGAGTCAATGGTTTGTCGATCTGATCCACATTTGTCATTCTATGGCTCGTTCCGTCTCGCATCCAAAAGGCATTCATGGACACTTGCTGGATACCTGACGGAGGCATAGAATTCCAATTGTGCAAAAAAAATGGGTTACGGGGAGTCCTATAAGTGTGTTTAGGAAGGTTCCAGCTGGGAACGCTAGCCATAAGTTCCCAGTCGATGATTTTGCAAATTTCACCCCAATGTGCAAAAATTCCACACTCCCTTACTGAGCAAAACCCTAGTTTCCAAAATGGACATACAATATTACACTTGGGAAATTGAACTGGAGGAGATGGGAACCCCTAGCACTATCCTGATGTCCTGAATCCAACAGAGTCAACGGTTTGTCAATTCGAGCCATGGTCGTCATTCTATGGTTCGTTCTGTCTCGCATCCAAAAGGCCTTCACAGACACTTGTTGGATACCTATCGGGGGCATAGAATTACAACCATGCAACAAAACCAGGTTTCGGGGAGTCTTGCAACTGTGTTTAGCAAGGTTTTAGATAGGAACGCTAGCCATAAGTGCAAATTTGACCCCAATGTGCAAAAATTGCACACTCCCTTACTGAGCACAACCCTAGTTTCCAAAATGGATGTACAACATGACACCTAGGCCATTGGACTAGAAGATAGGGGCACCACTAGCACTATCCCAATGTCTTGAATCCAACAAAGTCGACAGTTTGTCGATTTGATCCACGGTCGTCATTCTATGGCTCATTCCATCTCACATCCAAAAGGCCTTCAGTGACACCTGCTGGATACCTGCCGGGGGCATAGAGTTCCAACTGTGCAACAAAATCGAGTTCTGGGGAGTCCTGTAATTGTGTCTAGGAAGGTTCCAGCTGGGAATGCTAACCAGAAGTTCCTGGTCGATGATTTTGAAAATTTGACCTGAATGTGCAAAAATTGCACACTCCCTTACTGAGCAAAACCTTAGTTTCCAAAATGGATGTACAAGATGACACCTGGGCCATTGGACTAGAGGAGAGGGGAAACCCAAGCACTATCCCCACATCCTGAAACCAACGGAGTCGACAGTATTTAGATCCCAACCACGGTCGTCATTCTATGGCTTGTTCCTTCTCGCATCCAAAAGGCCTTCAGGGACACATGTTGGATACCTTCCAGGGGCATAGAATTCCGACCGTGCAACAAAACTGGGTTTGGGGAAGTCCTGCAAGTGTGTCTAGGAAGATTCTAGCTGGGAACACTAGCCTTAAGTTCCTGGTCGACGATTTTGCAAATTTCACCCCAATGTGCAAAAATTGCACACTCCCTTAATGAGCAAAACACTAGTTTCCAAAATGGATATACAAGATGATGCCTAGGCCATGCACCGGAGGCAAGGGGCATCCCTAGTGCTATCCCAACGTCCTAAATCCAACGATGTCGACGGTTTGTCAATCCATGCCACGATCGTCATTCTATGGCTCGTTCCATCTCGCATCCAAAACGCATTCAGGGACACCTGCTGGATACCTATCGAGGGCATAGAATTCCAACCATGCAACAAAACCAGGTTTCGGGGAGTCTTGCAAGTGTGTCTACAAAGGTTCCAATTGGGAACGCTAGCCATAAGTGCCCAGTCGATGATTTTGCAAATTTGACCCCAATGTGCAAAAATTGCACACTCCCTTACTGAGCAAAACCCTAGTTTCCAAAATGGACATACAATATGAAACCTAGGTCATTAGATCGGAGTAGAGGGGCACCCCTAGCACTATCCCGATGTATGGAATCCATCGAAGTAGACAGTTTGTCGATCCAAGCCATGGTCGTCATTCAATGGCTCGTTCCGTCTCACATCCAAAAGGCATTCAGGGACACTTGCTGGATACTTATCGGGGGCATAGAATTCCAACTGTGCAACAAAATTGGGTTCTAGGGAATCCTAGAAGTGTGTCTAGGAAGGTTCCATTTGGGAACGCTAGCGATAAGTGCATGCTCGATGATTTTGTAAATTTGACCCCAATGTGCAAAAATTGCACACTCCCTTACTGAGCAAAACCCTAGTTTCCAAAATGGATGTACAAGATGACACCTGGGACATTGTACCGGAGGAGAGGGGCACCATTAGAACTATCCCGACTTCCTAAATCCAACAGAGTTTATGATTTGTCGATCTGAGCCATAGTCGTCATTTTATGGCTCGTTCCATCTCGCATCCAAAAGGCATTCACGTACACCTGCTGGATACCTACCGGGGGCATAGAAATCCAACCGTGAAACAAAACTGGGTTCCGGGGAGTCCTGCAAGTGTTTCTAGGAAGGTTCCAGCTGGGAATGCTAGCCATTAGTTCCCCGTCGACGATTTTGCAAATTTGACCCAAATGTGCAAAAATTGTACACTCCCTTACTAAGCAAAACCCTAGTTTCCAAAATGGACATACAAGATGACACTTGGGACATTGAACCGGAGGAGATGGGCACCCCTAGCACTATCCTGATGTCCTAAATCCAACAGAGTTGACGGTTTGTCAATTTGAGCCACGATCATCATTCTATGGCTCGTTATGTCTCGCATCCTAAAGGCCTTCAGGGACACTTGTGGGATACCTGTCGAGGGGCATAGAATTCCAACTGTGCAATAAAACCGGGTTCCGAGGAGTCCTGCAAGTATGTTTACGAAGGTTCAATCTAGGAACGCTAGCCATAAGTGCCTGGTCGATGATTTTGCAAATTTGATCCCAATGTGAAAAAATTGCACACCCCCTTATTGAGAAAAACCCTACTTTCCAAAATGGACATTGTTGGCTTGGTTTTGCAACCAAGATTTGTGGAATGGGCACCTATCAACAATGTGATAGCAGTTTCAATATTGAAAGAAAAAACAATTATAAATTAAATATGAATCTAAACTAGCATGTGCATATAGCAAATAATTTTTTTTTAAACGATTCAAGAACAAGAAATAAAAGAATAGGTGTTTTGTATTAAGATACCTCAAATGGTGAGGATTTGTGTTGAGCAACTCCCAAGGTGAGTAGCTCCAAGTTCCAAAGGCCTCTTCTCCAAGATGCTGAAAATGGCCAAAAGTCTCATGAGAGATTTTGATAGCGTGAAGATAGGATGATGGATGGATGGAAAGTGAGGAGCCCCTACAACCTTTTTATAGTTTTTGGTGGTGGGGAATACCATTATGGTTTTGAGGAAACCAATGGTATTGACCAACATGGTTTAGGTACTTTTTCCCTCCTTTTTTTTTTTTTGAATATTTTCAATATTTTTATTCCATTTTTAATATTTTTTGGAATTCTGGACCCTTTTTGAGGGTTTTTTATGTTTTGAGGAAAAATATTCATTTTGAGGGGAAAAAGGGGTGTATTATGGTCTTTTGGTGACCTTTTGATGGCTTTAGAGGCTGAAATGCTGGAAAAGTGGACAAATGGGTCATGTGAATAAGGAAGTGAGCTAGTGAGCACTTCTTGGGTGTTAACAGATTGCCCCCTGATGTGTGAGGGCAGGAGCTCATCATATGGCCGATAGACATCATAGTTCTTTTGTCTTTTTCTGATGTTTGGGGAAGAGAAGAGACTGGTTGGAGATTGGATCCACAACCCTTGGAAGCTATAGAAACAAAAAATATTACATGGCCTGAATATGAAGGAGGAATAATATTTGATAATGGATGAGGCGGGCATACCCATGCTCGTATCAATACATATACATAAAAATTAGTCCCAAGAAGGGGGACCTAAATAAAAAATCTGCTAGTACATCATAATGGTCCAAAGGGGACACTATTTTTGGATGTACTCATGATCATGACATGATTGATCTCAATAACTGATACACTAAAATAAAGCAACAACCGTTCTGAACAAGGTCTCAGAAGGGTTGATGAACTGCTGAATCTAAAGGTGTCCAACATATGTAGGGACTCAATGACTCAGAGTCAACTCTGATGAGTATATGTAACTGTATACTCGAGGGAGTATAAAACTGGGGTACATCTGAATACTGTCGCCATGCACAACCCGGATATCTATAGAAAAAATGTAATTGGTTGTTTCCATAGGTAGACTCTCAAATGTGGAAGAGTCAGGTGGTATCCGGGGTCTTCAACCAATAACTGAAAGGACCAATACCCTGTGCAAGTCTCAACGATGTGATCAAGGTGTTGAAGTGGAGCATGTGAGAAACAATCATTTGGAGAGGTACTGAGGACTCTTCTCGAAATGATTCGTAGGAACTCATCATAAATGGTGATGAGTCCAAGACATAGGGACCTCTAGGTCTATCCTCTGGAATAAATTTGCTTGTCGTGGACAGAGAGAGGCCAGCAATTGACAATGTAATGATGTTTCCTTGATAGGAGCACGAGGTGTGGAACTGAAGTATGGTAGCACTGATGGTAGGAATGACATACTTGTGGGGATGGGAAGTAACTGGGGTCATAGAGTGGGTAGACTCAAACTTCCTTTGTTCAGAGCATGATGAAATGGTTGAACTGGTAGTGCAGGGAACTGATTTGTAGGTGTGGGGATCATAGCTTTTAGGGACTCAAGGGTATGTATTGACTCTGGGGGGTCAAACTGATGGGTGTTGTCGAGGGATTCTCAGGGTGACATACTGCAGAATACTCTGAACAAAGGCGACCAAAATGGGGAAGCTGCCATATGAGTAGACGTGATATGTTGTGGCGCCGAGAAGAACCATTGGGTCCTTCTTCATAGTTTTAATGAGCTCCAAGAAGGGATAAAAGTGTGCTCTAAAATGGTACTATCCTGTGGATTTTGTGAGCCCAGGACTGTTCGTGCTCATGGGTGCTTTCATTTTTAAGGAGTCTGAAAACAATAAGAAGACTCTGCAGTGGTTATGAGTACCATCCTGTGGGTTTTTACAAGCCCAAGATGGTGATTGCTCGTGGTCGCTTTCATGTTTAGAGATTCTAAAAGCAGTAAGTGGACTCCATTGGTTTTCTTTTTTGTAAGTTAGTCTCCAAGGCCCGAAAAAGCATAAAATAATGCAAATGGAGAACTCTTCTAGCCGATGTGACTAGAGTATTCCTTTTTCGTAATTAGTCTACAAGGTCCGAAAAAGGGGTAAACTTATACTAGGTAGATGCTCTTTCAGATACGTTTAGCGAGCATGAAAGGAAGCAAGGTTTCTCGGCGATCTTTTCATTTTTTTTTAGGAGTCAGAAAAGAGCTTAACAGAAACTCCCTAAGTGCCTTTTTCATAAAAGGGATTGCTCGCCCCAAAAAAGGGGTAAAACTATAGCGAACAAAAAGGGATTGATGAGAGTGAGAAAAGGTCTCAAGGATCGTCATGAGTGCGTAATACTGAATCCGATGACATAAAGATTGTCAAAAAGGGGCAACGGCCAATGTGGCACGCAAACCGAGGTGATGAGTGGCATTTTGAAAAAATGCCTAAAAATTATGGGGTGAGAGCGAGAAATGATCTCAAGCATCATCACGAGCATAGAAAACTGAATCCGATGATATCAAACTTGTTAAAAATGGATGACAGTCGATGTGGCACGCAAACCAAGGAGACGAGGGGGCATGAGAAAAATGGCCAAAAAATCTAGAGTTGAGAGTGAGAAATGATCTCAAGCATCATCACGAGCATGGAAAACTGAATATGGCAATATGAGACTCGTAAAAAATGGAGGACAACCGATGTGGCATGCAAACCAAGGCGATAAGTGGCATTTTGAAAAAATGCCCGAAAATTATGGTTGTGAGAGTGAGAAATGGTCTCAAGCATCATCACGAGCATGGAAATATGAATCCTGCGGTGCAAATGGTGTGAAAAACGGAGGTCATAAGGACTCTGGAATGGTCAAAGGAAATAACTAGGTTAAAAAATCGCTAAAAACGAAGGTGACCCCACCAAGCCAAGGATGTAGTGGTGGGGAGAAATGATGACCCGTGGGGGAGAAATACTATGTGTATCAAATAAACTCAAATATACAAGTGACACGTGTCCTCAAAAATGGTTGAGATCACGAATGTGAAAAAGTGAGCAGGGTTAATGACCTACCCCCATATGATGTACATGGGTTTTGTGATTGTGGATCACATATGTGTTGGTTTGAAGGATGGGATCATTGAGGTGTTGAGATAGAGGTGATGGGGTAGGTTCAAAATGATTGATCATGCCCCCTATCCCAGGTTCGAGGTAATCTATTATGTCCCCGAACTCAGAGGTGTTAATGCAGTGCAGATGCTGTCTTAGAGAGGGATCAATAGGGCATTGACCAACTACTGGAGGGGGGATGTACCATGAGGCTATGGGCCGTGGTGGCATACTGAAGTGATGATATGATGATGGGGCATTCCCCTTGTGGGGTGGATGCCCCCAGTATCTTCGATGAGAATCACGATAATGATGAGTAGGCAAGGTTTTGGGCCTGCCCCCATGTTGTGGACATGTGGTTTCCTCGTCGATTTGAAAGGGTTGAACATGTGTGTCAAAGGGATCAATGGAAGGGGCCGACCGGACAGAGGGGTATCCAGTGGAAATCGTGTAAATGGTGTTAATTTCCTCTGAGGGGGAAGATGGTGGGGGATGAATTTCCTCAATGAGAAGAGGGGATATCTCTAGGTCAACGTTATTCAACTCGTACAGTGCTACTTTGTAATCTGGGAGATCGGGGCAGTGATGTGAATAATGGCCGTAGATTCCATATATTGCACAAGGATGGTTTGTGCGCAATAATTTATCACGAGGTTGAGGGGGGAGTTCTAGTTTGACTACTAAAACGTTGGTGTCGTCATCCAACATATTCATGTTTTCTTGAAGTGCTGGTAATTGTGCACATTGATGGGTGGCATGGCCTATGTCATTGCACAAAGAGCACTTGGGGGGTATGCGGTTTGTTGGGGGATTCTTCGCCAACTTGGGGGTCGCTGGGGGGTGCAAGTTGTGGGTCCAGTGGTGTAGGTTTGTGGGCCTCTGCCCTAGTGTTTCAAAGTGGTGGGGGAGTATAATTGGATGTTGATGCGGTGGCCGCTGTTAGAGGTGGTCGATTCTGGATGTTTGCTACACCAAGGGGTGGACAGTTAGAAGTATTGATGGGTTGCACTGATTGTAAAATAATAGTCAGAGTCGGTGGGGGGCTCGGAGCAGGTAAGTACCATATAGGTATCCCTAATGTTAAACCAAGAAGGTTGAGTGTAGCCATTACTGGCGGACTGACAACTTTGGAAAATGGGAACAAGAACGGGATAGTATGAATTGGCATTGTGCCAATATGAGTAGGCACTGTGGGTGTTTGTGGTAGTGACGAAGGTTGTTGTGTGGTGTGAAACAGGGTGCACAAATCTAATGTTTTTGTTATTGATAAAGGTGGTGAGATTGATGGAAATGTGGAAGTCATAGGTGACTCGGTGTAGATTCCAGGACCAATTGACGACACAAATGATGTTGGTGTGGTTTGAATGGTTTGTTCAATCATTGGTAGCACATTTTGAGGGGTTGCGGGGGAATTAGGATCATAATATGTGAGTTTATCAATCTTGATAATGCGTCCTTCATGTGGGAGCATCATGAGGCAAAAAACAGATGAAGCCACTATTTTCATTTTGTACATATAGCTATGTCCAAGAAGGAGGTTGTAGTCGAGTTGGGAATTGATCACTTCGATGTCGATAAGAACTAATTTTCCACCTAGTTCTACAGGTACGTTCGCTAAGAGACCTTGTGGTTGAGCTGATGTTGGCTTGGTTTTGCAACCAAGCTTAGTGCAATGGGAACCTATCAACAAGTGATAGCAGTTTCAATAAAAATAAATAACAAACTACTTTAAACTATATTAATCATGGATCTATGTGAAATAGATAAGCAAACAATGGAAATATTATGAAAAGCAAAAGAATTGACAATATATAAAAAATGATTTTGTATTAAGAATAGGGGCAAGCAAGTGCTTGCAATGGTGATACCTCCAAGTGGTGAAGATTGTTGAGCAACTTCCAAGGTGAGTAGCTCCAAGCTCCAAAGGTCTCTTCTCCAAGATAGCTACAATGGTCGAAAGATCATGAGAGATTTTGATAGCATGAGGATAGGAAGATGGATGGATGGAAAGTGAGGAGCCCCTACCACCTTTTTATAGTTTTTGGTGGTGGGGAATACCATTATGGTTTTGAGGAAACCAATGGTATTGACCAACATGGTTTAGGTACCTTTTCCCTCCTTTTTTCTTTTTTGAATATTTTGAATATTTTTATTCCCTTTTTAATATTTTTGGGAATTCTGGACCCTTTTTGAGGAAAAATATTCATTTTGAGTGGAAAAAGGGGTGTATTAAGGTCTTTTGGTGACCTTTTGGTGGCTTTAGAGGCTCAAATGGTGAAAAAGTGGACAAATGGGTCATGTGAATAAGGAAATGAGCTAGTGAGCACTTTTTAGGTGTTAATAGATTGCCCCCTGATGTGTGAGGGCAGGAGATCATCATATGGCCGATAGGCATCATAGTTATGTCTTTTTTGGGGGGTTTGGGGAAGAGAAGAGACCGATTGGAGACTGGATCCACGGCCCTTGGAAGTTGCAAAATAAACAATATTACATGGCCTCAATATGAATGAGGAATAATCTCTGATAATGGACGAGGCGGGCATACCCATGCTCGTATCAAGATATATACATAACGATTAGTCCCAAGAAGGGGGACCTGAAAAAATACATAAAAAATATGCTGGTGCATCATAATGGTCCAGAGGGGAGATCATTTGGGGATGTACTCATGATCATAACATGACTGATCTCAATAGCTTATACACTGGAATAAAGCGTCAACCATTCTGAATAAGGTCTCAGAAGGGTTAATGAACTGCTCAAACTGAAGGTGTCCAACATCTGTAGGGACTCAATGACTGTGAGCCATCTCTGGGAAGTATATGTAACTGTATACTCGAGGGAGTATAAAACTAGGGTACATCTTAATACTGTCGCCATGCGCAACCCGGATATCTATATAAAAAATGTAACTGGTTGTTTTCATAAGTGGACTCTCAAATGTGGAAGAGTTAGGTGGTATCCGGGGTCTTTGACTAATAACTGAATGGACCAATACCCTATGCGAGTCTCAACGATGAGATCAAGGTGTTGAAGTCAAGCATGTGAGAAACAACCATTTGGAGAGGCGCTGAGAAATCTTCTCGAAATGATTCATAGGCACTCATCGTAAATGGTGATGAGTCCAAGACACAAGGACCTCTAGGTCTATCCTCTGGAATAAACTTGGTTTTCGTTGACAGAGGGAGACCAACAACTAACAAGGCAATGATGTTTCCTTGATAGGAGCGCGATGTGTAGAAATGAAGTGTGGTAGTACTTATGGTAGGGCTGACATACTTGTGGAGATGGGAAGTAACTGGGGTCATTTAGTGGGTAGACTCAAACTTCCTTTGTTCAGAGCATGATGACATGGTTGACCTGGCAGCGTAGGGAACTGACTTATAGGTGCGGGGATCATAGCTTTTAGGGACTGAAGGGTATGTGTTGACTCTGGGGGATCAAGCTGATGGGTGTTGTCGAGGTATTCTCAGGGTGACATAATGCAGAATACTCTGAACAAAGGAGACTAAAATGGGGAAGCTACCATATCTGATCTATTGTGGTGCCAAGAAGCACTATTGGGTCCTTCTTCGTAGTTTTAATGAGATACAAGAAGGGATAAAAGTGTGCTTTGAAATGCTACTGTCCTGTGGATTTTGTAAGCCCAGGACTGTTCTTTCTCATTGGTGCGTTCATTTTTAAGGAGTCTGAAAATGATAAGAAGACTCTATAGTGGTTGTGCGTACTGTCGTGTTGGTTTAATGAGCCCAGGATGGTGATTGCTCGTGGTCGCTTTCATGTTTAGAGAGTCTGAAAGTGGTAAGTGGACTGCATTGGTGCTATTTTTCATAAGTTAGTCTCCAAGGCTCGAAAAAGCATAAAATGATGCAAATGGAGAACTCTTCTAGCTGATGTGACTAGAGTACTCCTTTTTCATAATTAGTCTACAAGGTCCGGAAAAGGGGGTAAACTTATACCAGGTAGATGCCCTTTCAGATACGTTTAGCAAGCATGAAAGGAAGCAAGGTTGCTCGGCGATCTTTTCATTGTTTTAGGAGTCAGAAAAGAGCTTAACAAAAACTCCCTAAGTGCCTTTTTCATAAAAGGGATTGCTCGACCCGAAAAAGGGGTAAAATTATACCGAACAAAAAGGGATTGATGAGAGCGAGAAAAGGTCTCAAGCACCATCATGAGTGCAGAATACTGGATCCGGTGACATAAAGATTGTCAAAAAGGGGGCAATGGCCAATGTGACACGCAAATCGAGGTGATGGGTAGGCATGGTAAAAATGCCCAAAAGTTATGGGGTGAGATTGAGAAATGTTCTCAAGCATCGTCATGAGCGCGGAAAACTGAATTCGGCAATATAAGACTTGTCAAAAATGGAGAACGACCGATGTGGCACGCAAACCAAGGCGACGAGGAGGCATAGGAAAACAGGCCAAAAAAAATATGGGCGTGAGAGCGAGAAATGATCTCAAGTGTCATCACGAGCACGGAAATATGAATCCGGCGGTGCAAATGGTGCGAAAAATGGAGGTCATAAGGACTCCGGAATGGTCAAAGCAAATAACTAGGTTAAAAAATGGCTACAAAAAAAAGGTGACCCCACCAAGCCAAGGTTGCAGTGGTGGGGAGAAATGATGACCCGCGGGGGGATAATACTAGGTGTATCAAATCAAATCAAATATACAAGTGATATGTGACCTCAAAAAATGGTTGAGATCATGCATGTGAAGAAATCAGCAGGGTTAATGACCTGCCCCCATGCTATGTGCATCGGGTTTGTGATTGTGGATCACATATGTGTTGGTTTGAATGATGGGCTCATTGAGGTTTTGAGATAGAGATGATGGGGAAGGTTCAAAATGATTGATCATGTCCCCTATCCCGGGGTCGAGGTAATCTATTATGCCCCCTATCCCGGGGTCGAGGTAATCTATTATGCCCCCTAACTCAGAGGTGTCAATGTGGTGCAGATGTTGTCTCAGAGAGAGATCAATAGGACATTGAGGAACTTCTGGCTGGGTGTTATACCATGAGGCTTTGGGCCGTGGTGGCATATTGAAGTGATGATATGATGATGGGGGATTCCCTTTGTGGGGTGGATGCCCCCAGTATCTCTGATGAGAATCATGATGATGATGAGTAGGCTAGGTTTTGGGCCTACCCCCATGTTTTGGACATGTGGTTTCCTCGTCGATTTGAAAGGGTTGAACATGTGTGTCAAAGGGATCAATGGAAGGGGCCGACCGGACAAAGGGGTATCCATTGGAAACCATGTAAATGGTGTTAATTTCTTCCAAGTAGGAAGATGGTGGGGGATGAATTTCCTCAATTTTAGGAGGGGATATCTCTAGGTCGGCATTATTCAATTCGTATAAGGCTTCTCTATAATCTGGGAGATTAGGGAAATGGTGTGAATAATGGCCATAAATGCCGCATATTGCACAAGGATGGTTTGTGCGCAAGGATTTATCACGAGGTTGATAAATTCATGTGTTCCTGGAGTGCAGGTAATTGTGGACATTGATGAGTGGCATGGCCTACGTCGTCACACAACGAGCACTTAGGGGGAATACGAATAGCTAGGGGGTTTTTAGCTACCTTGGGGGTTGCTCGGGGTGTGCGAGTTATGAGTCCAATGTTATAAGTTGGTGGGCCTCTACCCCCTGTGTTCCGTAATGGAGGCAGAGCGTTTCTGGATGTTGATGTCGTAGTCACTATTGGGGGAGGTATGTTTTGCAGATGAGTGACGGGAGGGGGTACAATAGTGTATGGTTGTGGGCCTCTGCCCCCAGTGGGCTTGATAAGAGGAGGGGGATTCGTAGATGACGAAGGGTTAGTGACACCGGGAGGTGGTTGACTAGTGGTGCCAATGGGTTGCACTGGTTGTAAGACAACAGTTGGAGTCGGCAGGGGGCTCGGAGTAGGTAAGTACCATATAGGTATCCCTAATGTTAAGCCAGGAAGGTTGAGTGTAGCCATTACTAGCGAACTGACAACTCTGGCGAATGGGAACAAGAATGGGATGGTGTGAATTGGCGTTGTGCCAATATGAGTAGGCACTGTGGGTGTTTGTGGTAGTGACGAAGGCTACTGCGTGGTGTGCGACAGGGTGCACAAATCTGATGTTTTGGTTACCGGTAAAGGTGGTGAGATTGATGCAAAAGTGGAAGTCATAGGTGACTCGGTGTAAAGTCTGGGTCCCACGGAGGATACAAACGAGGTAGTGGCACCACAAACAGGTTGTTCAACCATGGGGAGAACATTTTCGGGTGTAGCGGGGGCCTTGGGATCGTAATAGGTGAGTTGGTCAACCGTGACCACGCGTCCGTCATGGGGGAACATCATGGTACGAAAAACAGATGAGGCAACAACCCACATGGAATACACATAGCTTCGACCAAGTAAGAGGTTATAATCGAGTTGGGCATTGATGACCTTTATGTCAATGAGCACGGTTTTACCAGCCAGCTGGACGGGGACATTAGCTAATAGAACTTGGGGTTGAGCTGAATGGCCGTCGTAGGCTCGCAACGCAGTGGTGGACTGCTGGAGAGTAGGGGATCCCAACTTCCTCCAAACGAATGTGGACATAATGCATGTAGAGGCACCTTCATCGATAATGCAGTGATGGGTGACAAGATTCCGAACGGAAACAGAAACTTGGAATGCTAACATGGAAGGCAGGCGTGGTTCGGACTAGTCCAAATCGAATTCCATCAGTTGTGACTCATTGGGGTCAATAGCACCAATGGCAGAGAGCAAAGTCTTGCGCTGTGAAGGACAGTTTTTTAAGACTTCTAAAGAAGACATGACTGCGGGAGACTAGGCTAAGTCATCTATAATGCTGTAATTCGATGCAGCGTGAGCATTGGGGTTATTGTTGATGCGACGAAGTGGGAAGTGAGGTGCTTTAGAGGCATCATTGAGTGGAATCAGAGATATACATAACATCTGATCAGTGGGATGAGCGTTAGTGTTTTTGTCGGCGGGAGGGGCTTCAAAGGTGGAGCCATATTGGTTCCGATGGGTCTGGATGTTGACATCAGTAGATGACATCATTAACAAGTGGTGGGTACCTGAGTCGAACATGGGTTGATCAGGAGCGACATAAGTGATCTGGTGTTGTGGGGGCGCGTGGACTTGAGGGGGAGCCAACGGCTGAGTGTTCACTACGCCTTGGGTTGGTAAGGGGTTTTGTCATACCATGGGTTGCGGTTGATTAAGTGGACTTGGCTATCCAGCATGGCCCTGGTGTTGGGCATCGTCAGCCCAAAGTTGGCGTGCTTTCTCTAAGTGGGGGCAGTTATGAGTGTAGTGTCCATAGACTCCACATATAGAACATGGGTGGTTTGTTCTCAGATTATTGTTTTTGGGTTGCTTGGAATGACGATCTGTATTTTGGTTGGGACGAGCAGCATTGTTATTATTTTGAGGATTGGGAGGTGGTGGACCTTGAATATGTTGTTGGTTGTTGCCGCGGTTACGTCCTCTTCCACGATTTTGTTGTCCACCCTGGTTGCGTTGGTTGTTTTGATGTTGGGGCTGATTGTGTTGTGTGTACACTTTCCCTTGAGCAGCGGGAGGATTTTGGTTTACCGCAGGTGCGGGAGCAGGTTGCGGTGGATAATAAGCTGGTGGAGCTGGAGGTGGTCCAGTTACCTGATGGGGTTGTTGGTAACACTGAGCTATTGGAGATGTTGGGTTAGCTGTTGCAGCTTGCTGTGGGTAATACATTGGTTGTGGCAGGAACTGAGTTGGGTTTTGGGTAGCCGGTTGGTTATAGTATGTGGGTGGTACATATGCGGATGGCGCTTTCCCATAGCAATGTTGTGTACAAGAGGGTCCATGAGTGTGATGAGTCTGATTCGTTGGAGCGTACAAAGTTGTCGTTCCAGAATTAGATGTAGCCCTAGAGAGGTCTTGGGCATTTATGGTGCTTACCATACTAAAAGGTTTAATGTGCGGTGTGACTTGGCCAATAATACCATCAATGGCATGTGATGCCCCCGGTGCGTCACCACGTGAAGAATTGCCTCGTGGGGCGTCTGGTATGATGGTGTAGAGATAGCCTGATTGGGCATAAATTAGGTCGAATTGCTGAGCTTTTAGGATAGCTTCTTCCTCTGACTGGGTCGTTCGGAAGCGACTTCTTTTGCTATGAGGGGTAGGAGTGATTTAAGGAACCAGTCCAAAAATATACGGTCATCCAGTTTAATTTTACAGAGGCTACGACACTTGTGCCACTCATGGATGTGGTCCGTGATGTGGGTAGCTGTGCTTTATCTGGAAGACAACAATATTTCAACTCCTGCATCGTAACGTACAGGTAGCTGAAAAAACTGAAGGAAAGTGGAGGCGAGAGACGTAAAAGTCTGGTGGGTCCCATGTGGTTGTTCGATGTACCACTTGGCTGCTGAGCCAGTGAACGTTCGTTGCAACAGTCTTAGACGAATGGAGTCATCCACTATGGAGTTAGATGAACAACATAGATGAAAAGACATTATGTGGTTTTGAGGGTCCTCCCCAGGTTTTCCCTCAAACTTGGGTATGTCCGAGGGGAGCTTTGTAGGCATGGGTGGCTGTTGGGCACCATTTTGACCTCTTTTTGTCATCTAAATATCCTCCATATTCCTCCATAAAACCCTCATACTAATCTATAAAGCTCTTAGTTCACCAAAGAATTTGTTTAAAAAGGTATTAATGTCATTGCTTGTTAACAATTTGAATTTTGAGATTTTTAGAGCATTTAAACTAAGGTTTTATTCAGAATTACAGGATGTGCTAACTTCCCGTAATGTCTCCAAAGTTGAGCACTTGCAGGCCAGCTAGGCATTAACTGAAAGATGGAGGAAAGATCCTCAGTGTCCAAGGATGGACGAATTTCCAATGAATAGATGATGTCGCTCTCACAGGTGGCAAGTCAAAGTCGGTCAAAGATGACCACCTGTGCTACCACTCAACACAAAAGCAGGGCAGTTTGGATTTTGTTGAGTTTCACGATTCTGAATGAGTATCTCGATGGCTATGTTCATTAATTAGTTTACAAGATTATAGCATTTCCAATTTTCTTTTGAATTTGTATAAGTACTTCACAAAACATTGGATCAATAATCACGATTTTGGGAAGAACGCATACTGCTTCTGAACCGCATGGTTTTACTGGGTAATCAATTTATGGTGAATACAATTAGACTTTCAGTTCTGTAAATCTTTGACTATGTGTGGAACGAGGCACTGGAGGGCCCCCATTGTTGAGTTCGCACACCTTTACATTGCTAGTGAATGCGATTTAGATGTTTGCAGTGATTTAATCTGATGCATGTGATTTAGATTGAGCCATTGGTATGTGTTAATCCCTGTAGTATCTAGCTTATTGTTGCAGAACGAATTCAGTTAGTTTTCAATTAATTTTATTACAGCTTTGTTCTCATTTAAATAGTTCAAGCCACGATTTCATTATGCTACACATCACTTACATTTCTATGATCTTTGTCTTCCATTTTGCTAAATGTTAAAAGAACAGTTCGGACTGTGATTTCAATATATCATACATTGCTGCTCATTTGAGGATAAACTGTTTAGAACAATTATCAATTACGAACAATGTCCTGTAAGGGAATTTAATGGTTAATTGTTCATTCATTAGTGAGATGTCAGGCAGAACTTTGTAGTTTGTATCTTAGGGTTAGAATCATTGTTAAATTGCTTTCACTATATCAGTTCTTTCATCAATAGATTGCTTTCCTAAATAGATTGTTGTGTACTTAAAAGAACAGATGAAGTTATCCCTGTAAAAGGATTTTTGTATCTTTAAGTTACAGTACTTCTCATCTGACAGTAGATTCAATTTACAGAAAATTAGGTTAACCAAACAAGTCTAGCTCTAGGTCCTAAAACTTGGATATGCCTCTAAGCTTACAGACCCGGATTGATATATAAATTTAAGGTTCGATCTGCATTAGTGGATTGAATCCCAACAACTTTCATTGATCAAGTGTTGGATGCTTTAGCTGGAAAGGAATATTTTTCATTTTTAGATGGTTTCAGTGGTTATAATCAGATTAGTATTGCAAATGAAGACCAAGACAAAACCACCTTTACATGTCCCTGGGGCATTTATGCCTACAAAGTTTTACCTTTTGGCTTATGTAATTCCCCAGCTACCTTTCAGAGGGCTGTCTTGGCCATCTTTGCAGATCTAATTCATGATTGTGTTGAGGTTTACATGGATGATTTTTCTGTATATGCACGTACCTTTGAAGATTCCCTAGCAAATTTGGAGAAAATTTTGAAAAGGTGTGTTGAATCAAACCTCTCCCTTAGTAACGAAAAGTGTCTTATGATGATGACTGAAGGGATAGTTTTAGGACACCACATTTCTTCGTCTGGAATAAAAGTAGATCCTGCTAAAATTCAAGTCATTAAAAATTTATCTAAACCCACAACTCAAACATATGTGAGAAGCTTTTTAGGGTATGTAGGCTATTATTGTAGATTTATTGCAAATTTTAGTAAGATAGCCCTGCGATTGTTTAAATTGCTTTCAAAGGACGTGTGTTTTACTTGGGATACTGACTATTAATCTGCATTTCAGACACTTAAGGAAAAGCTCTCCACTGCTCCCATTTTAAAAGGACCAAATTGGACATTGCCTTTCCATATTTCAACTGATGCCTCTGCTACTGCAATAGGAGCCTCATTGGGCCAGAAACAACATACGTTGACTTATGCTATCTATTTCATTAGTAAAAATATGACACCTGCAGAGCTGAATTATACAGTCACTGAAAAAGAGATGTTGGCAGTTGTTCATGCTGTCAACAAATTCCGTCATTACATCACTGGCTATGAAATTTTTGTTCATACAGATCATTCAGCTTTAGTGATGAATAAATCTATCACTAATGGTCGGATTACTAGATGGCTTTTATTAATGCAGGAGTTCAATATCACTGTTTTAGATCGTCCTGGCCGAGAAAATCAAGTGCCCGACTTCCTGTCCTACTTACACAATACTGGTGAGGTTGTTCCTGTTATAGATAGTTTTCCTGATGAACACCTATTTACAATTTCTGTTATCACTCCTTGGTATGCCTTTATTGCTAATTACTTATCATCAGGCCAACTACCACCATCTATGACATCTAAAGAAAAAAAGAAGATTATTAAACAAAGTGCTAGGCATATATGGGTTAATGGTGATCTCTTTTACATAGGATATGATTTAATCATAAGAAGATGTGTCCGACAGGATGAAATTTTAGATATTTTAAAGGCATGCCATGATGAACCGTGTGGTGGCCATTTTGCAGACAAACGGACAGCATACAATATACTCAATTTGGGGTATTATTGGCCTTCCATTTTCAAAGATGCTAAAAGGTATGTTAGAAGTTGTGACACTTGTCAACGAATGGGATGCCCAGTCCGGTCTGATGAAATGCCACTCCAACCACAAATTCTCATTGAACCATTTGAAAAGTGGGCCCTTGACTTTATTGGTCCCATTCATCCACCATCACATGGACAGAAGTACATTTTGGTCTGCACAGACTATGTTACTAAGTGGGTAGAGGCCAAACCATTGCCCAGAGCCACCGAAAAGACTGTGGTAAACTTTCTGTTTGAGGAGATCTTTGTCAGATTTGGGGTGCCTAGGGAGATTGTAACTAATCAGGGTGCCCAGTTTACCTCTAAATTAGTACAGGAGATATCAAAAAAGTATAAGATTAAGCATCGAAAGTCTACCCCTTACCATCCCCAAGCAAATGGCCAAGTGGAATCTACAAACAAGACTTTAGAAGGAATCATTACCAAAACTGTCCAGATGCATCAGAAAGATTGGTCATCTAAGCTGACTAAAGCTTTATGGGCATACCGGATCACTTGGAAAAATAGTACTGGGTTTTCTCCTTATCAGCTGGTTTATGGTAAGCAAGTCCTCTTTCCTATAGAGTTTCAAGTTCATACTTTCAAGTTAGCAGCAGATTTGGGCATCGATCTTTCAGAAGCTCAGCAAGAAAGAATACTTCAGTTGAATCATCTAGATGAGATGAGACAGGCTGGCATAGAACACAATATTCTGATACAACAGCAGAGAGCTCAATGGCATGACAAATTTATCAATAAGAAGCAATTTCACATTGGTGACTAGGCACTATTGTTTGACTCAAAGTTTAAAGACTTCAAAGCCAAATTTACTACTCACTGGCTTGGTCCATATGATATTGTTGATGTCTATGACAATGGTTCAATAAAACTTCAAACCATAGATGATGAAGCACATAAATTCGTGGTCAATTGCCACCGGCTCAAGCTGTACAACAAACCTATCAACATGGCAGATTTTATTCAACAGATTTCACAGCAAAAGGAACTGCAAGTGCTGGATAGACACATCAGTGTTTCTCCTTCACCTGCTCCTTAGTTGATCTGATACAGCAAGCAAATAAAACAAAAAGATACAAAGAAAAAAAAATCGAAAAAAACAAACATAAGAAAAAAAAATCTAAAAAAAGAAAAAAAAAGGAAGTTTAGTTGTGAAAACCAGTTCACTAGCACAATATAAACTTGAATTTCCTCTGGAAAACCAGGTTTACCTGGCTATTGAAAATTCACAAAAATATCTTTTTCTAGTTTCCTGTTTTGTTTTCCAAATAATGAAGATCTTGTTTGACTTGAGGACAAGTCAAAAGGTAGGCCTGTGAGGGTGATAAGCATTTTTCATGAACCCTCCAAGTCTTTTCCATATGCAAAAGATTGTGATTTTTCATGATGCAGAAGGGACCTGATTCCAGTAAGGCAGACGAAATCTACAGAGGGACCTGAATTCCAGTGAAACTGAAGACATCAGAAGATGGCAGACAAAAGACATCAGAAGGACATGAATAAATCAGGATACAACCAACTTCATCAGACAACAATCTCATCATACAGGAACATCAAGCAAACGTCTGTAAGAATTTATAGTTTTTATGTTTTAAAAAGTTTCAGAATTCTCTGTTTTTAAGCAATGACATATTACCACCTATTGAAAATCTTGACTGCCTATTTCTTTCATTATTCTGATAATCTCTGCCAGTACCTTACTTACCTTCCATTAGCCTTTGCCAACACTTCATTTTTCCACCCTAGGGGTCAAAATGGTTGTTAGGATCAAACCCAAGGGAAATTTTAAATACTGCATTCTACAGGACATATATTGCACTCTACAGGATACAAACTGCATTCTACAGACAGAGTTTTCTTCTTGGTTTAAAGACAAACAGGGTCTCCTTCTCAGCAAAAAGTGAAATATTGACATAAAGGAGTTTCAAAAGTTTCTTTCGTATATGTATTTAGTGCATCAGGCATTAAGTAATATAAAGAATTTAAGGAGGGAAACAATGGTCATATATATCTTCAGCGCATTTTTAATATGGAAAAGAAGGTTCATTTTAAGAGAAATAGCCTGTTCAATAAAACATTGGAACCAAAGTATACTTTACAGTTTATGTATTAAACGTTGGGCACATAAAAGGATTAAAGTGTTTTATAAATCAAAACCTTACCTTTCATTGTTTTATTTAAATGAAGTTGTGTGTTATGTAATGATGAAAGGAAAACATGGAATGATGCCC
The DNA here is from genome assembly GCA_027924585.1 of Larix kaempferi. Lineage (NCBI taxonomy): Eukaryota > Viridiplantae > Streptophyta > Pinopsida > Pinales > Pinaceae > Larix > Larix kaempferi. The sequence continues at coordinate 20,080,459 of BSBM01001402.1, read as the reverse complement.
ACGACAGCACGCAAATAAGCTTGATTCCTGGATTATGTATTGATCAAATCAGAAAACATGACTCATTTATTCTCCTTGAGGCCGAGTCCAGTTATTGTCTCTGCAAAATCGACTGCTGTGTGAATATAATTGACAGTGAGAAGGGGCCGTGAATACATCAATCTCTGTGGAAATCGTGCAGAAGGAAGTGAAAATAGTTGCACTAGAGAAGAGGTAAAAGTTTAAACCCTTTTCTTTGTTGAATACTCTGCTCAAACCAACAGAAATTTCACAGTTTCAGAGTATTGTTGTGGGGATAGGAAAACAAAGGTGGAGTTAAAAGATAAAAGGTTCCTGTTTTCTATTTGTTTTTCAAAATGTCATCTAGACTGGAACCAGAAGAATTTGAGCCCGCAGACATTCATGAAAAATGCCTAGAAATTTTCAAAAAAAATCAATGGGTGCCTTTCTTTAAAAAATTTGATGGGCATAACGATAACGTTAGCCTAGCCTTTGCTGGCTCGTTCGATGGAGAGAGGGATACAGTAGGGAATTTAAATTTCAGACTGTTTGAAGACATTTTGGCACAAATTACTAGCCTGCCACAGCAAGGAGAAAGGTTTTTCAAAACCAAGCAATTCAAAGAGAAATCATGGATACCCTTTTTGTGCAAATCAAGAGCAGGGTCAGTAAACTGGAAGAAAGGTATACCAAGAAGCTGGATGGTTCATCCCTAGGATGAAATAGTGTACATTATACAAAGATTCATCACCTGTGAAGGGAGATTCAGTATTGTTTACCTTTACCACATCAAGCTGCTGCAGCATTTGAAAGGAGAAAGTGAGATCAATATGCCCTATTTCCTATTGCAGAGTCTAACCAAGATGGCTAAGGCTGTCCAAAGGCGTGAAAAAGACAAATTGACAAGTCTTTTTCACTGTGGACTCATCAAAATCATCATCCAGCATGAGTTACGAAAGTAGAATTTGACATGGACAGAATTTTTAATTCAAAATCAATTTGAAGAACAGGAAGAATTGCATGAAGAGGTTTCAAAAGAAGAGGAATTGTTGATGATAACATACCCTGAGGCAACAAGTTCAAAACTACCAAAGGAGAAAAAGAAGAAAAAGGAGGTATTGTTGATTACTGATGATGAAGAAAACTTTGAGGCAACAAGTTCAAAACAGCCTCAGAGAAGGATACGAACTAGGAGTGTAATGAAACAAGATAAACAGTTTCAAAAACAAGAGCAAGTCTTCACCACTTACCAGAAGAATCCAAGGAAGTATAAGCAAGTTCATAGCCAGCCAGCATTAGAGGATGAGGAACACATACAAACCCTGGAAGGTCAAGAAGAGAACCTAGCAGGTGAAAAAGGGCAGAATACCCAAGGAACTGAGGAAATAATAAAACAGACAAAGAAAATCAACCTCTTCTTAGATCAGCAGGAGAGGGAAAAAGAAAAGCCATTAGAAGATGAAGAACACACACAAACTTTGGAAGTTCAAGAAGGAAACCTAGCAGGTGAAATAGGACAGGGAACCCAAGAAGCTGATGAGATAATAAGACAAACAAAGAAAATAAATCTCTTCTTCGATCAGCAGGAGAGGGAGAAGGAAAAACAGTCAAGGCAGGGAGTACTAAAAGACTCAGCTTCTCTTTCCTCAGAGCAACAAACTGTGTAAGAAGAAAAGAAAGAGGGTTCAGTACAGGAAAGCGAAGAATTAGGGATGGACACCAATTCTGTCCAAATTTCAATGAAGAAGAAGAATTCCAAGAAAAATAAAGAGATTAAGAGGTTGAAACTTGAAATAAAAGAATTGGAGCTCAAGAATGAGAAATTAAAAAAAGACAATCGGAAGCTAAGAATTCAGAGGACACACATTTCTAAGAATGCATCCAGATGGTATAAGCAAAAGAAGACCTACGAAGCTAAGTATGAGAGACTAAAGGTCCTTTATGCATCTCCAACATCAACAGATGCATCGTCTCAGTAGGAGATTAGAAGCAAGAAGGTCAACAGCAAAATTTTGGTTTTAAAATAGGGTCAAATATTTTTTGGCATGGGGACATGCAACAGCTTCCTCTTGGGGGAGATGTTGGGCACCATTTTGACCTCCTTTTGTCATCTAAATATCCTCCATCTTCCTCCATAAAACCCTCATACTGATCTATAAAGCTCTTAGTTCACCATAGACTTTGTTTAAAAAGGTATTAATGTCATTGCTTGTTAACAAATTGAATTTTGAGATTTTTAGAGCATTTAAACTAAGGTTTTATTAAGAATTACATGATGTGCTAAATTCCCGTAATGTCTCCAAAGTTGAGCACTTGCAGGCCAGCTAGGCATTAACTGAAAGATGGAGGAAAGATCCTCAGTGTCCAAGGATGGACGAATTTCCAACGAATAGATGATGTCGCTCTCACAGGTGGCAAGTCAAAGTCGGTCAAAGATGACCACCTATGCTACCACTCAACACAAAAGCAGGGCAGTTTGGATTCTGTTGAGTTTCACGATTCTGAATGAGGATCTCGATGGCTATGTTCATTAATTAGTTTACAAGATTATAGCATTTCCAGTTTTCTTTTGAATTTGTATAAGTACTTCACTCACAAACCATTGGATCAATAATCACGATTTTGGGAAGAACGCATACTGCTTCTGAACTGCGTGGTTTTACTGTGTAATCAATTTATGGTGAATACAATTAGACTTTCAGTTCTGTAAATCTTCGACTGTGTGTGGAACGAGGCACTGGAGGGCCCCCATTGTTGAGTTCGCACACCTTTACATTTCCAGTGAATGCGATTTAGATGTTTGCAATGATTTAATTTGATGCATGTGATTTAGATTGAGCCATTGGTATGTGTTAATCCCTGTAGTATCTAGCTTATTGTTGCAGAGCGAATTCAGTTAGTTTTCAATTAATTTTATTACAGCTCTGTTCTCATTTAAATAGTTCAAGCCACGATTTCATTATGCTACACATCACTTACATTTCTATGAGCTCTGTCTTCCATTTTTCTAAATGTTAAAAGAACGGTTCGGACTGTGATTTCAATATATCATACATTGCTGCTCATTTGAGGATAAAATGTTTAGAACAATTATCAATTATGAACAATGTCCTGTAAGGGAATTTAATGGTTAATTGTTCATTCATTAGTGAGATGTCAGGCAGAGCTTTGTAGTCTGTATCTTAGGGTTAGAATCATGTTAAATTGCTTTCACTATATTAGTTCTTTCATCAATAGATTGCTTTCCTAAATAGATTGCTATGTACTTAAAAGAACAGATGAAGTTATCCCTGTAAAAGGATTTTTGTATCTTTAAGTTACAGTACTTCTCATCTGATAGTAGATTCAATTTACAGAAAATTAGGTTAACCAAACAAGTCTAGCTCTAGGTCCTAAAACTTGGATATGCCTCTAAGCTTACAGACCCGGATTGATATATAAATTTAAGGTTCGATCTGCATTAGTGGATTGAAGCCCAACAGTGGCCATGTAGGGTTGTGCCTGATAGGATCATTGGTTATCCTGGCTAAGTCTGGTAAGTTCAGACTAGCCATGTAAGGTAAACTACCAGATGGGTGTGGCGTAGTGGTTGGGACATAACTATTCATGGTGGCATTATGTAGTGGTCCAGTAGCCCCTAAGGGTATGCTAGGTATTGAAGGTATGTGGCCTCCAACTGTTGTGGTTTGGTATGGACCAGCGTTTCCAAGTGCAACATGGGTTACATTAGGGTTAGGAATAGTACCAGGAATTCCTGGGATCTGGGTTGTGGTAATGAGAGGGGGTGTGACCCCTATGTTTGGCATACCCAGAATAGGAGGTAGTCCTGTGTTGGGCATTCCTAAAGGTGGAGTGTCCCCCATATTAGGCATGCCTAGAGGGGTTGTTGTTACCATGGATGGCACAGTAGTGGAAGGGTTTGTGGATGTATCTCCAATAGTACTGGTAAAAAGTGGATCGTATTGTGTTCCAGCCATGAGGGTGGTTGGTGATAATTCAATAGGGTTTTCGGATTCATCCTCAATATCAGATGTGAAGTGAGGCATGTCAGAATCAGATGACTGTATACCATTTGAGCCTCTAAAGCCACCAAAAGGTCACCAAAATACCTTAATACACCCCTTTTTCCACTCAAAATGAATATGTTTCTTCAAAAAGCATAAAAAACCCTCGAAAAGGGTCCAGAATTCCCAAAAATATTAAAAAGGGAATAAAAATATTCAAAATATTCAAAAAAGGAAAAAGGAGGGAAAAGGTACCTAAATCATGTTGCTCAATACCATTGGTTTCCTTAAAACCATAATGGTATTCCCCACCACCAAAAACTATAAAAAGGTGGTAGGGGCTCCTCACTTTCCATCCATCCATCTTCCTATCCTCATGCTGTCAAAATCTCTCATGAGCTTTTGACCATTGTAGCTATCTTGGATAGGGACCTTTGGAGCTTGGAGCTACTCACCTTGGAAGTTTCTCAACAATCTTCACCACTTGGAGGTATCACCATTGCAAGCACTTGCTTGCCCCTATTCTTAATACAAAATCATTTTTTACATATTGTCAATTGTTTTGCTTTCAATAATATTTCCATTGTTTGCTTATCTATTTCACATAGATCCATGATTAATGTAGTTTAAAGTAGTTTGTTATTTATTTCTATTGAGACTGCTATCACTTGTTGATAGGTGCCCATTGCACTAAGCTTGGTTGTAAAACCAAGCAAACATTTTTTGGTGAATCCAAGAGTTTCGTACAGCTGAGCATCCGTCGTAAGCTTGTAATGCCGTGGTTGATGGTTGTAAAGCAGGGGAGCCAAGTTTCCGCCACACAAGGGTGGACATAACCCAGTTTGAAGCTCCTTCATCGATGATGCATCGATGCACAACAAGGTTTCGAATGTTTATTGATACTTGGAAAGCCAAATTTGATGGAAGTCGAGGTTTGGCTTGGGCTAAGTCGAAAGCCATCATGTGTGTGTCGTCAGGGTCTACTCCTCTGATGGCGGATAGTAGTAGTTTTCATTGTGCACGGCATGTTTTCAGTACCTCTAAAGCAGACATAGCAGCAAGGGATTGTGCTAGGTCTTCCATGATGTTATAATTGGATGCTGCATGAGCATTAGGATTGTTGTTAATCCTTCGCAAAGGGATGCGAGGGATTTTAGGTCCTCCGTCCAACAACATATTTTGTATGCATAGTGGTTGATCTGGTGGAAGGGAGGTGGATGCATCAGTGGGAGGAGTTTCTAGGGGTGGGCTGTATTGATTCCTACGAGTTTGGAGGTTAATGTCATTGGATGACATCATTAATAAATGGTGTGTGCCTGGATCCGTATGCCGATAATCAGTTGAGGCATAGGTGATTTGCTGCTGGGGTGCAATAGATCCTTGTGGGGAATCCATATGGTGAGTATTTACTACTCCCTGGTTTGGCAATGGGTTTTGTAATATCATGGGTTGCGGTTGATTAAGTGGAGATGGCTATCCAGCGTGGCCCTGGCGTTGCGCATCGTCAACCCAAAGTTTACGTGCTTTCTCTAAATGGGGGCAGTTGTGAGTGTAGTGTCCATAGACTCCACATATAGAACATGGATGGTTTGTTCTCAGGTTATTGTTTTTTGGCTGCTTGGGATGATGATCAGGATTCTGGTTGGGAGGAGTAGCATTGTTATTATTTGGAGGATTGGGAGGTGGTGGACCTTGATTATGTTGCTGGTTGTTTCCGCGGTTACGTCCTCTTCCACAGTTTTGTTGTCCACCCTAGTTGCATTGGTTGTTTTGATGTTGGGGATGATTGTGTTGTGTGTACACTTGCCCTTGAGTAGTGGGAGGATTTTAGGGTGCCACAGGTACAGGAGTAGGTTGCGGTGGATAATAAGCAAGTGGGGATGGAGGTGGTCTAGTTTCCTGCTGGGGTTGTTGGTAACCCTGACCTATTGGAAGTGATGGGTTAGTTGGTGTAGCTTGTTGTGGGTAATACATTGGTTGGGATGGTAAATGAATTAGATTCTGGGTGGCGGTTAGTTATAGTATGTAGGTGGTACATACGTTGATGGCGCTTTCCCATAGCAATGTTGTGGACAAGAGGGTCCATGAGTGTGATGAGTCTGATTCGTTGGAGCATACGAAGTTGTCGCTCCAGAATTAGATGTATCCCTAGAGAGGTCTGGGGAATTTATGGTGCTCACCATGATAAAAGGTTTATTTTGTGCCATGACTTAGCCGATAATACCATCAGCGGCATGTGATTCCCTCAGAGCATCACCGTGTGAAGAATCACCTCGTGGGGCATCTGGGATGATGGTGTAGAGATAGCCTGACTCGGCATAAATCAGGTTGAATTGCTGAGCTTTTAAGATAGCTTCTTCCTCTGACTAGGGTCGTTCGGAAGCTACGTCTTTGGCTATGAGGGGTAGAAGTGATTAAAGAAACCAGTCCAAAAATATACGGTCATCCATTTTTATCTTACAGAGGCTACGACGCTTGCACCACTCATGGATATGGTCGGTGATGTGGGTAGTTTTGTTTTGTCTACAAGACAATAGTATTTCAACTCCTGCATCATAGCGTACAGGTAGCTAAAAAAACTGAAGGAAAGTGGAGGCGAGAGATGTAAATGTATGGTGGGTCCCATGTGGTTGTTCGATGTACCACTTGGCTGCAGAGCAAGTGAACGTTCGTTGCAACAGTCTTAGTTTAATGGACTCATCCACTATGGGGTTAGATGAACACCATAGGTGAAATGACATTATGTGGTTTTGGGGATCCTCTTTGGTTTTCCTTCAAACTTGGGGATGTCTGAGGGGAGCTTTGTAGGCATGGGTGTCCATGTAGGGTTGTGCCTGATAGGATCGTTGGTTAGCCTGGCTAAGTCTGGTATGTTCAGACTAGCCATGTAAGGTAAACTAGCAGATGGGTGTGGCGTAGTGACTGGGACATAACTATTAATGGTGGCATTATGTAGTGGTCCAGTAGCCGCTAAGGGTATGCTAGGTATTGAAGGTATGTGTCCTCCAACCGTTGTGGTTTGGGATGGGCCAACACTCCCAAGTGCAACATGGGTTGTAGAGGGGTTAGGAATAGTGACGGGAATTCCTGGGATCTGGGTTGTGGTAATGAGAGGTTGTGTGATTCCTATGTTAGGCATACCCATAATAGGAGGTAGTCCTGTGTTGGGCCTACCTAAAGGTGGAGTGGCCCCTCTATTAGGCATGCCTGAAGGGGTTGTTGTTACCATGGGTGGCACAGTAGTAGAAGGGTTTGTGGATGTTTCTCCAATAGTACTGGTGAAAAGTGGGTCGTATTGTGATCCAGCCATGAGGTTGCTTGGTGATATTTCAGTAGGGTTTTCGGATTCAGCCTCAGAATCAGATGTGAAGTGAGGCATGTCAGAATCGGATGACTGTGTGTTTGGCCGATGACGTGTCGAGTCAAGGGATAAGGCTCTACATCTATGACGTGTAGAGCCAAGTGTATCGAACTGAGGGGGTTGACCTTGAAGATGGCGAGATCATCTTAAATTCTCAATGGTGAGAAATATTTAAAAATTTCAGTGTAAGGTGGTGATGTAAAATACTCGAAACCCTAATGCAACAATGAGTGCAAGAGGGAAGTGAAAAAATAAAGGCTCTCAGGACAACAACCAACCTCAAAAAGCACTTATTATAGTAGCTGTGTTATAATAAGTGGAGGGATGCAACAAAATTGGTCAGAATACCAAAAGTCAAATAGTTCCTAGAAAAAAGTGGTGTTACTAGACCAAAGGTGGGTATTGTGTCATGCAAACACCTAACTAGAAGTATTGTGAGTCAACAAACGATATTCTCTACAAGGTGATGAAATCCAAGTTAGACAATATAGAGTGTTGAATCAACTGCTAGATATCCCCCTACCAGGAGAGACACCAGGTAGACAATCCTAAAGAGTGGCAACTAGGATACCCCATTCATAACACGTTTGGTTGGGTGAATATGCAGTTTGGTTCTATCACCGCTGTACACCCTCTTAGGTGTACACCGAGAACTTCGAAATGTATCCTTCAGTTACTAAATAGATTACGGTATTCCACTCAGACTTTCGGAACCAGTCTGGCTACTTCAACCCTCCTAAGGGAGAGGCCTTCCCAATAAATTGGTTGATAACCATGTCAGAATTATAAAGGATTTTTGGACCCTAAGGACAACCACTATGTCTCAAATGCAAATAATTGAGAGGTGTTATTGGTACACCTATCCTCTCAATTATACCTAACTACAAGATTCTTCTAAGTGCTCCCCAAGTGGGGTTAAAATTTTGTTGAGTTAAGGTAAATTTTAAGGCTCAGTTTAAATTATGTGGCAGAGTGGGTGCAAGTGTGGTATTTAAACTGAAATTGATTTGCCTCACTTGGGCAATTGATTACAAATGAAAGAAAAGACGCTTCCAGTTATGTAAAAAATAAAGGCGTTTTTGAAATGTAAATGCTTGATAAAACTATTAAAAAATAATGGATCTTTGAAATAATTTGAAGGAAAGCAAATAACATAAATATTTCAAGAAATAAATGGATCTCTTAAAAATTGCTTGGGCAAGGTATTGAGCAAATAAATAGTAAAACCTTGATATAAATAAAATGCAGAAAATATTTCTTTTAATTGATGAAAATTTTTAAAAAGACTTTTAATGGAGCATATATAAATAGTAAAATATTTAGTATGGCTGTAAAAATGCAAAAAAATTAATGCTGTAAAATATGCTAAATGGGAAAAAAATACAACAAAAAATATTTTCAAAAAATTGACCGAATTCAAAAAAATTGCATCGCGAGTTTTGGGAAAATAGACGCGATGTGCAGTACGGGTTTCGGCCGCGCAGTCGTGATGTGCAACGCGGGTTTCAGCCACAAAGCCGCAATGTGCAGCGCGGGTTTTGGTCACACAGTCACGATGTGCAGCACAACAAATGGTCGCGAAGCTGCGATGTGCAGCGCTTAAAATGGCCGCGAAGCCGCGGCGCGCCACGAAAAAAAAAGCTGTGAGGTCATGATGAGCCGCGCGACTGTCAGGCGAAAAGCCGCGAGGCGAAAGTCCTAAAACATACGCTGAAAAATGAACCCGAAAATGGTAATTTCAGGCTGTTAATGGCAATAGAAAGGGCCAAGATCTAGAATAGCAATGGATCTGCTGTCGAGGATGGAAGATCTATGAATTAAAATGATTAAAACTTACAAAAACTAAGATCTAAAGCAAAAAACTGAGATCTAAGAATTCGAAGCTAGCGGTGTCACCAAAAATTGTTGGCTTGGTTTTGCAACCAAGCTTTGTGCAATAGGAACCTATCAACAATGTGATAGCAGTTTCAATATTGAAATAAAATTCAATTATAAATTAAATCTGAATCTAAACTAGCATGTGCATATAACAAATAATTTTTTTAAAAACGATTCAAGAACAAGAAATAAAATAATAGGTGTTTTGTATTAAGATACCTCAAATGGTGATGATTTGTGTTGAGCAACTCCCAAGGTGAGTAGCTCCAAGCTCCAAAGGTCTCTTCCCCAAGATGCTGAAAATGGCCAAATGTCTCATGAGACATTTTGACAGCGTGAGGATAGGATGATGGATGGATGGAAAGTGAGGAGCCCCTACCACCTTTTTATAGTTTTTGGTGGTGGGGAATACCATTATGGTTTTGAGGAAACCAATGGTATTAACTAACATGGTTTAGGTACCTTTTCCCTCCTTTTCCCTTTTTTGAATATTTTGAATATTTTTATTCCCTTTTGAATATTTAGGAATCATGGACCCTTTTTTAGGGTTTTTTATGCTTTTTGAGGAAAAATATTCATTTTGAGGGGAAAAAGGGGTGTATTATGGTCTTTTAGTGACCTTTTGATGGCTTTAGAGGCTGAAATGCTGGAAAAGTGGACAAATGGGTCATGTGAATAAGGAAATGAGCTAGTGAGCACTTTTTGGGTGTTAACAGACATACAACCTGACACCTGGGCCATTGGCCTTAAGGAGAGGGGAAACCTTAGCACTATCCCAACCTCTTGAATCCAACGGAGTCGACGATTTGTTGATCCGATCCACGGTCATCAATCTATGGCTCATTCCATCTCGCATCCAAAAGGCCTTCAGTGACACCTGTTGGATACCTACCAAGGGCATAGAGTTCCAACCGTGCAACAAAATCGGGTTCTGGGGAATCATGCAATTGTGTCTAAGAAGGTTCTAGCTGGGAATGCTACCCATAAGTGCCCGGTCGACGATTTTGCAAATTTCACCCCAATGTGCAAAAATTTCACACTCCCTTACTGAGCAAAACCCTAGTTTCCAAAATGGATGTACAAGATGACACCTGGGCCATTGGAACAGAGGAGAGGGCAAACCCTAGAACTATCCCAACGCCCTAAAACCAACGGAGTCGACAGTTTTTCGATCCAAGCCATGGTCTTCATCCTATGGCTTGTTCCTTCTTGCATCCAAAAGGCCTTTAGGGATACCTGTTGGGGGCATAGAATTCGAACCGTGCAAAAAAACCGGGTTCCGAGGAGTCTTGCAAGTGTGTCTAGGAAGGTTCCAGCTGGGAACACTACCATAAGTGCCCGGTCGATGATTTTGAAAATTTGACCCCAATGTGCAAAAATTGCACACTCCCTTATTGAGCAAAATCCTAGTTTCCAAAATGCACATACAAGATGACACCTGGGACATTAGACTAGAGGAGAGGGGCACCACTAGCACTATCCCGACATCTTGAATCCAACGAAGATGACAGTTTTTCGATCTGAGCCACGGTTTTCATTCTATGGCTCGTTCCATCTCTCATCCAAAATCCCTCTAGGGACACCTGCAGGATACCTACTAGGGGCATAGAATTCCAACCATGGAACAAAACATGGTTTTGAGGAGTCCTGCAAGTGTGTCTATGAAGTTTTGATTTGGGAACGCTAGCCATAAGTGCCCCATCGACGATTTTTCAAATTTGACCCCAATGTGCAAAAATTGCACACTCCCTTAGTGAGTAAAACCCTAGTTTCCAAAATGGACATACAAGATGATACTTGGGCCATTGGACTGGAGGAGAGGGAAACCCCTAGCACTATCTTATCGTCTTGGATCCATCGGAGTCAATGGTTTGTCAATCTTAGCCACGGTCGTCATTCTATTGCTTTTTTCGTCTCGCATCCAAAAGGGCTTCAGGGACACCTATTGGATACCTACCGGAGGCATAGAATTCCAACCATGCAACAAAAGGGGGTTCCGGGGATTCATGAATCGCTAATACCAAGGAGATATGACATGCATGAATCACTAAAACAAGTCGTCCAATGCAATACATCTACTTCTCTTCTTCTTATTTAGGAAATGCACCTATGGTTTCATCACAAAACCCTAATCATAAACCTCGAAGGGATGTAACCATATAATCTCAAAAGGATCAATCTCAAGCCAAGTTTTCCTCCCTATACTTCATATATCCCCTTAGGGGTGTTTTCATGAACCATAGTTAATTCCTCCACGAAGCTAATTACAAATAAAAGAGAGTGATATTGACGGTATGAGAAGGACTAACTCCTTATTTATATATCATTGCAATTGGTGGTCTCACTTAGTGTTGACATCCAAAATCATGTTAGGTGTTAGCTCCAGTCTCAATGCGTTCTACTACGAAAATGGCCTCAGTGTTAGAACAAGATATTAGTAACCTTAGTGATCACAGGTGATCACAAATGTGAAAGAGAGGTGATCTAATTTCCCTCAAGGGGGCCATTTCTCGTCCAAAGGCTCCCGGGCGTGCATGGCCACCGTGGACATGTCCACAATGGACACATGCACCTATGGGAGCCGACGGAACCCAAGTCCGCTCATCGATTTGGGTTTCGTGCCCCTAGAGCAATTGCTCAAAGTGTCCGCAAATGGCCCTAGGGTGCTGGACCAAGATGCCCGCAGCACCCAAACCATGGATTGGATCACAAATCCGTTGATTCTGGTGGATCTAGGACACCGGGTTTTATCTAGGGGACCCCAACAGCATGCTGCCAACCCTTGGAAAAGGTGCTATTATGCCATCTCTGGAGCTAGGGTTTTGCTCAATGAAGGCCATGCCAATTTTGCTCAAGGGGGGAATTTCTCATCCAAAGGCTCATGGGCCTGCGTGGCCACTGTGGATACATCCACAATGGCCATGTGCACTTGTGGGAGCTAATGGAACCCAAGTCCATTCTCCATTTTGGGTTCTGTGCCCTGTTGTGGGGAAAATGCACCTATAGTTCAGGGGAGAAACTACCAACTTATGGTGATAGACATAGACTTACAAGCATTCTGCAAGTACAATAAATAAATGAAGAGATTAGGGTTTAGAGATGTATGCACCTTGTTAAGAAGGTTGATCCGAGCTTTGCCTCCCTCACTGTTCAATGCTATTCAATGCTGCAATGCCCAAACCTGCAAAACAACTTGATACCTTTCTCAAATACATTTGACTACATATATAAGACTAATATTCATAATAGAAGAAGACATCAGATTATAAACAAACTGTAATCAAATCCGAGACACATTAATAGGTCATATTTGGAAAGAGAAGAATGTCTTATCTTTATTAATGAATGAAAGCAAGTACATACAGTTATAACTTCTTTCAAGCTTGGCACTTCACGAAACCTAGATTCAAGGTCTCCTGCTTTCGTTCTCCAAGGATTCCAGCCTCTAATCAACTGTGATAGGGTTTACATGAAACTAAGCACAAGAGAGGGGGATGAGGGTCTCCATTCATCTAGCATAAAAATATTGTAGACTTGGTCCCTTCACATGGCCCTTCTACCCTCCTTATATAATCAGTGAAGGAGAGGAAAAGAAGTTATAACCGAGTAGGAGGTTTCCCAACCAACTTAACTTCCCAAAATTTCAAGATTTTGACCAAAACAGGGGTGTACTCTACTCTACAGTAGTCAAAGTAGCGTAATTATGGATTTGAGCGCTACTATTTCACAGTGGAGTAGTGATCAAGAGGTTTGAACGCTACTATTGTACACTAGAGTAGGGTACACATGCTACTATCATGCATGTGTACCAACATGCATGTTAAAAAATGGCCAAAAACAAGCTTTTCTGCTCATTTTCAGGAGATGGTTTGGTCTGGAAAAATGTTCCTAAGGGTCATATACATCAAATGGGTCAAGAATGAGGTAATTTCAACCATTTTTAGTGTCCCAAATGACGCCTCCATCCACAAATGTCCTATTGTGTGAGTGAACTTGATCTCAAGAAGTGTCGTCATGCGACCAAGGGATGCAAGTATCGTCACAGATGGAGAGGTGTCATTTCAAGCTATAACAGATTCCACCTAATGTATGAGGTCAGAGGGAGTGTGGGAAATGATGGCCGAAATACATTATAAATAACAAAGAGTTGAATCATGGAGGAATGAAGAAACCAAGAATCATAGGCTCAAATGATGTACCTGAAAGCAAAGGCAATGTCAAACAAACTTATCCTTGGGGTAACTGCCCGTGTTCAAATGGTGGAACATGACCTCCAAGAGGATACAATAATGATCCAAAATACTGATGCATATATCATGGCCACTAAAATACAAGCGTGGATCCATGAGGAACATAAGTGTAAACACAACCACATAAATACAAGGTGGATCTATGTCAAAATTGGAGAACATAGCCATAGAGAACAAGCTAGATCTATGTCTCATCAAGAGCCAAAAAGAGTGTGGCTCAGTCTTGCGCAACTTGGGAGATAAAATAAATATGGTGATGGTATCGAGGATCCCAAGGTCTTCATCCAAAAACAACCCAAGGTACAAACCTATCCGTGCGAATAAATGAGTTGATGTCGAACATGGGAGGTATCATTTGATTACCAGTCATTGATGTATATCGTTAACAAATGCGAGGGTGTCCACCAATAATGAAAATGGAACCCAAGGTACCTAGTACATTCAAACAAATGCAAATAAGTGGTCTTTCCGTCGAACACTTGAAGAATCCATCAGATAGGAGACATTGATGTATTCCCATCTATCCAATAGCGAGGGAAACTGCCACTAATGACTGCAATCCCCAAGGTACTAACCAAAAGTCTAAACTTCATTCCCAAAGCACAATGATTTGAAGTCGATGGGAAGAAGTCCATTGGAAGGGAGGCCTTAATTCATCCTCCATCATCCAACACGAGGGACACTCAACAGGTATGAGATGATTTGGAGTAGGACTAAACACATGATGAAACATACTAACACCAAGGAATGGCCAACACATGAGGTCAAGGCAGCTGTAGAATGGCCTACACAGGTTATATCCTTGAACAATGAGCACGACACAAGAGTGACTTAGGAAACTTTTAACACAAAGAGACCAAGATGCAAATCTGCAATGTAGGAGACATTACCACATTCTCCATATGATTGGAATACTAACCAAACGGAGGAGTAAGAACTCTGAGATCAGGTTTACCCTAAGGCCAAATACTAGAACCCAACTTGTTTGATAGACTCAAAATAGGTGCTTTGTTCAAGGAGATAGTTGGCTTGCTGCCATCATATTAAAAGATATTTTAACATTCTTCCCTTCCCTTCCTTTTTCATTTTTTAACGAGCTTGACAAAGAACTAAAGCATGGTCGATGGTATTTTCATATTTAAGGAGTCTAAAAAACCTAGAAGAAAACTCCATACACCTATCCGTGGATTTTATATCGAGCCTGGATTGGTTTGTGCTCGGTCGTGTTTTCTTGCTTATAGAGTTGAAAAACTTAAACAATCCTCTATACACCTATCTGTGGATTTTATATTGAGCCCGGATTGGTATGTGCTCGCTTGGTGTTTTCATGTTTAGAGAGCCTAAAAACCCTAAATAAAGGCTCCAAAAGGTCCTTTTTTTGTGTAGTTAGTCTCCTCCCCCCAAAAAGTATAAAACAAAGGAAGAAGAACTCTTCTAGCGCATACAGAAGTATACCTAGAGTATACCTTTTCAGTAGTTAATCCACCTAGGCCCAGAAAAGGGGTAATTCTATACCTAAGTGGATGTCAGTTCGGTTATTTTAATGAACCTGAAAAGTCAACTATGCTCGGAAAACTTTTCCTATTTAAGGAGTCTGAAAAGGGCTTAAAATAACTCCATAGGGATATTTTCCATAAAGGTTTAACGAGTCCGAAAAAGTAAACTCATAACCTCCTTACTATTTTTAACGAGCTCAAAGGAGATATAGAAAATGATCACAACTTCCTTACTGTTTTTAACGAGCTCGAAGTGAAGGTGGAAGAAATGCTGATAGCCTCCTTACTGTTTTTAACGAGCTCGAAGGAAAGGTGGAAGACTGCTCGTAACCTACCTATTGTTTTTAACGAGCTTGAAGTAAAGGTAGAAGAATGCTCGTAACCTACTTACTGTTTTTAACAAGCTCGAAGTAAAGGTAGAAGAATGCTCGTAACCTACTTACAGTTTTTAACGAGCTCAAAGTAAAGGTGGAAGAATGATTGAAATGGGAGGAGATGAGTGTCAGGGACATGCAAAACTAGCTCCAAGCACATCGAACAAAGCTATGTCTAATGCAAGGAACATGAGAAAGATAAGGACACTCGGGGTGTGTCTCCTCCAGGTAAAAGGTGTCAAATTGCAAAGGAAAAATGACACAGGGCTTAGCGGAAATGAGATTAGAGATGGAGGCTTATATAACGAGCTAAAAGCGTGGAAGCCGGCTTTAGGCTCATTAGCGCAAGTGGGATCATAATAGATGCATATGCAATTTGAACACAAAGATGGGAGCCTTATTAAGGATGGCCAGAAATATATGAGGAAGAAAGATATGAGGCTTCTTCTCAAAGTCATGGTAAATCTAAAAAGGCTCTCGAGCCTATGAGAAAAACTCAGCATGGGCACCAGAATGGCATAAGGGTGCTCACTAGGGTGACCCATTTTAGGTAGGCTCTGCTGTCGGATTGGTGCACAATGCATAAAGAGATGGCTAACACACCAATATCCAACAGGTTCGACCCTATGGCGAATTCGGATGGCAAAAGGTTCAAATGCAACATAACAGCGGGGAAGCCTTAACCTATATGCAAGGTTCTGAATATGCCAGACATGGTCGCACAATGTGTCGAAAAGGACTAGCAAACAAGTATACATCCAGCTAAGAATCCTGTCTCCAAGAAACATCAGTACCAAGATCATATCTAAAACATATGTAAGGAAAGACCCGATACAAGTCACTATGGTAGAAATACTTTCAACTTCATTATCATCAACAACATGCATAAACAAGGCAGAGTTTTCAAATGAAGACTCTATGGTACCCAAGCCCGAGGACTTACAATCCACAAGATCGACTTCAGGATGAAGATCAAAGCTGAAGGACATGATGGAATCTGCAGAAACAAATTCATCATCACAGGAGTTGAAAATTCTAGAAGCAGAATCAAACTTAGCAGGGACACTGATTTACGGATCTATAGGAGAGTCAAAAGACTCAATAGTAGGAAGATCAGACTTTAAGGTCAAACCGGGGCTGGACATAATTGCAACTGGATCAACATCCAAATGAATGGCAGACTGTATTATGGACACTAGGAAAACTTCATCGGAAGGAAGTATATCATCCGAGATAGAACACATATCTAAAAATTCAGATGGAGGTGTCACTTGGTCAAAAGATGGGACTAAGTCCCGAGAAGGTAAGCATGAACTCAGAGACTCCTTCTCAGTAGCAGTTGAACTCAAAGAACAATATGCCACAAAATTCCCATGTGACATAGTAGTGCCTAACGAAAAGGGACCTGACTAGTCTACAGTTGGGTAAAAAGGAGGATCAACAAATGCAAGCTGGTCGATAGTGACAATGCTTTCGTTATGAGGAAAATGCACCACAAGAAAGAGCGTAGACACCATAGCATGCATAGCATAAATGCAATCACGCCTGAGGATCATATCAATGTCCATAGCGTCCTTTAAAACCATAAAATCAACTAAGACTGTTTTTCCACCCACGGTAATAGGTGCGTGACGGAGGAATCCGATCAGTTCGCTAGGTCTTCTATCGAAGGTCAACGACCAATTAACAGCTGGAATAACATTAGGGAAACCCAATTCTCTCCAAGCATAAGTGGACAAGATACTAACAGAATCTCCTTCATCAACAATGCATCGGTCAACCGTATGGTTCCCAATATCAACCTTTATCTGGAAAGGTGTCGAAGAAGGAAGACGAGGCTCGACTAAACTATTCCAATCAAAGGAAATGGTCCTAGGGCTTGGTAGGGGTTCACATGGCACAGATGAAGTGCCCCCTTTTTTAGGAACATCCAAACTGGTAATGAAGAATACTTCAGCAATAGGTGCATCAATATTCGAAGGACTGATGGGATCGGTCGAAGATTGCATCGATTCGATCACTTCACTCTCCGAAGGAAGAGTGGGGTCGACCAAATATTGCATTGGTTCAACCACTTTATCAACCAAAGGTTAATTTGACTGTAGGGAATCTATAGACAATTCAGGAACAGAGGTTCCTTCCAACATGGACCACACTCTTCGTGCCTCTGGAATGGCAGGGCATCGGTGAGTAAGGTGATCTCCCTTACAAAGTTTACAAGGGAACTTTGGTTTCCACCCTATAGTTCAAGAATCCTTTACAACGTTGGTATTCTCAGCATGACTAGCATTGGCTGGCAGCTTGCCCCCAGCATGACTTGCAGTAGCTGGTTGCTCAGAAGCAGAAGACTTTTGAAATAAGGACCACACTTTTTGCACTTCTAGAAGTACAGGGCACAAGTATGTAAGGTGATCTCCGTCGCAAAACTTACAAGGTAACTTAAGCTTTTGTTTGTTCAGTTTGTCGACAATGTCAACTCCCTCAGCATGACTTGCAGTGGCTGATCTGGTGTCTCCAGTATGACTCACAAGAACTGGTGACTTGTCATTAATATGACTAGCAGTGATCAATGACGTGTCCTCAACATGACTGACAGTGGTTGAAGACAAACTTTCAGTATGATTTTCAATGACTAAAATTTTTCTCCCAACATGACCTCAAGAGGCTGGGTAGGTGCCCCCTGCATGACTTGTAGAGGAAGGGTGCTTGCCCCTAGCATGACTTGCAGAGGTTGGGTTGCTACCCCCTTGTTTTGGCATCTTCTTCCTATTCTTCCTCCATCTATTCCTTTTAGTTTGTTGGTTACTACTATTGCTACTTTCTCCACATGAGGTAGAAGGAGGAGGAGGAGATGTTACTGGAAAAGAAGGCCCAGGGTTCTGATGCTCTTGATTTGAGGTGCTCACAAAAGAAGCGTTAAGAGCATGCAAGGCATTCGGAGTGGAAAACAACCAAACCAGTAGCCCAATAGTGAATCCAGGAAGATTCAGAGTAGCCATTAAGGGAGTACCAATGTTTCCAATGGATGGAACAACACAAGGATCCCCCGGAACAGGGTTACCTTAATTGGCACTCGCCGGAATGCTAGACATAGTTTTCTGTTCAAATGAACAAGAAGTTCTCTAAGGAAAACTAAGACAAGTAGCAAAAAGAGCAGACCACTAAAAAAGGTCTTAGGTAAATCAAACAAGGAAAACAAATGCCTTCCGAAGAAGAGTCTGGGATGATGAGGGCCCAGAACAGATCAATGAAGGATGAAGAATAGTTACCTGGGGTCCACAATACAATGACTAAGGGTGCAAGCGCTAGAATCATCCAACCGCCCTCCCAAAGACCTGCAAGGGATTTCCTCCCACGTCTATCCTAGTTACAACATATATACCCTCTGCTGTCACCTGTGTATGAACCTATGGTCAGATACTAAGGATA
Source organism: Larix kaempferi (assembly GCA_027924585.1). Taxonomy (NCBI): domain Eukaryota; kingdom Viridiplantae; phylum Streptophyta; class Pinopsida; order Pinales; family Pinaceae; genus Larix; species Larix kaempferi. The sequence goes on along the minus strand of BSBM01001402.1, from coordinate 20,061,667 downwards.
CCACCACATTGAAAACTCCTGGGGGAACAGTCTATGGTCGAATCAGAAGGTGTGGGCAGGGTAACTGAGCCCGAAGCTCAAAAGAGTCCCCAAACGTGATCCAATCTTGGTATATGCTCGAAAGAGAAAGTAGGAGGTGTATTCCCAACAATTTGATCTCACAAGACCTACTACATAGATCTGAGGCAAGCTTTGAATGAAGTGGGTTTACCTGTGATAGTCAAACTACGATTTTTGCGTAATGTGTGATCTTGGGTGGTTTAAGGTGTTTTAAACCCAAGATCCTAACCAAGACTAGTTGGTGTTGTGTAACCTAGAAAAGAAAAGGTTACTAGTACATTTTATTAGGGTTCAGTTTAAAGGTTACTTGCTTACTCAAAAAGGTAGTGGGTGTGTGAGAGTGGTTATAGTAGAGATAAAGTACTGAAAATGAATATTTACCACCAAACAAATCTTTTCTTTTCAATGCAAGTCTTAAAATTATGATCTAAAATCCATATGCAAATTCAATTTTTAATGTTTCGAATGCAAAAAAGGTATAAAAAAGGCTAAATGTACAAAATTAAACTCAAAACCTAAGAATGCAGCTACTCAAGCAAATAGTTATGCAAAAGAAAACTTGTTCTTTTTTATGCAAAGCACTCTAAAATCTTTTAAGCCACTTGCAAGGTACTCTATTCAGAAAATGAATCAAAATTCTTTATGTTTTTCAAAGGTAAGAAACAAAACTGAAACTACCCTACTATCAAAACAAAAGCAAAGAACTTTCAGGTTCTCTTTATTGAAACAGTAAAAGCTACCGAATATGACTTTCAAATTCTTATTGATGTAAGCATGCCAAACATTGGGAAAAGAGTACAAATACTACTTTTAGACCCAAACGAAGCAAATGGCCTACGAAGAAGTATGGTTTGGTAAAGTCAGGTCTGCACATAAAAATGCAAACAAGGTCTTCAACAACAGCCAAACCACTTGAGCTTTCACTACAAAAGAAAACTTAAAAGCATAAGGGAGGATAAAAAACCAATCTAAAAGAGAAATTTCCCTCAAATAGATACAAACACAGTCAAGAAGACTCAAGAGGTTTCAAATCCAGTGGAAATGGGGCAAGCAGGTTCAGTTAGACTCAAATTAGGGTACAAAACACCAAACGGGTCCACAACCCCCCAACTTGGGTCAACAAGCCCCAAAAGTTTCCAAACAAGCCGAAATTGATAAAAAGAGGTTCAAATCATGAATGTAGGATCATTACAAGGATGGGAGACCACTTATAGGGGTTTAACACAGACCTAGGGTCATCAGGGACCACAAAAATGCAGTTAGAACCCCCAGTTTTGGGTCCACAACCCAAAAACTCAAAAAAATTAAACCCAAATTTTGAGCGCTACTATGTATGAAGGAGACTAGCGCCTAGCGGGTGCTACTATACTGCACAACAGTAGCGTACAGGTTGAAAATTTTGAAAAAATTAGGTTAAAACCCCCCACACCTAGGTCCACAAGGGTTTGCAAGGGCCGGGAAGGGTCTGTAAAAGCCCAGCAGGGTCAAACAGAGCCTACTAACTGATTCTAATCAAGAAATTGAACAAATACCTCCAAACAAAACTAAAGAAATGACCTTGGATACCCCTAAGCAGTTAGGATTTCCCTAGTGGAGTCGCCATTCTATTGTGGGGAAAATGCACCTATAGTTCAAGGGAGAAACTGCCAACTTACGATGATAAAGATAGACTTACAAGCATTCTGCAAGTACAACAAATAAATGAAGAGATTAGGGTTTAGAGATGTATGCACCTTATTCAGAAGGTTGATCCTAGCTTTGCCTCCCTCGCTCTTCAATGCTATTCAATGCCGCAATGCCCAGACTTGCAAAACAACTTGATACCTTTCTCAAACACATTTGACTACACATATAATACTGATATTCATAATAGAAGAAGACGTCAGATTATAAACAAACTGTAATCAAATCCGAGACACATTAATAGGTCATATTTGGAAAGATAAGAATGTCTAATATTTATTAATGAATGAAAGAAAGTACATACAGTTATACCTTCTTTCAAGCTTGGCACTTCATGAAACCTAGATTCAAGGTCTCCTACTTCCGTTCTCCAAGGATTCCAACCTCTAATCAACTGTGCTAGGGTTTACCAGAAACTAAGCACAAGAGAGGGGGATGAGGGTCTCCATTCCTCCAGCATAACAATATTGTAGACTTGGTCCCTTCACATGGCCCTTCTACCCTCCTTATATAATCAGTGAAGGAGAGGAAAAGAAGTTATAACCGAGTAGGAGGTTCCCCAACCAACTTAACTTCCCAAAATTTCAAGATTTTGTCCAAAATAGGGGTGTACTCTACTCTACAGTAGACAAAGTAGCGTACATATGGAGTTGAGCACTACTATTTCACAGTGGAGTAGCACTCAAGAGGTTGGAGCGCTACTATTGTACACTACAGTAGGGTACATGTGCTACTATCATGCCTATGTACCAGCGATCATGTTAACAAATGGCCGAAAACAGGCTTTTCTGCTCATTTTTAGGAGATGGTTTGGCTAGGAAAAATGTTCCTAACGGTCATATACATCAAATGGGTCAAGAATGAGGAAATTTCAACCATTTTTAGTGTCCCAAATGACTCCTCCATCCACAAATGTCTTGTTGTGTGACTAGACTTGATCTCAAGAAGTGTCGTCATGCGACCAAGGGATGCAAGTATCGTCACGAACGGAGAGGTGTCATTTCAAGCTATAACAGATGCTGAAGCAAATCCTCACAGTGTCCTTGAATGGCCCCAGGGTGCCAGACCAAGATGCCCACAGCACCCACACCGTGGCTCAGATCACAAATCCGTTGATTCCGGTGGATCTGGGATGCTGGGTTTCATATTGGAGACCACCCACATTATGCCGCCAACCCTCAAAAACAGTGGCAATGTCCCATTTCTGTAGCTAGGGTTTTGCTTAGTGAGGACCATGCCCATCTTGCTCAAGGGGGGCATTTCTCATCTAAAGGATCCCAGGCGTGCATGGCCATCATGGATACATCCGTAATGGACACGTGCACCTATGGGAGCTGATGGAACCCCATTCCGCTTGTCAGTTTGGGTTCCGCTCCCCCGGAGCATTTGCTCAAAGTGTCCCCGAATGGCCCCAGGGTGGTAGACCAAGATGCCTGCAACACCTAAAGCATGGATTGGATTGCAAATCTGTCTATTCTGGATGATCCGGGATGTCGGTTTTCAGCTAGGGAACCCCCCATAGCATGCCTCTAACCCGCGGAAATGGTGCCAATGTCCCATCTCCGGTGCGAGGGTTTTGCTCAGTGAGGACCATGCCAATCTTTCTCAAGGGGGGCATTTCTTGTCTGAAGGCTCCCAGGCATGCATGGCCACCGTGTACATGTCCGTAATGGCCCTACGCACCTGTGGGAGCTAACGAAACCCCGTTCCTCTCACCGGTTTGGTTTCCGTGCCCCAGAGCAAATCCTCCAATTATCCCCGAATGGCCCTGGGGTGCCAGAACAAGATGCCCGAAAAACCCAAACCGTGACTCGGATCATGAATCTGTCTATTTCGGTGGATTCGAGACACCGGGTTTCAGCTAAGGGACTCCCCACTGGGTGCTGCCAAGCCTCGAAAAAAGTGCTATTGTGCCATCTTCGGAGCTAGGGTTTTTCTCAGTAAGGGCCATGCCAATCTTGCTCAATTGGGGAATTTCTCATCTGAAGGCTCTCGGGCATGCATGACCACCATCGAAACGTTCTTAATGGACATATGCACCTATGGGAGCTGACAGAACCCATTTTCGCTCACCGGTTTGGGTTCTGTGCACCTAGAGAAAATCCTCCAAGTGTCCCCGAATGGCCCGAGGGTGATGGACCAAGATGCCCGCATAACCCAAACCATGGCTCGGATTGTGAATCCTTCAATTCTGATGGATCCAAGACGTCGATTTTCATCTAGCCCCCCCCCCAAAAAAAAAATGTGTCTCCAACCCCCGGAAACGATTCTATTGTGCTATCTCTGGAGTTAGGGTTTTTGTCAATGAAGGAGCTAGGCTTCACTGAGAAAAACCCTAGGTCTGGAGATGGAAAAATAACACCGTTTCTAGGGGTTGGAGGCACACTATGGGGGGACCCCTAGCTAAAACCCGGTGTCCCAGATCCACTGGAATTGACGGATTCATGATCTGGGCCACGGTTTGGGTGTTGCAGGCATCTTGGTCTGACACCACGGGGCCATTTAGGGACACTTGGAGGATTTGCTCCGGGGGCATGGAACCCAAACCGGCGAGCAGAACGGGATTCTGTCAGCTCCCACAGGTGCATGTGGCCATTTTGGGCATGTCCATGGTGGCCACACATGCTTGAGAGCCTTCAGACGATAAATGGAACCCTTAAGATAGATTGGCATGGCCCTCACTGAGCAAAACCCTAGCTCTGGAGATGGGACATTGGCACCATTTTCGAGGGTTGGAGGCATGCTGTGGGGGATCCCCTAGCTGAAACCCAACGTCCCGGATCCATCGAAATTGATGGATTCATGAGAAGATCCATGGTTTGGGTTATACGTGGCATCTTGGTCCGGCACCCTGAGGCCATTTGAGGACACTTGGAGGATTTTCTCTGAGGGCACGGAACCCTAACCAGCAAATGGAAAGGGGTTTCGTCAGCTCCCATAGGTGCATATGGTCATTGCGGACATGTCCATGGTGGCCACACATGTCTGGGATCCTTCGAACGAGAAATGGCACCCTTGAGCAAGATTGGCATGGTCGTCACTAAGCAAAACCCTAGCTCCGGAGATGGCAGAATAGCACCGTTTCTGAGGGTTGGAGGCATGCTGTAGCGGGTCCCCTAGCTGAAAATTGGTGTACCAGATCCACCAGAATTGATGGATTCATGATCCAAGCCATAGTTTGGGTGCTGCGGGCATCTTGGTCTAACACCCCGGGGCCATTCAGGGACACTTTGAGCAATTTCTCTAGGGGCATGGAACCCAAGAAATCACATTTTTTAGACAAACCTTTGTAGTGAACTATGAGTTTTCCATATTGCAGTCGAAGGGAAACGTAATGCCATGAATTGTCACCGTTTCCAGGCTGAAACCGAGACTGCTGGAAACACTCCTCGGATGACAGGCGCGGGTCATACTGAGTTGAGAAACTAATTGAGGGAAAACACAATGAGAATCTGAGACGGTTGCATAGTGAAATGCATGTAGAATGAATGAAGAGTGGGTGGCGAGAGAAATGGATGTGGGACATTGTATGAGAGGAAATGGCGATGGGAATTGATTGATAAGGTCAAATCAAATTCACATGGTGGTAATAAACTACAATTGTGTCTACCATTGTCAACTGCACTTCAAGCTTGAAGGTGGCAGTCTTGGGAGTAGACATAGGTCGTAGGCTCAAATCTCCTCAGTTCAGTTCGTACCCTGTTATTTTTTCGCTACAAAAATCATATAATTTACAACGAAAAAATACAAGCTTTGAACCTGTGACCTATGTTCGATCCTATGGCCTATGTCTAGTCCCAAGGCTACCACCTTCAAGCTTTAATTACAACTGACAATGGAAGACACAAGTGTAGTTTATTACCACCATGCTAATTTAATTTGACCTTATCAATCAATTCCCATTTCCATTTCCTCTCATGCTACGTCCCACGGCCATTTGTCTCGCCACCCACTCTTCATTAATTCTGCATGCTTTTCACTATGCAACCATCTCAGATTGTCACTATGTTTTCCCTCAATTAGTTTCTTAATTCAGTATAACCAATGCCTGTCGTCCAAGGAGTGTTTCCAGCAGTCTTGATTTTCAGCATGGAAATGGTGACGATCCATGGCATTATGTTTCCCTTTGGCTACAATATGGAAAACTCATAGTTCACTATGAAGGTTTGTCTGACAAATGTGACACCTTGGGTTCCACGCCCCCGAACCAATTGCTCAAAGTGTCGCCTCAGGGTGTCGGACCAAGATTCCCACATCACCCAAACCATGTCTCGGATCATGAATCCATCGATTCCGGTGGATCCAAGATGCCAGGTTTCAGCTAGGGCACCCCCATAGCATGCCTCCAACCCTCGAAAATGGTGCCAATGTCCCATCTACGGAGCTAGGGTTTCGCTCAATGAAGGAACTAGGGTTCACTAAGCAAAACCCTTGCTTTGGAGATGGGACATTGGCACCATTTCTGGGGGTTGGAGGCACGCTATGGGGGGACCCCTAGTTGAAAAATGGCATCCCGAATCGACTAGAATTGACAGATTAGTGATCTGAACCATGGTTTGGGTGCAGTGGGCATCTTGGTCCATCACCCCGGGGCCAATTGGGGACACTTGGAGGATTTTCTCCCGGGGCACGGAACCCAAACCAATGAGAAGACTTGGATTCCGTTGGCTCCCACAGGTGTGTATGGCCATTTTGGACATGTCCACATTCGCTAGGCACACCCCAGAGCCTTTATATGAGAAATGCCCCCCTTGAGCACTGAGCAAAAACCTAGCTCCAGAGATGGCACATTGGCATCGTTTTCAGGGGTTGGAGGCATGCTGTGGGGGTCCCCTAGCTGAAACCCAATGTCCCAGATCCACCAGAATTGATGGATTCATGATCCAAGCCATGGTTTGGGTGCTGTGGGTATCTTGGTCCAGCACCCCGGGGCCATTTAGGGACACTTGGAGGATTTCCTCCGGGGCCACGAAACCCAAACCAGTGAGCAAACTTGGATTCCGTCAGCACCCACAGGTGCACATGGCCATTGTGGATATGTCCACAGCGGCCATACACACCCGAGATCCTCTGGATGACAAATGCCCCCCTTCAGCAAGATTGGCATGGCCTTCACTGAGAAAAACCCTAGCTCCAGAGATGGAACAATAGCACCTTTTATGGGGGTTGGCAGCATGCTGTAGGGGGTACCCTAGTTGAAACCTGACGTCTTGGATCCACCGGAATCAATGGATTCACAATCCAAGACACGGTTTGGGTGCTGCGAGAATCCTAGTCTGGGAGCCCAGGGTCATTCGGGGACACTTGGAGGAATTGCTCCGAGGGCACAGAACCCAAACCGACGAGCAGACTTGTGTTTCATCGGCTCCCGCAAGTGCATATGGCCATTGTGGACATGTCCACGGTGTTGATGTATTTGTAACTTCGGAATGTATTTCACATATGTATATTGTGCTCCTATAGAGATGGTATTATTTCTCTATACAAAAGTGTCATCATTTGTGTTGACAAGTGTCACAAGTGTTGCAACTTGCATGTGATGGGTTATTACACCACCAAGTGTGGGGTTGACGCTGATTAGAGTTAGCATGGGTTATTACACTAATTTAGACAAGTCGACCCTGCTAGTTTATTAGGCAAGTCAAGTCATGTATAAATAGAGTGTGGGAGGCACTCTATTTGATCATTCACTTTCTCATTCATTCACTCATTGGAGAGTGGCGCACAAGTGAGGAAGTAGGAGAAGCTGCTAGGAGATCTATCTCATGTACTTGGGTTGTATCATTGCTCTTTTTATCTTCGAGGAAGTTGTGGGGTTTTTCACCTTTATGGTTTTTCCCAAGGAAACTCTGTGTGTCTATTGTCTCTTGTGATTTCTTGTTGTGATTGATATGTTGTCCATGTTATTCTCTCATATAAGATCCTAGATCATATTGAATTGATTCTTAAAATCTAACATGGTATCAGAGCTAACCTGAGAAGAAGACACTATGTAGTTGTGGAAGCTAGGGCTTCTTGTTTTTTGGGTTTCTCTCCATAGATCTTAAAAGGAAGGAGGCTAGATTGAATCTCCTCAGCAAGGCACATCTTTCTATCCAATGAGAATTCAATTTTGAATACTTTCAGTTTTGGCCCTAAAAATTAGGGCTTCCACAAAAATTGGAATTTATGAAATCTGAGACCATAACTGCAAGCTCCTGAAAAAAATCAAAGTTTAGAGCTTTGGATCGAACTTTTTGGTTGGGTGAAGCTTTGGGAAACTCAAACCCTAATTCAGGGTCCTCCCTAGTAAATCCGGAAGATTGAAAAGCAAGTTTGAGGAGTGAAACTTTGTATATTTCAAATTATGTGTATACCAGTTTGATCAGCTCATCAAGGCACATCTTTCTATTGTTTCAGAAATTTGAATTTTTAGGGTTTCTCTGAAAAATCCTAATCTAGCTAAGACATAGATATTTTCTATTTCCTTTTGAAGTACTCTTTAAGATGTCTCACCACACCAAGCTTGAGGATAAGCTTGAAGGGGCTAATAACTTCTGAGCATGGAAGTATAAGATTGGGTTAATCCTAGAAGAAAATGAATTGGACACCTGCATAAGTGAAGAGGTCTTTGTCCCAAAGAAAGAAGAAGCTAAGGCCTTACACAAGAGGAACTTGGTCAAGGCTAAGAGTATCATTGTTGATTCTATCAAAGACTATCTCATACCATATGTGTCATCTCTAAAGACACCCAAGGAGATGTTTGATTCCTTGACCAAGTTATTTGAAGGGAAGAACATAAATCAGAAGATGACCTTGAGGAATCAATTGAAGAATATCAAGATCCAGAATGCAGAGACTATGCAGTCTTATTTCTCAAGGGTCTCCCAGATAAAAGAACAACTTGAAGCTGTGGGAGAATATATAGAGAATGGGGAACTGGGAATGACCACTCTTAATGGCCTTCCTAGGTCATGGGATTCCTTCATCCAAGAAATTTGTGCTAGGAAGAAACTTATCTCATTCAGTAGGCTGTGGGAAGAATGCTCACAGGAAGAAGCTCAAATTGTAGCTTGAGAAGAAAATATGGGGAATGAAGACCAAGCTCTCACAGCACACTCCAAGAGGCATGATGAAAAGAAGACTCACCACCATGATAAGAAAGGAAGACATCACCATTAGAAGGGTGATTTCAAATCTAGAAGAAGCATTCCCTATGTCCGTTGCTATACATGTGATGAGAAGGGACACTATTCTAGGGATTGGCCCAAGAATAAGAAAGATGGCTCCCACAAGAAGAAGAAGAATATCAAAAGAAGACATCATTCTCAGATTGTAGAGGATGATAAACCTCCCGGGAAGAGGGATAAGGAAGAAAGTGAAGATTCTTCAAGTGATGAAGAGTATGTTCTAATTTCTGCCCTCACTGGTACCATTACCCATGGAAGTAATGATTGGCTTATAGATAGTGGGGCTTCCAAACACATGATAGGATTCAAGGGATCCTTTGTAAACCTATCTGAACATGAATCACCTCACAAGGTGAAACTTGGGGATGACTACCAGTATCCCTTAAAAGGAAGTGGTGAAGCCTCCTATAAGATAGACTCTAGAAAGTCTATGAAGGTGAAAGATGTACTATATGTTCTAGGTCTCATGAAGAACCTACTCTCCATATTTGCATTGGATGCAAAAGGCATGAGGGTTGCATTTGTAGAGGGCCAAGTTCTAATGTGGCCAAAGGGTAATACTATAGATGATGCGGTGGTGATTGGAGAGCAAGAGGGAGGATTATACAAATTGAAGGGCCAACCAGAACAAGCCATGGTCCATGATTCAGTAGAGGCAAGTGAACTTTGGCATAGAAGGCTTGCACACATGAACTATAGGGCATTACCAATTGCAGGCAAAGAAGTGGAAGGTCTTCCTGAAATCCAAACAAAGCATGAAGGCATTTGCAAAGGTTGTGCAAAGGGAAAGAACACAAAGAATACATTTCCAAGAAGTGAAAGTAAGTCAGAAGGAATCTTGGAAATCATCCACTCTGATGTATGCAGTCTGATGTCATCCAGTTCTCTGAGTGGGTATGTATATTATGTTTCCTTCATTGATTATTTCTCTAAGAAGACTTGGGTTTACTTCTTGAAGAACAAAGATGAAGTGTTTGACAAGTTCAAGGAATTCAAAGCCTTGATAGAAAATCAAATTGACATGAGGATCAAGATCTTCAGATCCGATAATGGTGGAGAATTTACTTCAGGAGACTTCAAGAAGCTATGCAGTGATTCGGGGATTAAGAGGGATTTGACTACTCCTTACAATCCACAACAGAATGGGGTTGCAGAAAGGAAGAATAGAACAATCATGAAAGCAACAAGGGAAATGCTTCATGACCAAGATCTACCTATGCACTTATGGGCAAAAGCAGCCAAAATAGCTGTGTATGTACAAAACAAAACACCACACAAGATACTTGACAACAAAACACTAAAAGAAGTGTTCATTGGTAAGAAACCAGAATTTAGCCATCTCAGAATATTTGGTTGTCCAGTATACACTCACATCCAAAAATAAAAGAGGACAAAGCTAGATCCTTTAGGAAAGAAGGGCATATTCGTGAGTTACAGTGAAAGCTCAAAGGCTTACAGAATCTACTTTCGAGGATTCAAGAAGATTGATATTAGTAGGGATGTAACCTTTGATGAAAGATCAGCATATATCAAATCAAGGAAGACACCTATTGAAGACAGTGAAGAACCCAGAATATTTAGAACACAAGACACCACCATGAATGAAGCAATTCCTGAAGAAGATCGTGAAATGGAAAACCCACAAGAACCTATAGATCCACCTCATGAGAATAATTCTCACAAGAGGAAACTAGCATGGGCTAGAGAGCTCATCCAAGATGCAAAAAGATATGGTATTCCAGAAGAGGAACACAGAGAAAGGAAAAGGACAAGATCACACACCATCTATGTTGCCTTACTTTATGATATCGTGAACAAAGAACCTTCCAACTATGAAGAGGTTGCGGAAAAGAAAGAATGGAAGGATTCCATGGTCGAGGAATATCAGTCGATCATGAAGAATGATGTTTGGGATGTGGTCCCAAGACCAAATGGAAAGTTTGTTGTGACTTCCAAATGGATCTATATGATCAAGCATGCTGCAAATGGCAACATAGAGAAATACAAAGAAAGGTTTGTAGCTCGTGGCTTCTCCCAGAAAGAAGGGATTGATTATGAAGAGACTTTTGCTCCTGTGGCTAGATACACTTCCATTAGTTTAGTACTTTCTCTGGCTGCAGTGATGAAATGGAAGGTACACCAGATGGATGTCAAGACAAATTTCTTGAATGGTATAGTTGAAGAGGAAGTGTATGTGGAGCAGCCACTCGGATTTGAGACACATGACAGAGAGACTCGTATGTGCAAACTAAAGAAATCCCTATATGGTTTGAAATAGGAACCCAGGACCTCGTAGGGTAGGATAGATGGCTTCCTATCTAGTTTGGGCTTTACTAAGAGTAAGTGGATTCCAACCTTTACTACAAGGTTGAGGAAGGTAGTCTAGTGATACTACTATTGTATGTGGATGACCTATTTGTTACAGGTGAGGATAGATTGATTGCTGACACGAAGAGGAAGCTTGCTGCCAAGTTCGAGATTAAGAACTTGGGGGTGATGCGTTATTTTCTAGGCATGGAGGTGTGGCAAAGTGCATATGGAATCTTCCTTGGACAAGGGAAGTATGCAGTAGAGATCCTGAAGAGGTTGGGGATGATGGACTGCAAGGCCATAGCCACACCTATGGCATCGAACCTGAAGCTTCCGTGTGATGCTTCATTTGAGCCGATTGATGCTACGATGTATTGTCGAATGATTGGGTCCTTGATGTACCTGACAAATACGAGACCACATATATGCTTTGTGGTGAACACCTTGATCCAGTATTTGACAGATCTGAGACATGTTCACCTAATAGATGCAAAGCATATTCTGAGGTACCTGAAGGGTACAGTTGACTATGGGCTCAAGTATCATGCGAATCAAAAGTTTAACCTGGAGGGTTATGTTTATTCGTATTGGGAAGGTAGTGCCATTGATCGGAAGAGCACTTTGGGGTGCTGCTTCAATATGGGATCCAGTATGATCTCTTGGTTTAGCAGGAAGCAGTCCTGTGTGGCACTCAGTATAGCCGAAGCAGATTATGTCACAGCTTGTTCGGATAGTTGTGAGGTAGTATGGATTAGGAAGCTACTGTCTGATTTTTTTGATCTCTAGTTGAGTGCTACTTGTATATATTGCAACAACCAGAGTTGTGTGAAGTTGTCGGATAACCCAGTGCTCCATGAGAAGTCGAAGCACATTGAGATCAAGTTCCACTATATCAGTGATATGGTGTAGAGAGGAGTAGTGAAGCTCCTGTATGTTGCGATGTACGAGCAAATAGACGACGTGTTGACCAAGCCGCTGACCAGAGTGAAGTTTGAATACTTTAGAGGGAGACTTGGGGTGCTTCAGATCGAGATTCCTTCTGAGGGGAAGTGATGAGTCCAGAGACACAAATGCAAACAAGCCATTCGAGCATGGTTGAAGTTTGTCTTCCCATGGCTGCAATATAAGTGCTATGGCCATTCGAGCATGGTTGAAGTTTGTCTTCCCATGGCTGCGATATAATTGTTGTGGCCATTCGAGCATGGTTTAAGTTTGTCTTTCCATGGCTTTGATATAAGTGTTGGGGCCATTCTCACATGGTTAGAGGAAATTCCTTCCATGGTGAGATGTAAGGGTTGGACCATTTTCACATGGTTAGAGGAAAGTCCTTCCATGGTGAAATGTAAGGGTTAGGTGGAGCCATTCTCACATAGTCAGAGTAAAGTCCTTCTATGGTGAGATGTAAGGGCTGGGCCATTCTCGCATGGTTAGAGGAAAGTCCTTCCATGGCGAGATGTAAGGGTTCGGCGTGGCTTTTCCAACATGGTCAGGGGGAAGTCCGTCCATGGTCATGATGTAATTGTTGTATCCATTCCGACATGGTCAGAGGAAATTCCTTCCATGGTCGTTGATGTAAGTGATATGATCCTTTCCTGGATGGTTAGAGGAAAGTTCTTCCATGCCGGTGAGTGTAAGTGTTGAGCTTTCCCAGATGCTCAGAGGAAAGTCCTTCCATGTTGCTAAGTGTAAGTGATGTGTTGTGTGTGCATCTGGGTTGTGCCCTGTGGAATATGAGGTGATATGAAGACGATGATGTGATAGTAGCGTACACAGGTTTTCCAGAGGCATATGATCAGTCCTAAGATGCTCTTACAGGTTTTGCAGTGGCAGATGATCAGTCCTAAGAGATCTTGTAGGTTTTGTAGAGGTAGTGTAATCAGTCTTGAGGTGTACCTACTTGATGGCTTGCTCACAGAGATGATGAAGACCTACATGAAGGCTAGGCCTACATCCATCATGAAAAAGGGTTGGCTCTGTAGAACTTCCTATGATGAATAGATTAGAGATTGATTGAGATAGCAGCATCAAAGATGATGACGATGATCCAGAGAACAAGACTTGTACTAGAATATCTGTGTTGAGAAATACCTTCCTAGTTAAGAGGGAGTGTTGATGTATTTGTAACTTGAGAATGTATTTCACATTTGTATATTGTACTCCTATAGAGATGGTATTATTCCTCAACACGGAAGCGTCGTCATTTGTATTGACAAGTGTCGCAACTTGCATGTGATGGGTTATTAGACCACCAAGTGTGGGGTTGGCCCTAATTAGAGTTACCATGGGTTATTATACTGATTTAGATAAGTCGGCCCTGCTAGTTTATTAGGCAAGTCAATTCATGTATAAACAGAGTGCGGGAGGCAATCTAATTGATCATTCACTTTCTCATTCATTCACTCATTGGAGAGTGGGGCACAAGTGAGGAAGGAGGAAAAGCTGCTAGGAGATCTATCTCTTGTACTTGGGTTGTATCATTGCTCTTTCTATCTCTGAGGAAGTTGTGGGGTTTTTCACCTTTATGGTTTTCCCCAAGGAAAATCTGTGTGTCTATTGTCTCTTCTAATTGTTTGTTGTGATTGATATACTGTACATGTTATTCTCTCAGATAAGATCCTAGATCATATTGAATTAATGCTTAAAATCTAACACACGGTGTCCACGCATGCCTGGGAGCTTTCAGATGAGAAATTCCCCCCTTGAGCAAGATTGGCATGGCCTTCACTGAGCAAAACCCTAGCTCCAGAGATGGCACAATAGCACCTTTTCCGGGGGTTGTAGGCATGCTGTGGGGGGGGTGGCCTAGCTGAAACCTAGTGTCCCAGATCCACTGGAATCGATGGATTCACGATCCGGGCCACGGTTTGGGTACTGTGGGAATCTTGGTCCGGCACCGCAGGGCCATTTGGGGAAAATTCAAGGATTTGCTCTGGGGGCACGGAACCCAAACCGACGAGCTTGATCGTTCTGAGATTATAGGGTTACATCCCTTAGAGGTTTATGATTAGGGTTTTTTGACGAAACCCTAGGTACATTTTCTAAATAAGAAGAAGAGAAGCAGATGTATTGCATTGGATGACTTGTTTTAGTGATTCATGCATGTTATATATCCTTGGTTTCAGCTAGGGCTTTCACTATTTTCCCTAGCTAGTGTTTTGGAGAGCTAAAGAATTGTAATATCCTTGTGATAAGGCTGTCATGCATGTTCTTGAAATGTAATTTATAGTTATATATGTATTGCTAATTTATCACAAGTAAAAGATAATTTTGTTGAGTGATTTGACATCATCATTGAATAAGTTAAGGGTTGTTTTACTATTGCTATAATTGTTGTAAGAGTGAGTTTTCATATTTGGTTTATGCATGATAAGTTTTCAATACAACTAAATCTAATATAAGAAATAGGATATTTTTGTGAGGCTCCATGCAAATTCACTAACGCACAAAAGTTATTGTGGCATAGGATTGATTTACGTTAGATGTGTGTGATATCCATCGACGGAGAGTAGAGTTGAGAATTTTTGTGTGCCCATGGTTGAGGGTCTAAGAGTATGTGAGATAATTGGGAGCCCCAAATAAAAGGCCTCACAAAGGGAAATTCCAAGTAATTTTGACAAAGTAACAAATTAGGTCAAAATTTGAGCATCTTGTTCTAACACTAAGGTCATTTTTCTAATAGAATACAAGCAGAGTGGAGCTAATGCCTAACATGAATGGCCTCACTCAAGTTGACTGGCCTCATTCAATAAATCCATCTGGATCCTGTTTGTTGCTAATTGTATCCATCAATCTCTCGTGCTCTGAATGAGGCAGGTAGTAGCGTACCTTGGTTGAGCTCTTGCTTGACATTGTCTGTAGATGGATGTTTGTGCCAACGATCAAGTTTGTGAAGTGATACACCACTAAACTTGGTTTGTAATCCATTCCCACTACTCTTTCTTGACTTCCCATCTAGTGTAAGATATTCCCCCTTAACCACCATCGAGCCAATAGGAAATTCAATGCCTACATCATCGATTAATGATCCGTAGAGGGTTTTCTTACCTTGGATGCATCGTTCCAACCAATAATCTGTGCTCCATTCATTGTCTTTCAGGGAAACAATTGCGTATATGTTTCTTGGTTGTAAAAGATCTGAGATATGGTCGGAGTCTGTTGAAATCGTTGACTGACCATTCTTTAACTGGGTTGTTTCAACAACTGCACGTTGGTATACTACAAGTGACACATGATCCCATTCATCAACCCAGTCCATGCATTCACATTCATCCCATTTGTCACTACTGCAAGGGTTGCAAAATCAAGGAAGCTTTCATGTCCATATTTCAAATAAGTGGTTGTTTGAGCTTTGAACTCAATGAAATCCACGTGTTCCTTGTATATGCCACAACTATAGGAATGCGATCGGTCTATGTCAACCACTCGCCAAAAATTTCTTACCACACGTCCTGCCACTAATGATGTTTGTTGATCTCTTGCTCGGCTGTCATTATTGCAGAGCACCATTGAACTATGGATTTTGCATCTCGAATATGAGGTTCCGTGTCAAACCTCATCTCTTCCCTTCGTAGTGCAGTCTTGATGCATGCACCGGCCCCATCATGCTCTCCTTTGTCATGCCCAATCTCAAAATAGTTCCAGATATGCGACACATTATAAGTCCTATGCAAAATACTCATCCATTGGAATACTCAGGCATTTTTGAGCTGGCCCACACAACCATCCGACCATATCCAATGTTGATCCATCTGTATATCTCTCTCCTTCAAATGATCATAGAAATTTTGAAAACAATGTTGCACATAATGAAGATCATGGGTTCTATCATCACTTATGTAAAAGTTTGTCTCCTTCAGAATTATCCTCTTGTCATTGCTGCTCTCTGGCCCATGCCTATACATAATATGTACCATGATGTTGACTTGGTATGAATAGTAGTATTGACTCTGGATTTCATTTTGTGGCTAAAGGGTGTAATTTTCTGCAAAATCCACAATTGACACTATGGTTCCAACAGGAAATGTGTCTCTACATTTTTTGTACTGTTAATCTTGTCATCGTGCTACATGCACATGTTGAACATATTGCTCTGTTTTCTTGTAGAACTCCGTCAAGAATTCACATACCAGTACCTGTTACCATGAAAACAATGGAAATATTACAATGTGGCCTTTGGAAAAATGTATATGTCATATATTGAACGTGTAATATGAAAAATATGCAATATTCATTTTTACCTGTGACTTCACTAATGCAATCTTTTTGCTTTCCCTAGCACTGTCTAATTAATAGGTTACATACTTGAAGCTCTGCATCTCCATGCCCATCCTGCCAAATTCGTGCTCCTTGCTTTCATCAATGCAATGGTTCAGAAAAGAAAACCCACTGCACCTAGAACATGCCCCATATAGACACGATTTTTCATAATACTTTTGTCCTTCAAGCCTTGGACACATGATGTTAATAAGTCTCTTGATGCATTCGGTGGTAGTATGGATTCATTGCAGCCCTGCACAATGTTAGTATGCAAACCACAAAATATAGGTTTATATGTGTCATATTAATATTCATATTCTACGTGGTATCTACAACAACAGGTGTTCCGATCAATGCATATACGAATGTACCATGGTTTGCATTTCTCGAAGGACCTTTGGCCCAGGTTGAATTGTGTGTGCTCATTCCTGAATCTATCATACAGTTCAGTCTGTGTGGTTTCAAGGAAGTGTTTAACATGGGGTTCATGTTCAGTAGAACCTTTTCTCATCTTTAACACATCTATTTGGTTTGATGAAGGTCTTGTATGATCATGCCAAAAATTTTGTACTAACTCCTTGACAGCATCAATTATCTTCCTATCTGCATGAGGAAACCTACCAACAAAATACCAACAATCGTATCCACCAGGAGTGTCAATATTTTCTCTTTTAACAGAGTACTTTTTAATAGTTTTTCTATTTAATTTGAGTATGTGAGATGTGTGTGATAGCAGGAGATGTTGCCTTGTGGACTTGCTTACAATTGATTCCGCTAAAACACAACAAGCTGCACAAATATCTTTTGTATGAGACGTCTTCCCAATCGAATTAAATGCATATTGGATATTTCTAACAATATGACTACTAGCCTCTGAACTTTTAACCATCTTTATGCCTAGAATTCTCCTAAAAACAACTAAACAATGTTACTTTAACAAACATATCAATAATTGACATTTACCTGCATCACCTTTGGATTCAAAATATTCTTTGACAATTTTGTTGCATTGCCATTCGATAGTGCATTTTGGAAACTTACCTTCAAGCACCGACATAACACTTTCATCCACATGATTATGTCTAGGAGTTCTTCTTCTTGCACTGGACTTTCGAGGTAGGGAGGGTGGACATGAGACATGAATACCAGAGCTTGTTCGTTGTGGTGCTTCGTTCATAGATTGGGCCATAATGGGAGTGTGGTCGACATGGTTGTGGTCTTCGTTGGGATATTAAAAATTAAGCAAGGCTTGTATGTCCATCTCTACACTTGCATCATCTCCCAATATTCATGTGTGGTGAGGAACTTCAACATGACTCATTGATGGATTGTTGGTTGGAGATTGTGTTGATGTTGGAATTTGAGTTGGGTCTGTTGGACGCGACCGCTTTACTTGTGGTTCTGAACAAGAGGTTGTCATGTCAACAACTATGTTAGGATTAGTGGCAGGATCCAAGGCAATGATAGGACCATGTCTCACTCTTTCCATTCCCAACCTGGCATTTTCTCTTAAGTCATTGACCTTTTCAATGGGCAGTCTCCTTCTATATTTTTTTGTTCTCTTGCGTGATTTTCCCATCTCTAAAAGTCTCTTTAAGAAAACTATCAGGCCTACCTCTACAAAAGAAACAACAAATAAGATATTAGTTCCATTATACAATGAACTTGACATATTCCAACATAACTTACCACTTTACAAATTCACACATACAACTACAGACTATGTTGCTTTATTTGTGTTCGAATAAACATCAATATCCCTTACAATTCCAATCAATATAGATGATGGTTGGTCAAGTGTAGAGTGGAGAAACTAGTGTCTTTCCTAGCCATGAATTCATAAAAATTATGATAGTAACACCCTACAATAGAGATGGCTAGAGATGCCTTGGGAATAGTTTGATAGTTTTTCTACATCAAATAAGGTAAAGAGAATAAGTTTACTAATTACACACTGAGGAGGTTGCAAATTCCCCCAAGGAAGGAGATTTCAATGAGTTAGAGGAGAGTAGTCAAGCTCAAAGGCACGATATTAAAGAAACATTACGATAAACATAGCATGAAGATGAGAGCATGGACACAAGTTCATGAACTAATCAATATGGACCCTCTCCCATGATTGCTTCTTAGGATTTTATTCAAATTGAAGAGGCTCAAGAGAGAACCTCATCATAGATGGGAATGTGTGGGGGAGGAATAGTTTGATAGTTTATGCTATAGGTTTTTCTATGGTGTACACAACGTGTAAAATATGGAGGTTTATTAAACCATTTACTTATATTTTTTTCAAATTAAAAAGGGTTTATACTAGAGATGCCTTGGGAATAGTTTGATAACTTTTCTACATCAAATAAACATAGCATGAAGATGATAGCATGGAAAAAATTACATGAAATAATCAATATGGACCCTCTCCCATGATTGCTTCTTAGGATTTTATTCAAATTGAAGAGGCTCAAGAGAGAACCTCATCATAGATGGGAATGTGTGGGGGAGGAATAGTTTGATAGTTTATGATATAGGTTTTGCTATGGTGTACAATGTGTAAAATATGGAGGTTTATTAAACCATTTATTTGTATTTTTTTCAAATGAAAAAGAGTTTATGCTAGATATGCCTTAGGAATATTTTGATAGTTTTTCTGCATCAAATAAACATAGCATGAAGATGAGAGCATGGACAAAATTTCATGAAATAATCAATATGGACCCTTTCTCATGATTGCTTCTTTGGATTTTATTCAAATTGAAGAGGCTCAAGAGAGAACCTCATCCATACCATCCTTGTGTGAAATAAAAATATATTCATGGTAATAATTATTGGTTTACATTGCATACTTCATCTTGTCTAGTGTTCATATGAGTTTTTTTAGATTCGAAATTGGGAATTCTTCTTGTCAAATTCATTGCTCTCTATGCATGGATATTGCTGTAGGAATATGATAAAAACAAAAAGGCATGGGAGAATCTCAAATATTGTGAATGAAAAGAATTATTTACAATTCACCATACCTATAGAAATGATCTCCACTTGCAATGGAAACTGGTAGCTTGAATGTATCAACTAGATTCCAAGACCAATAAAGATGTTTGTTAGAATCCAAGGGTGATTTTGTGTCCAATAGATCAATGAGTGTCCAAAATATCAATGAGTGTGAGCCAATAAGCAACCTGTAAGAGCTTGAAACTTGCAAAAGAAAGAAAACCCGTGTTTTTTGGTAGAATTCCTGGGAACGGAGAACTCTATGTTTTTTTTTAAACTTACAGCAGGCACGTGCACCTATGCTTAAAGGCACGCACACGTGTTTGTATTGCGTACACGTCACTAGCCTGTATGCACTAAATCATGTGCACACGCCCCTTCATAACGTTTAAACCATTTATTACCCAACATTTACACCATTTAATGCCAAACCTTCACCCACTTCGGAAATATTTGCATAAATTGGTAAATTAAAGACTTATATGGTAAATTTAATATAATACTTACTTATAGATGTCTCGAGAGCTTACTCTTTGCATCAATTAAAGACTTATATGGTAAATTTAATATAAGACTTACTTATAGTTATCTCGGGAGCTTACTCTTTGCGCCTTGACACATTTGATAATTTATGGTTGTCTATGTGCCTTGACCCAATTGATACTGTAAGGTGGGGATGTGCATGCATAATAATCCTTATTTATGACTATGCGATGAGGATTTAAATGGAAGAGGATGTAAAGGCATGTTATTTTTATACGTATTTTGGTGGCGATTGTCGAAGAGAAACATGGTGATAAAACACATATGTTTGGAAGGACGGAGGGAGATTACATGATCATGATCATGCCACCCATCAAATTGAAGACAATTCCTAAGCCAAAAACTGTTTTTTTAAATTTTATTAATCACCATTGTGGTAATTTGGTCCAAATATTTTTTCTAACTCATTGTTTCTCCATATTGTGTGCCTACTTCCACCTCTCTATATCAATGCATAAATCAACCTCTGCTTGGTTTGTGGTTATAGTTGCGTGCCATTATTTGTAGTTTCATGCCATTGTGTGTTGTTTAGAGTTTTCGTGATCTGTATTTTATGAGCAGAACGAAATGAATACAAATTATTATCAGATGCTTAACACAAAATAACAGAGATACAGTAAAACTGGTTTTCTATTCAATAAGGAAATAAGCTAGAATTGTAAAATGCAGAGGAAAACAAGCTTGCTAGAATGGTGGCGGCTTATCTCTGAGAAGAGATGTGGCGGTTGCGCTCATTTCTCAAGAAGATGGTTACAATGAGGCTCTCAAGGCCTTTTACAATAAATAGAAATGTCAAAAACCTTAGACATCCAAAAACCTAACCCTAGGTGATGAAGCGCCAAAAGTCATGTGGGCCCCATTTGGGTAAGTTATTACATCAACTTCCCGAGGTCGTAACTTTTGCATACAATCTCCGTTTGGGGAACTCGGTAGCCCATTGGAAAGGTCTATCTGAGATTTTCAACTTTCAAGTGGGGCTAAATTTTTTTGGGGGGCATCCATTTGGCCCCCCAAATTGCCAAAAAAGGTCGTTTAGGGCCTCAAAATGGCCCCGGAAGTTCAGGACCCGAAAAACTACTAAAAATAGTACAATACCAAAATTGCCATAAAACTATTTTGAGCCAGTTGGAAAGGTGGGTGGCCACCAATATCCACCTGGATCAATCCTCCCTCCTTAGGAAGCAATGGTCTCCATTGCGTTGAGTTCCCCCATCACATGAGGAAATTTCTGCTGAGTTTGGCCTTGGGTGAGCCACTTGCCTTAGTGCAGGAGCTGCCCTGCTTTGACAAATCGATAAAGCTGGATCCTTTGATTTCACGTGCCCTTGATATGTGTGTCTGCAATATGATCACTGGATGCTTGTTGTAGGTAGTCAGGGTTGAGCTCTGTTGGTGTCATCTTCTCTGCTATCTCTGAGGTGTCTAATAGTGGTGGGAAATATGGCCGAAGGAGAGCCACGTTGAAGACTGGATGCAGACTAAGGAAGGGGGGAATGTTGAGCTCAAAAGCATTGTCACCCACCACCTTGGTGATGGTGTACAGCCCATAACAAAGTGGGAGAATCTTTTGATGGGGACCTGTAAGGCATTCTTTCTGCAAATGCAACCAAACTTTGTCGCCCACCTGAAACTTATGTGGCACCCGATGTTGATCATGGTGCTGCTTTTACTTGGCATTAGACTTCTGTAGAATATCTTGAACCTGTTGGTAGATATGTTGGATCCATTCAATGAACCGAGCGGCTTTGTCAGCTTCTGGGGACAAGTTGGCCGAGGTGGTCGCAAGGGGAAGTACAACATCCATGGGGCCCAATGGTTGGAATCCCAACCCCACCTGAAAGGGGATGTGGCTAGTTGAGCTATGTAGGGCTCGGTTGTAGCTTTGTTGGACATAGGGGAGACTCTCATGCCATGTGCAGGGTTGTGTTCAATTGTACATGCGCAGGATATGTATGACCATCTAGTTGATGACCCCTGTTTGTCCATCGGTCTGGGGGTGGAAGGCAGTGGATTTGGTGAGCTTGGTATACAGCAGTGACCAAAGGCTTAACCAGAATGAGCTGAGGAACCGACTATCACGGTCTGAGATAATGGTCTTTGGGATCCCAAAATGCACCCATACTCGTTCAAAGAAGAGCTTGGCAGTGGCTTCTGTTGTGATGTTCTTCTTGCAAGCGGCTAGAATCGCCATCTCGGAAAAGCGATCAACAACCACGCAAACACAGTCATTTCCCCTCTTGGTGGACGGGAGGCCCGACATGTAGTCCATTGAGATGGATTCCCACGGCTTGTCAAAAGTAGGTAGAGGGGTGTATAGGCCCTGTTTCTTAGTGGTTGGTTTGGCAATAGAACAAGCGGTGTAGGACCTGATATACTTGCCGACATCCTATCGAAGTTTCAGCCAGTAGAAATGTTTCTGCAACACTCCCACTGTCTTTTCGATGCCAAAGTTTTCTGCCACCTGACTGTAGTGAGATTCCCAAATCAACTTTACACGCTCGCTTGATGGAACACAGAGATGGCCCAGATGACACAACAACCTGTCCTGAAGATGGAAATTCCCAACCACTAAGTTGGTGCCCAACATTTGACAGGTGGCGGAGAAGTCAGGGCCTGTCTCGTAGAGGTGGGGCCATCTGGAGGTCTCGTGGCCACAAGAGTCTAGCACTGTGGTAAGTGCCGCGACTGGAGATCGACTGAGGCAGTCAACAACTCAGTTGGTACTCCCTATTTTATATTTGATGTTTAGGTGGAAATGCTGTAAATATGTTGACCACTTCTGATGGCGGTCATTCTGCAACTTTCCTTGGGTCTGCATGAACTGTAGTGGCTTGTGATCAGTGTAGATGATTGTCTCCTTCCCAAGAATGTAATGTCTCCACTGGTGGAAGGCTTGTACAATGGAGTACATTTCTTTGTCGTAGGTAGGGTAATTGCGGAAAACATCTGATAGTGTCTCAGTATGATATGCCACGTGGTGGACGTGTTGAGTGAGAACAGTGCCCACAGCATAATCGGAAGCATTTGTCTCAATCTCAAAGGGATGTTGCAGGTTCGGTACTAAGAGTACCGGCGATGAGCACAAATGCTTCTTCAAGTCATCGAAGGCTTGTTGTTGGGACAGGCCCCACACAAATTTTTCCTTACCCCCACCCCAGGTCACTTGGCTGAGGGCCCATGCAATATGAGAGAATCCCAGCACGAACCGACGATAGAAATTGGCAAGGCCCAAGAAGCTCTGAAGTTCAGTGAGTGTGGTTGGGGCTGGCCAGTCACGGATGACCTGGATCTTGGCTGGATCCACATGCACACCATGTCGATCAACGATGTAGCCTAAGTAATGGACCCTGTCCATGCCGAAGGAGCATTTTTCCAAGTTTGCATATAGTTTGTGCTTCCGCAGGGTGTGCAGAACCTACTGAATATGCTGCAAGTGTTCCTCCCAAGTCTTGTTGTAGATGAGGATGTCATCCAGATACACCACTACAAAATTGTTGGTGAAAGGTCGTAGGATATTGTCCATCATCCTCATAAAAGTTGCTGGAGCATTTGTCAAACCAAAAGGCATGACCAGCCATTCAAAAAGACCTTCTTTTGACTTGAAGGTAGTCTTCCATACATCTGTCTGTTCTATGGGAACTGGTGGTAGCCAGACTTCAGATCAATCTTACTGAAGTATTTGGCCCCCGTGAGCTGATCAAGGAGGTCATCGATTCGGGGAATCGGGTATCGGTTACGGACTGTGATTTTATACAGGGCCCGGTAATCAATGCAGAGTCACCCGGTCCCATGTTTCTTCTGCACCAGCACGATTGGGCTCCCACAAGGTGATGAACTGGGACGGATGTGCCCCTTGTGGAGCAATTCTTGGATCTGCCTCTTGATCTCCTCATTTTCCAACAAAGAACGGAGATAGACTGGCCCATTGGGTAGCGGTGCGCCTGGGGTCAGATCAATGGGATGCTTGACGTGGCAGTGCAGAGGTACCTCAGTCGGCAAGGAGAAGATATCTGAGTATCCGTCCACTACCTTATCCACTTGCTTCTGTTGTGTGGATAGATCGATCATGGAGGCCCGAGATGTGGCTGCGATCTTTCTTTCACTCTGAGGGCGAATCATGAAGAAGATAAATTTCCCAGTCTGAGAGATGACCTTCCTGCATTGCTTGGCAGAGATCAAGGAAATAGCACTAGGAGGGATTGCCTCGGGTATCCTGTACAATTTCCTGTTCAAAGAAATAATAACACTACGAGGCCTAGACTCATATACATCATGACGTTTCCATAAATAAGGTTGGCCCAAAAGAACATCTGAAACTTTGAGAGGAGCAACATCACACAATACCTCGTCCTTGAAGGGCTTGATGTCGTATGTCAGTCAGCACTGTTGGCTTACGTGGAGATCACTTCCTCTGCGGAGCCATCCAATGGTGTAGGGTTGTGGTTGCGGCATTGTCGGAAGGGCCACGTGCTTGATGACCTCTGCTGAGATGAGATTCTTTTGGCTACCACTATCAATGATGAAGTGCAGTGGGGTGCCTTTTACCCACATTTGTGAATGGAAGAGGCGTTCTCCTTCTTCTGGCTCATCTGGTTCATTACGCTAGAGCTTGGTGGTAGCAATGGCGGCACTAGGTTCCGCGTCAATGATCCATCTTCCCCTTTCTGGTTCGGAATTAGAGTCAAAACCCGCATCTGACTCAGATGCTTTCACTTTGGCCACCAGTGATTGCTTTGAGCGGCAATCAGCAGTGTTATGCCAAGGGCTCTTATGGAAGTTGCACCACTTCTCAGTATCTTTCTTTGTTTTTCCGGTGTCCTTCTTTGCTTGCGGCTTGGACTTGTTGTCCTTATACTGTCCATCTTTGCTCTGTCCTTTATTATGTGGGTTGGGGCCGCCCTTTCCTGTCTTTTGCTGTGAAGGGTTCCCAAGCCCAATTTGCCGCGTCTTTTGTTTGAGCTTCTGCTCGATTTTGACGGCATATCGGTAGGCCGCACCCAAGGAAGAGATGTCCAAAAATTCCATTTCAGTCTGGATGTATCTATGCAAACCACCGTGATACTTGAGCAGAAGATGTCGCTCTGAATCTTTGATGCCCAGCTTGGTGCGCAAGGTAAGGAAGATATTTGTAAACTCTGGCACTAGTTGGTCTCTTTCTTGTCGCAGTGTGGTCCATTTGGTATACAAGTCGTCATAAATTCCAACAGGGTAGCATTGTTCCTTAATAGCATCCCTGAAGGATTCCCAGGTGGCCGTGACTGAAAATAATGAGGCTTCTTCTATGTCTTTTTGCTCGCAGAATGTTTCCCACCAATCTTTGACATGGGGAATGGCTTTGAGGAGCGCAAAAGTAATATTTTCTTTATTCGAAAAGTTATGGACAAAATAATACCCTTCTAGTAGATTCAACCACTTATCTATAGCATCGAAGTCTATCTGCCCTTCAAATATAGGGATATCGAAGTTGATTTGTACCTTGAAGGGGGCGGCGCCTCCGCTCGAAGAAGATGCGTTGCTTGTTGGTAGTCGCCGAAGGATTTGCGCAAAATTATCCATCATCTCATTCCTCTACTGTGTGAGGGCTTCCTCAAGAAACATTTTGATAGGATCTCCTATCCCATCATCTTTCTTATCTCCTGCCATGAGAGTTCGCTTAGGCATGTGAGAGCTTTTGTCCTCAAGAGAAACAAGCTCGAGACCCAATTCTTTGTACCCTGACCTCATTGGGGACATGCATTAAGACGACAAGGAGAAAAATGCTCTGATACCACTGATCTGGATTTTATGAGTAGAACGAAATGAATACAGATTATTATCATATGCTTAACACAAAATAACAGAGATACAGTAAAACTGGTTTTCTATTCAATAAGGAAATAAGCTAGAACTGTAAAATGCAGCGGAAAACAAGCTTGCTGGAATGGTGGCGGCTTATCTCTGAGAAGAGATGTGACGGCTGCGCTCATTTCGCAAGAAGATGGTTACAATGAGGCTCTTAAGGCCTTTTACAATAAACAGGAATGTCAAAAACCCTATACATCCAAAAACCTAACCCTAGGAGATGAAGCGCCAAAAGTCATGTGGGCCCTGTTTGGGTAAGTTAGTACATCAACTTCCCGGGGTCGTAACTTTTGCATACGATCTCCATTTGGGGCGCTCGGTATCCCGTTGGAAAGGTCTATCCGATATTTACAACTTTCGACTGAGGCTAAATTTATGTTGGGGGCAACCATTCGGCCCCCCAAATTTCCAAAAAAGGTCATTTAGAGCCTCAAAATGGCCCCGAAAGTTCAGGACCCAAAAAAGTGCTAAAAATAGTACAATACCAAAATTGCCATAAAACTGTTTTGAGCCAGTTGGAAAGGTGGGTGGCCACCAATATCCACCTGGATCATTTCATGAGTCTGTGAGATTCATGCAATAAATGAAGTCTTGTAGAGGAGGACTCATCAAAGAGGCAATTTGAATTTCATTTTTGACAAAAACCATATTTTGTAAAGATCAAATGCCATGAATGCATCCTCAAACTACCATGCAAGACCATGGATATGTTTCAAAGCATTGAACATCATCAAAAAATGAAAATAGGTTCCTCGAGATCTTATTGAAGCATATTGAGTTCGATTGAATTCCACTTGAGCCTTAATTAAAAATCTAGACCTCAAGCGTCATCAATAGCACATAGAATCCATGACACTATCCATCTACAAGGAGTCTTTTGCATATGAATTGAATATTGCTACCATTATAATGTCTTGGGCATCAAGGATTTATCTTGGATCCTTAACCATGGCTAGTGGAAAGAAACAAGAGCCTCCAATAGTAACTCTTGCTTCTTAGGCACAAACACCATGAATGAGTCCCTGAACCACCACATATGAAATCTATAAGGTATTAGTCAACTTCAAGTGTGTTATGTGTGCCATGACTAGGTTAGTTGTGAACCAAAAATGGGTCTCGAGGTCTAACTAAGGTATATGGAAAACAAGAAGCTCCTCATGCCTTAAATGAAGCTTCTTAGGCTGAAGCACCATCAACAACACCTACAACTCAAGAAGCTTCTTAAGATACGATGTTGAATGCATCTTCAAACCACCACATATAACCCTTGTGGGGTATCTCTAGCAAATGTAGAGGGATACATATACCATGATTAGGCTACATTGAATTCCTTTAACAAGATGATCATGATCATGACTAATATCGTCATCATCATCCTCATCATCATCGTCATCATCATCATCGCAATTGTCGTCACCATCATCACTATCACCATCATCATCACCATCATAATCTTCATCATCAACATCATATTCATCATCATCATCATCATCATCATCGTCGTCGTCGTCGTCTTCGTCGTCTTCATCATCATCATCATCATCAATGTCTTTGTCATCATATTCATCATCAACATCATCATCATCATCATCATCATCATCGACATCATCTTCATCATCATCATTCATCATCATCATTCATCATTATCATTGATGATGATGATGATGAAGAAGAAGAAGAAGATGACGATGATGATGGTGGTGGATGATGATGAATATGATGATGATAACGATGGAAAATATGATCATCATCATAATCCTCATCCTCATCATCATAATCATCTCCGTCATCACCATCATCATCATCCTCATCATCCTCATCATCCTCATCACCCTCGTCATCATCATCATGATAATGATGAATGATGATGATGAAGATGATGTCGATTATGATGAAGAAGAAGATGATGATGATGATGATGATGGTGGTGATGGTGGATGATGATGAAGATGAGTACGAAGATGAAGATGATGATGATAATGATAAAAAATATGATCATCATCATAATCCTCATCCACATCGTCATCACCCTCTTTCTCATCATCCTCATCATCCTCATCATCATCATCATCTTGGTCATGGTATTCATCATCAACATCATCATCGTCATCGTCATCACCCTCTTTCTCATCATCATCCTCATCATCCTCATCATCATCATCATCTTGGTCATCCTCTTCATCATCAACATCATCATCATCATCATCATCATCATCATCATAATCTTCATAATCATTATCTTCATCAACATCATCATCATATTCGTCATCATCAACATGATTCATCATCATCATCATCATCATCGTCATCATCTTCATCATCATCATCCATCATTGATGATGATGATGATGATGAATATGATGATGATGGTGGTGGATGATGATGAAGATGAGTACGAAGATGATGATTATGATGATGACGATGACAATTATGGTCATCATCATCAGCCTCATCCTCCTCCTCCTCCTCCTCCTCCTCCTCCTCCTCCTCCTCCTCCTCCTCATCATCATCGTCATTCTCATCATCCTTGTCATCATGATCATCATCATCATCGTCATCGTCATCACCCTCTTGCTCATCATCATCCTCATCCTCATCCTCATCCTCATCATCATCATCATCTTGGTCATCATCTTAGTCATCAACATCTTCGTCATCAACATCTTCATCATCATCATCCTCATCATCATCATCTTCATCATCATCTTCATCATCATCATCAGCATGATTCATCATCATCATCATCATCATCATCAGCATGATTCATCATCATCATCATCATCATCAACATCTTTGTAATCATATTCATCATCATCTTCATCATCATCATCATCATCATCATCATCTTCATCATCATTGTCATCATCTTCATCATCATCATCCATCATTGGTGATGATGATGATGACGAAGATGATGATGATGATGAAGATGGTGGATGATGATGAAGATGAGTACGAAGATGAAGATGATGATGATGACAATGACTAATATCATCATCATCCTCATCCTCATCATCATCATCATCCTCATCCTCATCATCATAATCATCTTCATCATCATCATCATCGTCATCATCACAATCATGTTCATCATCATCATCACCATCCTCATCATCCTCATCACCATCTTCCTCCTCCTCCTCCTCATCATCATTGTCATCGTCATCACCCTCATCTTCCTCCTCCTTCTCCTCATCAGCATCCTCCTCATCATCATCATCAACATCATCATCATCCTCATCATCGTTGTCACCACCATCATCATCATCATCATCATCATCATCATCATATATGTCATCATCATCATGAACATCATCATATTTGTCATCATCGTCATGAACATCATCATCATAATAATCCTCATCATCATCCTCATCATAATTATCTTCTTCATCATCGTCATCATCATCAACATCTTTGTCATCATCTTCATCATCAACATCATCATCATCATCATCATCATCATCATCATCATCATCATCATCATTGATAATGAAGATGATGACGAAGATGATAATGAAGATGATGATGAAGATGATGATGATGATGACGAAGATGATGATGATGATGATGATGATGATGATGATGATGATGATGTTGATGATTAAGATGAGTACGAAGATGAAGATGATGATGATGATGATGATGAATATGATCATCATCATCATCCTCATCATCATCTTTTTCATCATCAGCATCATCATCATCATCCTCATCATTGTCATCATCCTCATCATCATCATCATCTTCTTCATCATCAACATCATTATCACCCACTTCCTCATCATCATCCTCATCTTCATCCTCATCATCATCATCATCTTGGTCATCATTGTCATCATCATTTTCATCATCAACATCATCATCATCGTCATCATCATCATCATCATCAAGAAGGGGGAATTAAGGTTTGACCTAGAGTGATCCATTTTAATCATTCCTAGAGTTATGTTGTTGATGAACCAAAATTAAGCACTCCAACTAACTATGGGCCAAATCACAAGGTTGGATCCCAAGAAAAAACCTAGTAAGTAGGAGGGTTCCCGAAAGGGTCTAGTAGAGTCAAACTAATGAGTAAAGTTATAATATTGAAGAGGAGGCAATATCAAACCCTGCTTAAGCACTAGACCTCACATGGAATTCATGCATATAGGGTAAGGCAAAGTGACCAATAGATATTTATCTAGCACATAACAATCTTTGTATGAAGAGAGAAAAATATCAATGTTAATAATGGGTAGGTCATGTATATCAAGGAAATGGAAATAGGAAACACCCTAGTACCTCTATGTAGGTAGGTGTATGTGAATACTAATAAATGCATACACTACAATCACTCTTATGCCTATGTTTTCATTCATTCAATGGGAATTTTGTATGGATGCATATGTGCTTGAGCTATGGTTTGGTCTGGTTTTACTAAATAGCGCATATGCTCTATTAGTACGTACGGGCTATTTATGCGTGCGTGCATTTAAAATAATGCGCACACACCATTTAAATTTTTAAGTTTTGGCAGGCAGTTCCTTTCCCACAACGTGGTGGATGACTTGGCTGCTATGGTTTTAGGTTCTGGTTGCGAAACCAAGTGGCTTGGACTGTGTTATAAAAAAATACATATTATTCTATAACTTCTTCTGTTTCGAGCATGATTTTGCGTATGCTACACTTGTCCACTGCTAATGAAATTGCACACACCTGTAGAACTATGTGTACGGATTCCGAATATGTAATTTTTTTATTAAATCTATTATTTGTTTCTATTTTTTAATTAATTTTAATTGCACTAACTTCAATGTTACACAAAAAGTAGGTTATTTCTTTCATCTATTACTTTTGATTGGCTCACCGATTTTGAAAACGGAAAAGAACCCGCACAAGTACACACAAAAACCTACATCCTAAAACAAAAACAAAGTTCATTGATTATGATAAGACCATGATGTTAGGGACTAACACTCGGCCTAGTCATTTTAGGGCTTGGCTGACTTCCTTAATTAATTTTTTTTTAAACTAACATAAATAAATATGGAAAAATAGCGTTTCACTAGAATGACCTGTTATATACGATTGTATATAAAAAATTTCACAAAATTCCACGATTTGCATACCAAACTAGGGGACTAACGGAAACATATTCATTATGTTTTCTTAAAAAAATAACCTACCAACCTTAGGAGAACCCCAATTTTTGGGATTTATACTTAATTTCCATAAATAATATTTAGATATTCCGGAAGGTAATCCGATTGTCTACGTTTCATCTTCTTGCGCCATATTCCAAAAAGATGTGTAGGTGGCTCTAATATTTCTTTTTGACATTCATATTTCTATTTTTCCAGGAGTCCATTGCGACTAACGCATCATGAGTGGCCAGCATTAGATTGCACCAACCCTATTTAAAAAATAGATATTTGGAATTTGTACAGAGATAACTATAAGTGTGTGCAGTTTCATTGGTAGTGGACAAGTGGACTGGAGCATATATAGATTCGAGGTTGAACAACATGAAGTTACAAAACATGATGTGTTTTTCTATAATGCAATCCAAGACACAAGGTTCGACAATCCTAATGTAGAACCACATTTTCCAAGTCATTACACACAGTATGGAAAAAGGTAAGTGCGCTAAAAAAATTACATTTTTAGCGCACGCACTAAAAGTGCACATGCACTATTAGCGTGCACACACTATTAGCACACATACACTTTAAGTGCGCACACACTATTAGTGCACGTGCACTGATGTTACATATTTGTTTCACCCTCCTTCTAGCAATAAATCCCTTTCTCAATATAATCCCATGCCCCCTCCCTCTTTATAAACCCACCACCCTCTCTCTCTCAACCACCCATCTATCCCCTTACCATAAAGCATAAGCCCTTGAATAAAAACATATACCATGAATACCAAGCACCCCATCTCTCTATTATCCTAATCCCTAACCCCCTCCTTTCTCTAATTATCTAGCCTCCTACCACTAACCTTGACCCATCTCACTTAGTCCTACCACTAACCATCACCCCTCATCTCTCTTTGTATCACTCTCTCTAAACCCCCAACCCTTAATCTCTCTCTCTATCTCCTTCCCCAAACCCCCACTCTTCACCCTCATACCCTCACTTCCTCTCTCTTTCTCTCTCTCTCTCTCTCTCACCTACCACTAACCATCTGTCCATCCCTCTCACTCTATCTATATCCCTCCTCACCTACTCCCCCACTGCCCTTAACCTCCCACTCTCTCTCTTCCTTTTGATCTCTCATCTACTCCTATCACTAACCACCTCCTCTGTCTCACTCTCTCTAAACCCCTAACCCCTAGTCTCTCTCTCTAAACCCATAACACTTATTTTCTCTCTTTAAACCACTAACCACCTCCCCATCTCTCTCTCTCTCTAAACACCTAACCCTCTCTCTTTTTCTCAATATTTATCTTTCTCTCTCTCTCTCTCTCTCTCTCTCTCTCTCTAACCCAGGATCTCCCTCTCTCTATATCTCTCTAAATCCATAACCCCAACCCTCTCTCTCTAAGCCCCCTAAACCCCAATCTCTCTCTCTCTCTGTCTCTCTCTCTCTCTCTATATATATATAACCACCAATCTCTCTCTCTCAATAAACCCTAAACCCTCTCTCTCTAAACTCCTAAACCCCAATATATCTCTCTCTTTAAATCCCTAACCTCCAATCTCTTCTCTCTCTCTCTCTCTAAACCCCTAAACCTCAATATATCTCTCTTTATAAATACCTAAGCTCTCTCTCTCTCTCTCTCTCTCTCTCTCTCTCTCCCTAACCCACAATCTCCCTCTCTCTAGATATCTCTAAACCCCTACCCCCCAACCTTTCTCTATCTCTCAACCCATAAGCCGCAATCTCTCTCTCTCTAAACCCCTAACCCTCTTTCTCTTTCTCAATATTTCTCTCTCTCTATCTCCCTAACCCATAATCTCCCTCTCTCTAGATCTCTCTAAACCCCTAACCCCCAAATTCTTTCTCTCTCTCTCTCTCTCTCTCTCTCTATCTCCTTAACCCACAATCTCCCTCTCTCTAGATCTCTCTAAACCTCTAACCCCCAACCTTTTTCTCTCTCTCTCTCTCTCTCTCTCTCTAAAACCCTAACCCTCTCTCTCTTTCTCAATATTTCTCTCTATATATCTCCCTAACCCATAATATGCCACTCTTTAGATATCTCTAAACCCCTAACCCTCTCTCTCTTTATCAATCCTTCTCTCTCTCAACCCCTAAGCCACAGTCTCTCTCCACTAGTACAAAATGAGAGATAAGTGATCAGGAGACCAAAAAATTTGGTCACCATAACTTTTTCAAGGGATAAATGACCAAAATTAAGAAATTTTAAGTGAACTGACTAAAAATGACCAAGATAAATGACCAATTTGGTCACGGGATAAGAACTAAACTAAAAATGACCAAGATAAATGACCAATTTGGTCACAAGATAAGAACTAAACTAAAAATGACCACATAACAATTGGTCATTTATGTGGTCATTTTTAGTTGTGTCATTCCAACAGTGGAAAATCATAACTTTGATAATGAATTTGTACAATTTACTAAATTTTAACACCGCAGATGGATTTGGAGACCCTTAAGGGTCTTCGAATCCATCTGCGGTGTTAAAGGGTCTCCGAATCCATCTGCGGTGTTAAAATTTAGTAAATTGTAACATTAATAGTATAAAATTGGATTATTTTTCAATACATGTCTTCTAAGGGATCATTTCTTTGAGGCCATCGATATAAAGTTTCTTGGGCATACATACATAGATTTTAGACCAAGGCTAAGAGCATTTGTGACATTTGGGGATTTTAGACAAGGATAAGAGCATTTGTGACATTTGGGGATTTTAAACAAGGATAAGAGCATTTGTGACATTTGGGCTTATAGGGGGTGTTATGAAATGTTGGTCAACTCTTTGGGATATGGAAAGTATGAACTTACTAAAAGTTCCTTTGGGATGTGTGGTGATCCACCTTACCTGCCATGTATGTGTTCATCCTTCTAAGTGTTGAAGGGCTGTATTTAACTTATCTTTTTTATTATGTGCCTCAGACACCTAAAGCCTAGTTCGATTTTTCTTTGAAGCCACATATACACTTCAACTTCACCTCTAAAACCATATTATGAAATATTCATTTAAATGTTATAGGAGATCTTAGGATTGTCATTTCTTTCCAGAGACTTTCTAGGTGATATTATTATCCCCCAAAACATCTAAGATGATGAATAAACTTCATTCCATGAAAGGGTTTTGACCCGAATATATATTAAAGGAGAAATATATATATATATATATATAACATTTTACTTTTAACTTTTATAACTAATTTTACAATGCACAATAAATTTTATTTTTATATAAAACTAATTGTACAATACATATTACATTTTAAAAGATTTCTTATATTATTTTCATTCTATAATGCACATTAAATCTTAAAAAATTATTTAATTATATAAAAATTAATTATGTTCTCACTATATTTTTTATTTTAATTCTATAACACATTTTACATTTTAAAAATTAATAAAAAAATAAAATTTATTATATATATATATATATGCCATGTTCTCCCCTCTCATCACACACTCTCCTCACATAGTATTTTGACGATCCCAGGGCCATTACTGGGTGCTTGGTTATGAATTCAATCTTGGAAATATTGCGGACAATCGGATTGATATGGTGAAGTGTTGAATTTTTTTTACAGCCCAGACAAGTCCTCTGTCTGTCCCACCTGCTACTTCCTTTCCTCACTCGCATATGAAAATAACCTAGGTGCTAGTGAAAAAGTCGATCACAACATTGTATGGCAGCTAGGGCATGCAAAATGAATACATGAATTTCAGGCTGGGAACTAACTCTGTAACATCCCCTCCTATCATACCAGCATGATGGAGAGGATCGCGACACGAAATCCAGGCATCTAGCCCCATGAGCTTTTAAATAAGCAAAAACATAATATAAAAGAACATATTAGATGTATAATTATAAGAAAAACACAACGAAAATAATTTCAGTAACATATCCATCATACATTCACGATATTCATCAAATAAATAATTGCAAAGTTAACACAAGAGAATACTTATCTTATAACAAAGTAGTCCCAAGCAACTGGCTATGCAACTGCAACGTTCCACCCAACCATAGGCCAGTTGTGCGTATCAACCTCTTGATACAACTGCCACCCCCGAGCTGGGCATGATTTCTACAAGGAATGAGGGAACAACAGACTCACACATAGCCAAGCATACACCAAGATGAGCCAAGCCAATATACAATTGGGTTTAACAAGCTGCTAGGAAATGGAAAGGAAGAGTGGCTAAGCTAGTGAGCTCAAGCACAGAGCCAGGGGTAACCTTACAAGATCTATCTAGCTTGGCACCCACAATACCTACACACCCAGCACAAGGAAGTATTATTTTCACTACTGTACAGTCCCTCAAGCCATACCTTCCCCATCTAGTGCTCCTAGGGTGCACATAGAAGAGTAGCCAAATCCCTCTTGATCTTCTTGAGAGGTTATCTCCCCCACTACGTTTATCAAGCCCTCTCTGTCCACTACCACTCCAATCTCTTTCTCACAGAATAAAACCAAAACAAGGATGCACATAATAGCAGAAGTATAAGTGATGGGCATGAAGAAATGTTTTTATAGTGAGTTTCCCAAAGATGGGGTTTCTACCAGCCAGAAAAACGTGGGAAGACCCAAAAACGAAATGGCGATTGGGGATTCAACCCTGGAGAGAAAAAACCATTTTCAGAAAAATTCCCCTGGACATTTTGGGGAAAAAACGACCTCTATAAACCCCCAAAACGTGACTCCCTTTCTCCTAGCTGTTGTGCAATAGAAAAACGAGCTCCCAGCTTATGGAAAATGCAGGAAATTGGTGAAAAATGTGATGAGGAAAGACCAAGTAGTTCAAACTGCATGAGAGAGGAAAGACTATGGGTTCAGAAAGGCTATGGGCACCATTTCGTGGGTGTTTTCTTGCCCAAGAAGCAAAAATACAAATTCCCAGGTTGATGGCTTGCCCATACACAAAATTGGCTGCCATACCTCTTCATTCCCAAGGCATTAACTACCTCAACCCATTTCTGGAAGAATTAAATGATTGGGTCCATAACCCAAAATGGTAGTTGGTAGTTTATGGGTTTTCTCATTGACACATGGATTAACACCATTGGCTCAAGGGTTTGAATAATTTCCCTCCCTATTCCTTGTAGAATCATGCCCCCATCTCTTTGTTGCATTGCATAGCTAGTTGTGGGTATTTTCATTAAAATTCGTATTTACATGATGTCTTATTTACATTGTGCCCATCTAGCACAAGAACCATAAGCATCTATTTTTAATTGCCGATACATAAAACGCTAAATCAATGGTGGGGCCTTGGCCTTGAGCTCCTCACCATGATTAAATTACAATATTTACATCATTTACGATTTAATGCAAAGGGGGTCAAAATAGGGACATTACAAGCTCCATGTATCTAACCATCGCTAGATATTTTGGAAACTCCCTGTGAAATACGAAAAAAAAAAAGAAAATTCTTAGTGCTCTTTCAACTCGGAAAAATAACTCTTAACATTTACTTCATAGTTGGTTTTCGAAACCTTTTCTAGAAGAATTTTCTTTAACAACATAACACTAACAATCACATAGGTTTCTTTCTACTGGCAGGTGGATAGCATTAGTTGAATTATTGCTTACTTAGCTTTGGATAACACATGCTTATATGTTTGTTATGACAGGGCGTCCTAAGAAAAATATGACCATAAACTTTAGACATGTGAAAGTTTCTAGCATGACTTTTATGAAGTACCTTTCTTTCGTAAAATCTATAACATAGAAATTATTAAAGAATTTGATGTCTCGTGCAAGTCAAACTCTTTTCTCCCAGGAGTATTATGTGACACTATAGTCTACCCCATGACAAAAACATACAACTTATTACCAACAAGGAATTTTGATCCAGGTGGATATTGGCGGCCACCCACCTTTCCAACTGGCTCAAAACAGTTTTCTGGCAATTTTGGTATTGTAATATTTTTAGCAGTTTTTCAGATCCTAAACTTCCGGGGCCATTTTGAGGCCCTAAATGACCTTTTTTGGAAATTTGGGGGTCCAAATGGTTTCCTTCAACATGCATTTGGCCCCAGTTGAAAGGTGTAAATCTCGGATAGACCTTTCCAACGGGCTACCGAGCGCCCCAAACGGAGATCGTATGCAAAAGTTACGACCCCGAGAAGCTGATGTACGAACTTACCCAAACGTGGCCCACATGACTTTTAGCACTTCATCTCCTAGGGTTAGGTTTTTGGATGTCTAGGGTTTTTGACATTCCTGTTTATTGTAAAAGGATTTGAGAGCCTCATTGTAACCATCTTCTTGTGAAATGAGCACAACCGTCACATCTCTTCTCAGAGATAAGCCGCCACCATTCCAGCAAGCTTGTTTTCCGCTGCATTTTATAGTTCTAGCTTATTTCCTTATTGAATAGAAAACTAGTTTTACTGTATCTCTGTTATTTTGTGTTAAGCATTTGATAATAATCTGTATTCATTTCGTTCTGCTCATAAAATTCGGATCAGTGGTATCAAATCGGTCTGCTCCTTGTCGTCTTAACGCATGTCCCCAACGAG
This sequence comes from Larix kaempferi, assembly GCA_027924585.1. Classification (NCBI taxonomy): domain Eukaryota; kingdom Viridiplantae; phylum Streptophyta; class Pinopsida; order Pinales; family Pinaceae; genus Larix; species Larix kaempferi. The sequence continues at coordinate 20,024,157 of BSBM01001402.1, read as the reverse complement.
GTCAGGGTACAAAGAATTGGGTCTCGAGCTTGTTTCTCTTGAGGACAAAAGCTCTCGCATGCCCAAGTGACCTCTCATGGCAAGAGAAAAGAAATATGATGGGACAAGAGATCCTATCAAAATGTTGCTTGAGGAAGCCCTCATGCAGCAGAGGAACGAGATGATGGACAATTTTGCGCAAATACTTCGGCGACTACCAACAAGCGATGCATCTTCCTCGAGCGGAGGCGCCGCCCCCTTCGAGGTACAAATCAACTTCGATATCCCTATATTTGAAGGACAGATAGACGCAGATGCTGTAGATAAGTGGTTGAATCTACTAGAAGGGTATTTCTTTGTCCATAACTTTTCGAATAAATAAAATATTACTTTTGCGCTCCTCAAAGCCATTCCCCATGTCAAAGATTGGTGGGAAACATTCTACGAGCAAAAGGACACAGAAGAAGCCTCATTATTTTCAGTCATAGCCACCTGGAAATCCTTCAGGGATGGTATTAAGGAACAATACTACCCTGTTGGAAGTTATGACGACTTGTATACCAAATGGACCACACTGCGACAAGCAAGAGACCAAGCAGTGCCAGAGTTCACAAATATCTTCCATACCTTGCGCACCAAGCTGGGTATCAAAGATTCAGAGCAACATCTGGTGCTCAAGTATCGCAGTGGTTTGCATAGATACACCCAGACTAAAATGGAGTTTCTGGACATCTCTTCCTTGGGCGTGGCCTACCGATATGCCGTCAAAATCGAGCAGAAGCTCAAACAAAAGACGCGGCAATTTGGGCCTGGGAACCCTTCACAGCAAAAGACAGGAAAGGGCTGCCCCAACCCACAGAATAAAGGACAGAGAAAGGATGGATAGTATCAGGACAACCAGTCCAAGCGGTAAGCAAAGAAGGACACCGGAAAAACAAAGAAAGATACCAGGAAGTGGTGCGACTTCCATAAGAGCCCTTGGCATAACACTGCTGATTGCCGCTCAAAGCAGTCGCTGGCGGCTGAAGTGAAAGCATCTGAATCAGATGCGGGTTCTAAATCTGAGTCTGAACCAAAAAGGGGAAGACGGATCATTGACGCAGAACCCAATGCCACCATTGCTACCACCAAGCTCTAGCCTGATGAACCAGACGAGCCAGAAGAAGGAGAACGCCTCTTCCATTCACAGATGTGGGTAAAAGGAACCCTGCTACAGTTCATCCTTGATAGTGGTAGCCAGAAGAATCTCATCTCAGCAGAGGTCGTCAAGCGCTTGGCCCTGCCGACAATGCCGCACCCACAACCCTACACTATTGGATGGCTCTGCAAAGGAAGCGATCTCCGCGTTAGCCAACAGTGTCGACTGCCATACGACATCAAGCCCTTCAAGGACGAGGTATTGTGTGATGTTGCTCCCCTCAAAGTTTCAGATGTTCTTTTGGGCCAACCTTATTTATGGAAACGTCATGCTGTATACGAGTCTAGGCCTCGTAGTGTTATTATTTATTTGAATAGGAAATTGTACAGGATACCCGAGGAAATCCCTCCTAGTGCTATTTCCTTGATCTCTACCAAGCAATGCAGGAACGTCATCTTTCAGACCGGGAAATTTGACTTCTTTGTGATTTTCTCTCAGAGTGAAAGAAAGATCGCAGCCACATCTCGGGCCTCCATGACCGATCTATCCACACAACAGAAGCAAGTGGGTAAGGTGGTGGAAGGATACTCAGATATCTTCTCCTCTCCAACTGGGGTACCTCTGCACTGCCAGGTCAAGCATACCATTGATCTGACCCAGGGCGCACCACTACCGAATGGGCCAGTCTATCACCACTCTCTATTGGAAAACGAGGAGATCAAGAGGCAAATCGAAGAATTGCTCCACAAGGGGCATATCCGTCAAAGTTCATCACCTTGTGGGATCCCAATCATGCTGGTGCAGAAGAAAGATGGGACCTCGCGACTATGCATTGATTACTGGGCCCTGAATAAAATCACAGTCTGTAACTGGTACCTGATTCCTCGAATCGATGACCTCCTTGATCAGCTCACGGGGGCCAAATACTTCAGTAAGATTGATCTAAAGTCTGGCTACCACCAGGGCCCAATAGAACAGACAGATGTATGGAAGACTGCCTTCAAGTCAAAACAAGGTCTTTTTGAATGGTTGGTCATGCCTTTTGGTTTTACAAATGCTCGAACAACTTTTATGAGGATGATGGACGATATCCTACGACCTTTCACCAACAACTTTGTAGTGGTGTATCTGGAAGACATCCTCATCTACAGCAAGACTTGGGAGGAACACTTGCAGCATATTCAGCAGGTTCTGCACACCCTGCGGAAGCACAAACTATATGCAAACTTGGAAAAATGCTCCTTCGGCATGGACAGGGTCCATTACTTAGGCTACATCGTTGAACGACATGGTGTGCATGTGGATCTAGCCAAGATCTAGGTCATCTATGACTAGCCAGCCCCAACCACACTCACTGAAATTTGGAGCTTCTTGGGCCTCGCCAATTTCTATCGCCGGTTCATGCTGGGATTCTCTCATATCGCATGGACCCTCAACCAAGTGACCAGTGGTGGGGGTAAGGCAAAATTTGTGTGGGTCCTGTCCCAACAACAAGCCTTCAATGACTTGAAGAAGCATTTGTGCTCATCGTCGGTACTCTCATTACCGATCCTGCAACATCCCTTTGAGATCGAGACAAATGCTTCAGATTATGCTGTGGGCACTGTTCTCACTCAACACGGCCACCCCATGGCATATCATAGTGAGACACTATCAGATGCTGTCCACAAGTACCCTACCTATGACAAAGAAATGTATTCCATTGTACAAGCCCGCCGCTAGTCGAGACATTACATTCTTGGGAAGGAGACAGTCATCCACATTGATCACAAGCCACTATAGTTCATGCAAACCCAAGGAAAGTTGCAGAATGACCGCCATCAGAAGTGGTCAACATATTTACAGCAGTTCCACCTCAACATCAAATATAAAACAAGGAGTACCAACCGAGCTGCTGACTGCCTCATTCGACCTGTAGTCGCGGCACTTACCACGGTTCCACCACAACATCAAATATAAAAAAGGGAGTACCAACCGAGTTGTTGACTGCCTCAGTCGACCTTTAGTTGCGGCACTTACCATGGTGCTAGAATATTGTGGCCACGAGACCTCCGGATGGCCCCACCTCTACGAGATAGACCTTGACTTCTCCACCACCTATCAAATGTTGGGAACCAACTCAGTGGTTGCTAATTTCCATCTTCAGGACGGGTTGTTGTGTCATCTGGGCCATCTCTGCGTTCAATCAAGCGAGTGTGCAAAGCTGATTTGGGAAGCTCACTACAGTCGGGTGGTAGGACACTTTGGCATCGAAAAGACAGTGGCAGTGTTGCAAAAACATTTCTACTGTCTGAAACTTCGACAGGATGTCGGCAAGTATATCAGGTCCTACACCACTTGCGCTATTGCCAAACTGACCACTAAGAAACAAGGCCTATACACCCCTGTACCTACTCCTGACAGGCCGTGGGAATCGATTTCAATGGACTACATGTCGGGCCTCCCGTCCACCAAGAGGGGAAATGACTATCTTTTCGTGGTTGTTGATTGCTTTTCCAAGATGGCAATTCTAGCCGCTTGCAAGAAGAACATCATAGCAGAAGCCACTACCAAGCTCTTCTTTAAACGAGTATGGGTACATTTTGGAATCCCACAGACCGTCATCTCAGACCGTGACAGTCGGTTCCTCAGCTCATTCTGGTCAAGGCTCTGGTCACTATTGGATACCAAGCTCACAAAATCCACTGCCTTCCACCCCCAGACCGATGGACAAATGGAGGTCGTCAACCGGATGGTCGTACATATCCTGCGCATGTACAATTCAACACAACCCCGCACATGGGATGAGAGCCTCCCCTATGTCCAACATAGCTACAACCGAGCCCTGCATAGCTCAACTGGCCACAGCCCCTTTCAGGTGGGGTTGGGATTCCAACCATTGGGCCCCATGGATGTTGCACTTCCAATTGCGACCACTTCAGCCGACTCGTCCCTAGAAGCTGACAAAGCCATCGGTTTCATTGAACGGATCCAGCATATCCGCCAACAGGTTCAGGATATTCTACAGAAGTCTAATGCCAAGTACAAGAAGCGCTATGATCAACATCGGGTGCCACATAAGTTTCAGGTGGGCGACAAAGTTTGGTTGCATTTGCAGAAAGAACGCCTTACAGGGCCCCATCGAAAGCTTCGCCCAATGTGTTATGGGCCATACACCATCACCAAGGCGGTGGGTGACAATGCTTTTGAGCTCAACATTCCCCCCTTCCTTGGTCTGGATCCAGTCTTCAACATCGCTCTCCTTCGGCCATATTTCCCACCACTATTAGACACCTCAGAGATAGCAGAGAAGTTGACACCAACAGAGCTCAACCTTGACTGCCTACAACAATCATCCAGTGATCATATTGTAGACACATAAATCAAGGGCACTCAACATCAAAGGATCCATCTTTATCGAGTTGTCAAAGCAGGGCAGCTCCTGCACCAAGGCAAGTGGCTCACCCGAGGCCAAATTCAGCAGAAATTTCCTCATTTGATGGGGGAACTCAACGCAATAGAGACCATTGCTTCCTAAGGAGGGAGGATTGATCCAGGTGGATATTGGTGGCCACCCACCTTTCCAACTGGCTCAAAATAGCTTGATGGCAATTTTGTATTGTACTATTTTTAGCATTTTTTCGGGTCCTAAACTTCCGGGGCCATTTTGAGGCCCTAAACGACCTTTTTTGGAAATTTGGGTGGCCAAATGGTTGATTTTGGCATGCATTTGGCCCCATTCGAAAGGTGTAAATCTTGGATAGACCTTTCCAACGGGCTACCGAGCGCCCCAAATGGAGATTGTATGCAAAAGTTACGACCCCGGGAAGTTGATGTATGAACTTGCCCAAACGGGGCCCACATGACTTTTGGCACTTCATCTCCTAGGGTTAGGTTTTTTGATGTCTAGGGTTTTTGACATTCCTGTTTATTTTAAAATGCTTTGAGAGCCTGATTGTAACGATCTTCTTGCAAAATGAGCGCAGCCGTCACATATCTTCTCAGAGATAAGCCGCCACCATTCGAGCAAGCTTGTTTTCCGCTGCATTTTACAGTTCTAGCTTATTTCGTTATTGAATAGAAAACCAGTTTTACTGTATCTCTTTTATTTTGTGTTAAGCATCTGATAATAATCTGTATTCATTTCGTTCTACTCATAAAATCTGGATCAGTGGTATCAGAGCGGTCTGCTCCTTGTCGTCTTAATGCATGTCCCCAACAAGGTCAGGGTACAAAGAATTGGGTCTTGAGCTTGTTTCTCTTGAGGACAAAAGCTCTCGCACGCCCAAGCGACCTCTCATGGCAGGACAAAAGAAAGATGACGGGACAGGAGATTCTATCAAAATGTTGCTTGAGGAAGCCCTCATGCAGCAGAGGAACGAGATGATGGATAATTTCGCACAAATACTTCGGCGACTACCAACAAGCGACACATCTTCCTCGAGCATAGGTGCCGCCCCCTTCAAGCTACAAATCAACTTCAATATCCCTATATTTGAAGGACAGATAGACGCAGATGCTGTAGATAAGTGGTTGATTCTACTAGAAGGGTATTTTTCTATCCATAACTTTTGGAATAAAGAAAAGATTACTTTTGCGCTCCTCAAAGCCGTTCCCCATGTCAAAGATTGGTGGGAAACATTTTGTGAGCAAAAGGACACAGAAGAAGCCTCATTATTTTCAGTCACGACCACCTGGGAATCCTTCAGGGATGCTATTAAGGAACAATACTACCCTGTTGGAAGTTATGACGACTTGTATACCAAATGGACCACATTGCGATAAGAAAGAGACCAAGCAGTGCCAGAGTTCACAAATATCTTCCATATCTTGCGCACCAAGCTGGGTATCAAAGATTCAGAGCGACATCTGGTGCTCAAGTATCGCGGTGGTTTGCATAAATACATCCAGATTGAAATGGAATTTCTGGACATCTCTTCCTTGTGCGCGGCCTACCGATATGCCATCAAAATCGAGCAGAAGCTCAAACAAAAGACGCAACAATTTGGGCCTAGGAACCCTTTACAGCAAAAGACAGGAAAGGGCGGCCCCAACCCATAGAATAAAGGACAGAGCAAGGATGGACAATATCAAGACACCCAGTCCAAGCTGCAAGCAAGGAAGGACACTGGAAAAACAAAGAAAGATACCGGGAAGTCGTGCGACTTCCATAAGATCCCTTGGCATAACACTGCTGATTGCCGCTCAAAGTAGTCGCTGGTGGCTGAAGTGAAAGCAGCTGAATCAGATGCGGGTTCTGAGTCCGAGTCCGAACTAGAAAGGGAAAGATGGATCATTGACACAGAACCCAATGCCACCATTTCTACCAGCAAGCTCCATCCTAATGAACAAGATGAGCCAGAAGAAGGAGAATGCCTCTTCTATTCACAGATGTGGGTAAAAGGCACTCCACTGCACTTCATCATTGATAGCGGTATCCAGAAGAATCTCATCTCAGCAGAGGTTGTCAAGCACTTGGCCCTACCGACAACGCCGCACCCACAACCCTACACCATTGGATGGCTCCGCAAAAGAAGCGATCTCCACATCAGCCAATAGTGCCGACTAGCATACGGGATCAAGCCCTTCAAGGACGAGGTATTGTGTGATGTTGCTCCTCTCGAAGTTTCAGATGTTCTTTTGGGCCAACGTTATTTATGGAAACGTCATGCTGTATATGAGTCTAGGCCTCGTAGTGTTATTATTTCTTTTAACAGGAAATTGTAAAGGATACCCGAGGCAATCCCTCCTAGTGCTATTTCCTTGATCTCTGCCAAGTAATGCAGGAAGGTCATCTCTCAGATCGAGAAATTTGTCTTCTTCATGATTTTCTCTCAGATCGAGAAATTTGTCTTCTTCGTGATTTTCTCTCAGATCGAGAAATTTGTCTTCTTCGTGATTTTCTCTCATAGTGAAAGAAAGATCGCAGGCATATCTCGGGCCTCCATGACCGATCTATCCACACAAGAGAAGCAAGTGGATAAGGTGGTGGAAGGATACTCAAATATCTTCTCCTCTCCGACCGGGGTACCTCTGCACTGCCAGGTCAAGCATCCCATCGATATGACCCCAGGCGCACCGCTACCCAATGGGCCAGTCTATTGCCGCCTTTCTGTTGGAAAACGAGGAGATCAAAAGGCAGATCCAAGAATTGCTCCTCAAGGGGCACATACGTCCCAATTCATCACCTTGTGGGAGCCAAATCGTGCTGGTGCAGAAGAAAGATGGGACCTGGCGGCTCTGCATTGATTACCGGGCCCTGAATAAAATCATAGTCCGTAACCGGTACCCGATTCCCCGAATCAATGACCTCCTTGATCACCTCATGGGAGCCAAATACTTCAATAAGATTGATCTGAAGTCTGGCTACCACAAGGTCCCAATAGAACAGACAGATGTATGGAAGACTGCCTTCAAGTCAAAAGAAGGTATTTTTGAATCGCTAGTCATGCCTTTTGGTTTGACAAATGCTCCAACAAATTTTATGAGGATGATGGACAATATCCTAGGACCTTTCACCAACAATTTTACAGTGGTGTATCTGGATGACATCCTCATCTACAACAAGACTTGGGAGGAACACTTGCAGCATATTCACCAGGTTCTACACACCCTGCGAAAGCAAAAACTATATGCAAACTTGGAAAAATGCTCCTTCGGCATGGACAGGGTCCATTACTTAGGCTACATCGTTGATCGACATGGTGTGCATGTGGATCCAGCCAAGATCCAGGTCGTCCGTTACTGGCCAGCCCCAACCACACTCACTAAACTTCGGAGCTTCTTGGGCCTCGCCAATTTCTATCGCCGGTTCGTGCTGGGATTCTCTCATATCGCATGGGCCCTCAACCAAGTGACCAGTGGTGGGGGTAAGGCACAATTTGTGTGGGTCCTGTCCCAACAACAAGCCTTCGATGACTTGAAGAAGCATTTGTGCTCATCACCGGTACTCTCATTACCGATCCTGCAACATCCTTTTGAGCTCAAGACAGATGCTTCAGATTATGCTGTGGGCGCCGTTCTCACTCAACACGGCCACCCCATGGCATATCATAGTGAGACACTATCAGATGTTGTCCGCAAGTACCCTAACTACGACAAAGAAATGTACTCCATTTTACAAGCCTGCCGCTAGTGGAGACATTACATTCTTGGGAAGGAGACAGTCATCCACACTGATCACAAGCCACTACAGTTCATGCAGACCCAAGGAAAGTTGCAGAATGACTGCTATTAGATGTGGTCAACATATTTACAGCAGTTCCACCTCAACATCAAATATAAAATAGGGAGTACCAAACGAGTTGCTAACTGCCTCAGTCGACCTCCAATTGTGGCACTTACCATGGTGCTAGACTCTTGCGGCCACGAGACCTCCGAATGGCCCCACCTCTACAAGATAGACCTAGACTTCTCCACCACGTATAAAATGTTGGGCACCAACTCAGTGATTGCTAATTTCCATCTTCAGGACGGGTTGTTGTGTCATCTAGGCCATCTCTATGTTCCATCAAGCGAGCGCGCAAAGCTGATTTGGGAAGCTTACTACAGTCGGGTGGCAGGACACTTTCGCGTCGAAAAGACAGTGGGAGTGTTGCAGAAACATTTCTACTGGCCGAAACTTTGACAGGATGTCGGCAAGTATATCAGGTCCTGCACCACTTGCGCTATTGCCAAACCGACCACTAAGAAACAAGGCCTATGCACCCCTCTACCTACGCTTGACAGGCCGTGGGAATCCATCTCAATGGACTACATGTTGGGCCTCCCATCCACCAAGAGGGGAAACGACTGTGTTTTCGTCGTTGTTGATTGCTTTTCCAAGATGGCAATTCTAGCCGCTTGCAAGAAGAACATCACAGCAGAATCCAATGCCAAGCTCTTCTTTAAACGAGTATGGGTACATTTTGGGATCCCACAGATCATTATCTCAGACCCTGACAGTTGGTTCCTCAGCTCATTCTGGTCAAGCCTCTGGTCACTGCTGGATACCAAGCTCACCAAATCCACTTCCTTCCACCCCTAGACCGATGGAAAAACAGAGGTCCTCAACCGGATGGTCGTACATATCCTACACATGTACAATTCAACACAACCCCACACATGGGATGAGAGCCTCCCCTATGTCCAACATAACTACAATCGAGCCCTGCATAGCTCAACTAGCCACAGCACCTTTCAGGTGGGGTTGGGATTCCAACCATTGGGCCCCATGGATGTTGCACTTCCCCTTGCGACCACTTCGGCCGACTCGTCCCCAAAAACTGACAAAGCCACCCAGTTCATTGAACTGATCCAGCATATCCACAAACAGGTTCAGGATATTCTACAGAATTCTAATGCCAAGTACAAGCAGCGCCATGATCAACATTGGGTGCCACATAAGTTTCAGGTGGGCGACAAAGTTTGGTTGCATTTGCAGAAAGAACGCCTTACATTGCCCCATTGAAAGCATCGCCCACTCCTTTATGGGTCGTACACCATCACCAAGGCGGTGGGTGACAATGCTTTTGAGCTCAACATTCCCCCCTTCCTTGGTCTAGATCCAGTCTTCAACGTGGCTCTCCTTCGGCCATATTTCCCACCACTATTAGACACTTCAGAGATAGCAGAGAAGTTGACACCAATAGAGCTCAACCCTGACTACCTACAACAAGCATCCAGTGATCATATTGCATACACACAGATCAAGGGCACTCGACATCAAAGGATCCATCTTTATCGATTTTTCAAAGCAGGGCAGCTCCTGCACCAAGGCAAGTGGCTCAACCGAGGCCAAATTCAGCAGAAATTTCCTCATCTGATGGGGGAACTCAATGCAATGGAGACCATTGCTTCCTAAGGAGGGAGGATTGATCCAGGTGGATATTGGTGGCCACCCACCTTTCCATCTGGCTCAAAATATTTTATGGCAATTTTGGTATTGTACTATTTTTAGCAGTTTTTCGAGTCCTAAACTTTCGGGGCCATTTTGAGGCCCTAAACGACCTTTTTTGCAATTTTGGGGGCCAAATGGTTTCCTCCAGCATGCATTTCACCCCATTCAAATGGTGTAAATTGCAGAGAGACCTTTGCAATGGGCTACCGAGTGCCCCAAACATAGATCGTATGCAAAAGTTACGACCCCGGAAAGTTGATGTACGAACTTACCCAAATGGGGCCCACATGACTTTTGGCAATTCATCTCCTAGGGTTAGGTTTTTGGATGTCTAGGGTTTTTGACATTCCTGTTTATTGTAAAAGGCTTTGAGAGCCTCATTGTAACCATCTTCTTGAAAAATGACCGCATCCATCACATCTCTTCTCAGAGATAAGCCGCCACCATTCCAGCAAACTTGTTTTCCGCTGCATTTTACAGTTCTAGCTTATTTCCTTATTCAATAGAAAACCAGTTTTATTGTATCTCTATTATTTTGTGTTAAGCATCTGATAATAATCTGTATTCATTTCGTTATGCTCATAAAATCCGGATCAATTGTATCAGAGTGGTCTCCTCCTTGTCGTCTTAATGCATGTCCCCAACGAGGTCAGGGTACAAAGAATTGGGTCTCGAGCTTGTTTCTCTTAAGGACAAAAGCTCTCGCACGCCCAAGCGACCTCTCATGGTAGGAGAAAAGAAATATGACGGGACAGGAGATCCTATCAAAATGTTGCTTGAGGAAGCCCTGACGTAGTAGAGGAACGAGATGATGGATAATTTCACACAAATACTTCGGCGACTACCAACAAGCGACGCATCTTCCTCGAGCGGAGGCGTCGCCCCCTTCATGGTACAAATCAACTTCGATACCCTTATATTTGAAAGACAGATAGACGCAGATGCTATAGATAAGTGGTTGAATCTACTAGAAGGGTATTTTTCTATCCATAACTTTTCGAATAAAGAAAAGATTACTTTTGCGCTCCTCAAAGCCGTTCCCCATGTCAAAGATTGGTGGGAAACATTTTGCAAGCAAAAGGACACAGAAGAAGCCTCATTATTTTCAGTCACAGCCACCTGGGAATCCTTCAGGTATGCTATTAAGGAACAATAATACCCTGTTGGAAGTTATGACGACTTGTATACCAAATCGACCACACTGCGACAAGAAAGAGACCAAGCAGTGCCAGAGTTCACAAATATCTTCCATACCTTGCGCACCAAGCTGGTTATCAAATATTTAGAGCGACATCTGGTGCTCAAGTATCGTGGTGGTTTGCATAGATACATCCAGACTAAAATGGAATTTCTGGACATCTCTTCATTGGGCGCGGCCTACCGATATGCCGTCAAAATCGAGCAGAAGCTCAAACAAAAGACGCGGTAATTTGGGCCTGGGAACCCTTCACAGCAAAAAACAGGAAAGGGCAGCCCCAACCCACAGAATAAAGGATAGAGCAAGGATGGACAGTATCAGGACAACCAGTCCAAGCCGCAAGCAAAGAAGGACACCAGAAAAACAAAGAAAGATACCTGGAAGTGGTGCGACTTCCATAAGAGCCCTTGGGATAACATTGCTGATTGCCACTCAAAGCATTCACTGGTGGCCAAAGGGAAAGCATCTGAATTAGATGCGGGTTCTAACTCTGAGTCCGAACCAGAAAGGGGAAGATGGATCATTGACGCAGAACCCAATGCCACCATTGCTACACCAAGCTCCAGTCGGATGAACCAGACGAGCCAGATGAAGGAGAACGCCTCTTCCATTCACAGATGTGGGTAAAAGGCACCCCGCTGCACTTCATCATTGATAGAGGTAGCCAGAAGAATCACATCTCAGCAGAGGTCATCAAGTGCTTGGCCCCGCAGACAACGCCGCACCCACAACCCTACACCATTGGATGGCTCTGCAAAGGAAGCGATATCCGCGTCAGCCAATAGTGCCGACTCCCATACGACATCAAGCCCTTCAAGGATGAGGTATTATGTGATGTTGCTCCTCTCGAAGTTTCAAATGTTCTTTTGGGCCAACCTTTATTTATGGAAACGTCATGTTGTATATGAGTCTAGGCCTCGTAGTGTTATTATTTCTTTGAACAGGAAATTGTAGAGGATACCCGAGGCAAACCCTCCTAGTGCTATTTCCTTGATCTCTGCCAAGCAATGCAGGAAGGTCATCTCTCAGACCGGGAAATTTGTCTTCTTCGTGATTTTCTCTCAGAGTGAAAGAAAGATCGCAGCCACATCTCGAGCCTGCATGGCCGATCTATCCACACAACAGAAGCAAGTGGATAAGGTGGTGGAAGGATACTCAGATATCTTTTCCTCTCCGACCGGGGTACCTCTACACTGCCAGGTCAAGCATCCCATCAATCTGACCGCAGGCGTACCGCTAGCCAATGGGCCAATCTATCGGCGCTCTCTGTTGGAAAACGAGGAGATCAAGAGGCAGATCAAATAATTTCTCCACAAGGGGCACATCTGTCCCAGTTCATCACCTTGTGGAAGCCCAATCATGCTGGTGTAGAAGAAAGATGGGACCTGGCGACTCTACATTGATTACCGGGCCGTGAATAAAATCACAGTCCGTAACTGGTACCCAATTCCCCGAATCGATGACCTCCTTGATCACCTCACGGGGGCCAAATACTTCAGTAAGATTGATCTGAAGTCTGCCTACCACCAGGTCCCAATAGAACAGATAGATGTATGGAAGACTGCCTTCAATTCAAAAGAAGGTCTTTTTGAATGGCTGGACATGCCTTTTTCTTTTACAAATGCGCCAGCAACGTTTATGAGGATGATGGACGATATCCTACGACCTTTCACTAACAATTTTGTAGTGGTGTATCTGGATGAAATCCTCATCTATAGCAAGACTTGGGAGGAACACTTGCAGCATATTCACTAGGTTTTGCACACCCTGCGGAAGCACAAACTATATGCAAACTTGGAAAAATGCTCCTTCGGCATGGACAGGGTCCATTACTTAGGCTACATCATTAATCAACATGGTGTGCATGTGGATCCAGCCAAGATCCAATTCATCCGTGACTGGCCAGCCCCAACCACACTCACTGAACTTCGGAGCTTTTTGGGTCTCGCCAATTTCTATCGCCGGTTCGTGCTGGGATTCTCTCATATCACATGGGCCCTTAGCCAAGTGACCAAGGGTGGGGGTAAGGAAACATTTGTGTGGGGCCTATCCCAACAACAAGCCTTCGATGACTTGAAGAAGCATTTGTGCTCATCGTCGGTACTCTCATTACCGAACCTGCAACATCCCTTTGAGATCGAGACCGATGCTTCAGATTATGCTGTGGGCACCGTTCCCACTCAACACGGCCACCCCGTGGAATATCATAGTGAGACACTATCAGATGCTGTGCGCAAGTACCCTACCTACGACAAAGAAATGTTGTCCATTGTACAAGCCTGCCACCAGTCGAGACATTACATTCTTGGGAAGGAGACATTCATCCACATTGATCACAAGCCACTACAGTTCATGCAGACCCAAGGAAAGTTGTAGAATGACCGCCATCAGAAGTGGTCAACATATTTACAGCAGTTCCACCTCAACATCAAATATAAAACAAGGAGTACCAACCGAGCTGCTGACTGCCTCATTCGACCTGTAGTCGCGACACTTACCACGGTTCTAGACTCTTGTGGCCACGAGACCTCCAGATAGCCCCACCTCTACGAGATAGACCCTGACTACTCCACCACCTATCAAATGTTGGGCACCAACTCAGTGGTTGCTAATTTCCATCTTCAGGACGGGTTGTTGTGTCATCTGGGCCATCTCTGCGTTCCATCAAGCGAGTGTGCAAAGCTGATTTGGGAAGCTCACTACAGTCAGGTGGCAGGACACTTTGGTGTCGAAAAGACAATGGTAGTGTTGCAAAAACATTTCTATTGGCTGAAACTTTGACAAGATGTCGGAAAGTATATCAGGTCCTGCACCGCTTGCGCTATTGCCAAACTAACCACTAAGAAATAGGGCCTATACACTCCTCTGCATACTCCTAACAGGCCGTGGGAATCCATCTCAATGGACTACATGTCAGGCCTCCCGTCCACCAAGAGGGGAAACGACTATGTTTTCGTGGTTGTTGATCGCTTTTCCAAGATGGCGATTCTAGCCGCTTGCAAGAAGAACATCACAGCAGAAGCCACTGCCAAGCTCTTCTTTAAACAAGTATGGGTACATTTTGGGATCCCATAGACCATTATCTCAGACCGTGACAGTCGGTTCCTCAGCTCATTCTGGTCAATCCTCTGGCCACTGCTGGATACCAAGCTCACCAAATCCACTGCCTTCCACCCCTAGACCGATGGACAAACAGAGGTTGTCAACCGGATGGTCGTACATATCCTCCGCATGTACAATTCTACACACCCCCGCACATGGGATGAGAGCCTCCCCTATGTCCAACATAGCTACAACTGAGCCTTGCATAGCTCAACTGGCCACAACCCCTTTTAGGTGGGGTTGAGATTCCAACCATTGGGCCCCATGGATGTTGCACTTCCCCTTGCGACCACTTCGTCCGACTCGTCCCCAGAAGCTGACAAAGCCACTCGGTGCATTTAACGGATCCAGCATATCTGCCAACAGGTTCAGGATATTCTACAAAAGTCTAATGCCAAGTACAAGCAGCGCCATGATCAACATCGGGTGCCACATAAGTTTCAGGTGGGCGACAAAGTTTGGTTGCATTTGCTGAAAGAAGGCCTTACAGGGCCCCATCGAAAGCTTCTCCCACTCCGTTATGGGTCGTACACCATCACCAAGGTGGTGGGTGACAATGCTTTTGAGCTCAACAATACCCCCTTCCTTGGTCTGCATCAAGTCTTCAACGTGGCTCTCCTTCGGCCATATTTCCCACCACTATTAGACACCTCAGAGATAGCAGAGAAGTTGACACCAACAGAGCTCAACCCTGATTTCCTACAACAAGCATCCAGTGATCATATTGCAGACACACAGATCAAGGGCACTCGACATCAAAGGATCCATCTTTATCAAGTTGTCAAAGCAGGGCAGCTCCTGCACCAAGGCAAGTGGCTCACCCGAGGCCAAATTCAGCAGAAATTTCCTCATCTGATGGGGGAACTCAACGCAGTGGAGACCATTGCTTCCTAAGGAGGGAGGATTGATCCAGGTGGATATTGGTGGCCACCCACCTTTCCAACTGGCTCAAAACAATTTTATGGCAATTTTGGTATTATACTATTTTTAGCATTTTTTCGGGTCTTGAATTTCCGGGGCCATTTTGAGGCCCTAAACGACCTTTTGTGGCAATTTGGAGGGCCAAATGGTTGCCTTTAGCATGCATTTGGCCCCATGCGAAAGGTGTAAATCTCAGATAGACCTTTCCAACGGGCTATCGAGCGCCCCAAACGGAGATCGTATGCAAAAGTTAGGACCCCGGGAAGTTGATGTATGAACTTACCCAAACGGGGCCCACATGACTTTTGGCACTCCATCTCCTAGGGTTAGGTTTTTGGATATCTAGGGTTTTTGACATTCCTGTTTATTGTAAAAAGCTTTGAGAGCCTCATTGTAACCATCTTCTTGCGAAATGGGCGCAGCCGTCACATCTCTTCTTAGAGATAAGCCGCCACCATTACAACAAGCTTGTTTTCCGCTGCATTTTACAGTTCTAGCTTATTTCCTTATTGAATAGAAAACCAGTTTTACTATATCTCTATTATTTTGTGTTAAGCATCTGATAATAATCTTTATTCATTTCGTTCTGCTCATAAGATCAAATTTCCCCAATCCTTGTTGCCTTTGGCCAACATTAAAATACTAATACTATTATAATGAGGAGTAAAAGTATGCAACAACATACTTTTAATATCTCCTGCAGGTAAAACTCTTTTCTCCAAGGAGTATTATGTGACACTATAGTCGACCCCATGAAAAAAACATACAACTTATTACTATTGATGTATATGTAACTTCGGAATGTATTTCATCTATGTATTTCATATATATTTAGTGTACCCATATTAGAGATCTGTTATTCCTCTATAAGGAAGTGTCGTCATGTGGATTGACAAGTGTTGCAAGTGTGTGTACTTGCCGATGGGTTATTAGACCACCATGTGTGGGGTCGGCCCTAAAATATATATTATATTGTGGATGTATCTAGATAGACAAGTCGGCCCCATAGTGTAACTGGGAAAACAGGTTAAGTATAAATAGAGATCGGGAGATCTCTATTTGGATCATTCGGAAAGACACACTTCTCTCACTCAGAAAGTGGCGCACTAGTGAGGAGGAGGATCATCTTCTCTAGGAGACTATCTCAAGTGTATTTTGGTTGTACTTTGGTTGAGCCATTGCTCTCTCTATCTCTGAGGTAGTTGTGGGGTTTTTCACCTTAGGGTTTTCCCCACAGAAACTCTGTGTCTCTTGTCTCTCATGCTTTTGATTCTTGTGATGCTTGTCATTGTTATTGTGATTGTTATGCATTGATATACTGTATATGTTATTCTCTTAGTAAAGATCCTAGAGTATTGTGAATTAATGCTCAAAATTTAACATGGTATTAGAGCTAACCTGAGAAGAAGACATTTTGCAGTGATGAAAACTTGAGTTTCTTGTTTATTGGGTTTCTCTCCACAGGAGAATCAAGGAGAATCTATCTGTCCAATCAGAATTCAATTCTGAGCATTTTCAGATTTGACCCTAAAAATGAGGGTTTCCACAAAAAGAGGAATTTCTGAAATCTGAAGACATAGCTGGAAGCGCCTTGAAAAAATCAAATTTTAGAGCTTTGGATCGAGATTTTTGGCTAGGTAGATCTCCGAGAAACTCAAACCCTAATTCAGGGCTCTCCCTAGTGAACCCAGGAGGACAAAAAGGAAAATTTGAAGGGTAAAGCTTTGTTGATCTCAAATTCTGAATGCACCAGGCTGATCAGCTCATCAAGGCGCATCTTTCTATCCTTTCAGAAAGTTGAAATTCATATTTTGAATTTTTAGGGTTTTTTCGACAGACCCTAATCCGGGACTAGATCCAGTTTTCAGCATTTCAAGTGGTAAGACCTAAATATTTTATATTTCCATTTGAATTACTCTTTAATATGTCTCACCACACCAATCTTGAGGATAATCTTGAAGGAGATGATAACTTCCGAGCTTGGCAGTATAGGATTGGGTTAATCCTGGAAGAGAATGAGTTGGACTCATATGTAAAAGAAGACATCCCTATCCGAGAGGATGAAGAGGCTAAGGTATTGCATAAGAAGAACTTGGTCAACGCAAAAAGAATCATTACTGATTCTATCAAAGACCATCTCATACCCCATGTGTCTTCTCTAAAGACACCCAAGGAGATGTTTGACTCTTTGAACAAGCTATTTGAAGGAAAGAATATAAATTGGAAGATGACCCTGTGGAACCAATTGAAAGGAGTAAAGTTTCAGAATGGAGAAACCATTCAATCTTATTTTTCAAGGGTCTCCCAGATCAAGGAAAAACTAGAAGTAGTGGATGAAATGGTGGAGAATGGTGAAGTGGTGATGACCACTCTAAATGGCCTACCCAGGTCATGGGATTCCTTTATTTAAGGAATTTGTGTAAGGAAGAAGTTGATCTCCTTCAACAGATTGCAGGAAGAATGCTCTCAAGAAGAAGCTAGGCTTGTGGCCCGAGAAGAAAAGATGGGAAATGAAGATAAAGCTCTCACAGCACATGCCAGGAAAGGAAACACCAAGAAGGAATCATCTCATAACAGGAAATTCTCACACCACCATTATCATAAAGATAAGAAAGATCTCAGATGCTTCAATTGCAATGAGAAGGGACACTTTGCTTCAGATTGTCCCAAGAAGAAGAAAGACAACAACAACTTCAACAAGAAGAAGAAGAATAACAAAAGAAGATATCATGCTCATGCTGCCGAAGATGATGAACCCCCAAAGAAGAAGGCTAGGGTAGAAAGTGATAGTGATGATGACTCATCAAGTGAAGGAGAGTATGTTCTAATTTCCGCTCTCACAGGTACTATCTCCCATGGTTGTAATGATTGGTTGATTGATAGTGCGGCTTGAAAACACATGACTTGGTTTAAAGAATCTTTTGTAAATATGTTTGAACATGAATCACCCCATAAAGTGAAACTTGGGGATGATTATCAATACCCAATCAAAGGAAGTGGTGAAGCCTCCTACAACCTAGATTCTAGAAAATCTTTGAAGATGAAAGAAGTCATTTATGTACCTAGGCTCAAGAAGAACTTACTCTCCATATCTGCATTGGATGCAAAAGGTATGAGGGTTGCATTTGTGGATGACCAAGTCCTAATGTGGCGAAAGGAAAATACCATAGATGATGCAGTAGTGATTGGAGAGCAAGAGGAAGGTTTGTATAAATTGAAGGGACAACCTAAACATGCCATGGTACATGAATCCATGGAGCCAAGTGAACTTTGGCATAGAAGACTTGCTCATATGCACTATAGGGAACTTCCAATTGCAAGCAAGGCTGTAGAGGGTCTTCCTGATATCAAGACCAAACATTAAGGTGTTTGCAAAGGATGTGCAAAAAGTAAGAACATTAAGAAGGCTTTACCAAGCAGTGAAAGCAAGGAAAAAGACATCCTGGAAATCATCCACTCAGATGTATGTGGTCCTATGTCATCAAGTTCTCTGAGTGGGTATGTTTACTATGTCTCATTTATTGATGACTTCTCCAGGAAGACTTGGGTATACTTCTTCAAGAACAAAGATGAGGTGTTTAATAAGTTCAAGGAATTCAAAACCTCGATGGAGAATCAAACTGACAAGAAGATCAAAACATTCATATCTGACAATGGTGGAGAATTCACCTCTGGTGACTTCAAGAAGCTTTGCAGTGATTCAGGGATTAAGAGGGAGTTGACTGCTCCTTATAATCCTCAACAGAATGGCGTTACAGAAAGGAAGAACAGAACAATCATGGAAGCAGCAAGGGGAATGTTGCATGACCAGGATCTACCTATGCATCTATGGGCAGAAGCATCTAGAACAACTGTATATGTGCAAAACAGAACACCCCATAAGATATTTGACAAAAAAACACTAGAAGAGGTATTTTCTGGTAAGAAACCTGAAGTTAGCCATCTCAGAATATTCGGTTGTCCGGTATACACACATGTCCCAAAGGAAAAGAGGACCAAACTAGATCCTTCAAAAAAGAAGGGTATCTTTGTGGATTACAGTGAAAGCTTGAAGGCTTACAAAATATACTTTCTAGGGTTCAAGAAGATTGATGTCAGTAGGGATGTAACATTTGATGAAAACTCAGCATTTATGAAATCAAGGAAGGAACCTATCGAAGTTTATGAAGAGCCTAAGGAAACTAGATTTCAAGACACTATCATGACTAAAGCAATTCCAGAAGTTGTTCATGAGTTTGAAGATCCGCAAGAACCTGTAGATCGACCCCATGAGGATAACTCTCACAAGAGGAAACCTGCATTGGCTAGAGAGCTCATTCAAGATGCAGAAATATTTTGCATTCCAGAAGAAGAACACAGAGCAAAGAAAAGAACCAGATCACATACCAACTATGTTGCTTTACTCTGTGACATTATGAACAAAGAACCTTCCAGTTATGAAGAAGCAGTGGAAAAGAACGAATGGAAGGATGCTATAGTTGAGAAATACCAATCAATAATAAAAAATGATGTATGGGATGTTGTCCCAAGACCTAAAGAGAATTCTGTTGTGATTTCCAAATGGATCTACAAAATCAAGCATGCTGCAGATGGCAGTGTAGAGAAATACAAAGCAAGATTCATAGCTCATGGCTTCTCTCAGAAAGAAGGAATAGATTATGAAGAAACTTTTGCACCTATAGCCAGGTATACTTCCATCAGAACAGTACTTTCCCTAGCTGCAGCAATGAAATGGAAAATACACCAGATGGATGTCAAGACTACTTTATTGAATGGTGTAGTTGAAGAGGAAGTATATGTGGAGCAGCCACTGGGCTTCGAAATACATGATAGGGAGTCATATGTGTGTAGATTGAAGAAAGCCTTGTATGGCTTGAAGCAAGCCCCCAGAACTTGGTATGGTAGGATGGATAGTTTCCTATCTAGTTTGGGCTTTACCAAGAGTAAAGCGGATTCCAACCTTTACTACAAGGTTGAGGAAGGAAATCATGTGATTCTACTTCTGTACGTGGATGACTTATTTGTAAGAGGAGATGAAATATTGATTGCAGATACTAAAAGGAATCTTGCTGCTAAGTTCGATATGAAAGATTTGGGAATGATGCATTATTTCCTAGGTATGGAGGTGTGGCAGAGTGCAGGTGGGATCTTCCTTGGTCAAGGGAAGTACACAGTAGATATCCTGAAGAGATTTGGGATGATGGATTGCATGGCCATGGCCACACCCATGGCATCGAATCTAAAGATTCTATGTGATGCTTCATCTGAGCCGGTTGATGTCTCTATGTATCGTCAAATGATTGGGTCTTTGATGTACCTGACGAACACGAGACCATATATTTGCTTTACAGTAAACACATTGAGCCAGTTCCTGATGGATCCGAGGAGTGTTCACCTGGTTACTGTAAAGAATGTCCTGAGGTACCTGAAGGGTACAGTGGATTATGGGCTCAAGTATGAAGTGAATCAAAAGTTTAACCTGCAGGGTTATGTTGATTCAGATTGGGCTGGCAGTGCTGCAGATAGGAAGAGCACATCTGGGTGCTGCTTCAGTATGGGATCAGGTGTGATATCTTGGTTTAGCAGGAAGCAGTTCTGTGTAGCACTGAGTATAGCTGAGGCAGAGTATGTTGCAGCCTGTTCAACTAGTTGTGAGGCAGTATGGCTACGGAAGCTACTGTCTGAGTTATTTGATCTCCCGTTGGATGCTACTGGTATCTTTTGTGATAACCAGAGTTGTGTGAAGCTGTTTGAGAACCCATTGTTTCATGACAGGTCGAAACACATAGAGATCAAATATCACTATATCAGGGATATGGTGCAGAGAGGAGCTGTGAAGCTCCTGTACGTTGCGACGGACGAGTAGATTGTAGATGTGCTGATGAAGCCACTAGCCAGGGTGAAGTTCGAGTACTTCAAGGAGAGGCTTGGTGTTCTTCAGATTGATGACACTTCGAGGAAGAAGTGATGGACACATTTACTGAAGCCATTCCAAGCATGTTTGAAGGAGGATCCTTCACATGGCTATGGATGTAAGCGCTGGATGATGAGCATCAGGATGATGTTCTGGTTTTTTCTTTGTATGATCAGTTGGATCATTTATATATGTATGTATGCATCATGTTGGATGTTGGATATGATCAGTTGGATCATTTATATTTATATGTATGTACGCATCATGTTGGATGCTGGATATGATCGATTGGATCATGTGTATGTATTTTGTATATGCATCATGTTGGATGCTTGGACCATGTATCTATATATGTATCAGGTGGATACATTGTATGATCAGGTAGATCATGTATGTTGATATGTATCATGTATTTATATTTGTATCAGGTGGATACACTGTATGATCAGGTGGATACACTGTATGATCAGGTGGATCATGTATGATGATATGTATCAGGTAGATACTTGGTATGCATCAGGTAGATGCATTGTATGATCAGGATGATCATGGATGACGAGCTTCAGGATGTTGATCCAGATGACATGCAGCAGGATGTTGCAGTGATGATGATCAGGATGATCATGTGTACATCAGGATGATGTATGGTGAGTATCAGGTTGATACTATGTGGCTGTGGAACATGTTGTGCATATAAGCATATAATTTGTGCCCTGGGAGATTTGCAGATAGTCTTTCGAGGTTTTTCCTATGGCATGTAAATTGTACCTTGGGATATCTAGCAAATTCTCTTTCGAGGTTTTTCTTGGGAGGACATATAATTTGTGCCCTGGGAGATCTGTATATAGTCTTTCGAGGTTTTTCCTATGGAATGTAATTTGTGCCCTGGGATATCCAGCAGATGCTCTTTCAAGGTTTTGTCCTATGGCATGTAATTTGTGCCCTAGGAGATCTGATAGCTTGAGTCGTGTGCTCGTAATCAGTCCTAGGATGCTCTTTCGAGGTTTTTCCATGACCACATGTAATTTGTGCCCTGGGAGATCCGATAGGTTGAGTCTTGTGCTCGTAATCAGTCCTGGGATGCTCTTTCAAGGTTTTGTGGTGACCACATGTAATTGGTTCCCTAGGATATCCGATAGGTTGAGCCTTGTGCTCGTAATTAGTCTTGGGATTCTCTTTTGAGTTTTTCTGGTGGGGTCACATGTAATAAGTCCTGGAGTTTTGGACAGGATGAAAAAGGCCTCAGATGTTCTTTAGGGTTCTTGCTAGTCAAGAGACTCTTTTAAGGTTTTGTGACGCATGTAATAAGTCCTGAGATTTCCACAGTATGGCCAGTGATGATGAAGACCTGTAGGTGGTGGGCCTACATCCAGTATGAAAAAGGACTGGCTCTGTAGAACTTTCGATGACGAGTAGAGTCAGAGATTGGTTGAGATAGCAGTAGTAGTGACGATGATGATGAAGATGCATCGATGATGATGATCCCGAGAAGAAGACTTGTCTAGCAGATCTGTGTCGAGAAATACCTTCCTAGTTAAGAGGGAGTGTTGATGTAGATGTAACTTTGGAATGTATTTCATATATATTTATTGTACCCTTATTATATATGTGTTATTCCTCTATAAGGAAGTGTCATCATGTGGATTGACAAGTGTCGCAAGTGTGTGTACTTGCTGATGGGTTATTAGACCACCATGTGTGGGGTCGGCCCTGAAATATATATTATATTGTGGATGTATCTAGATAGAAAAGTCGGCCCCATAGTGTAACTGGGAAAACAGGTTAAGTATAAATAGAGATCGGGATATCTCTATTTGGATCATTCGGAAAGACACACTTCTCTCACTCAGAAAGTGGAGCACTAGTGAGGAGGAGGATCATCTGCTCTAGGAGACTATCTCAAGCGTATTTTGGTTGTACTTTGGTTGAGCCATCCCTCTCTATCTCTGAGAAAGTTGTGGGGTTTTCACCTTAGGGTTTTCCCCACAGAAACTATGTATCTCTTGTCTATCATGCTTTTGATTCTTGTGATGCTTGTCATGCTTATTGTGATTGTTATGCATTGATATACTGTATATGTTATTCTCTCAGTAAAGATCCTAGAGTATTGTGAATTAATGCTCAAAATTTAACAATTACCAACAAGAAATTTCCCCAATCCTTGTTACCTTTATCTAACATTAAAATACTAATACTATTCTAATGAGGAGTAAAAGTATGCAACAACATACTATACTATCGCATACTAAGGTAAGAAGTTACCACCCTCAGGTTATATGGGGACAATGAGTCAACACCAAAATTAAAAGACTGTCATGATAGCCCTGTTAGTCCTATGTACTGTAAGTGACTCTTGGCATTTCGAAGGGTTTCTCATTTATTGTTCTGTCATATTAATAACTTCCCCCACCCCGAAGTGTTTTTATACTTCGAACCTAGCCTCGGACAGAGGTTTCAGGGTTTGAATCAATTTCCCTAAACCCTTCAACATTGCGAGCACCAATTTAGAAGGTTTTTGGACAATACCTATTACAGTTCGTCGTTAAAGTGATCCTTTACTCTTAAGGTACAGGAGAGGGAGAGATTCAAATTGAAGTGCCACGCTCGAGGAAAATCCAAAATTCTCAACACAGCTTCAACTACCGGAACGATGGTCTCCTCCTTAACTCATAAGTAAGTTTTTCTCTCCTTGCTACTGTATACATTTTACAGAGTTCCAATTATTTTTTAGGACAATTTTTAACTCCTCACAGACTAACCCAAAATTTCCTCTGTAATGATAGGTTGCTCGTTGTTAAATCGACACTGTGCGTAAAGGGGAACCCGCTCCTCGATAAGCAATAATCCACTAAATCTTGTTCCACTTGTTGGTTAGAAAGACTCCGAGGTGGGAAGACCTCTAATGATGTATGTGAGGGAATCCATATCCTCTCTAATATTTACTAGATCTCAAATGTTCACCTGGCCTCAAGTGCCATGGGAAAACAAAAAGAAAAGAGTTTTCCCTTTTTTTGTGGGGGGGGGGGGAGGGAACAAGCTTCCTTTATTTCCCGTGTTTCAAGATGGGTTTTAAACTGGCGTTAAACAAAAACTAGTTATGAGATTGCAACAATTTACAAATATTGTATCTATTAGAACTCTGTATTTTTTAATTAGAAAAGTAATGTAAAAGAAAATATAGAGGGATCTCTTCAAGATTTGACCTGTTACTATTATAAATTATAATTCGTCGTATATGTTGGTTTTCCATTTCATACACAACTTATGTGCTCAAAATTCGCACCATTTAATTCTATGGAAGTAGAATTTGGAGTAATTGTTTGAAAATTAAGCAGTATTATAAGTTCCTTTACTTATACCGGTTATGGGGTTGTGATCTTACGGTGGTTCTAACTATATATATGAAAACCTAGAAAACTAATCATAATTTCGTTTTCTTCTTCAAGTATGATATTGATCTTTTTCGCCATTGATCTTGTAGGTGTAGTTTTCTATTGAACATGAATGAAAGGTAGACCATAGATTTGGTGTTTCTCAGGAGAAGGATTTGAATTCATTCTTTATTGTTTTATTGAACACGAATAACCCGAAGCGGGGCACTGGCTAACCCATAAATACTCAAAAACTCTTATAATTTAATTCTTAGTCAAAACTTCCAGGAAGTTTTTTGTTTCAAAACAAATGGTCGTAGAGATAGAACATATTTAACTATGTTTATACAAATAGTTCTTAAAGGAAAGTTCAGGGCCAACCTTGATCCAAAGTTTAGATTTAAACCATTTTTTTTCTTCCATTTTTTATAAACACTAATTAGTTGAAGGAACAACGTCCTTATTTCCTTGCTTTATTGTGGTTATAACTAGTTCATAAGTCCATCAAGTGCGTTTCATATCTCATACCAACATCTTTACTTTTAAATGGATACTCTATTCAAAAGTTAAGGATTATAAATTTACTTCTTCACTGAAATTATTTAAAAGAAAAATAACCAATTCCTGGGGCATCTACGAGGCCATACGCAGAAGTTTCTTAGGTTCTTTCGAAAAAAAATCCTTAGTTAACTTAACAAGAAGTTTGGTTTCGTAGATCTGGTCAGAATAATAGAACAAAGTATCTCTATCAAAAATAAAATACCTATAAATTTTTAAGTGAATAAAGCAGGACCCAACCCGTTCTATGGTTCGGATTTTCAGATTAATCAATATAGATCTTTAACCATTATGGTTTGGTTATGTAAACTCTCGAACAAAATAACCCATGATCCAACTTGATCCATGGGTCGATTTTAGGTTAGCAATTAAAATTTTGAACCAATATAGCATAGAATAATTCTGTCTATATACGTACTTATATAAACTTCAAAAATAAATAACTAGTTAACCCAGGTCAAAATCTACCTTTATGCATTTTGACTTTTAATACAGTATAACATATAAAGAATATCTTTTTACAATAATAAGGATAGTGGGAAACAAAAATACGTCCTTATTTTTAGAAAAGCACAAAATCCTAGGGTCAACTACCACTGTAAAGCACAAAATCCATTTATTGATGGTTGCCCCCGTCTTCCTGAAAGCCCTAAATCTCCTTTGCAAGGTAGAGGACTATTTTTTCATTAAGAGAACTAGAATGGAAAATAAAATATTTAAAAATTTTGATCCGGGAAACCAGTCAAGTTAGACAAGGCAACACAAGTTTTCAGGTAGGTCTTCACTAGCGACCCACTGACCCACAGGCCAACCGGTTGAGCCTCTCTTCTTCTTCTCGTGCTGCATGCTTCAACGTGTTTACTTGCCCCCAATTATTTTTGGCTATAAATTCCATGCCTACCAAAGCATTTGATTTAATATATGTATACATGTGCTTCACGTTTCACGTGATTCAACAGAGTTGACCTAACCCTCTCTCTCTCCATTTCTGTATTGGGGGTTAGCTTAAACATGTAGCCTTATACATAGAGATTTTGGTGTGAATTACCTTCTCAGCTCTGCGTGGTATTTCTTTGTGGGTGTAGATCTTTTTGTTCTATTGTTCAATAAGGTATGCTCTTTCTGCATTTAGATATGGTATTTCCAATGGTTGGTTGCCTTGTCTAGATCTGCATAGATTTGTTTTGCTGATTGTGAATTTATTTCTGTCAATTGCGAACAGATTGTGATCTTAGGGCTGATTCGGGATCTGGTCTCGTTGGTATTGAATTCTAATGAATTTTTTATGTATTATCAAATCAATCCCCCAAGGAAACATATATATGAAAAACAAATTGATAGGATAAAATTAGGCACCAATTCTTGATAGTACAAGAAGATCCAATACATTCAAATGAATTAATAAATTTTAAACATATAAACTTTCACACCCATCCAACTCTCCACATTATTTAAAAATAAAACATTTCAACCGTTTTAACCTTTTATCTTATAGTGATGTACATTTTGCACATTTGGAAAAAAATGCTAATTATTCTACCTTATAATGATTCCATCTGTTCCTAGAATCATCAATCCTGGTTCCGAAGGATTTCAAAAACTATTTTTTGGGCAGGAAGAAATTGCCATACCAGTTCATTCAGCGTGAGTTCTCTTCTCTTTTTATTCAGCAAGTATTCTATGGGAGTTTCGTTTCAAATTATTTGAACTTAAAGTCTTGAATGTTTTTATAACACTTTTGTGCATATATTTTACAGTATTGAAATTGCATGCAAAGCTCATCCAACAGCTGATGTCTTCATCAATTTTGCATCGTTTAGAAGGTACCTTTAAGAAATTCCACTGAGGGTTTGATTTTTTTCTTACATCTTGGTCTTAAGATATGGAAGATACGAGAAATGAATATAATCCCTACCACTAGCTATCTCTTGTTCTTCTAGACTCTAATATTATAGTTTATGCTAATTATATTCTCAACACTCTTCATTTGAATCCTCTTCCATATCTATTTCTTGCTAATATGTAAAGAGAGGGATGCCTTTGCTGTGACCTTAAAAATTATTCAATGTTGGGGTTTCCATTAATTTTAAGTCTACCCCAAGCATGCCTCATCACCTGATCTATTTTGAAAGTCCAAAATATTTTATGGAGAGGTTCTTACAGTTTGGTCAAACATGGAAGCGCTCTACTATTTCTAAATTGATGGACCACATAGACATTTTGAAAATAAACAAAATCAACAAGACCTTGATTCCCAATATAGGCCATTCCTCAAGTTTCTAGGCGAATACTACCAAAAATAATAATGGAACAAACCAGGGGCATATAGAAGGAATAAATGTTCCTTCATTTCCTCCAATAATGGGTGAAGAAGGTGGTTTTCAGTCTATGCATCAAGAATTAGAAGACAAGCTGTAGACATGAAGGAATTTCAAGTGAATTCAAGAAATTCATGCCTAGACAGTTTGATGGTCAATTAACATAAAATGCTGATGAGATGTTTCCTTCAGCACAACATTAGAAGAGTCATCCAACAACCACACCACAATTTGATCAACTTACACCTACATCAAGGCTTCTTGAAGTGGGTACCCATGCTTTTCCATTTTTCCCTGGATGTAAATTCTAAATATCCTTTTACTTTAGTAGGAGTTTCCATTGGTGGTCCTTCAAATTTATTTCCTCCATACCAATCACTTGGCTCATTTCCATCAGGTGATGAAGGGCCATCAATGTTTTCATCTGAAATTGGAGATGGATCAAGGATTCCTAGAATCCATGAAGATATGCTAGGAAGGAGACCTAAGACACCTGGAATAAGGCCTAATTTTATTGGTTCCAGGATGGAATCAGGTCATAGTTGACTACATTCTCTGGGTCCACAAAGAAGTATAGGGAAAGATTACATGTGCCCGTCATCAGGTAGAGAAAATATTGGTCGAAGAGGTGGTCCAATGATAGGTTTTGGATCTGGAGTTGGAGGACCTTCTTTTATTTCACACCCTATAGAGTATTTTAGTTGAAATCTACTCAGTTTAGATGAACAAAGGAATAAATATTTTGGACTTCACTCTAGCACATTGCTAATAACTTTCCACCTGGAGAACATCCAATAGTTGTTGGAAACATGATGCCACCTTTTCATTCCTATGGTCTAGCCCCATGTGGACCTTGGATATTTCATATTACCCAATCATATCATGATTGGTGAGCCAGGTGCCAACTTTGGTGTCAGTGTTCCTAATCAAGGATTTCCTAGTGAAGTTGGATTTCACCAAATGGTAATTATTTAAGTTTAGTATGACTAATTTATGTGTTATTTTTTGGAGAATGCTCTGTTATCTATTTGTTGAGATTTTTATCTACATGTCCATGCTTTTGTTACTATTTTGGTTTAATATTGATGATAAACAACATCAAATGACAAATGATGTTGATAATATGGATGTTGTAAGGAACATAGCAAGATTCAAAAGGAACTGATTGTTGTTGAATATTTCAAATTGACTATTATATTGTTGAAGCACTAGAGCAAGATTCACAAACAAGAGAGCACCAAAATATAGCTATGGACATTGATTTTGAGTATAAAGCGGGATAATGCCAAAAAAAAAGGCAATATGGACAAATTTGTTTAACTAAGAGTAATATGTATCTAGTGTGTGGATTTTTTTATATTCCAACATCAATATGTTTGCAAAATTTGGAAATATTCAACTATTTTTTAGCCTATATTTTTATTTGATTATGCGTTGAAATACTGTTGTTGTGTATTATTAGACGCAATTATTATTTTGATGGTAAAATTGTGTGTATTATTTATTTTTTAATTTAGAAATTTAATTTGGAATGCGTAGCCTATAAATTGTTGAGAAGACGATGTACACATGAATGCTTTTTTGCTCCTTATTTTCCTCGAGAAGAGCCCTAGAAATTTGTTTGTCCATAGAATTTTTTGGGTCAACAATGTGCACAAGTTTGGACCAATTTCTATTTTATTTTCCTATTTTCATCAATCGAAATCGTAGTACTTATCAGATTTTGTAATTGCAGTTATAATGTGATTTGTAGTGGCCAAAAAAATTTCTTTAGAAAATATTGGTAACTGTAGGTCAAACTCTTACAACCTTAATTATTTGAAAAAGTTTACTGTATTATTGCTGAGGTGTTAACTTGATCTACGTTTGTTTATAAGAAGGTAACCATGTATGGTTGGGATTCAAGTTTTGCTTCATTGGCTAATAATTGTTGATTTCTTAAAGTTTGATGTAAATCATTTCCACCATTTTATTTTAACATTTTTTTATGTTACTTCTTTCTCTTTCAAATGGATATCATTGCAAAAATTCAGGCATAGTTTGTAGGCAATGAGCAACTTAGTTGATTTTCTTTTTTTTGTTTTTTGTTTTCTTGTTAGTGATCGACCAATTTATTTTATATGAGAATGGGTGATTTCACTGATGCTCAAGAGTTTCATTATCTATTTTGTTTGACATTCTTATTAATTGAATGTGTCCACACAAGTAAATGCAAATCTTTGTAGACCCTAGTACATCTTAGCATATAGCAAAAAAGTAATATAGGGTTGTCATGTCCGGTCAGTTTTAAAGAGTACTACAGTGGTTGCAAGACCTTGTGTGCCTGCATAACATGGACCTTGCTAGCTAGTAGGACTATCCCACAAGCATAAAGGGCCTACGAAGAATGAAAATGGGCCCATTTTTTTCTTTTTTATTTGGATGGTGAGACACAAATTATTGGTTGGCATATAAGTCACAACGAATTTGGGGTCATATGTTTGTGGCTCCTAGCTAGGCTACTCATCAGGATGTCCCTGGATGGAATTTATGTTCTCCTAGGTTGCACTTAAGAGTCATTTGTTTCATAGAAGTTATGTTGTTATGAATATGTTATTAAAGTTCTTTCTACTAGTACAACCCTTTTGTAGTCTTGCATTTGTTCAAATTCATATTCAAGATATTCGCAATTCATTCATATTCAGGTCTTGCAAGATAGTGCAATTCATTGAGAAATTTAGCATTCTATCTATAGGCTTGTTCCTATTTATTAGACATTTAACATTGAACATCCACTCATGGCCAAATTATTCTCATGTTCTACAAAAGGAGACTAGTCACTAATCAAACTTGGTGATCTCTTGTTGCTCAAATACAAAAAGATTTGATCCATCTGAAATAAATATGTATTAAAATATCAAAGCCGTCTGAAAGAGTATATAGACTGAATGTTTCATTGCTTGTGTTTGATTGTAACAGATCATGTGACTTTGGCATTACATGCTACAGACCTAATGGCGATCTTGCTGTTGAAGACCAAGTTATTGGCACATTTGGGTAAATTATTAGTGGTATTTATTATGATTAGCATAGCATGATTCCAATTAGAAGTAGTTTTTATTGGCATTTGAATTTATCATCTAAAATATATTCTTTTATTTTTATGAAGGTATTTGTCCCCCAAATATACCTAAAGTGGGAAAGTTACATAATGTAGATGTGTATTCGTTTGGACTAGTGCAAATAGATCTAGTCACATGATGCAAAGATGTGTATATCAATTGGCCTAAGAGAGAAATCTGCCTCACAGAATGGGTTAGTTTCTCTTTCCATACTATTTTCCCATCTTGACCTAAAATAATCAAGGTTGGGATACCCTGAAATCGGAAGTAGTGAGAATTATGTTTAGTGTTGTTTGCAAATGAAAAATACATCCATGTTATGGTTGCATAATACTCTTCAAAGGATTTATCCTCTTTCACCTAAGAAAAACACAATTTAAAAGCTCTTTCATTTTTCCATAAGTTCATTGAAAATAAACAAAATCAACAAGACCTTGATTCCCAATACAGGTCATTCCTGAAGTTTCCAGTTGAACACTATCAAAAATAATAATGGAACAAACGAAGGGCATATAGAAGGAATACATCTTCCTTCATTTCCTCCAATAATGAGTGAAGATGGTGGTTTTTAGTCTATGCATCAAGAATTAGCAGACAAGCTGTAGACATGAAGGAATTTCAAGTGAATTCAAGAAATTCATGCCTGGACAGTTTGATGGTCAATTACCATCAAATGCTGATGAGATGTTTCCTTCAGCACAACATTAGAAGATTCATCCAACAACCACACCACGGTTTGATCAACTTACACCTACATTAAGGCTTCTTGAAGTGGGTACCCATGGTTTTCCGTTTTTCATTGGATGTAAATTCTAAATATCATAACAGGTAGGTCATTGGGACCCATAAAAATAGGTAGGTCATGGATGTCAAAACAAGAGTGGACCATTGTGTCGACATGCTAGAAAGGATTCCTCTGTCGGATTCAGAGTAGAAGTAGGAGCAGAAGTAGAAGCAAAAGCAAGAGTAGAATCCCAGCTAGAAGTGGGAGTGGAAGCAGCAGTGATAGTGAGAGTGAACACAGTTTTGGCAGCAATGAAGAGGCTGATGTGAACTCTGATGTTTGTTGATGTCACCTTAATCATTAAACCTTTCAAAATATAGTGATGACCCCAAAATACGTGAATAAGCTGAATATGAGCCTTGGTTTAAAACAATGGATGCAGATGCTAGACTTGGACTTGCACATTCTGTTGATAAGAAGCATGTTGTTATGTGATGCAAGTGGTTTACATTTGGATGAATTGGTAAATTATTTATGTCTCGAGTCTTGACTAGGATTGCAATTAACAAATTGTCCATGTCCTAAAATTTGCACATTGATAGTCATTTTAGGATAATATCTAATGTTTTATGTTATCCATTTGAAACACTATACCCCACAACTCACTTTCAGTTTTGTAACAAGTGACATGGTGGAGCGACTCTATAGTGTGGCAAAGATAAATTTCTACTTCAATAACTACTTAGCAAATATTCAAAATGGTGGTGGCTATGCAAAACCAAATAAAAATTGCAATATTTCATCATGGGTTTCAGGATGTGAATCAGGATGGTCGAGTGCTTTATCACAGCCATTTCAACAACCTAGTCTTCATGTTTCCAATGAAATTCCTACTCGAACTGCAAATTCTGAGCCATGTTGTGAAGGGTTTTGCTATCCTCTTGGCTTGACATGCATGATTCGTAAGTTTCGATATATATGAATTGGTAAATTATTTATGTCTCGAGTCTTGACTAGGATTGCAATTAAAAAATTGTCCTTGTCCTAAAATTTGCACATTGACAGTCATGTTAGGATAATATCTAATGTTTTATGTTATCAATTTGAAACACTATACCCCACAACTTACTTTTCAATTTTATAATAGGTGACATGGTGGAGCGACTCTGTAGTATGGCAGAGATAAATTTCTACTTCAATAACTACTTAGCATATCTTCAAAATGGTGGTGGCTTTGCAAAACCAAATAAAAATTGCAATATTTCATCATGGGTTTTAGGATGTGATTCGTAAGTTTGAATATATATGAATTGGTAAATTATTTCTGTCTCGAGTCTTGACTAGGATTACAATTAACAAATTGTCCATGTCCTAAAATTTGCACATTGACATTCATTTTAGGATAATATCTAATGTTTTATGTTATACATTTGAAAAACTATACCCCACAACTCACTTTTCAATTTTGTAACAAGTGACATGGTGGAGTGACTCTGTAGTGTGGCCGAGATAAAGTTCTACTTCAATAACTACTTAGCAAATCTTCAAAATGGTGGTGGCTATGCAAAACCAAATAAAAATTGCAATATTTCACCATGGGTTTCAGGATGTGAATCAGGATGGCTGAGTGCTTTATCATAGCCATTTCAACAACCTGGTCTTCATGTTTCCAATAAAATTACTGCTCAAACTGCAAATTCTAAGCCATGCTACGAAGGGTTTTTTTTGTCCTCTTGGGTTGACATGCATGATTCATAAGTTTGGATATATATGAATTGGTCAATTATTTATGTCTTGAGTCTTGAATAGGATTGCAATTAACAAATTGTCCAAGTCCTAAAACTTGCGCATTCACCGTCATTTTAGGATAATATCTAATGTTTTATGTTATCCATTTGAAACACTATACCCCACAGCTTACTTTTCAGTTTTGTAACAGGTGACATGGTGGAGCGACTCTATAGTTTGGCAGAGATAAATTTATACTTCAATAACTACTTAGCAAATCTTCAAAATGGTGGTGGCTATGCAAAACCAAATAAAAATTGCAATATTTCATCATGGGTTTTAGGATGTGATTCGTAAGTTTGAATATATATGAATTGGTCAATTATTTCTGTCATGAGTGTTAACTAGGATTGCAATTAACAAATTTTCAATGTCCTAAAATTTGCACATTGACAGTCATTTTAGGCTAATATCTAATGTTTTATGTTATCCATTTGAAACACTATACCCCACAGCTCACTTTTCAGTTTTGTAACAAGTGACATGGTGAAGCGATTTTGTAGTGTGGCAAAGATAAAGTTCTACTTCAATAACTACTTAGAAAATATTCAAAATGGTGGTGGCTACGCAAAACCAAATAAAAATTGCAATATTTCATCATGGGTTTCATGATGTGAATCAGGATGGCCGAGTGCTTTATCACAGCCATTTCAACAACCTAGTCTTCATGTTTCCAATGAAATTCCTGCTCGAACTGCAAATTCTGAGCGCCATGTTGCAAAGGGTTTTTATGTCCTCTTGGCTTGACATGCATGATTCGTAAGTTTGAATATAAACTATGTGCTAATACACCTTTTGAATATTTTTTGTTGGCAATGCCCAGCAACATCATAGATGTACTGTGATATTATTATGGTTTTATTTGAAAATATACAACTTATGTTACATTACTACATAGAATGATACATCATCTAATACATCTTATATTATATATGTGTTACTAGAAACAAGAAATACGAAACGAATATAGTATGGGAAATATAAATTCTCAGGTTTCACTACAAAAAACATTTCTGGGCTTTTTTTAATGTATATGCAAAAATAATAATTAAAAAATTCAATTCAAATTTACTCAACTACATCTATAAATACATTATAATCATAACAATATCATATAATATAATATAATAAGAACAAAATTGGTTTCACTTGAACATTGGGAGAATATCCCAATACCTTCAGATTGACCAAAATGTTTCTCTGTAATCTACATCAACATATCTGGAGTGATTCAACTGAAGACATGAGGTCAAACAGAAACTGAATGTTATATACTAATATGAATCATTGATAGATTCCATTTGGTGGTCACATTTAATCACAATTCATTTGTTATGCACAAGGAGATAGGGAATTTCACCAATTCTAAGTAAAAGAGATAATGTGCCTCAAGTTACCATTTATAATCTAGATTCTACAAAGAATTTTGAATAGCACAGTCAGTCAAATAAGATGACACAACTCCATGATGCCCACTGGATATAATTTGAATATGACCAAACAAAAATCATTGCAATGCCTCTGATATGGTGAGCTCTAGGATACATTTCCACGCACTTCTGAAAACTGAAAAGATCACCATACCTTGAGATTGACATGAGAGCAAATGAAATTCTGCTATGTAATTTGCATAGATTTAGCTGAATTGTTGATTCACCGTAAAACAAGGGGTCAAACACAATCTGAATATTATATAATATTATTGAACATTGACAGATTTCATCAGTAAAAATTTTTGAACAACAAACTTAAGCATTTGGAAATGTGGACTTGATATCTAAGTAAATATTTCAAGTCAGATGAAAGAAACAACTTTCTTTCTTGAGAACTACAGATGTGCCAGAGCCTACCAGCATTAGATTTGGACTTCCCAGAATCATATCCTATGCAGGCCTTTTTTGGAAGGCTGAGCTATTAGGGGATTTTGATGTTGTTTCTCCACTTTGCTAAGAGTTTGGAATCTGTATACCCTCTAGAGGATAAGATGTATTTTTGTTTTGAAGTTTGAACAACTGGCAATTTTCCTTAGAACCTTTTTGTGGGTTGTTTTCTGAACTTAAGGTCCAATTTAGAGCAAAGGGCACTTTTACTAGGAAAGATGCCAAGAACTGGATGGTTGGAATAAACTATTTTAAGGACATTTTAGCTGTTCTTTAAATATATACGAGTCAGTTTTGTACATTGTATTTTTTATGCTACCATGAGATACATTTTTTTATTAAAAAAACGTTATATGAGCAAGAACTAGCCTACAATTGCATTGACATGAAGTTGAATACAAAGTAGGTTTCACTGTAGCTTTTAAATTAGTTTGGCTGAGAAGATGATTTGAACATGAAAAAGCACTTGCAACCCCCCTTATTTTGTGACATTCAAATTATGATAAAGATGACATAAAATCGTGTGTGCATGCAAGACCAAGCATATTAAAGATCACTATCACTTCATCAACGAGTGGGTTAAAAAATGGAAAATTGAGCTAATTCATTGTGCCACACAATATCAGGTGGCAAACATTATCATCAAAGCATTGGCTGAAGTCAAGTTGCAAATTTCAGTGTGTTTGGACTGAAGAACAAAATATCCATTAAGGGGAAGCGTTTGTATATCAATGATTATTTAGTTTTATATAGTGTTAGAGTTATCCATATGCAATGGATGATGTGGGAATTTTTTATATGAAGTATTAAAATTTCCAATCTTAGGTGACTGATCCTTATGTTTGCAAAACAAACAAATCAAATTGAGTTTATTTAAATGCAAAAAATAAATTTTTGAACATAGCACCAATCAAATAATAGTTGTAAAATTAAATAGCAAAAGCATAAATGAAATAAACACATACACGAATGATTTCAAAAATATTATCTACCTTGAAATACAAGAGCGTCTAAAAAAGTGTGTGCTACCTAAGACAAATAAGATTATGATATCTCATGCGAATGTGGTTAATATTTCAGTTAGCCGTGCTGCATTGAAGTTATTGAATCATATGCCTTTAGAAACAATGGATCAGAGCTTCTTTGCATCATACAGCGTATTGCTAATCTGTTGAAAATTCAGCCTCATTCTTAATAACTGCAAGGTGCATGACCCATAAGGAATTATATTTAAGGGTGCTAGCTCAATGGTAGAGCACCTGCCATATAGGAAGGAGGTTGGTGGTTCGATTCCACCGTGCCCTATTTATATTCTGAAATCACTAAAAAGAGATAAATGACTAAAATAATGACCAAAATTTGCATATAAACGACCACCAATACAACATGAGAGATAAGTGACCAAAAACTGACCAAAATATGCATATAAATGACTAGTTTTGAGTTGACGATCGCTGGTATCAAATTAGCAGTCATTTATCATGTGACAAAAAATGTGGTCATTAATTGTGACAATTAATGACCAAACATATTACCAAATTAATGAACAAATATATGACCACAAGATAAGGTATAAATGACCAAGCTAAATATGACCACATTTTTTGTTGCATGATATATGGCCACTAATTTGCTACCAATGGTCACCAACTCAAAAGTGGTCATGTATATGCAGATTTTGGTCATTTTTTTGGTCACTTATCTCTCATTTTGTACTAGTGCTCTCTCTCTAAACTCCTAACCCTCTATCTCTTTCTCAATATTTCTCTCTCTACATATCCCTAACTCACAATCTCCATCTCTCTATATCTCTCTAAACCCCTAATCCCCAACATCTCTCTCTCTCTCTCCACCCCTAAGCCATAATGTATCTCTCTCTATCTACACCCCTAACCCTCTCTCTCTCTCTCCCTAACCCACAATCTCACACTCTCTACATATCTCTAAACCCCTAACCCCCAACCTCTCTCTCTCTCTCCACCCCTAAGCCACAATCTCTCTCTCTCTCTATCTCTATCTCTATCTCTCTCCCTAACCCACAATATCCCACTCTAGATCTCTCTAAACCCCTAATCCCCAACCTCTCTCTCTCTCTCTCTCTCAACAAGTAAGCCACGATCTCTCTCTCTCTCTCTCTCTCTCTAACTCCCTAACCCCCAATATCCCCCCCTCTCTCTCTAATCCCCTAACCCCCAATCTCTCTCTCTCTCTCTCTCTCTCTCTCTAAATATCCAATGCCCAATCTCTCTCTCTCTCTAAATCACCAACGCCCAATCTCTCTCTCTCTCTCTCTCTAAATACCTAACCCCTAATATCTCTCTTTCTTTTTCTTTCTCTAAACCCCTAAGATCCTTTCACATTTGATACTCTCTCTCTCTCTCTCTCTCTCTCTCTCTTTCTCTCTCTCTCTCTCTTCGAGGGATCCAAAACTTAATAGTAGGTATTAGTCAGCTTCTGCATCTTTTCCTCTAAGACCTTACACTCTTTCACATCCAATACTCCCCCTCTCTCTCACTCTAAACCCATAAAACCCAAGATCGATCTCCCCCAACCCCTTATAGTTATCCAAAACTTCATAATAGATATTGGTTAGCTTCTGCATCTTTTTTTCAAGACATCACACTCTTTCACATCCGATGTAATATCTCTATCTCCCTCAACGCCTAACCCGCAGTCTCCCTCGCTCTCTAAGCCCCTGAGCCACAATCTCTCTCTCTGTAATATCCCTTTTTCAAATTTTATTAAAATGCCCAATTTTTCACTTTTTTTTCCAATTTCGACCTTTGACTAGTTTTACTGTTTTGACCTCCAAATCAACCCAAATGCTCCCAAATCTTCTGTAGGGGTGTATGAATGGTATTTAGACTTTAATATAAGGTTCAGGGATGTTCTATGGCCCTCCAAATACTGCTGCAAACTTGATTTGTATTCTGATCAATATATGTAATTTTGACTAGTAATTTGTGCATCAAATCCCCCTCGAGTAACACTGCAAATGGCCTTCCAAATGCCTCCAAACTCCCACAAATTTATGAACAGAGGTATATAATGTGTTAAGTATGTGATTAAGGTCTCATATGCACCATTAATTGATTTTTAATACTGTTCTAACTCTCTCACATTCAACAGCAAAAACCCCCAATTCGACCCTTGGGGAAATGGCACTATTTCACCTCCCAATACAACTAAACTGAGTAAAAATGCTTCAAATGCTCAAGTACAGTACATGAAACTTGTAGAAGACATCCATGGCAATATATTTATCACAAATATATCATAGAATCATCCATACATTCGAAATCATCATCAATACATTGGCTCACAACAAGGTAGTGGGGAAATGGCATTGTTCTTCCATTAAAAATGGGATTTATACATTTCTACTTGGAATTTCGACCTGAAACTTTTTGGAGATGAAGAACAGAGTATTTACTTAATATTAAAAAATAAATGGGGCATTATAAGCTCCCCCAAAGAGTACAATAGCTCACCAAAAACGCCCTCCCTCAAGGAGCACGAATATGCCTTCAAAACTGGAAACGGTGGAGAGAAAGTGCTGCACTAAAACAAACCATGAAACTTCCTGTAGCTGCTACCTGCAAATACAAACTCCATTAAAGCACCCTGAAAGACCTGAGTGGCCTCTCCAAACACCAACTTGGATGGGAATCTTTCACCCTCGAAATTGGCTAAGGCAAGAAACTAGTCATCCACTAGCTCTCTCTTCACAAATGCAATTTTTCTCAAATCATCAAAAGACATTCTCATACTTGATTTCTACATTTTATAACCAACATTAGCCTTCAAGGGGTCGAAATCCTCTCAATAGATTCAATAATTTTCCATTTAGAAAATATTCCTCATTTGCCACTTGTCTCCTAGTTCCAACCTTCCATCTTCTCCCAAATTCGAATTTGAGTCTCTTTAGATTCCTCCAACTCCATGAGCGCCTTCTTGAGCCTATTTTTGGGGCTGACATGTCATAATGGTCAGGTGTAAGAAGTCAGGTCTGAATTTTTTCATAAAATGTCATAGATGCTTCATTATTGTTGTCATAAAACTAGGGAATCTAGCCCATGTGTCCACTAGTCTCCAATTTGACTCTTCCTCTCCCATGGAGGTTACTATTCCTTCCCATTTCGGCCTAATATGCTAAATGCCATGTGTTATGAATTACCAACTCACCCAAGAGTGTTCACCTTCCCATGAATTCGAATTGGCAAGAGAGAGCTGCCATGTGTCATTGAAAAATCAAGCTAGTGTGGGTCCCACCACCTCCATATGTCTCCAAAACCACTTGCCACCTAGAATTTCTCTTGAATTTATTTATTCATCATATTTATTAAATTCTTGAACCCTTCTAATGTCTAAATATCATTTATTAGTTTCCTTATTACCATCCCACATGTGCCCATCCAACCTAGGAAACTAGTAGGATTGATGGGATTGTCTTACTATGCACTTATTTGAATGGGGACATTACAGTCCTCCCCACCCAAGATTGCTTGTCCTCAAGCAATTTCAAATTTGGATGCTGCAAAATCTTCGCCTCTTCCCATGTGGCATCTTCATTTGGTAAGTCCTTCCATTGCACTAAATATTCTTTGACGATTCTACTCCTCAACCTTCTTTCCCGTGTCTTCAAAATCTTTTCCGGAACAAGTGTGAGCTGACCTTCATCATCCAAAGGAGGAAGTATTTCTGAAGTGATGATTTTCTGACCAAGAGATTTCTTAAGACAAGAAACATGAAATACATTGTGGATTTTACTCCCTTCCGGAAGTTCTAGTTCATATGCTACTTCTCCAACCTTCCGCACTACCTTGTATGGCCCACAGTACCTTGGTTTTAATTTTTCTGCTCCATTCTTTTTGAGAGATGTTTGTTTATAGGGCTGCAACCTTAAATATACTAAATCATTGACTTGAAAGGTTCTCTCTTCTCTATTTCTATCAGCATATTGTTTTTGTTGATTTTGAGCAACCTGCAAATTGTCTTTCAAGAGCTTTAAAATTTCTTGGCTCTCTTCCACCCAATCTTTAGCCTTTGGGGCTCTACTATCACCAAATATAATGTCAAAAAATGTAAGTGCATCATAACCATATAATGCTTTGAAAGGAGACATTCCTATTGACATATGATAAGTGGTGTTGTAGCAAAACTCACCCAAGTGTAGCCATTTTGCCCATGCTTTTTGCTGCCCTCCCACATAGTTTCTTAGGTATCCTTCCAACCATTGCTTTACCCTCTCTGTTTGTCCATCAGTTTGTGGATGATAGCTGGTACTTGGAGTCAATTGAGTGCCTACCAATCTAAAAATTTCTTGCCAAAAAGCACCCATGAATCTACTATCTCTATCACTGACAATGCTCTTGGGGAGCCCATGCAATCTGAAGATTTCTTTGAAAAAAATATCAGCCACTTGTGCAGCACTAAAAGATGATGTAACAGCAAAGAAATGAGCAAATTTTGTCAACCTATCAACTACCACATAGATGCAATCCTTACCTAAGGATTTAGGCAATCCGGTGATGAAATCCATGGAAATACTGTCCCATTTTTGCTCCGGAATGGGCAATGGTTGTAATAGGCCGGCTGGACATGTAAGTTCTGATTTGTTTTGTTGACATGCTTTACATTCATTCACATACTTCTGAACATCTTCCTTCAGCCCCTTCCAAAAAAATCTTTGCCTCAACTGTCTATAAGTTTTGAAGATCCCCGGATGGCCTGCTAGTGGGGAATCATGTGCTTCTTGCAAAATTCGGTACTTGAGCTTGGAGTTATGAACTAAATAAATTCTTCCCTTATAATATATCAGCCCATTCAAAATCCTATAATTATCATCCCCTTTGATTCCATCCAACACATCACAAGCAAATTTGTCTTTGGCATATTCAACTAGTAGCATGTTTTTCCAATCCTTGGCAATATCCATGAGAGAAAAGGAAGGCCTTCTTGACAAAGCATCTGCTACTATATTATTCTTTCCTTTGACATATTCAATATCAAAATCATAAGATTGAATCTTGCTTACCCACTTTTGTTGCCTTTCATTTAGATCCTTTTGGGTGAGAAAGTGTCTTAGACTATTATGGTCAGTTTTCACCACAAACTTGCTGCCCACCAAGTATTGTCTGAATTTGGCCAATGCATGCATAATGGCTAGCATTTCTTTATCATAGATGGAGTAAAGTTTTTCATGAGGCTGCAACTTTCTGCTCTCAAAGGCTATGGGGTGTTGGCCTTGCTTTAGGACAGCCCCTATTCCTCCACCTGAAGCATCACATTCCACAACAAAAGGTTTAGTAAAATCAGGAAGTGCAAGTATGGGACAACTACTCATTACCTCTTTCATTTTTTGGAATGCTTTTTCAGCCTCTTCATCCCACTTGAAAGCATCCTTCTTAGTCAAATCAGTGAGTGGAGAAGTCAACTTGGAGAACCCTTTCACAAATTTTCTGTAGTAGGTGCATATGCCAATAAAGCCTCTCAATTCGGTAATATTTTTTGGTGATGGCCATTCCAAGATAGCCCTGATTTTTTCCATGTGTACCTTCACTCCTTCTTGCCCAATAATGTGCCCAAGATACAGTAGTTCTTTCATCCCAAACTCACATTTTGATAATTTAGCAAATAAGGACTCTTCTTGCAAGATTTTCAACACAATCTCTAACTGTTGCAAATGCTCTTCCCATGTTTTAATGTAAATGAGAATATCATCAAAGAAAACCAAAACAAACCTTCTTAGTTGCTTGCAAAATATCCTATTCATACATGCTTGAAAGGTGGCTGGAGCATTAGTTAACCCAAAAGGCATGACAAGAAATTCAAAGTGGCCAAAATGACATCGAAAAGCGGTCTTTTGCACATCTTCATCTTTCATTCGAATTTGGTGATACCCTGATCTAAGGTCAATTTTTGAGAAGTATTTGGCCCCATGTAGCTCATCCATGAGCTCATCAATCCTAGGAATAGGATACCTATTCTTGATAGTCTTTTTGTTCAAGGCTCTGAAATCTATGCACATTCTCAATGTTCCATCTTTTTTCTTCACTAGCACTACTGAAGAAGCATAAGGGCTAGAGCTTGGTCTAATGAGCCCCAACTCTAGGAGTTCTTGGATAGCTTTTTCAATCTCATCTCTAAACCTTTTAGGATGTCTATAAGGTTGTATTTGAATGGGTGAAGTACCCTCCTCCAAAACAATACTGTGCTCAACCCCCCTATCTGGTGGCCTACCATGTGGAAGGTCTCTAAAAACCTTTTCATATTTTTGCAAAAGTCTCTCTATCTCCTTTGGGTGTTTGACAATATTTATAGTTGGCTTGGGAGATGTAATATGACATTCAGCAGCCCATTCTATATCCCCATGCCTCAATATAGATCTCATGTTATTGCAAGTCACTACTTGATTTGGATAAGTGTGTTGCCCTCTCACAACTCTTTGTACTCCTTTTGAATCTTGGAATTTCATTTCGGGAATTTGATAATTTACTGTATGCTCTCCTATTGAATACAACCATTGCACTCCCAAAACCACATTAGTATCAGCAACATCAACCACATAAAAACTATCAACAAAAGTATAGTTACCTACGGTGACTTGCAGCTTTGGAACCCATGTTTTGCATTGCATTGTGTTGTGACCGGGAATGACAACTGTGAAGCCATCAAATGGTTCAATGGGTATCTTTCTTTTCTCTACCATCTCTGCATCAATGAAGTTATGAGTGGCTCCTCCATCTACCAAAACTGAAGTTCTTTGTCCTTGTACCACACCTTTGCATCGGATAGTATGATAGCGAGGTACTGCTGAAAGCACTGCCATTCTTGCTTTGTCCGGTGAAGGCTGATTTTCTTCTTGTCTTTCCTCTTCTACTGCTGTCTCATATGCCTCTTCTTGATCTGAAATATGTCCATCTTCATCCATGCCCCCATCATACCCTTCATTATCAGAAAATACTTCTATGTATTGAGCCTTTCCTTTGGTACATTTGTGCCCCGGTGTCCATGGTTGGAAGCATGTGAAGCATAGTTTCTTTTTTCTAAGTTCATCCCTGTTTAGTCCCTCTTTTTTATTCCTCTCAAATGACTCTCTTTGCCAAGGTTTCTTATCATATCCATCCCTTTGCCAAGGTTTCTTTTCAAATTTATATCTAGGCTTAGGAGGAAATCTCGTTCTAGGAAGCACATTTTGGAGATCCCTAGTCAAGCTCATTGCATCTTTTAATGTAGTTGGCTTGTGGGATTTGACCAAACCTCTTAAGGGTTCAGCCAAACCTTCAGTGAACAGCAATACTAATCTTCCCATAGATACATCAGCCACCTTCACTGATAATTTTTGAAAGTCCAACATATATTCGGTAGGGGACCCAGTTTGCTTCAATTGAGCTAGTTCTTTGAAAGGCAATTCTGGATCTTTTTGTTCAAATATTTCTAGTACCCTGTCAACAAATTCTCCATATGTTTTAACCTGATTATGACCCAAGGTTTTCAGCCCATGAAACCACCATTCATTGGCATCTCCTTCCAAATGCAAAATGGCCATTTTTAATGCATCCTCTTCCAACATAGGATTCAGCTGAAAATATACATCCAATTTTTGCACCCAAGTGTTAGCAGAATTTTGAGAAGAACCATCAAAAGTAGGAAGTGACATTTTTCCAATAGCACTATTCAATTCTTTGTTTTGGAATGGACTCCTATTGTCTCCCTTCATTTTAATCTTTTGCATAGCATCAATGTAGTCACTAAGTGGTACACCTCTTTTACACTCTTCATTCAAATCATTCCAATCATTTACTAGTTTCTTGTAATCCAATTCAAGATTGGGTTCTTCTTTCAGTGTGAGAAATTTAGGTGCAGTATGCCTTTGTGTGCTTTGAAATTCATCAGGTCTATTATGAGGTCTTGTACTTGAGAAAATATGCTCATTCCCTTTCATCTTTTCCCCTGAGTGTGAACCACTATTATCTCCCATCATCCCTTTGCCTGAAAGTTGGCTACCCAACAATTCGAAACCTTTCATCATTTGTTTATTCATATCTAACATAACCATGGTAAGTCCTTCAAAACATGGTTTTAAGGCTTCAATCAATTCCTCCTTATGTCTTAATTTTTCCTCCTCCTCTCTACCCATTGTTTTAGAAAAGAACTCTTTTTCTGCTACTATCTCTTCTTCAACCAAAACTTCTTCAACTACTGATTCGAAGGGTGGTGTTTTATTTGTTTGGATTCTTGTTAATACCATCAGGTGCCAAGACCATGCTCTGATACCACTTGTAATATCCCTTTTTCAAATTTTATTAAAATGCCCAATTTTTCACTTTTTTTTCCAATTTCGACCTTTGACTAGTTTTACTGTTTTGACCTCCAAATCAACCCAAATGCTCCCAAATCTTCTGTAGGGGTGTATGAATGGTATTTAGACTTGAATATAAGGTTCA
Source organism: Larix kaempferi (assembly GCA_027924585.1). NCBI lineage: Eukaryota > Viridiplantae > Streptophyta > Pinopsida > Pinales > Pinaceae > Larix > Larix kaempferi. The sequence goes on along the minus strand of BSBM01001402.1, from coordinate 19,979,859 downwards.
GGGATGTTTTATGGCCCTCCAAATACTGCTGCAAACTTGATTTGTATTCTGATCAATATATGTAATTTTGACTAGTAATTTGTGCATCAAATCTCCCTCGGGTAACACTGCAAATGGCCTTCCAAATGCCTCCAAACTCCCACAAATTTATGAACAGAGGTATATAATGTGTTAAGTATGTTATTAAGGTCTCATATGCACCATTAATTGATTTTTAATACTGTTCTAACTCTCTCACATTCAACAGCAAAAACCCCCAATTCGACCCTTGGGGAAATGGCACTATTTCACCTCCCAATACAACTAAACTGAGTAAAAATGCTTCAAATGCTCAAGTACAGTACATGAAACTTGTATAAGACATCCATGGCAATATATTTATCACAAATATATCAGATAATCATCCATACATTCGAAATCATCATCAATACATTGGCTCACAACAAGGTAGTGGGGAAATGGCATTGTTCTTCCATTAAAAATGAGATTTATACATTTCTACTTGGAATTTCGACCTGAAACTTTTTGGAGATGAAGAACAGAGTATTTAATTCATATTAAAAAATAAATGGGGCATTATAAGCTCCCCCAAAGAGTACAATAGCTCACCAAAAACGCCCTCCCTCAAGGAGCACGAATATGCCTTCAAAACTGGAAACGGTGGAGAGAAAGTGCTGCACTAAACCAAACCATGAAACTTCCTGTAGCTGCTACCTGCAAATACAAACTCCATTAAAGCACCCTGAAAGACCTGAGTGGCCTCTCCAAACACCAACTTGGATGGGAATCTTTCACCCTCGAAATTGGCTAAGGCAAGAAACTAGTCATCCACTAGCTCTCTCTTCACAAATGCAATTTTTCTCAAATCATCAAAAGCCATTCTCATACTTGATTTCTACATTTTATAACCAACATTAGCCTTCAAGGGGTCGAAATCCTCTCAATAGATTCAATAATTTTCCATTTAGAAAATATTCCTCATTTGCCACTTGTCTCCTAGTTCCAACCTTCCATCTTCTCCCAAATTCGAATTTGAGTCTCTTTAGATTCCTCCAACTCCATGAGCGCCTTCTTGAGCCTATTTTTGGGGCTGACATGTCATAATGGTCAGGTGTAAGAAGTCAGGTCTGAATTTTGTCATAAAATGTCATAGATGCTTCATTATTGTTGTCATAAAACTAGGGAATCTAGCCCATGTGTCCACTAGTCTCCAATTTGACTCTTCCTCTCCCATGGAGGTTACTATTCCTTCCCATTTCGACCTAATATGCTAAATGCCATGTGTTATGAATTACCAACTCACCCAAGAGTGTTCACCTTCCCATGAATTCGAATTGGCAAGAGAGAGCTGCCATGTGTCATTGAAAAATCAAGCTAGTGTGGGTCCCACCACCTCCATATGTCTCCAAAACCACTTGCCACCTAGAATTTCTCTTGAATTTATTTATTCATCATATCTATTAAATTCTTGAACCCTTCTAATGTCTAAATATCATTTATTAGTTTCCTTATTACCATCCCACATGTGCCCATCCAACCTAGGAAACTAGTAGGATTGATGGGATTGTCTTACTATGCACTTATTTGAATGGGGACATTACACTCTCTCTCTCTCTAAATTCCTAACCCCCGATATCTCTCTCCCTCCCTCTCTCTAAATCCCTAACTCCTAATCTCTCTCTAAAACCCTAACCCCCAATCCCTAAGAACCTTTCACATTTGATACTCTCTCTCTCTCTCTCTCTCTCTCTTTGGGGCATCCAAAAATTAATAGTAGATATTGGTCAAATTCTACATATTTTCCTCCAAGACTTCACACTCTTTCTCATCTGATACTCCCCCTCTCTCTCACTCTAAACCCATAAACCTCAATTTTTCCCTCCCCCGACCGTTAACAGGCATCCAAAACTTCATAGTAGTACATATTGGTCAGCTTATGCATCTTTTACTTCAATACTTCACACTCTTTCACATCCGATGTAATATATCTATCTCCGTCAACACCTAAACCCCAGTCTCTCTCGCTCTCTAATCCCCTAAGCCACAATATCTCTCTCTCTCTCTCTCTCTCTCTCTCTCTCTCTAAATCCCTAACACCTGATATCTCTCTCCCTCCATCTCTCTAAATCCCTAACCCCCAATCTCTCTCTTTCTTTTCACCTCTCTAAACCCCTAACCCCAATCCCCAAGACCCTTTCATGTTTGATACTCTCTCTCTCTCTTCAGGGCATCCAAAACTTAATAGTAGATATTGGTTAGCTTTTGCATCTTTTCTTTCAAGACTTCACAGTCTTTCGCATCTGATACTCTCCCTCTCTCTCACTCTAAACTCATAAACCCTAATATCACTCTCCCTCAACCCCTAACATGCACCCAAAACTTCATAATACATATTGGTCAGCTTTTGCATATTTTCCTTCAAGACTTCACACTCTTTCACATCCGATGTACTCTCTCTATCTCCCTAAACTCCTAACCCCTAGTCTCTCTCTCTCTCTCTCTCTCTCTCTAAACCCCTAAGCTACAATCTATCTCTATCTCTCCCTAAACCCTTAACCCCAATAGCTCTCTCTATAAACCCCTAGCCCTGAATCTCTCTCTCTTTAGGCCCGTAACACCCGATCTCTCTCTTGACTGCCAATGTCTCTCTTTAAACCCCTAACCCTTAATCTCTCTCTCTCTCTCTCTCTCTCTCTCTAAACCCCTAACCCCTAATCTCTCCCTCTCTCTCTCTAAACCCCTAACCTCCATTATCTCTCTCTATATATAAATATAGAACCTCCATACTCTCTCTCTTGATCTAAACTCCTAACCTCCAATATACATCTCTCTCTATAAATCCCTAGCCTCCAATCTCTCTCTCTCTCTAAACCCCTAACCCTCTCTCTCTCTCTCTAAACACCTAACCCTCTCTCTCTCTCCCTAACCCATAATATTCCTCTCTATATATCTCTCTAAATCCCTAAGCCCCTGTTAATACTGAGATTGTTCTCATTTTTATGTGTTTCTTTTAGAATTGTTTGAACTTTATTTTCCTTTTATTTATCCATAATTTTGATTATCTTTTCAATTTATATTAATTTTTGATTGTTTTTATTTTCCTGTTTAAAATCATTAAGTGGCTTATGCAATATGACATTTCTCTCAAAGTCTTCAATTATACCTATTTAGCCTTGCTAAAAAACTTGTAATTAGGATCTAACCTTTATCCTAAGTATATTTGTCAAATTAGCTATGTTAAGAGATTCCCACAGTGCAAAGTCCAAAATAGACCACTAGCGCACTGCAAGAATCATATATTATGAAAGATTGTGGTTTATTCATGATAAGGTGTGGTTCGTTACAAGTTATGATGACTAGAAATGCTGAAACAATATGTTTGAAGAATGATGACAGTTGTAAGGTCTCCTACATTCCATCATTAAGAAAGATCGAGGTCCGAAATGACATGAGTCCGAATTTGGGGATTATGAAATGCAAAATTTAAGACATTTGTAGCTAAACGCGGTTAGTTCCATATCTTTGAAAATGTGTCGCCTTTGTTTTTCTAAGGAACGTGATCAACAAACTTTCAGTTATAAGATGGGAAAAAGTGGCAAGATTAACAAGTTTAAACCGATGGACACGAAGTGGGTTGCGCAGTTTCCAAAATGTGCAGAATTGTTCAAAATAGCAGGATGGTTTAATTTATTCGAGAAGGTCACCATGTTCAATGAAGAAGTTTCAATTTATTTTGCAAAGAATCTAACTGATGATGTTATTGAGTTCAGTACCTTAATATTTCAGCTCACAGAAGCTCTAATTTCTGAAGTTATCGGTATCGCCATGGATGGGGAATTGTGGTTCAAAAACATTCCTTTTGAGTTTGACTCGAATCTTTTCTTGCTACCAGGTAATGAAACCCTAAATTGGAGCAATGGAGTTCATATAACAAATTTCCAACCAGAATGGATGGATGTGCTTGGCATCATACAAACCTATCTAACCTGTGATGGTAGTTTCACGACCGTCTTTAAATAGCATGTTAGGTTTTTGATGCATCTAAATATGCAATCTAAAATGAATTTGCCCTTCTTCTTATACAAGAGCATCCAAAAAATGTTGAATAGGGTTAAAGCGCACACAAAGCAATCAATATTTCATCATGGATTAATAAAATTGATCATCCAAATAGTATTACAGAAAGAAAAGAGAAATTGGGATCATTTTATATTATGGTCTGGATTTATTTCTGAACAGGAGGAGGATATGTCTAAAAAGAAAAGTAAAAAGGATAAGAAGAAAATTTTGATACAAAATGTTTCTGAAAAGCCTCTATCACAGGAAAAGCCTAAAGGTCCTGAAAAGGAGGAACAGGTTAATGTATTTGAAGAAGAGCAAGAACACGGTCTAGAAGATCAAGAAATAGAGAAGACTACTAGTCTTGATGTTAAATAGGTTCAAAGTCCAATTACACCATAACAAAGTATAACTAAGAACCTAGTTTCAAAATCTTCTACAGATAATACAAAGAACAAAAGTTTACAGGTTCTAGACTTTGAAGCAGATGCAAACCTCCTTATGCAGTTAAGAAAATCAACTTGAAGAGAAGCTACGAAAAATAAAATGAAAATGGAAAAAACTTCAAGTTCTAACCAGAAGACAGAAGATATAACTTCTTGACGTGATGAAGATGAAGAGGAAAAAGATAAATCAAATTCTCAGCAGAACCAGATGAGCATACAATAGGATTGTACAATGGTAGAAGAATCATATGAAGAAATTAACAAAGTTGAAAAAGAAGAAATCATTCTCAAGATGGAACAAGATGAATTTGCAATTGTAGAAAGAATGGAAAAGGATAAATATGAAGAAGATTTAATCTTCATAAAATTGGATATCTCATCTTTCACTTCTCAAGACCCTACATTGCCAGGAGAGGTAAACATGTATTCAGAGGTTGAAAGTCTCAAAAAGGTTCTTGAGCAACATCAATCAGAAATAGTGTTCCTTCAAGAATCCAATGACCGGTTTACAATGACCAATAAATGCTTGAAGGAAGACTTGGGAGAAGTCAATGCTCACTACGAAGAGCTGATCATTGCAGCCAAAAATGCTCTGAAGAGAAAATGGGAAGTAGAGGCTCAAGCTGATGACTTAACCAGGAAGGTGCAGAATTTGAATGAGAAGAACAAGCTTTTGTCGAACAAAATAAAAGATTTGGAAGCAGAACAACCTCAACATAACAAAAGGTCTCATGCTTTGGAAGGAATTGCCATGTTAGCAAAAGCTACTAGAAAGGCTACTTAGTGCCTAGTTTATTAATGCATTTTCATTTTTTTATTTAATATGTAATCGTTAATAGTTAAGTTTCTAGAAAAGACTCGAAGTTATCCTAACTACTATATGTAACTGTTTTTGAGACTAAAACCTAAAATAGTTACAAACTGCTCTTTTTGTAATTGGATAAAAGGGAGTAAATGAGGATGTAGAGTGGTTCGATTTTTTGGTTTCAAGAAGCAATATACAGTTATGATATTGAAACATTACAAGACTCACATGTAAGTTTTGAAGACTTCAATTTATATATATATGATATAATCCATTTTATCTTGTTCGATTGAGTTTTTGTTTCTAATCAGTTTTGTTATTCAACATATGAATTCATTTCCTATTTTATTGTTTTAATCCAGTGAATTCTTATGTGTTGTAGATAGAAACCAGTATGTATGATTGTGAATGTAATGGTTTATATTTACCTGGTTAAGATTTATGATTTCAGTTCTTCAATGTATTACATGATTTAGTACTTGTTTTAAGTTTGATTACCTTTAATTTTCTTGAAATTGAAACCTTCAAACCATTAAATCCTAAACCAAGAGAAACCTATTTCATTTTCATTTTGAGATTGTACTAGCTTTCCCCTCTATAGTCTAGGGGCAATTTCTAGCACAAACATCTTTGGCGCGCCGTTTCCGGGGAAGGAAGTGAAGTTATATCTTCCCTGGGATATCTATGTTGTTCTGGTTTTGAGGTGAACAAGACCAAAGGTTTCTATTTCATACTATAGTTTCACCAAAAGTAGTGTTCCACAGTGGCTTCCAGGAGGTTTGGAACAATAGGGAAGCCCACCTCACCATTACATCCAGGTGTGTTAGATCCAAAAAATATTTTAAAGAAAGCTAAACAAGAGTTACACTCTCCTTCTTTTGGAAGCTATTTTCTCTTGGCCAACCACAGTCTATATCTCCATTTATGTATTCTGAACCAAAATTAGAAGAGGTAGATATTCAGACTTTCACCAATCCATTATCTCCTAAAAATCGCAAAACATAATTATTTCCATTATTTCAATTTAAAGCTAATATTGCTATTCCTACCTTTCAGCTCAGTTCAGTTAAAACCAATAAACCTTTGTCCTCAACCAGTCAGACTAATTCAAAGATGGTAGGCCATCCATTGCATATGATGGATAGAATGATATCTGCTAGGTAGGCTCCTTTAGTTCTTCCACAACCTTTAAATGCTCTTCCAGTAGGGGATTACCAAAAGTATTTACATAGCTTTAATGGGCAGGAAGAAGCAACCGTAGAGGGACATTGGAATGCTTTCCTTAGTTATGCGGATAATCAAAATATAGAAGCAAAGGATGTCTGGATGCGAATGTTTGTGAAGAGTTTGGATGGTGATGTTAGAAAATGGTTCAGGGAGCTACCAGAAAACTCAATAACCCTTATAGAAGAATTACAAGATGTTTTCATGAGGCAATGGGGAGATACAAAGGATCATACATACTATATTACTGAGTTTATAGCCTTGAAGAGAAAAAATGATGAAACAATAGCTGAATTTTCAAAACGCTTCAACAAAATGTATGGCAAAATTCCAGTGGAAATTAAGCCTTCAAAAACCTTGGCTAAACTGACATATGCAAATGCCTTTGACCATGATTTTTCTTTGCACCTAAGATAGAGGAGACCTATAACATTACTAGACATGCAAGAAGCTACCTTAGAAGTTGTGTCAAACATTTTGGCTTCAAATAGACTTAAAGATCACTCAGAATATCAGGTTCATGATCAAAAGGGTAAAAATGTAGTAATGCCTTCAACCTCTACATCAAAGAAGGAAGAAATTCAAATAGATGAGATGAATAAGATAATTAAAACTTTGACTGCAAAAGTGAGTAGGTTGGAGTTGGAGAAGAACTCGAATAAACCCATTCAAGATGGAGAAAGAAATCCCAATTAGTTTAGATGACCTTTTGGACCAAGATTCATCCCTCGAGAAATAATAAACAATGATATCCATAGGGAGAGAAGAGAGAATGAAGATCAGAGATTTCCTCCCCCATTTTAAAATAATTTTGTAGAGGAGGTTGAACAGGTTGAAGATGTGCAGTATGAGGATGATTCAAATCAAAATTTAAATTATTTTTGGGAGTTGTCATCTGAAGGTTTTACAACTGAATGAAGATATCAGAATTCTGAGTATTATGATTTATATGATTATCAAGAAGGAAGTGATCATCACCCTCAGGTTTTAGCTAGTATATGTCAGACTGATCCTAAAAAGTCTTATAATTTGAGATCAGGCCCAAAACAGGTTGTTCAAATTCCGAAGAAGAAAGTAGCGTTAAGTTTATACTAATTTGAATAGCAAGATCACTGAAAGAAACACAATCACAAGATAGACAAAGATTTACCCTGGGAAACCCTCATGGGGTAGAAAACCCAACAAAGCTTTCCTCAATATAGATGATCAGCCAATACAAGATGTAGAAACCAAATAAGAGCTCCTCCTCCTCTTCCTATGTAGATCTCTCTCTCACTTGTGCGGTACTTTCCGAGTGATGAATGAATGAGATAAGTTAGGAACATCCTCCTCTACTTATACGTGTTTCCTGACTGACTTTTTACCCTATGGGGCCGACCTCTCCTAAGAGGGTCTAATAACCCCTAATAAATTAACTCAGGGATGACCCCCACATGGGAGATCTAATAACCCTAGTTACCACAATCCATTGTAGGAATAAACATCTCTGGATATACAATAGGGTCACCTCGGAGGGATGAAACATCTCCAGAATAATAAAGTACAATTATAATATTCTTAGAAGTTACAATATTTCAACACTCCCCCTTAACGAGAAGGATATTATAACAACATATGCAGGAGCAAGGATTCAGCGACTACATCACACATGATGCATCTATAAATCATTTGAAGCTTTCTTTATACATCATCATCAGTAACTCAAGTAGTTACTGGAACATCTTCAAGATCTTCAATACTGGAACAATAACATCTTCAGTACCGAGTCTTCATCTTCTGCAACACTCGAACAACTACAGCATCATCATCATCGAATCCTCTGATCAACAGCATCATCTGTATCTCTTGATCATGATAAGCAACATCGTCATCACACAATCATCAGCATCGTCATCATACGATTAGCATCTGGATCATCTCGATATACAACATCTGTATCATCTCGATCTACAGCATCATTATAGTAGCATACTTTGTAATACACACGATCCAATTACAAGATGATCAATCCCGCCCTCTTTAGGACATAGGTCCATGGATGATATAATCCAGATCAAGTTCCAGGATGATCAATCCTTATCAATTTAAGACAAGTCTCATGTCTATGGACAATGCAATCCAGATCAACTTCTAGGAGGATCATTCCTTATCACTTTAAGACAAGTCTCATGTCTATGGACATTGCAATCCATATCAACTTCCAGGAGGATCATTCCTTATCACTTTAAGACAAGTCTCATGTCTAGGGACGATGCAATCCCATCACGTACTTTTTGAACCAAGGGTCCAGGGACGATGCAGTCCTATCACGTACATTTTGAACCAAGAGTCCAGGGACGATGCAATCTTATCATCAATTCTCGGAGACAGATGTCTACGGATCAATTATGGGACCAAAGTCTGGGGAAGATACAATCCCCACCTGTCCACTAAGGACTTCATTCTCGAAGACATCTATCTATGGATCAATTCTGGGACCGAAGTCCAGGGAAGATACAATCTCCACCTATCCACTAAGGACTTCATTCTCGAAGACATCTATCTACGGATCAATTATGGGACCGAAGTCTGGGGAAGATACAATCCCCACCTATCCACTAAGGACTTCATTCTCGAAGACATCTGTTTACAGATCAATTCTGGGACCGAATTCCGGGGAAGATAAAATCCCCACCTATCCACTAAGGAATTCATTCTCGAAGACATCTGTCTACAGATCAATTCTAGGACCGAAGTCTGGGGAAGATACAATCCCCACCTGTCCACTAAGGACTTCATTCTCGAATACATCTATCTACGGATCAATTCTAGGACCAAAGTTCAAGGAAGATACAATCCCCACCTGTCCACTAAGGACCATACATCGACCTTCCTGTCAGCATCACAAATATAGGTATCCACATCATCGACCTTACTGTCTATGAAGGCAATCTCATCATCATTGACCACATTACTCTCCCTTTCGAGGAGGGTCCTTCTAAACTACACCAAGCTTGTCTCGGAAATACTCAAACTTTACTCAAGACAGAGGTTTGGTCAATATATCAGCAACTTGTTCGTCAGTGCTCATGTTAACACCCAAAAAGTGCTCACTACCTCATCTACCCCATTAAATGACTCATTTGTCCATTTTCCTACCATATTTCCCTTAAAAACCCTGAAAATCCCACTAAAAAGCCTCAAAAAAGCTAAAAAACCCCTTTTCCTCCAAAAATATCCAAAATTCCTCTAAAATAGCAAAAACCCTCTAAAGAGGGAATAAAAAATATAAAATAATGAGGAAAAAGGAGGAAAAAACTGATCCAGGTGGATATCGGTGGCGGCCCACCTCTTCCAACTGGCTCAAAACAGTCTTCTGGCAATTTTGGTAGATTACTATTTTTAGTAGTTTTTCGGGTCCTAAACTTCCGGAGCCATTTTGAGGCCCTAAACGACATTTTTTGGCGATTTGGGGGACCAAATGGTTGTCAACGGCATTCATTTGGGCCCAATGGAAAGTTGTAAATCTCAGATGGACCTTTCCAACAAACTACCGAGCGCCCCAAACGGAGATCGTATGCAAAAGTTATGACCCCGGGAAGTTGATGTACTAACTTACCCAAACGGGGCCCACATGACTTTTGGTGCTTCATCTCCTAGGGTTAGGTTTTTGGATGTTTGGGATTCTTTCCCTCATGCTTATGATAAATAGGCCCCTTCGGCCTCTCTTTGTATTCATCTTGGCACAAATGAGCATAGCGGCCACATCTCTTCTCAGAGATAGCTACCACCATTCTAGCTACTGTATTTTACAGTCTGTTCTATTTCCGCTATTTAATAGAATATGTGTTTACTGTATCACTGTGTTATTTGCAATATATATCTTTGTATATGATTCTGTATATGCTATCTTTTGTTTCGTTCCCACATAAATCCGGATCAAAAACCCTATAGAGCTGACCTAAACCATTTGGTTCCCAAAACCATGGGCTAGTACTCCACCACCAAAAAACTATAAATAGGTGATGGAGACCCCTCATTTCAGATCCACAATCAAGTCTGCCCTTACTTTGCCAAAATCTCTCTTGAAACCCTAGCTCACCCTTGAGCTACTTTCACCATTGAGAGCCCCTTTTGGCCCATTTCCACCATTGGAGAAAGAGAAGGAGCAAAGCTGGAGTTTGGAGCAACCCTCTTGGATCATTGCAAGAACTTCACCAACCTTCACATTGGAGGTAAATCTTTAATACAAAAAACCATTTATATTATCTCTTGTCTTTTTATGTTTCATGCACATGCTTAGTATAATTTTCATTTTAATATCTTGTCTTTTAATTATTGTTTATTGAACTGCTACTAAGGAGTCCCTTCTCCTTAGTAGGTGCTCATTTGCACAAGCTAGGGTGAAAACCCTAGCTACAGTTTTGGCGACTCTACTTGGTTTGAATTTTTGGTTATAATTTTTAAATATTTTTCTGTCTTTTTCTGTTCGGCTGTCCCTTTCGGCCGCCGTAAACAACATCTTTTACCCCATGCAGTTGCATTCCAACCACGTCTTTCAGGCACTTACCTGCGATCCGACCGTGGCTCTCAGACTGTTTCTGGCGACCCACCGGTCGTTTTCAGTCTGTTACCTGCGATCCGAGTGCGACTATTAGCCTGTTTGGGACGGTCCGACTGCGGCTATTACCCCTTTTTCTGCGTCCCGCCTGCGGCTTTCGTCCATATTCCCGCAACCCCCCGGCGCCTTTCGACGTTTTTCCTGCTTCCCGCCTGTGACTTTCGGCTATTTTCCCACAACCCGCCTGCGACTTTCGACGTTTTTCCTGTGTCTCGACTACGTTTTTCAACCTAAAACCCGCAACTCGACTGCGACTATTGAGCTATTTTCCACGGTCCGACCGCTCAGATTTGCCAAAAACCCGCGGTTTGTTTTCTGCATTTTTCTCTGTTTTGAACCCAGCACTTTGCTGCACTATTTTCTGCACCAGCACAGCCATCTGTCCTACCTGCAGACACCCTTCCTTAGATCCTTTTTCTGCAGTTTTATTTCTGTTTCATTTACAGAATCATTTTTACATTTTCAACATTTTAAATTGAAAAAAGAAAATTGTGCATTTTAAAGGTTAATTTCTGTCTTTTTATTGCTAGTTAGAAAGTTGCCCACCCTAGTGGCACTTTTTACTTGGGTTCATCATCATCTCACACGCACACACTCTGTCACCTAATTCAAGTGAGCCTTAAAAAGTACTTAACACAACCAACATTCTAACTCCACTTGGGGAACACATAAGAATTTTTGTTGTTAGGTAGGATCGGGGGGATAGGCATCCAAATAACACCCCTCGGTTACTTACACTTGAGACATAGCTGTTGTCCATTAGGGAACCAAAATCCCCTAGTATTTTTTGGCACGGTCACAACCAGTTTATCAGAGGGCCTCTCCCCTAGGAAGGTTGAAGTCGCCAAACTGGTTCCGGAGGCCTGAGTGGAATACCGCAATCCATTCAGTAACCGAAGGGCTACCTTTCGCAGTTCTCAGGGTATCCCTGTATGGGGGTACTGCGGTAAAAGGACCAAACGGAAGATTCACCTTTTCTGGACGTGTCATGAACGGGGTATCTTAGTTGCCTTTCTTCTAGGATTGACTACCCGGTGTCCCTCCCGATAGGGGGATATCTTTAGCCACTTGGCTCTCCTATCCATATTTTCTGACTTGGATTTCATCACCTTGCAGAGGATATGTCTAGTTGAGTCAAAATACTATTTAGTTAGGTGTTTGCATGCTACCTTACCTCCTTTTGGTCTAGTGAGTCCACTATTTTTATTTTTTAGGAAACCTGCTGCTTGTTGGTATTCTGACCATTTCTGTTGTTACTCCACTTATTGTAGCACAGCTGTTACAGTAGGTGTTTTGAGTTGGTTGTTGGCCTGAGTGCCATATTTTTTGAGCTCTCCTTCTGCACACTCGGTTGCATTAGGGTTTTTGAGTTGTTTTTCACTCAACACAACCCCCAGATATTTGACACCATCTGTCACCATTGAGTCCCCGAGACATTCTCGGCGCCTTAGGGGTGAGCCCCCACAGCACGGTTCACTTGACACCACCCGTCATAGACTTAGATCATCATCACTTGATACCACTCATCATAGATCTCAAGCTTTGTCACTTGACTCCACTCGTCAACGACATAGGACTCCGTCACCAGATATTGACGCCCCTTACTTTACCTTTGATTCTGAGGAAGAGTCTGAGAACCCCATTTACACTGCCCCTACTAGCCCCATGGCTGGCGTGACTTCCACTCCTTTCTTTGTAGGGACCATTGGTGGCACATCCACCACTACACCAATTACCAAATCTGTTTTGGGTATGCCCTCAATGGGGGCCACATCCACCATCCGGTCACCATACCCATTCCAGTAGCTAGCATACCTATCACCACTCCACCGATGACTCACGCTACCCTTGGTGGTGCAGGACCATCCTATACCACCTTTGTTCCCCCCCTTGGGGGAAACATCCCGAACCCAGCCCCTCCACTTGGGGGCATTGGCTGCAATTTGGTCACACCCACTAGTATGTCACATCCTTCTACTAGTTTTCCATTCATGGCTAGACTCAACCTTCCTGACCTAGCCAGACTGACTAACGATCCCATCAGACACGACCCTTCGTGGCCTCACATACCCACCAATCTCCCCTCTAACATCCCTAAGTTTGAGGGCAAGGCAGGTGAGGACCCCCAAAACCATATTATGTCCTTCCATCTATGGTGTTCCTCCAACTCCATAGTGGATGACTCTGTCCACCTCCATCTGTTACAGCGCACCTTCACTGGCTCTGTAGCTAAGTGGTACATCGAGCAACCCCATGGGACCCATGCCACCTTTACTTCCTTTTCCTCGACCTTCCTGCAGTTCTTTCAGTTACCTGTCCGCTATGACGCGGGAGTTGAGATCTTACTATCTTGCATACAGAACACAGCTACCCACATCATTTACCACATTCATGAGTGGCGTCGACGCCGTAGCCTCTACAAAATCAAGTTAGACGACCGTATCTTCCTAGTTTGGTTCCTAAAATCCCTCCTTCCTGTCATTGCCAAGGATGTGGCATCCGAATGACCCCAGTCTAAAGAAGAGGCCATCCTCAAAGCCCAACAATTTGACCTCATTTACGCCCAGTCGAGTTACCTCTATACCATTATACCTAATGCCCCTCATGGCGAGTTCTCCCAGCACGATGCGTCGGGGGCATCCCATGTCGCAGACGGCATCATTGGCCATATCGCCTCGCATCCCCAACCCTTTTCCATAGCACGCCCTAGCCATGGCCCCGACCTTTTGTGAGCCACATCACAGTCTGGAGCTACCAATTCGTATGCTCCCATGACACATCACCACCATTCTCACGGACACTCTTGTCCCCCTCAGTGCTTTGTCCATGTGTACCCCACTTATGCCCCCCTAGTCGCACCTCAGCCATATTATCATCCACAGGCTGCACCAGCTCCTGTGATCTCTGAAGCCCAACCTACTTATTACCCACCACAGGAAGCCCCTCCGGCAAACCCACAACCCGCTTTGCAGGCATACCAACAACCCCCACAAGGGTCAGCACCTGCGCAGCCTCCCCCTGCATATTATCCACCACAGCTTGCTCCCGCACCTGCGCAACCCTAGAACCCACCTGCTGCCCAAGGGAAAGTATATGCCCAACAAAATCAACAGCAAAACCAAAACAACCAGCACCAACAGGGCCATCAAAACCATGGCAAAGGCCACAACCGTGGGAACAACCCTCCTCCAGACCAAGGTGGTCAACCTCCTAATCCCTGAGACAACAATAATGCGGCACCTGCCAACCAAAACCCTGATCGGCCACCCAAGCAGGACAAAAACCCTAACTTGCGAACCAACCATCCTTGTTCTATTTGCAGGGTCTATGGCCACTACACACACGCTTTCCCACATTTGGAGCAAGCTCGGTAACTCTGGGTCGATGATGACCATCACCAAGGGCATGCGGCTCCTCAAGCGCAGCCCAACCCCCAGTCCCCCCAGCAACAACCTTTGTTGCTGCAAAACCCCTTACAAACCCAAGGCATAGTGAATGCTCAACCGTTGGCTCCCCCTCAAGTCAACGCGCCACCACAACAACAATAGATCACATATGTCACTCCTGATCAACACATGTTTGACTCAGGTACCCACCACTTGCTGATGATGTCATCCACTGATGTCAACCTCCAAACTCGTCGGAACCAGTATGGCTCCACCTTGGAAACCTCTCCCTCCGACAAAACCACCAACGCTCATCCCACTGATCAGACATTACGTATACCTCCGGCTCCCCTCGATGGCACTTCCAAAGCACCTCGTTTCCCACTTCGTCGAATCAATAATAACCCCAATGCTCGTGTTGCATGAAATTACAACATTGTTGATGACTTAGCCTAGTATCCCACAGCCATGTCTGCATTAGAAGTCTTGAAAAATTGTCCTTCACAGTGCAAGACTTTGCTCTCCACCATTGGTACTATTGACCCAAATGATTCACAACTGATGGCATTCAATTTGGACCACTCCGAACCATTCCTGCCTTCCACTTTAGCATTCCAAGTTTCTGTTTCCATTCGGAATCTTGTCATCCATCGATGCATTATCGATGAAGGTGCCTCTACATGTGTTATGTCGACATTTGTTTGGCATAAGTTGGGATACCCTACTCTTCAACAGTCCACTACTACGTTGCGAGCCTATGAGGGCCATTCGGCTCAACCCCAAGGCCTATTAGCTAACATCCCCATCTAGCTGGCTGGTAAAACCGTTCTCATTGACATAGAGGTCATCAATGCCCAACTTGATTATAAGCTCTTACTTGGCCGCAGCTACATGTATGCCATGAAGGCAGTTGCCTCCTCCATTTTTTGTACCATGATGTTCCCCCATGACGGACGCGTGGTCAAGGTCGACCAACTCACCTACTACAATCCAAATGCCCCCGCTGCACCCGAAAGTGTTCTCCCCATGGTTGAACATCCTTTCAGTAGTGCCGCTACCTCGTTTCTTTCCTCCTTGGGACCTGGATTTTACTTAGATCTGTCGATGACATCCACCTTCCAATCTATTCCTCCCCCGTCATTTGCACCCGAAGTATCTGACTTAGGTACCCTTTCCCACGATACACAAACACCTAACAATCAACCACCCTTGTTTCCTAAACCACCGTTGGTACCTAGCCACATTGGTGTTACACCTATCCACACAATCCCCTTCCTAGTCCCTCCCTCGAGAGTAGTAAGCGCCCCGGTCATGGCTACCCTTAGCCTCCCTGGGTTAACCTTGGGATTACCCGTGTGGTATCTTTCGCCTCCCGTTCCCCCGCCGACACCAAACGTCATCCTACAACCAGTGCAACCCATGGCTACTACTAGTCAACCACCTCCCGGTGTCAATACCCCTTCGTCCTTTATGAATCCCCCCCTCTTATCGAGCACACTAGGGGCAGAGGCCCACAACCATACACTGCAGTACCTCCTCCCAAGACAGTTAAAACCCCTCCCATTTTTCGTGCTCCCCCCAAATGCTTGTTGTGCAATGAGTTAGGCCATCCGACTCACCAATGTCCACAATTACCTGTATTACAGGAACACATGCAGATGCTTGACGACGACCCCAATATCCCGGTTGTTAAACCGCTAGATCCAACCCCTAAGCCTCGTGATAAATCATTACGCACTAACCACCCCTGTGCAATATGTGGTGTTTACGACCATTATTCACATCAATGTCCTGATCTCTCCGATTACAGGGAAGCCCTCTACGAGATGAATAATGTGGATCTTTAGATAGCACCTCCCACCATTGAGGAGATTCACCCCCCGATCTCACCTCCATCTGGCGAGATCAACACCATTTATATGATCTCTTCAACTACCATTCCCTCGTCAACCGATTTGATAGCCGACACTTTCCGTACCGATGAGGATATCCTAGAGGCTCTGACTACCCCGGATTATCCCTGGGACGACATGCACCATCATTCGTATTTCCTCCCAGAAGACTCCTCCTCCACCACAGCTACCCAATTCGCGGTTGAGTCCAAAGATTTCCTTCCCACTAAAGTCGACTGGTTTAAGGATCCTATTCCTACTCCTGATGCCTTTGAGGAAGGTAACATGGCTAATATCTCTCCCGTTATCCACATAGATATCTCTGCCCCCAGAGGTGCCCCTGAACTCATCACTTTAGGAGCCTCCTGTAGTGAGTCTGAGATTGAAGAGTACAAAAAACTCTTCCAAGAATTCTGTGATGTCTTTGCCTGGTCCTATACCGAGATTCTCGGTCTTGACCCTTCCATTATAGAGCACCACATTGACACATGGCCTGATGTACCCCTTGTTCGTCAGAAACAACGTCCCATTCATCCTTCCAAGCTACCCGCTGTTAAATCCGAGGTCGAGAAGCTTCGCAAAGTAAGATTCATTTATCCTATTGCTTGTACCACCTGGGTTTCAAATCCCGTTCCAGTTAACAAAAAACAAGGCACCATTAGAGTATGCACTGACTTCCGCGATTTAAACCGAGCTTGTCCCAAGGACAACTTCCCCACACCATTTATTGACCAACTCATAGATGCGTGTGCGGGGCATGAAATCCTCTTGTTCATGGATTATTTTTATGGATACAACCAGATTCAGAACCGTAAGGAGGATCAATACAAGACTGCCTTTACCACCCCATGGGGAACCTTTGCCTACTGTGTCATGCCTTTCGGCCTCAAAAATGCTGGTGCCACCTTCCAACGGGCCATGGCCTATTGTTTTCACGACTTGGTCCATATCCTGCTAGTCTATCTTGATGATCTTATAGCTCGTTCCCGAAAATGATCAGACCACCTTAAAGACCTCCAGCAAGTTTTCCTGCGTTGTCGCAAATATAAAATCTGCTTGAACCCACACAAGTGTGTCTTTTGCATTCCGGAAGGCTGGTTGTTAGGTTTCATTGTTTCCCAACAAGGAATTGCTATCGATCCCCTGAAGGTTCAAGCCATTTTAGACCTTCCCTCTCCTCGCACGCTTCGGCAACTCCAGAGTCTGCAGGGGCGGTCCAATTTCCTTCGACGCTTCGTTCCTGATTACACCACTAAAGTTCATGGATTTTTACGCCTGCTTCGTACCCACGTACTTTTTTTTGGGGATGAGCAAGCAGAAGCCGCATTCGAAGCCCTCAAGAAAGCTCTCACACAAGCCCCTTTGATTTCCCCTCCGGATTTCTCTCCGGACTTCATCCTTTACGTCTTGGAATCCGAACATGCCGTGTCTGAAGTCTTGGTTCAAGAAGATGTTTCTCACAAAGAGCATGTCATTTATTACGTTAGACAGACCTTTCCTGGCCCACCCCTACGTTACCCATATGAGGAAAGGCTAGCCCTAGCTGTCATCTTTTCCGTCCAAAAATTGTGACACTACATTCTGCTCAGTCATACCACAGTCCTCGCCGACTCCAACCCTATGGTCTATCTCTTAACCCCGCGATTACTGAAGGGTCATGTTGCTAAATGGGTCATCATCCTCCAAGAATATGACCTCACTTTCAGAACCCCTAAGAGCACCAAATCCCTCGCGCTTGCCCAGCTCATCACCGATCTCCCATCCCTTCTGTCGTCCCCCCAAATCTCCGATGAGTTATCCGACAACCACTTGTTCACCATCTCATCTGATGACCCATGGTACGGTGACATTTTATTATACCTTCGCACAAAAAATTTTAGACCCAACGTTACTCGTGTAGGACGCCGTCGTATCCGCCATGAGGCTTCTCACTATCTCTTCTTAGGCGATGTCCTTTATCGGCGAGGGGTCGACACGATTCTTCGTCATTGCCTTACACACGAGGAAGCTGAACATGTCCTCAATGATTGTCATAGCGGTGCTTTCGACGGCCATTTCTCTGGGATGGCCACCACCCAAAAGGTCGTCCGTGCCGGATACTTCTAGCCCACACTTTTCACCGACTGCATCACCGCGGTCAAACACCGCCATAATTGCCAAGTTTTCGCCCCCAAGGCCCAGACACCACCTGCTCCATTACATCCAGTCGTCACTGTTGGTCCATTTTGTAAGTGGGCCATCGACTTCATGCAGTGTCGACCCCCATCGACCAACAACCATAAATACATCATTGCCGCCATCGATTACTTCACCAAATGGGCCGAAGCCATGCCTATTTTCAATTGTACCGGTGACACCGATGTCTGTTTCTTTTTTAACCACGTTATCACTAGATTCGGGGTTCCAAAACAGTTGGTCTCAAACCGTGGATCACACTTCGAAGATTCCATTTGGCGCGAGTTATCCACCCTCCTCAAGTTTGAACATCAATTTTCCTCTGCTTACTACCCCCAAGGGAACGGCCAAGTAGAGGCCATTAACAAAATTCTCAAAACCATCCTTCAACGCATGGTTAACCGGCATAAGTCCAATTGGCACCACATGTTGTTCCCTGACTTATGGGCTTACCGTACCTCTACCAAGACCCCCACTGGTTTTACCCCATTTCATTTAGTTCACGGTTTAGAGTTTGTCCTCCCCATCGAGTGTCAGATACCTGCCTTACACATCACCGTCGAGCTTCTACCTGACACCTCCCCACTTGAGCAACGTCTGCTATCCCTCAAACAAGTTGATGAAGACCGTCGTGCCACTCTCCAGACCATTGAAGCTGCCAAGAACTGCTCCAAGGCTGGTTACGACAAACATGTACACCCTCAAACTTTCCATGAAGGGGACCTCATCCTCGCGTATGACCAAGCCCACGACAAAACTGGCAAAGGAAATTTTGAGTCCATGTGGCAAGGCCCTTACATCGTGTAGACCTACCTCGGCAACGGGGCATACATTTTAACTGACACAAAGGGTCACCCTTTGCGCAACCCCCGTAATGGGTTGTATCTTAAGCATTTCTATCCCTAGAATAACTCGTGGCCCCATTGGTCTGCATTGTACAGTTTGCTCTCTTTTTATTTTTCACCTTTTTTACCACGATCTTACATTCATCATTTTTGCATGATCACAGATGGACCCTCTTCCACCTCATTACATTGGCTTCGTTGATGGCGCAAGCCGCTAGTCTCTAAACCTGGCTTCTATAGCATGGGTCTTATATTCCCCTTCACACGACTTGATTCACCTTGACGGAATATGTATAGGCGCTGCTACCAATAACCAGGCAGAGTATGATGCTGTGACCGGTCTCTTGACTGCTTCCCTCTAGATGGGCATATGTCACCTTCATGTGTTCCTTAACTCCCAGCTACTTGTCTCCCAGCTCAACAACTGCTACCAGGTGCGTGATCCCTGCCTCTTTAGAAAATTCCTGTGCACAAAACAACTCAGCCAACAGTTTGAATCCATAACATTCACCCATGTCCCAAGAGCTCAAAATAGTGTCGCAGATCAAATGGCCAACAACATCCTAGATTGGCACATCAATCACACCATGTAAAACCTTCATCATGCATCATCATCCCATAGCATCTCATAAAAATATATAAAAACCCAAAAATATTGCAAGGGGCATCCACGTGCCTATCATCACATAAACATCTGCATCCATGTGCAATAAAAATAAAAACACATACACAAGGGGCATCCATGTGCCCAACATCCGATCCTACTTGCATCCACGTGTAGTACAACCATATCATAAACCATAAGTGCATCCACGTGCATACAACTAAAACATCATTGTAAAAAGGTGCATCCACGTGCATATATATATATCAAAAAATACATGTTCATCGGCTATACATGTCCTGAGTACTCATCTATACACAAAAAATATCTATACATCTCATAAGATACATGCCAGAGCTACAAAACTCGGGGGGAGTCCCCTGCACTCCCTAATGAGAGTCATACCCTGCATCACTTCCTACATCACCTACCTCCGAGTCCTCCCCCGGCTCCTCCTCCGGTAGCTCCTCATCCCCTTCGGGCTCCTGTGCCCGCGTCCTGTCCGCCAGGATAGCCACCCGGATCGCAAACGACCGGAACTCCCGGGGCACCCTCATGCAATCCTGTATCACATCTGGATCCACGTCCCGCCATCCCTCATTGGTCACTCCAACTAGTAACCGATCCAGCAACACTCGTACAGAATCCAAAGTCCCCTCTGTGTCCCGCCGACGCACCTCACCTTGGCCGGGCAGGGCTGGTACCGCCACATGTCCCCTGCGCGCCACATGCCCTGGCGGTGGTCTCGGACCCACATCTATAGATCACACATCAGTTAGTAACAGTATATATCATAACACACATCATACGTAAATCTTGACATCCCTAACATGTAAGAGAATCAATACGTACCATCTGGTCCCCATGCCTGTCCTGGTGCCCGTGGTGCCTCTGGGTCCCCGGTGTAGTCCATATCCCTATACGGGTAGTCATCAAGTGGCAGCAGCATCTGTAATTACTGCAGGTACAACTCCTGGGTGAAGTACCTACCCACCTCACTGCCACCTCGGCGGCGCATCATCTCCCCCCACCGCACCATGTGCAGCTCCCTCAGCCCTCCTACCCGGACTGGTACCCACGGTCGCAGTGTCGGTACCCACTCCATAAAGAACGCACATAGAAAGGACCCGTAGCAAAATCCCTTCCTAGATTCCTTCATCGATGTCAGCTACCGCTGCACACAGGTGAGGAACATCTAGCCCCATGCATAGTAGACCCCATCCAGTACACGCTCCACTAGCTGCATCTGGCCCCCAGACACCTTCTCTGATGACTGGGACCCCAACACGCGAACCACGCATGCTGCAATAGCCTGTACTACCGGCTCCTGTAGGTCTATCACCCGGAGTGCATTCCTATGCACCCTAGCCTTTGGAGCACTCATGTCATACTGCAACTATTTTGTTATTTTTCCACCATTCATTAGCCCGCAAGGAGGCCCACCAGTGTTCCCCCCCACCCTCATTCTTGGTCATCATAAATGTTCCTTAATTGAGCACTTCCTCCTTGCCTGGCCATTCCTTTTGTTCGATATAATTTTATCCCTTTTTCGGGCCGAACAAGTCCTTTACGAAAAAGGCACTTAGTGAGTTTCTGTTAAGCTCTTTTCTGACTCCTAAAACAATGAAAAGATCACCGAGCAATCTTGCTTCCTTTCATCCTCGTTAAATTACCTGAAAGGGCGTCTATCTGGTATAAGTTTACCCCTTTTCCGAAACTGGTAGACTACTTACGAAAAACGAATACTCTAGTCACACCGGCTAGAAGAGTTCTTCATTTCATCCTTTTATACTTCTTTGGGCCTTGGAGACTAACACACGAAAAAGAAACCCCCGGAGTCTTCTTATCGCTTTCAGACTCTCTAAAATTGAAAGCAACCACGAGCATGAACTGTCCTGGGCTTGTATAAATCCACACGACAGTACCATTCCATTATTTCAGAGTCTTCTTATCACTTTCAAACTCCTTAAAATTTAAAGCAATCATGAGCATGAACTGTCCTGGGCTCGTATAAATCCACACGATAGTACCATTTTACACTCACTTCTTCTAGTTCCTTAACCCATGAAGAAGTTCCCCCATGCCTCTTGGCACTATGATCGATCATCTCAGCAGCACCCCCAATCAGGTCGCCTTTGTTTAGAGTAGTCTGCAGTCTCCTGCCATTTTACACCATCTTGAATACCCCTCATCCCAGTCACTATCCTTGATCCATTACAGCTATGATCCCTTTCCCATCAGTCAGTTTCATATGCTGCCCAATCATCCCCGCCATCATACTCTGAACAAAGGAAGTTTGAGACCACCCGCTCTACTTGCCCAGTTATCCCCCACAGTTTGTCAGTCCTACCATCAATACTATCAAACTTCGGTTCTCTACCTCGTGCTCATGTCAAGGAAACATCATTGCCTTGATAGTTGCAGGTCTCCCTCTGTCGAAGATAGCCCCTCTATTCCAGAGGATAGACCCAGAGGTCCCTGCGTCTTGGACCCATCACCATCAATGGTGAGTTCCTATGGACCATTTTGAGGGGAGTCATCATTGCCTCTCCGAGTGGTTGTTTCTCCAATGCTTGACTTCAACACCTTGATCGCATCGTTGAGAATCGCGCAGGGTTTATACCCACTTCAGTTATTGGTCGAAGACCCCGGATTTCCCCCGACTCTAGAACATTGGTGAGTCCCCTCGGAACACCCAGTTACATGTTCCCGTGGATGTCTGGGTTGTGTTGGCGATTGTATTCAGAAGCCATCCAGCTATATGCTTCCTGGAGTACCCAGTTCAGTCCCAATTTTGTCCCAGTTCAGTGTACCATTGAGAGTATGACCCCTTGTCACTCTGATCCAGCAACTCATCAGTTCCTTTGGTACCACACTCAGTAGCACTGTTGTCATTCCAGTGTATCAGTACTTCAGCTCAGACATGGTCAGCCCAGCAGTATGTCACAGATTTGTGTCCTCTCTGGACCCTTATGATGTACACAGTGGTTCTCTATGTATCCTACAGGTCCCCCTTTTTCGGGCCTTACAGTTATTTTTATGTATCTTGATACGAGCATGGGTATGCCCGCCTCGTCCATATATTGAGATTCTTCCTCATTCAGTATTTGAGGTCATGTATATGTCAGGTCCCCCTCTTTTGGACCACATTGTTATTATTGTTTTATATCTCGATACGAGCATGGGAATGCCCGCCTCGTCCATATGATCAGATTATTCCTCATCCATTATTGAGGTTATGTACTTTTAGTTTTTGCAGTTGTTCGAGATCGTTGTTTCGGGCTCCAGTTTGTTTCTTCTCTTCTCCACACCCCAGGAAAACCATACATTTATGATGTCTGTCGGCCATATGATGAGCTCCTGCCCTCACACATCAGGGGGCAATCTGTTAACACCCAAAAAGTGCTCACTGCCTCATCTACCCCATTACATGACTCATTTGTCCATTTTCCTACCATATTTCCCTTAAAAACCCTGAAAATCCCACTAAAAAGCCTCAAAAAGGCTAAAAAAACCCATTTTCCTCCAAAAATATCCAAAATTATTCTAAAATAGCAAAAACCCTCTAAAGAGGGAATAAAAAATATAAAATAATGAGGAAAAGGAGGAAAAAACCCTATATAGCTGACCTAAACCATTTGGTTCCCAAAACCATGGGCCAACACTCCACCACCAAAAAACTATAAATAGGTGATGGAGACCCCTCATTTTAGATCCACAATCATGTCTACCCTTACTCTACCAAAATCTCTCTTGAAACCCTAGCTCACCCTTGAGCTACTTTCACCATTGAGAGCCTCTTTTGGCCCATTTCCACCGTTGGAGAAAGAGAAGGAGCAAAGCTGGAGTTTGGAGCAACCCTCTTGGATCATTGCAAGAACTTCACCAACCTTCACATTGGAGGTAAAGCTTTAATACAAAAAGCCATTTATATTATCTCTTGTCTTTTTATGTTTCATGCACATGCTTAGTATAATTTTCATTTTAATATCTTGTCTTTTAATTACTATTTATTGAACTGCTACTAAGGAGTCCCTTCTCCTTAGTAGGTGCTCATTTGCACAAGCTAGGGTGAAAACCCTAGCTACAGCTCACATACTCGATCTTTATAGCTCCTTTCTGTACCATATCCCGTATATAGAAATATCGGATCTCTATGTGCTTTGACTTATCATGGAACACTAGATTCTCTGTCATCTTGATACAACTCTGGTTGTCACACATGATCATAGTGGGATTCATCTCTAAGTCAAATAGTCCTGATAATAGTTTCTGAAGCCATACTGCTTCACAACTAGCAGAGCAAGCAGCTATATATTCCACTTCAGCTATACTAAGAGCCACACTAGACTTCCTACTAAACCACGAGATCATGGCAGATCCAAGACAATAACATCCACCTGATGTACTCTTCCTGTTTGAGATACTTCCTACCCAATCAACATCTATGTAGCCATGTAGTCTGAAGTCATGATCTCCAAGATAATTTAGACCAAAATCTATCGTACCCTTTAGATACCTCATCACATGCTTTGCAGCTATTAAGTGAACTCTTCTATGTTCCACTAGATACTGACTCAAGGTATTTACGGAAAAGCATATGTCTGGTCTAGTATTTGTCAAATACATCAATGACCCAATAATCTGTCTGTATAGAGTCACATCCACTAACTTTGATGAGTCATCAACTAATAAATTCACATTGGAGTCCATGGGGGTGGCCATGGCTTTGCACTCCAACATATCGAATCTTTTCAAAATCCCCACAACATACTTACATTGATTTAGAAATATTCCTTTTGGGTCTTGCCATACTTCCATACCTAAAAAGTAGTGCATCAATCCGAGATCTTTCATCTCAAATTCTAAAGAGAGGTTCTCCTTGCACTCGATAATATGCTTCTCATTTCCAGTCAGAAATAGATCATCTACATATAGCAATAATACGGCAGGTTCATCACCCATAACTTTGAGATAAAGATTAGGATCAGCTTTACTCCTTGTAGATCCCATGCTTGTCAAGAAACTGTCAATTCTTCCATACCAAGCCCTGGGAGCTTGCTTCAATCCATACAAAGCCTTTTTCAGTTTGCATACATGTGTTCTTCCATCTTCAACCTGAAATCCTTGTGGTTGTTCTATGTACACTTCTTCCTCAATCACACCATTCAGGAAAGCTGTCTTAACATCCATCTGTTGTAATTTTCACTTCATCATAGATGCAAGTGCCATGATAGTTCTAATTGAAGTGTACCTTGCAATTGGTGCAAATGTTTCTTCATAGTCAATTCCCTCTTTCTGAGTGAATCCTCTGGCTACAAATCTTGCCTTATATTTTTCAATGCTACCATCCGTAGCATGCTTTATCTTGTATATCCATTTGGAGGATACTACACTCTTGTCCTTTGGTTTGGGAAATATATCCCAAACATCATTCTTCATTATTGATTGGTATTCTTCCGTCATTTCTTCTATCTACTCTTTCTTCTGAACTACCTCTTCATAGCTAGTAGGTTCTTGATCCACCAGATCACACATCAAAGCTACATAGTTGGATAATAGCTTTGGTTTCTTGCTCACTCTGGTGGAGCCTTCAGGAGCCCCATACTTTTTAGCTCCTATATAATGTCTCTGGCCCATGTTGGCCTTCTTTTCCTTGAAATGTTTGAAATGGGGGGTTCTTGAGGTTCTAGTATGTCATGGTCTTCAGGGATGGGTACAGCTTCTGTAGTTTTGGGAGGTGCATCTTCTTCATATATCTCTTCATGTTGGCACTCCTAGATCTCTTGAGAGCTACTTCTTCATCAAATGTCATATCCCTACTTATTTCCATATGATGAAAACCTGGGATGTAAATTATGAATGCTTTGGATGATTCACAATATCCAACAAATATTCCCTTCTTCCCAGAAGGATCTAGCTTGGTCCTCTTCTCTTTTGGAATGTGAATGTACACTAGACATCCAAATATCTTGAGATGACTTACCTCAGGCTTCTTTCCTATGAACACTTCTTCTGGAGTCTTGAAATTAAGAGCACTATGGGATAGTCTATTTTGTACATAGATTGCTATTCTAGCTGCTTCAGCCCATAGATACATGGTTAGGTCTTGATCATGTATCATTGTCTTTACAACTTCCATGATGGTTCTATTCTTTATTTCTGTAACCCCATTTTGTTGGGGATCGTAGGGAGTGGTTAACTCCCTCTTGATTCCAGCTTCCTTACAGAAATCTTCAAAATCCTTTGAAGTATATTCTCCGCCATTATCTGTTTTGAATATTTTGATTTTCTTTTATGAATGATTCTCTATCAATGCTTTGAACTCTTTGAACTTTCCAAAGACTTCATTCTTTCCTTTTAGAAAGTATATCCAAGTATTCCTTGAATAGTCATTAATGAATGTGAGATAGTATTCATATCCACTCAAAGATGTGGAGGGAATTGGTCCACATACATCTAAATGTATTAACTCCAAGGTACTCTTAGTCTTTGTTTCACTCTTTTGAAATGGGTTCTTGATATTCTTCCTTTTTGCACATCCTTTGCATGTGCCATCATGTTCAACCTTTAAGTCTGGTAGTCCTATAACTACCTTGCTCACATGAGGTAGGGCTTTGTAGTTAATGTGAGCAATCCTTCATAGCTCACTTGGGATAGTGGCTTCATGAACAAGGGCAACTTCTGAATGGCCCTTGAGTTTGTATAGACCTCCTTCCTGTACACCAATAACAATTGCATCCTCAATTGATTTTCCTTTAGGCCACAAAAGTACTTGTCCATCTATGAATGCAACTCTAAAGCCTTTCTTATCTAATGCTAAAATAGAAAGTAGGTTCTTCTTCAAACCTGGTACATATAAAATTTATTTCATCTTTAATGGTGTTCCAGAATCAAGCTTGTAGCTTGCTTCACCAATTCCCTTGATGGGATATTGATAATCATTTCCTAGAGATACCTTTTGTGGAGAGGTCTTTTCGTCAAGTCTTGAGAGAATTTTATTTTGACCTGTCATGTGCTTTGAAGCACCACTATCAATGAGCCATGTATCTTCTCTAGGTGTCACAGACCCA
The DNA here is from genome assembly GCA_027924585.1 of Larix kaempferi. NCBI lineage: Eukaryota > Viridiplantae > Streptophyta > Pinopsida > Pinales > Pinaceae > Larix > Larix kaempferi. The sequence continues at coordinate 19,952,750 of BSBM01001402.1, read as the reverse complement.
GAGAGTGCAAAAAATATAACATCTTCTTTCTCTACTTTATTTATTTTCTTTTGAGGCCTTTCCTCTTCTTCTTCTTCTTCTTCACTATCATCTTCTACCATATGTGCATGATGTCTTTTGTGAACAAACTTCTTCTTCTTTGTTTGTGAAGTACAATTTCTAGAAAAGTGTCCTAGTTTAAGACAATTGTAACATTGAACTATGGAGAGATCTCTTTCTGAGTTTGTTCCTCTTCTCCTTTTAAATCTATGGGAAGGTTGGGACTCCTTGTGGTCATCTTTCTTGAAGTGACCCTTTGTTTTTCTTTTGGTGTGAGTAGCCAAAGCTTGGTCATCCTCCTTAAGAAGGGCTTCTCTATTGGCTACCCTAGCTTCTTCTTAAATAGAGTCTTCCCATACCACATCAAACTTCATACTTTCTTTCTTGGCACACATAGTTTGGATGAATGACTCCCAAGCTCTAGTGAGACCATTTAGAGTAGTCATGACTAGTTCATCTTCATCAAGGGTATCTCCAATGGAATCTAGTTGTTCCTTGATTTGGGAAACCCTTGAGAAATAGTCTTGAATAGATTCTCCTTTCTTCATTTTGGTACTCTTCAACTGAGATCTTAGGTTCATCTTCCTGTTGATGTTCCTCCCTTCATACATTCTTCCTAGGGAATCATAAATTTTCTTTGGAGTATTTTTGGATGCCACTTGGGGAATCAAGTGGTCCTTGATAGAATTAGCAATGATTCTCTTTGCCCTAATCAGATCCTTCCTATACTTTTCTTTAGCTTCATCTTCCACAAGTTCTGCAACTTCATCCTTGATATATTTGGCAAGATCATTCTCTTCAAGAATGAGACCAATTCTATATTTCCATGCTCGGAAATTATATATACCTTCTAGCTTGTCCTCAAGCTTAGTGCTTGGGGCCATCTTGCCCAGGGGGTTACCAAAAATTGAAATTCCAAAAATGAAAGGATGACCTTACCAGGAGATTGGCTTGACTGAGGCGAGGTGACTAATGTACTTACTTTATGGAAAATTCAATTTTCCATCCTCCAAACTTGAGCAGCGAACTTCGGACCTGCTATAGAAATCTGGTTCTAGTTTTCTAGTTTTTTGGTTTTCCGCACTTTTTGTCAAACTAGGGTTTGACTTTCTCGAAGTTTTACCCAACCAAAAAGTTTTATATAGGGCTCAAAAGTTCGATTTTGAGGAGGGCTATCCATCCATGTAGTCAGAATCCAAAAATTCCAACTTTTTGTAGAAACCCTAATTTTTCACCGGAGGAAGAGAGAGAGATATTTTCACCTTGTGAAAGATGTCCTATTCAAGCTAGCTCTGATACCATGTTAATTTTATACTAATTTGACTAGCAAGATCACTGAAAGAAACACAATCACAAGATAGATAAATATTTACCATGGAAAACCCTCATGGGGTAGAAAACCCAACAAATCTTTCCTCAATATAGATGATCAACCAAAACAAGATGTAGAAACCAAACAAGCACTCCTCCTCCTCTTCCTATGCAGACCTCTCTCTCACTTGTGTGCTCCTTTTCGAGTGATGAATGAATGAGATAAGTGAGGAACATCCTCCTCTACTTATACTTGTTTCCCGACTGAAATTTTACCCTATGGGGCCGACCTCTCCTAAGAGGGTCTAATAACCCCTAATAAATTAACTCAGGGCCAACTCCCACAAGGGAGATCTAATAACCCTAGTTACCACAATCCATCGGAGGAATAAACATCTCTGGATATACAATAGAGTCACCTCGATGGGATGGAACATCTCCAGAATAATAAACTACAAATATAATATTCTTAGAAGTTACAATATTTCAACAAGTAGTTCCAGCTGTTAGAGAGCTGCCTAATCAAACACAGGGAAAGAAACAAGACCATAGTGATTAGACCAAAGCAACAGAAATTGAAGAAACTAGCAATAATACACAAGCTTTTAACTTTGAGAATGAATTGTTTAAAATCAAGGTTCCAGTGCCATTGACTAAGTTAATGAAGACTCCTTGTTTTAGAGATTTAACACGTAATTTGTTGAATGTTCTAGTAAATTCTTGTCCTTCAGATACAATAAATTTATAGGAAGAACATCCTAAAATAATCCTTGGGTCTGCTTCATCTGAAAATCCTAAAGATGGTTTGAATTTTCCCCCATCTTTTTATATAACCTTAACTATCCATGACCAGATGATTCACAATTTCCTTGTAGATTTTGGAGCTTCACATAACTAGATGACTAATGTAGTCATGGAGGCTCTTGGTTTGAGTATCACAAAGCCATACCATGATTTATTTGCATTTTATTCTAGATATGTGAAATGTTTAGGAGTGATTAAGGATCTTTTGGTTAATCTTTCTCAATTACCAATGAAGAGTGTTATAATGGATGTGTGGTAGTTGCTGATATATCTCCTAAGTTTGGCATGCTGCTCTCAAGGTCTTGGGAAAACAGGATAGGTGGTACATTACAGATGGACTTGGCATATGAAACCATTCCAGTGTTTGGTAGAGAGAATAGAATATTGTACAGGGAATTACAGTATGCTTTCATAGTCACGGATGATAAGAATCCAACCAATCATCCCCTTTATTTAGTAGATGAAGAATTGGGCTCCTATATGCTTCATTTTAGTGATGAGAGTGCAGCTGGGGTAGTGCAGGTAGGAAAAGAAGCATCAGTCAAGCATACTATTGAAAAAAAAGATGAGTTGTGGCAGATGTATTTTGATGGTTCTTCATGTAAAGAAGGAGCAGGAGCTGGCATTGTTTTGATTCTCTTGGTGGAGAGGTAATTAGTTTGATGTATAAATTGGAATTTGTCACTACCAACAACACAGCAGAATATGAGGCATTGATACTTGGTTTAAGGGATACGAAGGATTTGGGAATTCAACAACTTTCTTTTTATGGCGACTCCAAACTAGTTGTCCAACAGGTGAAGGGAAAATATCAAGTAAAGCAGGATTTGTTGAAGGTATATAGAAATGAGGTTTGGGATATGATGGACAAATTTTACATAGCATTCAATATTTGTTTTATTCCCAGAGATCAAAATCAGATAGTTGATTCATTAGCATTGGCAACTACACATTTAAAAATTCCAAAGCATACTCAGCTGAAATATCCAATCGAAGTTAAATATAGACCCTTAGTGCCAGACAAATATAAAACAATGGAGAGTTTTTGAGGATGATGTGGAAATTAAAAAATTCTTGGAATTAGCTGGAGTGTTTCCCAATTCTCTAATCGATCGGGATCAAGATGAGGATATAGATGATGATACTGCTACATACACAGAAAATACAATTGTTGATCATAAAATCATTGAGTTGAAGGGAAATTATATTCCTAAGGGTTTGGTTCCCCTTGAAAGAATCTTTTCCAAAGATGACACCCTGTTGAAACCTTCTATGCAATCTTCAGAGGAGAATATTATGAGCTGTAACATTGGTACAGAGGAGTAGCCAAGAATGGTGAAGATTTCTAAGTCTCTTTCAGTTGAGCAAAGAAATAGGTACATTATATTGTTGAAGAGGTTTGTTGATATTTTTTCTTGGTGATATGAAGATTTAAGAACTTATGACACTAGTATTATTTAGCATAAGGTGCCTTTAAAACCAAATGTGAAACCATTTAGACAAAAGTTCAGGAGAATTAACCCAACTTTGCTGCCAGTCATAGAGAAGGAAGTCAAGAAGTTATTAGATGCAAAGATAATTATTCCACTCAGATATTCATCATGGGTTGCGAACTTGGTTCTAGTTCGAAAGAAGAACGGGGAGATTATGTTATGTGTGGAATTCTGGAATCTTAATAGATATTCATTGAAGGAAAATTATCCATTGCCGAAGATTGAGCAAATTTTGCAAAAAGTGGTGGGTGCTCAAAGAATCTCCATGGTTGATGGATTCTCAGGATACAATCAAATAGCTGTACATCCGGATGATAGAGAGAAAACAACCTTCACTACCCCATGGGGCGCATTCATGTACGATAAGATTCCATTTGATTTGATGAATGTTAGTGCAACATTTCAAAGAGCTATGGATATAGCCTTTATGGGAGAAAGGGAAAAATTTGTTGTAATTTACTTAGATGATATCTCAATCTGATGATGAGCATTTGAAACATCTTGAGAAAACATTTCTGAAGTGTAGGAAATTTGGGTTATCATTGAACCCCAAAAAGTCACATTTTGCCGTACAAGAGGGAAAGCTTCTGGGACATCTTGTTTCAGCAGATGATATAAGAATAGATCCTGAGAGAGTCAAAGAAATTATGAAGATTTATATCCCAAGAAGTAAAAAATATGTTCAATCTTTCATTGGGAAAATAATTTTTCTGAGATGGTTCATCCTGAATTTTGCTGAAACCATCAAACATATCACATCTATGTTAAGGAAGGATCGGGAGGTGAAATGGACAACATAAGCTAAAGCTTCATTTGAAAAGATTAAACAAGCTTTGACAGAAGCCCTAGTCTTGGTAAGTCCATACTTCTTGAAATATTTTCTCACTTTTTCTTTTGCATCCCAAGACACTATGGTTGTTGTTCTACTACAGAAGAATGCAGATGGTTTAGAGCAGCCTATAGCCTTTTTCAGCAAGACACTTAGAAACTCGGAATTGAAGTATAATACACTTGAAAAACAAGAATATGCACTTGTTAAAGCCTTGAACTTTTTTAGAATATACATTTTAAATTCAAAGATAATTGCTTATGTTCCTAATGCTACTATTAAAGAAATTTTAACCAAGCCAGGCAGTGAAGGTAAAAGAGGCAGGTGGATTGCAAAAATTATGGAATATGAGGTTGAAATCGGGCCTACAAAGTTAGTGAAAGTGAAAGGTTTAGAAAAATTGTTAGCTGATTCAAATTGTGAAGCTTTAGATATCCATTTGGTGGCCAATCAGCCAACTCAGGAAGAATTGCAGATGAAAGAAACTGAAGAGCAAATTATGGAAAAATATGTAGAATCAGAATGGTATGCTGATTTAATTGGATTTTTATTACATTTGAAATGTCCAGATCATTTTGATAAGAAAGAATCAAGGTCATTAAAATTGAAGGCCACAAAATATTGTTTAGTAAATCAGTAGTTGTACTGGAAGGATCCAGGTGGAATGTTACTCAGATGTTTGGAAAAATCATAGGTAGAGGAGGCCATTTCAGAAATGCATGAGGGTGCTTGTGGAGGTCACAAGTATTGGAAGTCTACAACGTATAAGATCCTCAGGCCTGGGTATTACTGGCCCTCTTTATTTTCAGATGTGTATCAACAGGTGCAAGCATCTGTTCAATGTCAAAAGTTTGCTGGGAGGCAGGAACTCATATTCCTACCATTAAAGCCTATTGCAGTGAATGCCCCTTTTCAACAATGGGGATTAGACTTTATAGGAGAAATCAACACTGCATCTAGTGGACAACATAGGTGGATACTTACAGCTACATAATTTTTCACTAAATGGGTGGAGGCAATACCAACATGTAATGCAACTGATAAAGTTATCATGAATTTTATACAGGAGAATATTTTGAGTAGGTTTGGTTGTCCACAGAAATTGTTGACTGATAATGCACCTGCTTTCAAGTCAAAAGCTATGGTAAATTTTTGTGAGCAGAATGGAATTGATTTGAGGCATTCTACACCCTACTACCCTTAGGGTAATGGTTTGGCAGAGTCATCAAACAAAAACATTATTCAGAGTATTAAAAAACTATTAAATAAAAATAAAAGATCTTGGGATTCAATGCTAAAGTATGCATTGTGGGTAGACAGAATAACCACTAAGAAAGCAATAGTTTTGTCCCCTTTCCAATTGGTATATGGTACATATGCAGTTTTTCCTATTCAACTAGGCATTCCAGTAATGAAATTTTTCCAAGATAGTGAATAAGAACCTAATGATCTTCAAAGAAGAATTTTCTCATTGGTTGAATTGTAGCAAGAATGTGAGCCTGTAGCAGAGAGAGCTGAGGAATACAAAAGTAAGATCAAAGCAAGGTTTGATAAAAAAGTAAAGGAAGATACTTTTTCTTTTGGTGATATGGTGCTCAGATGGGATGCTAGAAGAGACTAGAAGGGTCAGCATGGTAAGTTTGACAATCTATGGCTAGGTCCCTTCATGATTTCAAATATTTTAGAAAATAACACTTTTATACTACAAAATTTGGGAGGTGATGAATTGTCTAGTCCAGTTAATGGACGGTTCATCAAACATTTTTATATTTCTTGAAGGTAAATGATGTCACACGCATTGTACATACCGGTGTGAAATAATAATCCATACCCAATGGAAGCTTTCAGAATAAAGCTGCAGTTTCAGGTGGTAGAAAGGAACTGGTCTACAAGTTCTTAAAACCTCACAAGGAGGCTTTCATCCCACAGCTGGAGCCAGATGTTAATGTTGAGATTGTTCTCATTTTTATGTGTTTCTTTTAGAATTGTTTGAACTTTATTTTCCTTTTATTTATCCATAATTTTGATTATCTTTTCAATTTTTATTAATTTTTTATTGTTTTTATTTTCTTATTTAAAATCTTTAAGTGGCTTATGCAATATCATTTTTCTCTCAAAGTCTTCAATTATACCTATTTAGCCTTGCTAAAAAATTTGTAATCGGGATCTAACCTTTATCCTAAGTATATTTGTTAAATTGGCTATGTTAGGAGATTCCTGCAGTGCAAAGTCCAAAATAGACCACTAGCGTGCTGCAAGAATCAGATATTATGAAAGGTTGTGGTTTATTCATGATAAGGTGTGGTTCGTTACAAGTTATGATGACTAGAAATGCTAAAACATATGTTTGAAGAATGATGACAGTTGTAAGGCCTCCTACATTCCATCATTAAGAGAGACCGGGGTCCGAAATGCCATGAGTCCGAATTTGGGGATCTTGAAATGCAAAATTGAAGACATTTGCAGATGAACGCAATTAGTTCCAGATCTTTGAACATTTGTCACATTTTTTTTCTAAGCAACTTGATTGACAAAATTTCAGTTATAAGATGGGAAAAAGTGGCAAGATTAATAGGTTCGAACCTTTGGACAAGAAGTGGGTTGCACAGTTTCCAAAATTTACAGACTTGTTCAAAACAACAGGATGGTTTAACTTATTCGAGAAGTTCACCGGGTTCAATGAAGAAGTTTCAATTTATTTCACAAAGAATCTAACTAATGATGTTATTGAGTTCAGTACCTTAATATTTCAGCTCACAGAAGCTCTAATTTCTGAAGCTACTGGTATCGCCATGGATGGGAATTGTGGTTCAAAAAAGTTCCATTTGAGTTTGAACCGAATCTTTTCTTGCTACCAGGTAATGAAACCCTAAATTGGAGCAATGGAGTTCATAAAATGAATTTCCAACCAGTATGGAGGGATGTGCTTGGCATCATACAAACCTATATAACCTGTGATGGTAGGTTCGCAACCGTTTTTAAATACCATGTTAGGTTTTTGATGCATCTAAAGCTGCAATGTAAAATGAATTTTCCCTTCTTCTTATACAAGAGCATCCAAAAAATTTCGAATAGGGTTAAAGCGCATCCTGAGCATACAAAGCAATCAATATTTCATCATGGATTAATAAAATTCATCATCCAAACAGTATTATAGAAAGAAAAGAGAAACTAGGATCATTTTATATTATGGTCTGGATTTATTTCTGAACCAGAGGAGGATATGTCTAAAAAGAAAAGTAAAAAGGATAAGAAGAAAATTCTGATACAAGATGTTTCTGAAAAGCCTCTGTCAAAGGAAAATCCTAAAGGTCCCGAAAAGGAGGAACAAGTTAATGTATTTGAAGAAGAGCAAGAACATGGTCTGGAAGATCAAGAAATAGAGAAGACAACTAGTCTTACTATTAAAAAGGTTCAAAGTCCAATTACACCAGAACAGAGTATAACTAAGAACCTAGTTTCACAATCTTCTGTAGATAATACAAAGAACAAAAGTTTGCAGGTTCTAGACTTTGAAGCAGATGCAAACCTCCTTATGCAGTTAAGAAAATCAGCTTGAAGAGCAGCTACGAAAGATAAAATGAAAATGGAAAAATCTTCAAGTTCTAACCAGAAGACAGAAGAGATAACCTCTTCAAGTGATGAAGATGAAGAGGAAAAAGATAAATCAAATTCTCAGCAGAACCAGATGAGCATACAACAGGATTGTACAATGGTAGAAGAATCATATGAAGAAATTAACAAAGTTGAAAAAGAAGAAATCATTCTAAAGATGGAACAAGATGAATTTGAAATTACAGAAATAATAACAAAGGATAAATATGAAGAAGATTTAATCTTCAGAAAATTGGATATCTCATCTTTCACTTCTCAAGACCCTACTTTCCCAGGAGACGTAAACATGTATTCAGAGGTTGAAAGTCCCAGAAAGGTTATCGAGCAACATCAAGCATAAATAGTGTTCCTTAAAGAGTCCAATGACAACTTTACAATTACCAATAAATGCTTGAAGGAAGACTTGGAAGAAGTCAATGCTCACTACCAAGAGCTGATTGTTGTAGCCAAAAAATATCTTAAGAGAAAATGGGAAGCAGAGGCTCAAGCTTATGAATTAAACAGGCAGGTGCAGAATTTGAATGAGAAGAACAAGCTTTTGTTGAACAAAATAAAATATTTGGAAGCAGAACAACCTCAACATAAGAAAAGGTCTCATGCTTTAGAAGGAATTGCCATGTTAGTAGAAGCTACTAGAAAGGCTACTTAGTGCCTAGTTTATTAATGCATTTTTATTTTTGTATTAAGTATGTAATCATTAATAGTTAAGTTTCTAGAAAAGACTCGAAGTTATCCTAACTACTTTATGTAACTTTTTTTGAGACTAAAACCTAAAGTAGTTACAAACTACTCTTTTTGTAATTCGATAAAAAGGAGTAAAGGAGGATGTAGAGTGGTTCGATTTTTTGGTTTCAAGAAGCAATATACAGTTATGATATTGAAATATTACAAGACTCACATGTAAGTCCTGAAGACTGAGATTTATATAAACGTGATATAATCCATTTTATCTTGTTCGAGTGAGTTTTTGTTTCTAATCAGTTTGGTTATTCAACATATGAATTCATTTCCTATTTTAATGTTTTAATCCAGTGAATGCTTATGTGTTGTAGACATAAACCAATATGAATGATTGTGAATGTAATGCTTTATATTTACCTAGTTAAGATTTATAATTTCAGTTCTTCAATGCATTACATGATTTAGTACTTGTTTTAAGTTTGATTACCTTTTATTTTCTTGAAATTGAAACCTTCAAACCATTAAACCATAAACCAAGAAAAACCTATTTCATTTTCATTTTGAGATTGTACTAGCTTGCCCCTCTGTAGTCTAGGGAAAAGTTTTAGCACAAACACCTCCAACACCTCCCACTCTCTCTCAACCCCTAAGCCACAATCTCTCTCTCTCTCTCTCTCTCTCTCTCAATTTCTAACCCCCAATATCTCTCTCTCCCTCCCTGTCTCTAAATCACTAACCCGCAATCTCTCTCTTTCTTTCGACCTCTCTCTAAACCCTTGACCCCCAATCCCTAAGAACCATGAATGATATATGGGAACAATTCGAAATTTTTAGGCATAATGGATGGGTCTCAAGACCTTGAACATGGATGTGGGAGATAATAAGGGTCTTACGACCTAAATTAATGATTTAAGGCTCATGATCCATGAGCAGTTCCTTGAAGCACTATAGAGGCCGTTTATAAGGGATGTTGTCCTTCAATTAGTATATGGATACCATTAGGAGGTTTTATGCACCAAGGGTGGTAATTTAGGTCTTGAATATACAGTAAGAGGAGGAGATAAAGGGGCCATGGGATATGATTGCTTATAATATATTGTGTACTAGCAATGAATATTGGGATCATTACTATGGTTGAGTGAGGAAAAAAAGGTTATATGACCTAAATTAAGCGTCTAGGGCTCATGGGACAAATGGTACCTTCAACCACTAAACATGTAATGTAGAGGGGATCTTTAACCACCAATTGGGATACATATTCCATTAGGATATTTTATTCGCCAAGGATGTGTATCAAGGCCTTGAACATTGTCATATGGGAACCATTACAGTTCTTTCTACACTAGATGGTGTCCATATTATACTTGCGGGATAAATATTCCATTTATAGGGTTTGTGCTGTGGTTTTTTACCATATGCATGATCGATAAACCATAAAAACATATTTGTTATTCCATAAGACATTAGTTTTTATCCTTGTAGCATTGTTAGTGTATCAAGAACCATGACTAAGGCCTTGAGACCCATCCTTAGTGAACATGAACTCCTAATTGTGTATGTACCCCACTTGGTAGTTAAATTTTCCCTTTAAAGGATGCTTGTAATGGTTCAATAATTCCTTTTGTTCCATCAATTATGAAATCTTGAATTATGGCATATGGCTCTTCTTTCCCCATTTGACCATGGTTGAGACCCCAATATCCTCCCCTAGTATGAAAAGCCTCCTATAAGTGCCCACATCCTACTTGTATGTCAAAAATCCTTCATCCCATCTATCCTTTCTAAACATTTCTAATCAGATCCATATCTCATGCAAAGGCCAAAGTTTATGAGCCCTAGAAGAATAATCTTGATCATAATGACCTTTTTTTTCATCATCAACCATGGTCAAAACCCTAAAATCCACGTTAAGTATGTAAAATATTTTGAAGGTACAAATATCCCACCAAGAGGCCAATGATATTGGTCTTTATGATGCTTCCAGGCCTATTTCAGGGACCAAGACCCTAGAAGCTTCATTTTGGGACAAAGTCCTAAAAACCATCTCTTGTGTGCAAAAGCTCCTAATAGCACCCATATTTGACTCAAGGACAAAAGTACTTTGTTGAGGTGTTTTGTGGTGGTTTAAGGAATATTTCATGTCCATATGACCTCCAAGATTAATTTATGGATGAAGGACATTATTTTTCACCCCCATCATTTTCAGGGACCATAGACCCATTCCTACTACATAAAAACTCATAATGACATCCCTATACCACTTGTATGTAAAAAAATAATTTTAGATGGCCTATGTTGTATTTCAAGGCCTTAATCATGAATTTTTAGTGTAAGGATCTTCATTTAGGATCTAATTCCCTAGATTTATCTCCCAACCATGGCTAAGTCCCTAAGACCCATCTCTAATGCACAAAATATTTAATAGCACCCATATCTCATTTAAAGAACAACGATGCCCTATAGAATACATGTTATGTCCAGTTTATGGAATTATTTATGGCCCTTGATCCTTAAAGGTTTCATCAAGGTGTCAAGAGACATACTTTCCTTCCTTAACCATGACCAATGCCTTAAGACACCCATACCTAGTGTGTAAGATTTCACAATTGTACCCATATTCCACCTATAGATGAAATATCACCTATAAAGTGCCTATGTTATAGTTTTAGGTCGTTTTCATGGTCAATGAGACTTAGAGATTCATTTATAGTGTTAGGACATTGTTTTCCTCTCGTAACTCTGAGGAAGGCCTTAAGATCCATCCTACAACCATTTTAATTATCTCTCACTCTCTTTGTCTCACAATCTCTTTCTCTCTCTGTCACTCACCATCTTTCTGTCTCTCTCCCTAGACCCCTTGATCTCTCTCCCTAGACCCCTTGATCTCTCTCTCTAAACCCCTACCCCCCTAGTTCCATTTCTCTCCTCCCCTAACCCCCAATATCTATCTCTCTCAATGCCTAACCCCCAATCTCCCTCTCTCTCTCAACCCCTGACTAGGTTCTACGTAGCCTCGCACGCCCATAATATTAGAATTAAAGCATTGTTAATATCAAAGTTTATCGCTTATCTGGGGTCACTTTGAGAAGAAGGGTTGTATTTTATTTACACAAATATAAAATTCCTTCTTCGACATCAATAATAAATTGTGATATTAATTTTCATGCGACACAGCTTCAAATGTACAACCATTTTAATTACCTCTCACTCTCTCCATCTCACAATATCTCTCTCTGTCACTCACTATCTCTTTGTCTCTCTCCCTAGACCCTTATCCCCCTTGATCTCTCTCCCTAAATCCCTAGTCCCCTTGTTCCATCTCTATCCACCCCTAACCCCCAATATCTATCTCTCTCAATCCCTGACCCCCAATCTCCCTCTCTCTCTCAACCCCTAACCAAGCTCTATGAAACCTCTCATGCCCCTAATATCATAATTAAAGCATAGCTAATGTTGAATTCGCAACCCCAATTTATATCTCTCTGTAAACCATTAACCCACAATCTCCCCCTTCCCCCCCCCCCCGCTAAACCCATAACCCACAATCTCCCCCCCCCTATGTCCCCCTAAACCCAAAACCCACGCCTCCTCCCCCTCTCTCTCACCCTAAACCCACAAACCACAATCTGTTACACCAAAATCTTGTCACCATGAGATGTGTACCCTTCTTTTTTCCTAATTCTTGAATCATTGATGCCAAATTGCCTGAAAAGAAGGATTTGGCATGTTTTTTTCCCTATGTTGTCACACTAACGCACCTTGTATATTGACAACATGCATCGGGTCCTTGATGATGCACTTTGGAAATTGACAAAGTGCATCGCTGACACTATTTTCCTTTGATCAACATGCATCACCCTTTTATGACGTAGGTTGATAGTTGACAAAGTGTGTCACTTTCAGTTAGGAAATAAAAGGAGAAGCTTCAAGCACCTTCTAGAACAAATCCCTTCGTGGAGGCCTATCCCAACAAATAAATGAAGGTGGCAGTTAATCCCCGAACTCCTTAGGATGATCCCTTAGTCTTCTCCATCAAATCCTAAAATCCTTCTATCCTTTTTGGCTTATATATACAACCTTCCTATTCATGATTACTATCTACAAGATGAATTAGAGCACCCAAATGCCAGAGAAATTCTACTATAGTTGAAATCCCTCCATCCATCAGACACAAGGTTGGATCTTTGAGGAAAAAGGTTATTTGGAAGAACTTGCAATGTGAAGGCTTAGGTTGTAATCTCTCCCTTTGTATTTTCATCTTATACAATAATATACATGCTTTTTCCATAAATATTTCTTGATGTTAGATATTTAGAACTTGTTTCCTAGCCCACTTGTTTAGATTAGTTTATATCACATATTGCTTTCACTCTTCTTTCCATTTGCTTGTCTTGTGTTGTTTTGCAGCTGAGAGATCAAGATCCACATCAAACAAAGAGAAATAGATATAGATACAATGTAAGCAATCCTTTGCATTCTTTTGTAACGTCCCCCTCCATCAATTCGATGCAAGGAAGGAAACGTTAACCAAACTTATGGGCTTAATTGGTAAACTCATCCCCATACATTACTCATAAATTCAAAAATAAATAAAACTTCATGTGTGCAGACTCATACTTCAAATAAACACAGCGGAAATAAACATATTTGCAAGCACACAAACAGTAATGCATCCTCATATCTAACACTGACATATGATGATTCAACACCTAGGGATTTCAATTACATTCCAATGCTATACACAAACTTCATATCAATTCCATTAACATGAATAATTACCGTTCCGAATTAACACATTACAGAACATAAAATGCATATAATTTATAACACAGAAAACACTTATCTTGAAGATGAAGCTGTCCAAACAACTAGCTATGTGAGAGAAACTTTCCAACCAACCATAGATCTCTATCCAGCTTGTATTCTTTTAGTTGAGAGATCACCCCAAGCTGGGTTGTGTATTCACTAAGGAGGAACTAGCTGGGCTCACTCACAACCATGGTTTCACTCAACAACTATACTAAGCCAACACACAGTTGGGTTTATTAAGCATATGAAAGAAAAAGGAGGGAAATGCTAAGCCAGTGAGCTCAACCATAGACCTATAGGTATCTTAAAAGAACTCAGCAATCATGGCACCCACAATACCTACCTCACCCAACACAAGGAAGGTCCCCTTCTCTGCTGCACAGTCTCTCAGGCGTCCCTTCCCTCCAATGCTATTTAGAGTGGGCATAGAAAGGTCTAGTTTCTAATTCCTTGAGATTCCAGCCTTCACTGGGTTTATCAAGCAAACCCAACCTTTGTTCAAACATTCACACTTGGATTTCTCACAATTCTGTCAACAAATAACTCAACCCCGTCACTGTTTTTTTAGGTTATAAAAACTGGGTTTTCCAATAGATTTCAGGGTATCTAATACTCTCAAATTCGTCCCAAGGTTCATATCTATGGATCCCCCATTGTATTTTACTGTCAAATACCAAATCTGGGTGTTTTTGGCTCTTCAGAACGTGGGTTCTTCCAAAGTTGCGATTTGTGGTTTTTCTCACTGCTGGGAATTCATTTTTGGATGAAAATTGATGCTAGGTTCTTTCACACTGAAATGGGAATGAGAATGAAGAAACCACCATGAGGTAGAGTGACTTGTGGTACAAGAAAATAGAGCCCATACTCTTCCTTATGAATTTCTGGGCTGCCCATGCTCCATTGAAGCCATGGACTGAAATCTTCAACTACTTCCTTACAACAAAAATAAATGTCATCAAGGAAAGTCAAATGGGTTCTCACAATGACATTTGAAAGCATATAGTTCATCCCCACAACCCCCTCACCACTCCCTAGTGGATACACGTGGCCCCTTCTCATTCGTTGCTCCCATAGCTAGTTTTTGATATTTTATTACAATATTAAATATTTACATCAATTTACAATATCCCATGGCTTAATAGCACATCGGTAACAAAATGTCAAATGCTTGTCCATTTAAAATAAAATCCGAGCATACACTAGCGGGGCCTTGGCCTTGAGCTCCACGCTAGGGACACATACATCGCTTGTATACAATATTTACATTAAGAACCAATATTTCATAAGGGTCAAAATTGGGGTATTACATTCCCCACCCCCTTAGAACAACACCGTCCTCGGAGTTCTCAAAACTAAACAAAAATGGGAATGTCTCTCTCATGGCATCCTCCAGCTCCCATGTAGCCTCATCGGGGCTAAGGTGCTCCCATTGGACCTTTACCTGCCCGATGGTTCTGTTCCAGAGCAAAGTGACCTTCTTGTTGAGAATGCACATAGGATCTACTTGGAACTCTCCCTCGGGTTCCACCTGTATCACATTCCAATCAATCATATGATTAGGATCATGTACATACTTCTTAAGCAAAGATACATGGAAAACATTATGAGCTTTTATGTTAACAGGTAATACAATTCTAAATGAAACTAATGCTATCATATCAAGGACTTCAAATGGCCCTGAATATCTCAGTGACAACTTGGCACAAGTCCCAAACTTGAGAGAATTTTTCCTTAGTTTCACTCTCAAATAAACATGATCCCCAATCTAAAATTCCTTATGCACTCTTTTCAAATCTGCATAACTCTTTTTTCTGTCTTGAGCTGCCTTTAAATTCTGCCTAATCTTAGCAACCTCATGTTCCATTTCCTTGATCATCTCTAACCCAAGTATTTTCTTGTTCACCGGGTTGTCCCAATTCATTGGACTCCTGCATCCCCTTCCATACAATGCCTCAAATGGGATCATCCCCAAGGATCTATGATGTCCATTATTGTACGCAAATTCTACCAAGTGTAGGTAATCTTCCCACTTGGATGGTTTGTCCATCACATACATTCTCAGCATATCTTCAAGAACTTGATTCACCCTCTCAGTTTGGTCATCTGTTTGAGGATGATATGTTGTACTGAAATTCAATTTAGTTCCCAATTCCTGAAATAATCATTTCCAGAAATTGGAAGTGAACTTAGTATCACGATCAAAAACTATTTCCTTAGGCAATCCATGCAATTTGAATATCTCTCTCATGAATATATTTGCAATGTCATTAGCCTTGTGAGTGGACTTGACTAGAATAAATTGATCTACCTTTGATAGCTTGTCCACCAAAACCATGATTGAATCATGCTTCTTCACTGTCATGGGTAGACCTGTTATAAAATCCATAGAGATCACTTCCCACTTTCATTCCGGAATGGGTAAGGGCTGCAACAATCATGTTGGACGTTGGTGTTCTGCCTTGACTTGTTGGCACTTTTGACACCTAGTAATGTACTCACCTATGTCCTTCTTCATACCATGCCAAAAATATTTCTTCCTTGCTGTTGTTATAGTCTTTTGATATCTGGATGTCCAGAGTATGGAATTTGATGAATTTCATCCACCACTAGATTCTTCAAATCTGCCCTATTTGGAATGTACAATCTATCCTTGTAGATGAGGATATTGTCTTCACCTAGCTGATATCCCGCAAACTTTTCATCCACATTTCCCTGCTGCAATTTCTCTTTAATTTGGAGGCAAGTTTCCTTATTGTTTTGGTCTTCAATAACTCTTGTCTTCAAATCTGATTTGCACATACTTACTGCTGCAACATGAAATTTTCTGCTAAGAGCATCTACAACATTATTCTCTTTCCCCTTTACATGCTTAATTTCAAGGTCAAATTCACAAAGAAACTCCATCCATCTAGCTTTCCTAGCATTAAAGTTTGGCTGGTCAAACAAGTACTTCAATCTCATTTGGTCTGTTCTAAGCTCGAATCTTTTTCCCAACAAATAATGTCTCCACATCTTGATAGCATGTACTATGGCTACTAATTATAAATCATGTGTGGCATACTTCTTTTCATGCTCTTTTAATTTCTTTGACTCATAGCAAATCACAATTCCTTGTTGCATGAGAACTCCACCCATTCCTTCAATGCAAGCATATATGCACACTACAAAATCCTTCTTTGGATCTGCTATCTTCAAAACAGGAGCACTGGTAAGTAGCTCCTTTAACTACAGAAGGCTTTTCTCACATTTTTCAGACCATACAAACTTGATATTCTTTCTTTGCAATGAAGTGATCGGATGAGCTATCCTAGAGAAGCCTTCAATAAACCTTCTGTAGTAACTAGCAAGACCCACAAAATATCTAACATCTGAAACATTCTTTGGAGTAGACCAATCCATGATGTAATTAATCTTCTCGGGATCGACTGCAATTCCTTCTTCAGAAATGATATGACCTAAGTATTGCACCTTCTTTTGGTAAAATTCACACTTGCTTAAGTTGGCATACAACTGATGTTCTCTAAGGACTTGCAACACCATCCTTAGATGCTCCTCATGTTCTTATCCATTCCTTGAATAGACAAGAATGTCATCTAAGAACACAATCACAAACTTATCCAAATATTTGTTGAATACACACTATTCATGAGACACATGAATGTGGCAGGTGCATTTGTAAGACCAAATGGCACCATAGTGAACTCATAGTGACCATATCTAGTTCTGAAAGATGTCTTGTGAATGTCTTCCTCCTTAATCCTTACTTGATGGTACCCCGACCTCAAGTCAATCTTTGAAAACACTTTAGCTTTCTTCATTTGATCAAACAAGTCATCAATTCTTGGAAATGGATACTTGTTCTTGACTGACACTTTATTGAGCTGCCTGTAATCAATATACAGCCTTAGAGTCCCATCCTTCTTCTTAACAAATAACACCGTTGCTCCCCAAGGAGACACACTAGGCCTGATATACCTCTTGTCTATTAATTTTTGTAGCTGCATCTTCAACTCTACCAATTCTAGTGTGCTCATTCTATAAGGAGCTTTGGAATTCGGTGCTGCCCCGAGAACAATATCGATGGTAAAATCAATATCTCTCTTTGGGGGTAGTCCTGGCACTTCAACCAGAAATACATCTTGGAACTCTTGCAACAATGGAAATTCTTCTATCCTTGGTCCTTTGTCCTCTGACGAATATGACATATGGACTGCATACAATTGACAACCTTTCTTATAAAACTTTTTCAACTGTAAGGCTGAAATCTGCCTTACTTAAACTTGCTTGGGAATTCCTCTTACCAATCTTGGTCTTCCCTCTTCATCAATACATTCAAGTGCTTTCTCATAACAGTCCAACTTGGCTCTATGCTTTTCCAACTAGTCCATGCCAATTAAGGAATCATACGATCCTAAAGGTAGCACATTCAATTCCGCATGTGTGTGGAGCCCATTCAATTCTATGGGGCACTCCACCACTACTTCACT
Source organism: Larix kaempferi (assembly GCA_027924585.1). Lineage (NCBI taxonomy): Eukaryota > Viridiplantae > Streptophyta > Pinopsida > Pinales > Pinaceae > Larix > Larix kaempferi. Next base: position 19,934,682 of record BSBM01001402.1, on the reverse strand, counting down.
TACTTTCCTCTTGGTCCCTGTGGCTAATTGAACTAGCCAAGATTTATTATGCTTCACTTTTCTAAGAGAACAACCTTCAACCATGTTTGGAGAAACAAAACTATGAGTAGATCCTGGATCAATCAAAACAGAAATAGATTGTGTAGCAATCTTACCTTCCACTTCCACCACTGATGATTGATGGTCTACTTGATGATTATCCAACGCTGCATAAATTCGAGGCGTTGCCCTTGACATGTCCTTCACTGTAGCTGCTTCCTTTAAGTTGTGCAACCTTCTGGGATTATCCTTCTGATGTGGACAATCCTTCAGCATGTGGTTTTCTCCACATCCCCAACACGGAAGCGGTTCATTTGATGCTTTCTCTGCTACTACTGCTGGTTTGAATCCACTCCTTACTTGCTGCCCCTGTGGAAAGGTTCTAGGCTCACCTTTGAATGGTGGTTTGAAGCCACTCTTATTTTGATCAAATCTCCCTCTTGGATTTCATTTCCATGCTGGGTTAACCTCTGATTTTCCTTTACTTTGCTCATAGAAATGCATTTCCATTCTAATGGCTTGATCAAGACTTGGTGGATTAACAAACTCAATCCTATCTTTGAAAATTTGAGGTAGAATCTCAAAAAAGCATTGGATTTTTACTCTCTCATCCTTGATATAGTCAACATACCTCAATAATTTCAAAATTTTATGGACATGCTCTTCCATAGATTTTTGTCCCAGCCGGATTTCATTGAACTCTTTTCTCTTACTGTCATAATACCTAGCAGAAAGGTACTTCTTGAATCTCTCCCTACTGATCTTCCTCTCATTGATTCATTTCACTTGCACAAGATTGTCCCACCAAATTGAAGCTCTTCCATTTAGATTATAAATGGAAATTCTGGCTTTCTCATTTCTTGAGTAGTCTTCAATTCTGAAATATTTCTTCATCCCAAGAATCCATGTCTCTGCCTCTTGACCAGTCTTACCCTCCCCATCAAATGTGGTAGGCCTTGCCTTCCTGAATTCTCCCTGTGGGATTCCCTTGAACTGATTTCTTCCCTCAAATCTCCTGCGCACATGCCTTTGACTTCTTTGAGAACCTTTGGAGTCACTTGATCTACTGGAAGACGATCTAGAGGAAGGTGTTCTATGCTTCTTGCTCACAGAACTCTTCCTTGGGCTTGGAGTCCTCTTCTTTGAACGGCCTCTAGAGCGACTCTCTGCATCTCTTTATTCTTCACCCACATTGCTAGGGTTGGACCCAAAGTTTATCCTCTGCTGCATATCAGTGAGACTTTGCAAGATAGCAGCATTGAGTTGGTATTGTTCTTCTTGAGCCTTCATCAATCTTTTATTGAAGCTCACCATGATTTCAACCAAATTTTGAGGAGTTACCTACTCCCTTCTCCCATTGGATTCAGTCTCAACATTCCCTTCCGGCACATTTTCTCCTAGAATGTCTTCTTCATGCTCATAAGGATCTTGAGTATCATTTATGGTCACCATTTTTCCTGTATGCTGCCTATGTTACAATTATTAAATCTTATGAGCTGCAAGCATTGTGCATTATGAAAATGTTTATTAGATATCTTAGGAATGCTTATAGGAACATAAACAATCAATATTTAACATAATCAAACTCATGGAATAATTCACATAGCTGCTATGCATTCATTCATTTTGCCCATTCATGCAATTCTGGAAATTGCCCATATTGTCAACAATCCGACCTTTTGTCAAGTGTCGGGACACTGATTTGTAAAAGCCATTAATTTCAATTTTATGCCAAATCGGAGCATAATGGGCTCGGCATCTTCACTGGTTCATTCATGGCCTCCATCGATGGCCTCCGAATGCCAGTGAACTCATCAAATTCCGACTTTGCATGCTCCTGTTACCCAAAAATCAAGTTTCACCTGAACCCGAAACCTGACACCCGAAAGCCGAAAGTGCGGGTGCGGGGGGGGGTCAAGTTGCGGTCACGGGGATGTAACCATCCCGCAACCCACAACTCGAATGTCGAAATTGTGGGTTTGGAAAGTCAAGTTGCGGTCACAGAATGTAACCATCCCACAACCCGAAACCCAAAACCCAAAATTGCGGGTTCGGGAAGTCAAGTTGTGGTCACAAAATGTAACCATCCCGCAACCCACAACTCGAAACCTGAACTCGTAGGTTCAGGATTGCGGAAATCGGAATGCGCAATTTCAAAACTTTGCGTCCCTGCAACCCGAAACCCGACATCCCGAAAGCCGAAATTGCAGGTTCAGGATTTCAGAATCCCAACGCAAGTTTTGAAAATTCGTGTTCCCAAAACCTGAAACCCAACATCCACAACTCTGGAACGTTTCTGGCCCTACGACTTCCGGAGTCCATAAATCCTTCGTCCCTTAGCAAAATGGGACGAGTTTGGTAATATTGGAAAGCTCTTGGAGAGGTCTATGCACCTGTGTGATCCTCTTCCACACCTGAGAAATTTGACCCTGCCATTTTTCTAATAAAAAATGCTGCCCCAACTTCACCAATACTACGTTAAAACATTATGTCACTTGCATGCATGAGGGCTTCACTAGAAGGAAATATAATATCACGTTCATTCAGATTGCAGTATTAAATATTCATGAAAACCTAAAAATTATATTGCTTATATATTAAGGAGAAAAGGGTTTTTTTAATTTAATGTAACAATACAAAAAATACTTTGGGGTCTTTTTTATATGGGTGGGCTCACAAATATCCACCAAATAGAGATGGCGGGATCACGGTCGGATGAGAAATCGACTTGAGGCAAGGCTCGGGCTTACTAGTGCGCAGGGAAATCGCATATTGAGGCATGCTTGAGGCCAGGGGTTTCATGGTGATGTGGGTTTCCAGTCGATCATAGTCAAGAGATAGTGGTCATTGACAACCAATTGTTACTAATAACACTCAGCCAGTTGTTGCCAAAAGACTTGGGAGGCTGTAAGCCTCCAGGGCCTGTTATAGGCCCTCGATAGGCCTTAGGGGCTTGAATACCCAACCAATCGTACCTATTACAGGCCTTGGGAGGTTTAGTTAGCCTCCTAGAGCTTGTTACAAGCCCTAAGGGCTTGGATGCCTAGCCCACAACAGGCTTAGTCAGCGATTGGGAAACTGCAGCACGAAATCTAAATGTTGTACTATGTGCATTGGATCTAGTGACATACAATAAGTGATCTCCTATCTATTCATTAGACCATTAGATGTTGCAAGTCATAATGATATGTGGTTGAGTAATTGCATTGTGGGTGAAGTAATGTGCATCCACAATATACATCGAAAGAAGTAAGGTGCATTGTAGAATGCATGTGGGGTCATAAGAGGGGTATCATATCAATATACTAGGTAGAAATATAAAGGGGTATAAAAAATGTTAATGAAAAAATTGATACATACAATATCTAGTGAAAATATGGTTTTTTTTAAATTGGGAAGGCATATTGGGAGGGGGTTAAAAAAATGATTTGGGAAGGTATTTTCCAATATTTAGTGAAATTAGGGGTATTGTTTCATATGCCACGAACGAACGTGCTATGATAGCGGTTTATTGAGTGAAGCCCCCGTGCTTGCATGTAACTCAGAGTTTGGCCAAAGCAGCCCCAGTGTTGCAAGCTGGGCTCTGATACCACTCTGTAACATCCCCTTCCATCAATCCGATGCAAGAAAGGAAACGTTAACCAAACTTACCAGGCTTAATTGGTAAACTCAGCCCCATATATTTGTTAGGAACCTATGTCAACCCTTCTCTTTACTATGTTAGTATATTGTTGTTGGATGCATATGCTTTGTAAGTCGTCCTGTAGTATTTGTTGATCTGTAGTTTATATTAGCCCATAGTATTGGACACATATGCTTTGTAAGTCGTCCCGTAGCATTATATGTCCCATGGTTTTGACTCATAGTGTTAGGCATATACTTAGTATATAAGTGTGTGTTGAGGTCATTGAAGGCACCATGAAGTTAATTGTATTGAGGTTTCCCCCTCGAAGTGGCCCGTGATCAATATAAAAGTGATTCCGAGTTCTGTCATTTCTGCTATTTTGCATATGCTTGTTAATTAATTGTTGCAGGTGCATCACATCTGGTATCAGAGCACTTTCTTGGGCTCGCTGGGTGAAATTTCTGCCAAAAAATTTTTTTCGCATCTGTTGCAGGTTCACATTTGGGAATAATCCCTATTCGCTTAACTGTGGGAAGTACTTGGGAATAAGCCCTAAAATGTATTGTGAGGAGTACCATAGGAACCCCGAAGTAGTTGGCCCATTGAGAGGACTTGCCAACGGAAAAGGCAACGACCCCTACCTGATTGACTAGTTCCCACCTGTGAGGTAAACCAAGAGTTGCCGTTTGTGAAAAAGCGGTTATCAGTTTTTCCTGAGCCGTGGAGTGAGGGATACTGCCCCAATACGCAAGCTATCAGACAATATTGGTGGCCGAGTGAAACCCCTAAACTGTTAGGAAGCTGCACATACCTGAGGTCCATATCTATTTTCAGTTGAACTATTGCCGATCACTTCCACTCTAGATCCAGCCATTTTAGATCTATTTTGAAAGTTGTTCCAGCTCCAGTCATCATTTCAGATCCAACTTTTTTTGATCCCCTCCGCGCCATTGCAGATCCATCTGTTTCGGATCCCTTCCGCGCCGCTGTTGCCGATCCATATCTCCCTTGTTTTCACTCTATTTTCCTTTAAATTTTCAGGGAACCCCTATCATTCCATTCTGCATCTTTCATTCCTGAGGACCCTATCCCCAATTCCCCTTCACAAAGCCTGAAATCCTACATTTGTCAATTTTTAGGGTTTGCCATAACTTCCTCAGATTTCACCCAATCACCTTCAAATTTTACCATAGAATTACTTTCTGAGTTCTGCTTCTTTGTCCTTCTCTGCCAAATTTTCTCATTCTATCACCTTGCTTTGTCCCCTCTGCCAATTTAATTGTTCCAGGTGCATCACATCTGGTATCAGAGCACTTTCTTTGGCTCGCTGGGTGAAATTTCTGCCAAATTTTTTTTTTCGCATCTGTTGCAGGTTCAGATTTGGGAATAATCCCTATCCACTTAACTGTGGGAAGTACTTGGGCATAAGCCCTAAAATGCATTGTGAGGAGTACCATAGGAACCCCGAAGTAGCTGGCCCATTGAGAGGACCTGCCAACGAAAAGGGCAACGACCCCTACTTGATTGACTAGTTCCCACCCGTGAGGTAAACCAAGATTTGTCGTTTTTGGAAAAGAGGTTATCAGTTTTACCTGAGCCGTGGAGTGAGGGGTACTGCCCCAATACGCAAGCTGTCAGACAACATTGGTGGCCGAGTGAAACCCCTAAACTGTTAGGAAGCTGCACATACCTGGGGTCCATATCTATTTTCAGTTGAACTGTTGCCGATCACTTCCGCTCCAGATCCATCCATTTCAGATCTATTCTGAAAGTTGTTCCAGCTCCAGTCGTCGTTTCAGATCCAGCCATTTTCGATCCCCTCCATGCCATTGCAGATCCATCTGTTGCGGATCCCTTCCGCGCCGCTATTGCCGATCCATATCTCCCTTGCTTTCACTCTATTTTCCTTTAAATTTTCAGGGAACCCCTGTCATTCCATTCTGCATCTTTCATTCCTTAGGACCCTATCCCCAATTCCCCTTCACAAAGCCCGAAATCCTACATTTGTCAATTTTTAGGGTTTTCCATAACTTCCTCAGATTTCACCCAATCACCTTCAAATTTTACCATAGAATTCCTTTCTGAATTCTGCTTCTTTGTCCTTCTCTGCCAAATTTTCTCATTCTATCACCCTGCTTCTGAAATCCCCCTTTTTGCTTTCTTGTCCTTTCGACAGTGCCAAAAATCTAGTCAAACCCCAATTACCCATCAAATTGTTTCCCCAATCCAAATTTCCCTTTACAAAATCAGCTTTTGTTTGTGCTTTTCTACCCATTCCACCACAAAAAAAAAACCTGGTTATGGTTGTCACCTGTGCATGAGCAAACACCATGGAGTAAGCACTTGCAACCATCCAAACCAAACTCCAAGATCTGGATGAAAAATTTCTCAGCCTCCATCTTCAGCATTCAGCCATGAACAATAACTGACAGCCAAAATCTTTTGCAGCCACCGGGTTCTCTTCTTCCAGCAATTTTCATGGGCCGAAGCTTGATTTTCCTCGCTTCAATGGTACTGATCCGACTGGATGGATATACCGAGCAGAACAATATTTCAGTATGCATAATACTTTTGATGTCCAGAAAGTTCCACTTGCATCCTTTCATTTGGAACAGGAAGCCCTTCAATGGTACCGTTGGTACATCAAATCTCATCCCGAGCCAAACTGTACAGATTTTTTCCAACTCATTTTGCCACGATTTGGTCCTAGTGCTTTTGATGATTTCACAGGAGCACTCACTAAACTTCACCAAATTGGCACAGTGAGAGAGTATCAGACAGAATTTGAGAAATTGGCCAATCACATAGAAGTATTGTCTGATGAATTCTACAGGAGTTGTTTTATCAGTGGTCTCAAGGATAAAATCCACTCAGAGGTCAAAATGTTTTGTCCCAACACAATGATGGAAGTCCTAGGGTTGGCTAAGCTAGCCGAGGACAAGATCGCAGCTCAACAACGCTCCAAACCCACCTTTGTTTCCTTCAGAAATATGGGTTCCCAACGACCTCCCATCACGCCTTCTCCTCAACCAACTCCTATCAAGCATTTGTCTGAAATAGAAATGCAGGCACGCCGAGAAAAAGGGCTTTGCTATAATTGTGATGAGAAATTCACTCAAGGACATAGATGTGTTCAACAAAATCTCTATCTCTTGGATGTGGATTCTTTACCTTCCTTAGAACTTGGTGAAGAAGCTACAAATACAATAGATGATCAGGTCGACATTCAACACCCTCCTGTTGACACCCCATCTTAGGAAGAACCACCCGATATCTCTCTCCATGCTGTAACCGGCGTCACCACCCCACAAACAATGCAGGTTAGGGGATACTTTAAGAAGCTCCCTCCTACCATACTCATTGATTCTGGTAGCACTCATAACTTTATTGACCCTCGGATTGCCAAACAGGCTGATTGTTTTGTCCATCCTTGCTCCAACTTTGAAGTCATGGTTGCCAATGGGGGCACCTTGCCTTGCAAGGATAAGTGTCATAATGTGCGTATCTCTATGGAATATTATAACCTATGCTCTAACATGTTTTCCTTGTCTTTAGGCAGATGTGATGTGGTTTTGGGCGTTCAATGGTTACGCACACTTGGCCCCATCTTATGGGATTTTGCTGAACTTTGGATGCAGTTTTCAGCCAATGGGACAGAACACAAAATTATGGGATTACAACCAGGGTCTCTCCGCATCATCAGTTCATATCGCCTGAAAAAGATCCTTAGAAGAATTCACAGGGTGTCATTGCTCATCTCCATTCCCTTCAAATGCCCCCACCAATGGTCTCCACTACTTCCTTGGATAGATATGCAGGTGCCTTTGTTGCACCCCTGGGCTTTCCGCCTTCACGAGACCTTTCCAGTAAGCATTTAGCCGCATCTACATATCAGCAGGACATGATGGCTATTTTGCATACAATACAGAAGTGGCATCCATCCCTATTAGGGAATTATTTCTGCATCAAGACTGATATCCAAAGTCTCGAAACTTTCCGGAAAAAACGGGTCTTCTCCCTAGCACACCTGAAATGGGTTATCCAACTCATGGGTTATGACTATGAGACCACTTACCAGAAGGGCAAGGACAATATGGTGGAAGATGCTCCTCCTCGCACATTTGATGACCCAGTTTCTCTTACAGGTATTTCTCTGCTTGTTTCAAATTGGTTGCAATCTGTTCAATGGGGCTATCTATTCTATGAACTCCATGCTTCTTCATCAATAGGGCACTCTGGGTTCTGCAAAATGTATGACCGGGAACAATGTAACTTCTTTTGACAGGGACTAAAAATGACAATTCAATAGATGGTGGCTGACAATGATACTTTCCAAGTCAACAAGGGTGAAACGACACTCCTTTCAGGATTGCTCAAACCCTTTCCCATCCGTACACAGCTTTGGACAACTATTTCTATGGATTTCCTAGCAGCGCTCTGGTGGTACAATACCACATCTCAAAGGACACCATATGCAGTAGTCTATGGAAAAATACCACCAGTTCTTCTTCCATACACCCTTAGCAGCTCCCCAGTCCAGGAAATTGACTCGGTTCTTTGAAACCGCGATCAGATTCTTTTCATTCTGTAGGACAATCTTCACATGGCCCGAATTCGCCTGAAACAACAAGCCGATCAGCACCGTTCTGAGTGCATTTTCCACACAGCTGACAGGGTTCTTCTTCATCTACAGCCTTCCAAGCAATCCTCCTTGACACTCCCAAGGCGTCGGTGGCCCACAATGCAACCCAAGGATGCTACTAGGGAACCACTCCTTCAGATTCTACAGCAATTTCTCCAACCAAAGCTTTGAGGACAAAGCTTTTTCTAAGGGAGAGGGGATGTTAGGAACCTATGTCAACCCTTCTCTTTACTATGTTAGTATATTGTTGTTGGATGCATATGCTTTGTAAGTCGTCCCGTAGTATTTGTTGATCCGTAGTTTATATTAGCCCATAGTATTGACCCATAGTATTGACGCATATGCTTTGTAAGTCATCCCGTAGTATTATATGTCCCATGGTTTTGACTCATAGTATTGGGCATAGACTTAGTATATAAGTGTGTGTTGAGGTCATTGGAGGCACCGTGAAGTTAATTGTATTGAGCTTGCTCAAAGGAGGTTGCCCCCCTCGAAGTGGTCCGTGATCAATATAAAATTGATTCTGAGTTCTGTCATTTCTGCTATTTCGCATATTCTTATTAATTAATTGTTGCAGGTGTATCACAATATTACTCATAAATTCAAAAATAAATAAAACTTCATGTGTGCAGACTCATACTTCAAACAAACACAACGAAAATAAACATATTTACAAGCACAGAAACAGTAATGCATCCTCATATCTAACATAGGAATATGATGATTCAACACCCAGGGATTTCAATTCCATTCCCATGCTATGTAGAGACTTCATATCAATTCCATTAACATGAATAATTATCATTCTGAATTAACACATTACAAAACATATAATGCATATAATTTATAACACAGAAAACACTTATCTTGAAGATGAAGCTATCCAAACAACTGGATATGTGAGAGCAACGTTCCACCCAACCATAGGTCTCTGTCCAACTTGTATTCTTTCAGGTGAGAGATCACCCCCGAGCTGGTTTGTGTATCCACTAAGGAGAAACTAGCTGGGCTCACTCACAGCCATGGTTTCACTCAACAACTATGCTAAGTCAACACACAATTGGGTTTATCAAGCATATGAAAGACAAATGAGGGAAATGCTAAGCCAGTGAGCTCAACCACAGAGCTACAGGCATCATAAATGAACGCAGCAATCATGGCACTCATAATACCTGCCTCACCCAACACAAGGAAGGTCCCCTTCTCTGCTGCACATCCCCTCGGGCATCCCTTCCCTCTAGTGCTATTTAGGGTGGGCATAGAAAGGTCCAGCTGCTGATTCCTTGAGATTCCAGCCTTCACTGGGTTTATCAAGCAAACACAACCTCTGTTCAAATATTCACATTTGGATTTCTCATAATTTTGTCAACAAATAACTCAATCCCGTCACTGGTTTTCTGGGCTATAAAAACTTGGTTTTCCAATGGATTTCGGGGTATCTAATACTCTCAAATTTGCCCCAAGGTTCATATCTATGGATCCCTCATTGGATTTTATTGTCAAATACCAAATCTTGTTGTTTTTGGCTCTTTAGAACGTGGGTTCTTGCAAAGTTGCGATTTCTAGTTTTTCTTACTGTTGGGAATTCGTTTTTGGATGAAAATTTATGCTAAGTTCTTCCACACTAGAATGGGAATGAGAATGAAGCAACCACCATGAGGTACAGTGACTCGTGGTACAAGAAAACAGAGCCCATACTCTACCATATGAATTTATGGGCTGCCCATGCTCCATTGAAGCTATGGACTGAAATCTTCAACTACTTCCTTACAACAGAAATAAATGTTATCAAGGAAAGTCAAATGGATTCTCACAACGACATTTGGAAGCTTATGGTTCATCCCCACAACCTCCTCACCACTCCCTAGTGGATACACATGGCCCCTTCTCATTTGTTGCTCCCATAGCCAAGTTTTGGTATTTTATTGTAATATTAAATATTCACATCAATTTACAATATTCCATGGCTTAATAGCACATGGGTAACAAAATGTCAAATGCTTGTCCATTTAAAATAAAATACGAGCATACACTAGTGGGGCCTTGGCCTTGAGCTCCACGCTAGGGACACATACATCGCTTGTATACAATATTTATATTAAGAACCAATATTTCATAAGGGTCAAAATTGGGGTATTACATCTTTGTGATTGGATTAATCTAGGAAAGTCATTTATATTCTGTCATGTTTTGTTCTAGATTTAAAACATTTAGACTAGGGACCTCGATCTTTGTTTGCATCGATTGAGAAATCCTATAACACAATCCCACCCTAAGTCCATAACCCACTACCCCCTTCCCCCTCTTTCTCTCCCTAAACCCATAACCCACAATTCCCCCCCTATATCTCTTTAAACTTTATTCAAGATCACTAAGGTGCCATTAATGTAAAAAAAAAGTATAGCCGAAATAAAATACATGAATGTTCACCAACCAAATTAATGCGATAAGAGCGCACGCGCACTATTAACGTGCACGTGCTCTCAGAGTAGTCGACATATGGAAAAGTCCACCACGGTCATACCCAAAATGTTGGTGAGGAACTTTAATTAGTTAATGCGCAAAGGAGTGAGTATGTGTTAATTGTGCGCACGCAATAGTAGTGCACGCGTGTTAATACACACGTGCACTCCTCAGTCTGAAAAAGATAGGATAGGATTTCTTGCACATCATCCAAAATTTCAATTTTAACTCTTACGCAGTAAATTGAGTTCTACTTCACGCGATTTCAGTTTTGTAACTCTTGCACTCACATTGAACTTGCATCCTTTGTAAGATTGGAACCCTCTCAAACATCTTGCACACAACATTTACACTCAACAATTCTCGGAGCTCTATTTGGAACATTGGACCATTTGATTAAAATTGTTCGACACATTGGAGTTCACTTGTTTTGCAATGCAAGTAAGGAGCTATTAAGGAAAGGTATGGTGACAAATTTTCCACATGCATTGTATGAGTTGTCTACCCTTGTAATATCCAAAGGTTGAAGATGGTGTATTCATTCAAATTTAAAGATTATAGATTGTAAAAAAATCATATATGTGCTTGATTTTTGTTCAAATTGATCTATCTGTAAATGAATGTTGCAATTCCAAATATCAATTCCATATAAGACAAATTTTTTAGAAGAAAACTAATAGAGTAACAAGTGTGTAAAGAAAGGCATGATTTTTATTAGAATGAAAAAATTGATATACAAGTTCTTCCACAAATATGTTAACATGAGGGAAAACGTAAACTCTCTCCTAATGTATGAATTAAAATGGAGATGTCACAATCATTCTCAAGTTAAGTGGATATATCATTCGGTGGTACCTCTTCCCCTTAAACATAGTATGTGGACCAAAATGGATCATGACATGCATTTCACATACAACTATGAAGCTCAAAACCAATGAACTCTATAAACCAAACTTGCCAAACTTGATCAACATGCATACGTTGGGCCTAATCATTGATACACATACAAGAATCCATTATAGTGTTCTATCCTTGTTATCCTTAAATAGGTCCAAACTCAAAATCCATCACTATGAACTCCAATCCCTTTTACATCACTATGAACTCCAACGCACAGTAGAGTCCATCCCTATGAACTCCAACCCCTTTTCCATCACTATGAAATCCGACACATAGTAGAATCCATCATAATTCTCTATCCTTGTTAGCCTTCAATAGGTCCAAACTCAAAATCCATCACTATTTGTGATCCATCACTATGGACTCCAACCCATTTTCCATCACTATGAACTCCAACCCCTTTTCCATCACTATGAACTCCAACACATAGTAGAATCCATCATAGTAAGATTGGAACCCTCTCAAACATCTTGCACACAACATTTACACTCAACAATTCTCGGAGCTCTATTTGGAACATTGGACCATTTACACTCAACATTTACACACAGTAGAATCCATTACTATGAACTCCAACCCCTTTTCCATCACTATGAACTCCAACACATAGTAGAATCTATCATAGTGCTCTATCCTTGTTAGCCTTCAATATGTCCAAACTCAAAATCCATCACTATTTGTGATCCATCACTATGAAGTCCAACCCATTTTCCATCACCATGAACTCCGACACATAGTAAAATCCATCACTATGAACTCCAACCTCTTTTCCATCACTATGAACTCCAACACATAGTAGAGTCCATCATAGTGCTCTATCCTTGTTAGCCTTCAATAAGTCCAATCTCAAAATTCATCACTATTTGTAATCCAATAATGCACTTTCTACTGACAAACCCCATCCACTGTAATAACTATGTAATGACAAGGGGAAGCTTGAAATAAACTACACCAACCATTTTGGATCAACAACTTGCTATTTATCTCAATGGAGAAACCATCAAGATCCGAGATTCTAGCTTTTGGGAAGGATTAAATGACCAATTGCAACTCCTTTAATGAGACTTATTTCATTATCTCTTTATTCTATTCTTGCATCATAGAGTTGAGAAAAAATAATTTATTTTTACGAACTCAAATGTTTTCTCTTGGAGGTTCCTTGAAAATATTACTAAAATGTAACAGTCCGTGCCACGGGTGTCGAAAGACATCGGGAACTATAGCACAGGCCTCGTGCAGAATAAAATTGTGGCATGAGGATGAATCTTGAAACACGCATTTGTAAACCACGTTTCCTCCAAATTCTTTGCATCCGTTGCATTTGTAAGACATGCTCCTTCGATAGGAAGAGTTCATGCTCATGGCGGGTAGCGTTATTAAAATGGAAGAATTAAATTACTTGCTCTCACAACTAAACTAAAATGCGAATAAGTATCCCAACATCCATTGTCCTATTTATTGGATATGTTGTTGTTATGAAAGGAGAGATTGCGAGAACTTCAGGCATCGATAATTACAACCACAATGAAATTTCTGACACGACTCATTCAAAGGCACGTGGTCCCTGGCCTCAAATCAACTCATGGAATCCTTGACCCCAAATCAACTCATTGAAGCCCGACAATGAATCTAAGCCGATCGCTGTCAAAATTTCCACGATTTTTAAAATAAATAGGAAGAACCGATTTAAGTATATATGTTTTTATACTTAAATTAAATAAAAGAAAAGAATATTAAATAGCAAGTAAGATTTTTTTTAAATTTAATTTAATTAGATAGCAAGTGGGATTTTCTTTTTCTTAATTGAGTTTAAATGTGAAATTTTGCAAAATTTTTAAAATAAGGAAGATGAACCAATTTAAGCATATAGAGAAAAGTGAAGAATCTTATATAGCAAGTGGAATCTTAAAAAATTAAAATTTAATTAGACAGCAAGTGAGCTTTTCTTTTATTTAATTGATTTTAAGTAAATGCCAAGTGGGACCTTCTTTTCTGTTAACTAATAATCAAACATATAAGTTAAAAGGTAAGTGGGTCTTTCTCATTTTCTTAACCAATAATCAAACATATAAGTGTAGGATTAAAACTATGAGTTTAGACTTAAAACTATGGAAAAATAATTTATATTTTTAAAATTGTTATGCAAACGTGAAAAGCAAGACTCTAAAATGATAAGTGGGATTTTTTTTTAAATTAAATTAAATTAGACAGTAAGTGGCATTTTCGTTTTCTTAATTCAATTTTAATTAAAGGGCAAGTGGGACTCTTTCTTTTTCTTAATCAATAATGAAACATCTAAGTTAAATAGTCATGGGACTTTCTCTTTTTCTTAACCAATAATCAAGCATATAAGTTTTGACTTCCTAATTATGGAAAAATAATGCTTTTTTTTTTAATTTATTTTCTTTAAAGAGTTAAGAAAATATATAGAGTTTGATTTTAAATTAAAGTTTTAACTTTAAATTACAGAAAAGTAAAATTGTATTGTGTATGTTATGATGATTGATAGTTATTAACTTCTACTAAGACTAATTATAAAAAAACGGGTAATTTTTCATTGGGAAGTTTTGAAAATTAGAATTATATATTTTAGAAAGCTCAAATGAATATATTTCTCCTTTTATCTCTCTTTCGGATACTCTTCCATCTAGAGTGAAACCGTAGAGTGAGACCGTTGGAGCCTTTATCTCATCTTTCAGTCTATGCGCCTGAAAGCATCACACTAGATCAATCTAAGGAAAGATGCTCAAGGATTAATAAAAATTGTATCAAACCTTTGGTCTATGAACCTGAAATTTTCATGCTCATTCCCTCTATTCCTGTAGATCACATAGCACTAGTTTAGTCTAAACAAAGATGCTCGAGGATTAATAAAATTGTATCAACCAAAAGGCTTCAGTATTAAATCTTGTTTTAGGGGCCAAGATCCAACTAAATGAGGTTGTAAAATCCAAAGAGCACTCCTGTCGAGCGTTTCTCGGGATGTTGATGTAGTATGAAACCTCTCAAAGGGTGGATAACTGTAACATGGATCCCCTTTCTAGTTTATAACTCTGAAATCTTGATTCTAGTGTGGGGATGGATGTTTTTAAATTCAAAAAGCAAGAGGATGTGGATAAAATTATGTAGGATGTGTGATCATGGAACTCATCCTTACACTATCTTAAATGGTGGAGTACCCTTTTTGATGCTTGTAAAGAACATCCGTACACTATCTTAAATGGTGGAGTCCCATTTTTTATGCTTGTAATGAACATATGGAGTAGTCTATGCTCTAAGTAAAACTCCCTACTCCCCTGTTGGATTTCTGGTCACCCCAAGTTTTCAAAGATATAGGGAATGTGTTCTGAGAATTTATTAGGGAAAATATCTCCTATCTCTTTATTGGAGTATTGACTATTGCGTGGGTCCTAGTAAAACTTGATCTAAAGGAAGGATTAGCGGCCTCCATAACAATTTCTCATGGGAAATGCTCGTACATCGAGATGCAGACTATGAAGGTGTTATCCCCTGGGATGTTTCAAGGTTGAATTTGGACTATTAAACTATGAAGGTGTTATCCCCTAGGATGTTTCAAGGCTGAATTTGGACTATGCCAAGGCACGATGAGGCTCAATTATTAATGCTTTCAAGCTTAATCTTTCTTGCAATATGATATGGATAGTTTGTATGTGAAAATTTTAAAATATGGAGATGGTAGACAGAATGTTAGTTAGGGATTTTCTACAAAGGAATTGCAAGGTGAATATTCAATGATGAAATGTAGGTGATGGTGAATTGGGAAGTTGTAACACATCTGAAGTGTTTGAGGTACCATTTAAAGAAGTATTACACATCTAGGGTGAAAGAAAACAAACTGAGCAATGATGAATTCACTAGTTAAACAAAGTGAAGATCATTTTTTATTAATGCATAACAATGGAAGCCTAGACATCGATATATTTAAACAACAGAAGAAAACTTCAATTATTATTCAACAATGAACACATATGAAGGGATAGAGGTCAAAACATGAAATCTTTGTTCTAGTCATAATACCAATTGCATACATTCATATAAAATTGCTATAAACATGGTGCAAAGCTTGCTACTCAAATCCTTTCATTATATCAAGAGAATTTACATGGACAAAGAATAGGTAAGGAATTCACAATAGAAGAACAAAATTACAAGGGGAAAAACATGTTGATATGCATCAAGATCTTAATCTTAAAATCTCATTCCATGTATATACATATGCTAAATCTCAAAATTGACTAAACAAATATTCAAGAGACCCTCTCAAAAATATGACAACCTCTACTTCATCTTCGAATTCTCCTTATATAGGAGGGAGTCCTTCTTGTTACCATCATTATGTTTCTTATAATTGCCCAATTTATTTAACTAACTGCCTTTCTCTTCTATCTTTTTCACTTTCTATTAAGGGATGGTGCAAGGTAATGATACCCACTTATGACGCGTTAGTTGCAATGGACTTCTGGGAAAACATAAATCCGGACATTAAAATGAACTTTTAGAGGTACCTACACAACTTTTTAGAACATGGTGTAAAAAAATGAAACGTAGAGAATTGGGTTACCTTCTGGAATATATAACTTTTATGTATGGAAAATAGGTATAATTCCAACAAGATGGTGTTCTTCTAGGATTGGTATGTTATTTGTTTTCAAAAACATAATGCATATGTTTGCATTAGGCCATGGGTTTGGTATGTAAACTATCTAAATTTGAAAAAACATTTATGTAGGTATGTAGATAACAGGTGGATCTAGTGAAACGCTATTTTTCCAAAATTTTCCAAGCTAATTTTATATTTTTTTTAAATTAAGGAATTTGGGAAAGCCCTAAAAATACAAGGTTGATTATTAGGCCCCACTATCATGGTCTTAAAAAAGTCAATATTTTTTTTTAGTGCGTAGGTCATTCAATATACTTGTGCTAGTTCTTTTCCATTTTCAAAATAGGTGTGTCAATCAAAAGTTATACCTGAAATACATGACCTATGTTTTATGTAAATCTGACATGGTTGCAAACAAAAATGAATAAAAAATAGAAAATACTAACAAATTTATTCAAAAAATAGATATTTGCAATCTACATAGAGAGAACTATAAGTGTGTGCAGTTTCATTGGTAGTGGACAAGTGGAGCATATATAGATTTGAGGTTGTAAAACATGAAGTTACAGAACATGATGTGTTTTTCTATAATGCAGTCCAAGGAAAAAGGTTTGGTGATCCGAACCTAGAACCACACATGCCAAGTCATTACACACAGTATGGAAAAATGCAATTGCGCGAATGTTTTTTTTCAATTTTTAGCACACGCACGTTAGTAACACGAATGCACTAAAAGCGCGCACGCACTATTAGACTACGCGCACCTTAAGTGCGCATGCACTATTGCTACACGCGCGGTGATGTTACATATTTGTTTCACCCTCCTTCTAGCTATATCTCCCTTTCTCAATATAATCCCACGCCCCCTCCCTCTTTATAACACCACCACCCTCTCTCTCTCAACCACCCATCTATCCCCTTACCATAAAGCATAATCCCCTGATTATAAACATATACCATAAATCCAAAGCCCCCCATCTCTCTATTATCCTAATCCCTAACCCCCTCCTTTCTCTAATTATCTAACCTACTACCACTAACCTTTCCCCCTCTCACTTAGTCCTACCACTTACCATCACCACCCATCTATCTCTCTCTCTCTATCACTCTCTCTAAACCCCCAACCCCTAATATCTCTCTCTATATCTCCTTCCCCAAACACCCACTCTTCACCCTCATACCCCCACCCCCCTCTGTCTTTCTCTCTCTCTCTCACCTACCACTAACCATCTCTCTATCCCTCTCACTCTATCTATATTCCTCCTCACCTACTCCCCCACTACCCTTAACCACCCACTCTCTCTCTTCCTTTTGGTCTCTCACCTACTCATACTACTAACCACCTCCTCTCTCTCTCTCTCTCTAAACCGCTAGCCCCCAATCTCTCTCTATAAACCCATAACACCTAAATTCCCTCTTTAAACCACTAACCACCTCCCCATCTCTCTCTCTCTCTCTAAACTCCTAACCCTCTCTCTTTTCGCAATCTTTCTCTCTCTCTATCTCTGTAACCCACAATCTCCCTTTCTCTAGATATATCTAAATCCTAACCCCCAATCTCTCTCTCTCTCTCAACCCCTAAGCCACAATCTCTCTCTCTCTCTCTCTCTCTCTCTCTCTCTCTCTCTCTTGACCCATTCAATAATTCACACCATCTCTCTCTATCTCTCTCAACCTATTCAATACTTCACACCCTCTCTCTCCCTCTCAACCCCTTCAATACTTCACACCCTTTCTCTCTCTCTCTCTCTCTAAACTCCTAACTCCCAATATCTCTCTCTCTCTCTAACCTCTAAGCACCAATATCTCTCTCTCTCTAAATCCCTAACCCCCAACCTTTCTCTTTCTTTCTCTCTCTAAACCCCTAACACCGAATCCATAAGACCATTTCACGTTTGATACTCTCTCTCTCTCTTTGGGGCATCCAAAAATTAATACTAGATATTAGTCAGCTTTTGCATCTTTTCCTACAAGACTTCACACTCTTTCACATCCGATGTACTCTCTCTATCTCCCTCAACGCCTAACCTCCAATCTATCTCTCTCTCTGTAAACCCCTAAGCCACAATCTCTCTATCTCTCTCTCTTTAAACCCTTAAACCCCAATCTCACTCTTTTTCTATTTGGAAACCCCTAACCCTTAATATCTCTCTCTCCAAACCCCTAACCCTCAATCTCTCTCTCTCTAAACCCTTGACCTCCAACGCCTATCTCTCTCTCTCTCTCTCTTTAAACCCTTAACCCCCAAACTCTCTCTCTCTCTCTCTAAACCCCTAACCCTGAATATCTCTCTCTCTTTAAACCCCTAACCTCCAATCTCTCTCTCTCTCTAAAACCCTAAACCCTAATATCTCTCTCTCTACAAATCCCTAACCTCCAATCTCTCTCTCTCTCTCTCTAAACCCCTAACCCCCAATATCTCTCTTTCTATAAATCCCTAACCCCCAATATCTCTCTCTCTCTAAACCCCTAACCCTCTCTCTCTTTATCAATATGTTTCTCTCTCTCTCTATTTCCCTAACCCACAATCTCCATCTCTCAGGATCTCTCTAAACCCCTAACCTCCAAACTTCCTCTCTCTCTCTCTCTCAACCCCTAAGCCACAATCTCTCTCTCTCTCTCTAAACCCCTAATCCCCAAGATCTCTCTCTCTCCATAAATCCCTAACCTCCAATCTCTCTCCCTCTCTCTCTCTCTCAATCTGTCTCTCTCTCTATCTCCCTAACCCACAATCTCCCTCTCTCTAAATATCTCTAAACCCATAACCCTCAACCTTTCTCTCTCTCTCTCAACCCCTAAGCCACAATCTTTCTCTCTCTCTCTCTCTAAACCCCTAACCCTCTCACTCTTTCTCAATCTTTCTCTCTCTCTATCTCCCTAACCTGCAATCTCCCTCTCTTCAAATCTCTCTAAACCCCAAACCCCCAACCTCTTTCTCTCTCTCTCTCAACCCCTAAGCCACAATCTCTATCTCTCTCTCTAAACTTCTAACTCTCTCTCTCTTTCTCTCTCTCTATCTCCCCAACCCACAATATGCCTCTCTCTAGATCTCACTAAACCCCTAACCCCTAACCTCTCTCTCTCTCTATCTCAACCCCCAAGCCACAATCTCTCTCTCCCTCTCTAAACCCATAACTCTCTCTCTCTTTCTCAATCTTTCTCTCTCTCTATCTCCGTAACCTCGAATATCCCACTCTTTATATCTATCTAAACCCCTAACCCTCTCTCTCTTTATCAATCTTTATCTCTCTCAAACCCTCAGCCACAATCTCTCTCTCTCTCTCTCTCTAAACTCCTAACCCTATCTCTCTTTCTCAATATTTCTCTATCTCTACCTCCCTAACCCACAATCTCCCTCTCTCTAGACCTCTCTAAACCCCTAACCCTCTATCTTTCTCAATCTTTCTCTCTCCCTCTCTATCTCCCTAACCCATAATCTACCAGTCTCTAGATCTCTCTAAACCCCTAACCCCCAACCTCTCTCAGACTCTCTCTCTGAACCCCTAAGCCACAATCTCTCTCTCTCTCTCTAAACCCCTAACCCTCTCTCTTTCTCAATCTTTCTCTCTCTCTCTCTCTCTCTCTATAAACCCCTAAACCTCTCTCTTTCTCAATCTTTCTCTCTCCCTCTCTATCTCCCTAACCCACAATATCCCACTCTCTACAATTGTCTAAACCCCTAAACCCCTAACCCCCAACCTCTTTCTCTCTCTCTCAACCCCTTCAATACTTCAAACTCTCTCTCTAAACCCCTAACCCCCAATATCTCTCTCTCTCTCTCTCTAAACCCCTAACCCCCAATATCTCCCTCTTTGTCTTTCTTTAAACCCCTAACCCCCAATATCTCTCTCTCTCTCTCGCTCTCTCTCTAAATCCCCAACGCCCAGTCTCTCTCTCTCTCTCCCCCTCTAAATCCCTAACCCCCATTCTCTCTCTTTAATTTTCTTATGTCTAAAACCCTAACCCCTAAGACCTTTTCATTTTTTATACTCTCTCTCTCTCTCTCTCTCTTCGGGGAATCCAAAACTTAATAGTATATATTGGTCAACTTCTGCATCTTTTCCTCGAAGACCTCACACACTTTCGCATCTGATACTCCCCCTCTCTATCACTCTAAACCCATAAACCCCAAGATCGCTCTCTCCCAACCCATTACAAGCATCCAAAACTTCATAGTAGATATTCGTTAGCTTTTGCATATTTTCCTTCAAGACTTCACACTCTTTCACATCTGATATAATATCTCTATCTCCCTCAACACCTAACCCCCAATCTGTCTCGCTCTCTAAACCCCTAAGCCACAATCTCTCTATCTCAACCCCCAAGCCACAATCTCTCTCTCTCTCTCTCTCTCTCTCTCTCTCTCTCTATTCCTTTCCCTCGATATCTCTCTCCCTCCCTCTCTCTAAATTCCTAAACCCCAATATCTCTCTTTCTTTTTCTCTCTCTAAACCCCTAACCCCCAATCCCTAAGACCCTTTCACATTTGATAATCTCTCTCTCTCTCTCTTCATGGCATCCAAAACTTAATAGTAGATATTGGTTAGCTTATGCATCTTTTCCTCCAAGAGCTCACACTCTTTCTCATCTGATACTCCCCCTCTCTCTCACTCTAAACCCATAAACCCTAATATGGATCTCCCCCAGCCCCTAATAGGCATCCAAAACTTCATAGTACATATTGGTCATCTTTTTTATCTTTTACTTGAAGACTTCACACTCTTTCACATTCGATGTAATATCTCTATCTCCTTCAATGCCTAAACCCCAATCTCTCTTGCTCTCTAAACCCCTAATCCAAAATCTCTCTCTCTCTCTCTCTCTCTAAATTCCTAACCCCCAATATCTCTCTCCCTCCCTCTCTCTAAATCCCTAACCCCTAATCTCTCTCTTTCTTTTTCTCTCTCTAAACCCCTAACCCCCAATCCCTGAGACCCTTTCACATTCAATACTTTCTCTCTCTCTTCCAGGAATCCAAAACTTAATAGTAGATATTGGTCAACTTCTGCATCTTTTCCTTCAATGCTTCACACTCTTTCACATCTGATAATATCCCTCTCTCTCACTCTAATCCTATAAACCCAAATATCTCTCTTCGTCAACCCCTAATCCAAAACTTTATAACACATATTGGTCAACTTCTCATCTTTTCCTTCAAGACTTCACACTCTTTCACATCCGATGCACTCTCTCTATCTTCCTCAACCTCTAACCCCCGGTCTCTCTCTCACTCTCTATAAACCACTAAGCCACAATCTATCTCTATCTCTCCCTAAACCCTTAACCCCCAATATCTCTCTCTCTAAACTGCTAACCCTCAATCTCTCTCTCTAAGCCCCTAACACCCAATCTCTCTCTCTCTAAATTCTTGACTACTAATGTCTCTCTCTAAACCCCTAACCCCCAATCTCTCTCTCTCTGTCTCTCTAAACCCCTAACCTCCAATATCTCTCTCTCGCTCTCTCTCTCTCTCTATATATATAAACCCCTAACCTCCAATCTCTCTCTCTCTCTAAACCCCTAACCTCCAATATCTCTCTCTCTATAAATCCCTAACCTCCAATCTCTCTCCCTCTCTCTCTCTCTCTCTCTCTCTCTCTATCTCCCTCCCTAACCCACAGTATATGTCTCTCTATATCTCTCTAAACCCCTAATCCCCAACACCTCACTCTGTCTCTCAACCCCTAAGCCACTATCTCTCTCTCTTTCTTTCTCAACCCCTTCAATACTTCACATCCTCTCTCTCTCTCTAAACCCGTAACCCCCAATATTTGTCTCTGTCTAAATTCCTAACCCCCAATATCTGTCTCTTTCCGTCTCTTTAAATCCATAACCCCCAATCTCTCTCTTTCTTTTGAACTCTCTCTAAACCGCCAACCCCCAATCCCTAAGACCCATGAATGATATATGGTAACAATTCAAACATTTTACACATAATGGATGGGTCTCAAGCCCTTGAACATGGATGTGGGGGAAAATAAGTGTCTTACAACCTAAATTAATCATTTAAGGCTCATGATCCATAAACAAATCCTTGAAGCACTATAGAGGCCCTTTATAGGGGATGTTGTCCTTCAATTAGTATATGGATGCCATTAGGAGGTTTTATGCATCAAGGATGGTAATTGAGGTCTTGAATATATGGTAAGAGGAAGAAATAAAGGGCCTATGGGATATGAGTGCCTATAATAGAATTTGTGTACTGCTGACAAATCTTGGGATCATTACTATGGCTGAGTGAGGGAAAAAGGGATATATGACCTAAATTAAGCTTCTAGGGCTTATGGGACAAATGATGCCTTGAACCACTACACATGTAACATAGAGGGGATATTTAATCACCAATTGGGATACGTATTCCATTAGGATATTTTATTCACCAAGGATGTGTATCAAGGCCTGGAGCATTGTCACATGGGAACCATTACACTACTTTCTACACTAGATGGTGTCCATGTTATACTTGTGGGGTAAATATTCCATTTATAGGGTTTGTGTGGGGTTTTTTGACCATATGCATGGTCCATAAACCATAAAAACATATTTTTTAGTCCCTAAGACAGTGGTTTTTATCCTTGTACCATGGGTAGTGTATCAAGAACCATCTACTATGGGAAACCTCCTAAAGGCTTGCATATTACCATGAATAAGGCTTTGAGACCCATCCTTGGTGAACAAAAACTCCTAATTGTGTATGTACCCCACTTGGTAGTTAAAGTTCCCCTTTAAAGTATGTTTGTATTGGTTCAATAATTCCTTTTGTCCCATCAACTATGAAATATTCAATTATGTCATATGGCTCTTCTTTCCCCGTTTGACCATGGTTGAGACCCCAATATCCTCCCCTAGTATGGAAACCTTCTATAAGTGCCCACATCCCACTTGTATATAAAAGATCCTTCATCCCTCTATTTTGTCTAAAAATTTCTAATCAGATCCCCATATCTCATGCAAAGGCCAAAGTTTATGAGCCCTAGAAGAATAATCTTGATCATAATGACCCTTTTTTTCATCACCAACCATGATCAAAACCCTAGAATCCACGTTAAGTATATAAAATATTTTAAAGATACAAATAATCCACCAAGAGGCCAATGATATCGATCTATATGATGCTTTGAGGCCTATTTCAGGGACCAAGACCCTAGAAGCTTCATTTGGGACAACGTCCCAAAAACGATCTCTTGTGTGCAAAACCTCCTAATAGTACCCATATTTGACTCAAGGACAAAGGTATTTTGTAGAGGCATTTTGTGGTGGTTTAAAGAATATTCCATGTCCATATGACCTCCAGGATTAATTTATGGATGAAGGACCTTAATTTTCTCCCCCCATCATGTTCAGGGCCCATAGACCCATTCCTACTACATAAAAACTCCTAATGACACCCCTATACCACTTATATGTAAAAAATTCATTTTAGATGGCCTATGTTGTAGTTCAAGGCATTAATCATGGCCTTTTAGTGTAAGGATATTCATTTAGGATCCAATTCCATAGATTTATCTCCCAACCATGGTTAAGTCCTTAAGACACATCTCTAATTCCCAAAAGATTTAATAGCACGCATATCTCATTTGAAGGACAATGATGCCCTATAGAATACATGTTATGTCCAGTTTATGGAAGGCACTTGATCCTTAAAGGTTTAATCTAGGTGTCAAGGGGCATACTTTCCTTCCTTAACCATGACCAATGCCTTAAGACAACCATACCTAGTGTGTAGGACTTCGCAATGGTACCCATATTCCACCTAGAGATCAAATATCACCTATAAAGGGCCTATGTTATAGCTTTAGGTCATTTTCATGGTGAATGAGCCTTAGAGATTCATTTATAGTGTTAGGCCATTATTTTCCTCTTGTAACTCTAGTGAAGGCCTTAAGATCCTTCCTACAACCATTTTAGTTACCTCTCACGCTCTCTCTCTGTCACTCACCATCTTTCTATCTCTCTCCCTAGACCCCTATCAACCTTGATCTCTCTCCCTAAACCCCTACCCCCCTTGTTCCATCTCTCTCCAACCCTAACCCCCAATCTCTATCTCTCTCAACCCCTGACCCCCAATCTTCCTCTCTCTATCAACTCCTGACTAGGTTCTATGCAGCCTCGCATGCCCCTAATCTCATCATTAAAGCATGGTTAATGTCGAAGCTTATCGCTTATTTGGGTACTTCGAGAAGAAAGATTGTATTTTATTTACATGGATATCAAATACCTTCTTCAAGGTCAATAATAAATTGTGAATTTAATGTTCATGTGATGTAGCTTCAAATATACAACCATTTTAATTACCTCTCTCTCTATCCATCTCACAATCTCTCTCTCTCTATCACTCACTATCTCTCTGTCTCTCTCCCTAGACCCTTATCCCCATTGACCTCTCTCCCTAAACACCTACCCCACATGTTCCATCTCTCTCCACCCCTAACCCCCAATCTCTATCTCTTTCAACCCCTGACGTCCAATCTCCCTCTCTTTGTCAACCCTTGACCAGGTTCTACATAGCCTCTCATGCCCCTAATCTCATAACTAAATCATGGTTAATGTCGAATTCCTAACCCCAATTTGAATATCTCCCTAAAATCTTAACCCACAATCTCCCCCCTCTCTCTCCCCCTAAACCCACAACCCACAATCTCCCCCCCTCTTCCCCCTAAACCCACAACCCACAATCCCCCCTCTCTCTCTCCCCCTAAATGCACAACCCATAATTCCACCCTAAACACATAACCCACTAACCCTGTCCCCCTCTTTCTCTCCCTAAACCCACAACCCACAATAACCCCTATATCTCTCTAAAATTTATTCAAGATCACTAACGCGCCATTAATCTAAAAAAAAAAGTATACCTGAAATACAATACATGAATGTTCACCAACCAAATTAATGCAACAAGAGTGCGTGTGAAATATTAATGTGCGCGCACTCTCATAGAAGTCGACATATGGAAAAGTCCACCACAGTTACACCCAGACCATTGTTGGCGAACGTTAATTAGTTAATGCGCAAAGGAGCACGTGCACGTTAATTGCATGGGCGCAGTACTAGTGCACACTTGCTATTAATGCGCGTGCATTCCTCAGTCTGAAATAGATAGGATAACATTTCTTGTGCATCATCCAAAATTTCAATTTTCACTCTTACATGGTAAACTAAGCTCTGCTTCGCGCGATTTCAACTTTGTAACTCTTGCACTCACATTGAACTTGCATTCTTTGGAAGATTGGAACCCTCTCAACCATCTTGCACACAACATTTACACTGAACAATTCTCAGAGCTCTATTTGGAACATTGGACCATTTGATTACAACTGTTGGTCATATTGGAGTTCACTTGTTTTTCAATGTAAGTAAAGAGCTATTAAGGAAAGGTATGGTGACAAATTTTCTACATGAATTGTATGAGTTTTCTACCCTTGTAATATCCAAAGGTTGAAGATGGTGTATTCATTCAAATTTAAAGATTATAGATTGTAAAAAAATTATATATGTGCTTGATTTTTGTTCAAATTTATCTATATGTAATGAATGTTGCAACTCCAAATATCAATTCCATATAAGACACATTTTTTTGAAGAAAACTAATAGAGTAACAAGTGTGTAAAGAAAGGCATGATTTTGATTCAAATGAAAAATTGGATATCCAAGCTCTTCCACAAATATGTTAACATGAGTGAAAAGATAAACTCTCTCCTAATGTTTGAATTAAATTGGAGATGTCACAATCATTCTCAAGTTAAGGGGATATATCACTCAGTGGTACTTATTCCCCTTAAACATAGTATGTGGACCAAAATGGATCATTACATACATTTCACATACAACTATGAAGCTCAAAACCAATGAAATCTATAAACCAAACTTTCCAAACTTGATCAACATGCATACCTTGGACCTAATCATTGATACACATAGTAGAATCCATTATAGTGCTCTATCCTTGTTATCCTTCAATAGGTCCAAACTCAAAATCCGTCACTATGAACTCCAACACATAGTATAGTCCATAGCTATGAACTCCAACACCTTTTCCATTACTATGAACTTCAACACATAGTAGAATCCATCATAGTTCTCTATCCTTGTTAGCCTTCAATAGGTCCAAACTCAAAATCCATCACTATGAAATCCAACCCCTTTTCCATCACTATGAACTCCAACACATAGTAGAATCCATCATAGTGCTCTATCCTTGTTAGCCTTCAATAGGTCCAAACTCAAAATCCATCACTATTTGTGATCCATCACTATGAAATCCAACCCCTCTCCATGAACTCCAACACATAGTAGAATCCATCACTATGAACTCCAACCCCTTTTCCATCACTATGAAATCCAACATAGAGTAGAATCCATCATAGTGCTCTATCCTTATTAGCCTTAAATAGGTCCAATCTCAAAATCCATCACTATTTGTGATCCAATAATTCACTTTCTATTGAAAAACGACATCCACTATAATAACTATACAATCATAAGGGAAGCTTGAAATGAACTACAACAACCATTTTGGATCAACAACTTGCTATTTACCTCAATGGAGTCAAGACCAAAGATTTTAGATTTTTGGAAGGATTCAATGACCAATTGCAACTCCTTTAATGAGACTTATTTCATTATCTCTCTATTCTATTCTTGTATCATAGAATTAGGAGATGTTATAGCGCATTTTTCCACCTTGTGAGCATCAGCAGTTATTGGCCTTCAATATCCATTATTTGACTCATATTCATGATCTTCTTGTCAAGAACTTAGTTTTCCCTATTTTTGTTCCTATACGCTAGTTGTTCCACATTAGCCCGCGTCCACGCAGGCTGTACTACACTAGCCTACATACACCTAGTTTCATGGTACAAAGTAATTAAAACTCACTTTTTCTTCCCAAAAAGTAGTCTTAGGGTGACCTTTGGCCCTCCATATGCCCCGAAACAACTCGACTTGTCTTTTCACCTACCTTGAGAAGACTATATATTGAACTCTTATGGCATATGGAAGGGAGGAGAATGAGAGAGCAAGATAACTCTACTGTATTTTTGTCGTGACTTGAGTCTACACTTATTGATCCTTGTTGTTGTGAGCTTCTTATGTTCACCTCCCAAACTCCTTTGATAGTTTGAGTTTGCCATAATCATGGAGGATTGAAGTGGTGGAGGAACAAGTGGAGGGACCTAGTTCTTGGTTCAGATTGGTTTCCAGCAAGAGGTTGTATCATGTACTTCTTGTTATGAATTAATAGAAATACTCATATTCTCGTCCAATTTATGTTGTGAATGTTGTTTATATTACATTGGGTTGCATTTACATATGATATCATGGATCATTGCTATTGATGATGTTAATGTATTTCACATATTATATGCGCTTGTTGTGTATTGGTTGTTGAGACTAATTTCTAGGTTCAAGTGCACAAGTTGAAAGCTTCAACGTGGATCTACTCTGAACATCCAGTTGAAGGTTGGTCTTATTCTCCATTATCTTAGCATTGTCATTTATATAGAATTGAATTGGGAATTGAGTAGTATTCTGCATTCATCTGTCTGTTGTGGTTGGCCCCATACCATTCTAAGTTTTTCTCCGTATCAGAGATGGCAACTCCGCGGGGGAAATACCTCCATTTTGGAGATTTTTGGGCATTTGTCCCCTTTTAGAGTTGTTGTTTGTCGAAGCTCTATGTCATTGATTGGCCATTGGGATATAATATAGAAAACTAGTTTTTTTGGGTGATTGGGCTCTTTTTTGGTTCATCTTTCCTTCCTTGTACGTAGGTCAGCTTAGTTCTTCCCGTGTCTACCCACCTCTGTTTGCACTATAGCTTGCATCTACCCGATGCTTTGCCTTATACAATGGCATACAACTGAGGATTTGGTTGTTATATGACCTTTGGTTGTTGCTAGGTTGGTTTTGATTGTTCCTAAGTCTTCATTGGCCTTATTCCTGACTTTTCCATGACATGTTTATGACTAGAACTCCTCTTTCTCTTTGTTTTGAGCCTTGTTGGTTTTTTACCATTTTTTGATTTTCTAGCTCACTACATCGGCTGAGTCTTACTGTTTGGGATTTGCTGGGTTGTCTTAGTGGCCTGTTCTGCATTTCTGTAACTAAATAGTTAGATTTTGCTTGCATTTTTCATTTCATTATATTGAAAAATACAAAAACATAGTTTTGCCTTTTCCTTTTGTTTATAAGTGAAAATACAAAAAAATTTACTTTTATGTACTTCATTTTTGCATCTGAGTGCTTGTGCTTTCATTTAGGATCTGCTTGTGCATTGGAATTATAAAAGAGTTGCATTTTTATTTCGAAACCGTTGGATTGCTTGTCATCTTAGTGGCATTGTTTTCATTGAATAGATGAGTCTAGAGTTTGACGATTGTGCATACCATTGAGTCTTATACATCATCAGTTTCACGACCATATCCTTTGAGTAATTACAACCATTAAAATTAATGCTTAATCTTAAAATTGATTAGACACGATTTTTCTTCTATAGGGTGCACCAACTAGTATAGGGTTAGAGTCTTGGAATATATCATTGTGAGTTAACAATCCAAGACTACTAGACGAAACATTATGTGTCTGACCAGGGAGTGGTGAATTCCATAATATACATCAATGTTCTCAGGAAGCTCTACTTAGACCAAAGTTAAGAAAGAGGTCACGGGAGGTTGGTTGCGGAGATATCCCTCCAATACTGGCTGAACGTGGAAGATATTTCTAGGATTTGTTCGCGTACGAGGACTCTTGGGGGATTTGACCCTCTTGAGTTTCGGGCTTATCTACCCTACCCATGCGATAGATCCCACCTAGGACTGTTCGCCTGAGCATTGGTTATATTGTGGTGACCTTAGTTTCCTTACCCAGGTATCGCATAGGGCATTCGTAGTGGTTATACTGCGATTGTCCTAAGTCAGATAGGGGTTGGACAACACAGTTGCCTATTGTATAGGGATTTGAACTTGTGCACACAGTGAATTCTGGGATCCCTTATAACTGATTATGTTACCTCTGGTTATAGTTTGGGAGTCTCAAGCCTCTCCTAGGCAAGACATACCGGCTGTAGTGTCGGGAGGTCCCTTGAGCCAGTCCTGTTTGTGTGCATTTGGCTATAGTTTCTTTCGGTGTGTGCTCTTTGATTTTTTTTTTCGATAGTTTGGCCATTAGGCTACGCTTTGATTTATTGTCTCTTTGGAGCTATCATGGCGTGAGGTCCAACCCTCCGTCGATCTCGTCGTTTGGCTGGTTTACTGGCCGCCGAAGTTACACGTCGTATTCATAGGGGATGCCGGAAGGCCCTCTCTGATTCCTTTGATTCTTTTGAAGCGTTTCGCACTAACATTATTACTGCACATTCTGGCATGGGAGAAATCCCTACGACTGCATTGGGTAGAGTCGAAGACGTTTCCCCTACTCCTAGAGAGTCATGGGGGGTGATCCACCACCGGAGAACCAACCTAGTTTGTTTGGGCCGAATCCACCTGAGGATGACCCATTCGATCCTTTGAATCCACGTAATTTCCTATATGGGATGCCAGATTTACATGATAACACAAGTCCTAAAACCAACACTACGCCGTTCTCTTATGGTATGCCTAATCTCAACACGGTTAATTCCACCTTGTCCGATAGTCATGCTATCACTACTCATGGTGTTGGCAACACTGTATTCATCGGGGGAACTACCCTCGCTGGGGGCACTACGCTTTCATTGTCCAGACATCATTTAGGGATGGGCCATATCCCACCAGGCATTCCAAATTTTGGAGGATGACCGTCTCTTAGGACTACCCCACCTAATGGGAACACTCTTCACAACATTACTCACATTCCACAGTACAATACACACGCCTCTACACGTCAACCCACGACCACTTTCACTAATGTTAACAATCCTCCTTATAGTGGGAGTGGACACATACCGTATACTTTTACGACTGCTCCTGCTTCTAATAACACTTATGTAGGGGGTGGACATATACCTTACACTTATGGTCACACTACGACTGCTCCTGCTACTAATAGTACTTATGTAGGGGGTGGGAGCATACCTTACAACTACGGTTCTTACAATACGGTTCCCACTACGAGTAATACTTATATGCCCTGTAATTATGGTGGTAACCCTTACTATAATACAATCGGTTCTGACCCTCATTATAATCCAACTCACTACGGTGCTCACAATACACATATACCTACTTACCCTTATACGGGTCCAAATGGAGGAGGTTATCAACCTTATGGCCATGGTCATGGTCCATACTATCCTTCGGGTCCACACGGTCAACCTTTAATGGGATCAGCTTCTAATCCAGCTTTACAGCTACAGCTCCCGTTCCTTGCTCGTTTGAATCTTTTGGATCTTTTGAAGCTCATAAATGATCCGGTGTGTCAAGATCCTACATGGCCTCGAGTCCCTACTAAACTCCCTTCGGACATTCCCAAGTTTGAGGGGAAGGGTGGTGAGGATCCAGGTGATCATGTTACGACTTTTCACCTATGGTGCTCATCAAACTTGTTAAATCACGATTCCATTCATTTGAGACTATTTCAACACACCCTCATGGGGGTAGCTGCGAAATGGTATGTCGAGTTACCTGGGGGCACCTACAAAGGTTTCAATGAGATATATTTGGTTTTCTTAGACCACTTTTAGTTGCCAGTTCGCTATGATGTTGGCATCGAACTTTTGTGTACCTTCCACCAGAATAAGGCCACACACATATGTGACCACATTCAAGAGTGGCATCGACGGAAGAGGTTAGTGAAAGCCAACATTCCTCCATATTTTCTGTTGGAGTGGTTCCTTAAGTCTTTGCTCCCATACATTTCTAAGGATGTTTCGATGTCCCGCATTGCGAATGAGGAACAAGCCATCTATAAAGTGCAACAGTTAGATTTACTCTATTCTCAATCTGGCATCTTGTATGACATTATTCTTGACGCACCGCGAACACGACATGAGCCCAAGTTAGTTCCTGGACCACATGCTGATGGCATTGTTGGATCTGCAAGTACTCGACCTATAGGCTTGGTTACTACTCAAATGAAAAATTTGTCTCTTAACCAAGCTACTCCCGGACAGGTTCACACCTTGTCCACTTCCATGCAATCATCCGATGTACATGCTGTGCAATCGATGAACCCATCGGGTAACCAACAACCTAGTGGTAAGAAGAAGGGGAGAAACAACCATAAGGGTGGAAACAATGGGAATAATGGCAGTAATCATAATACCCCTCAGAAAGAAAATGCCAACCCTCCTCGAGATGACGGTAATTCTGGTGGGGACCGTAAGCCTAGACGTAAAGTGAAGTTTCCTTGTAAGCTTTGATCGGAAGACCATCTTACTCACTTGTGTGCTTGTATTGAAGAAGCATCGAAGCATCTTGCATAGAGCCCAGCTGTGTTGAAGGATCCCCTTTCTCACCATCAAAATATGGCTTCGAGTGCTTCCGTCGCTGGTCATGGGACGAATGACACTACAACATCCTATTGGGCCTGGCCCAAGGGGGTCATTTTTGTGCAAACCAAGTTTTGGAACTACGGAGCTAAGCGTAGTTTGTTCGGAGACTTTTTGGGTAAGTCTATTTTGGGAAGCTACTAATTTGGGTGTAGAGCAGCGTCGGAAGAGTTGTAGAGTTCAGCGCTGCAATGTGGCCGGTCTACAGAGATCCAAATAAGCAGAGCATTGGACGGAAGGCGGCACATATTCCG
Source organism: Larix kaempferi (assembly GCA_027924585.1). Classification (NCBI taxonomy): domain Eukaryota; kingdom Viridiplantae; phylum Streptophyta; class Pinopsida; order Pinales; family Pinaceae; genus Larix; species Larix kaempferi. The sequence continues at coordinate 19,902,675 of BSBM01001402.1, read as the reverse complement.
GTTAGACCATCGAAGGTCTATTTTTTTGCAAAGATGCTGCATAACTACCAAGCGGTGGGTAGGAACAAATCAGGAGGAAAGTGACTAGTTGCACGAGAAAAGAACCGCTACATGAACCAGTCACCTTCGGCCATTGGAGAAGGAACGGCTTGGAAAAAGCGACGTATTGGTGTGCGCATGATAGAAGGGCTGATAACGACTTGGCCACGCGTAGAGGATGGCCACGACAGAAGATTCGCTACTAGAAGCCAACAGTCCTGTTTTGGGGAAACCGCGACAGTTTTGTAAACCTAAGGGTTTTTGCCTACGAATTGTAAATACATGACCTACATGCATGATCTATAAATAAGGCATATTTTGTATGGGAAAGGGTTGTTGGGTTGTTGAATCTCTCGTTTTGTAAAATGTTGAATATTGTTGAATCTTAAGAGCTTGAGAAGCCATTGTAAAGGCTCTGCAGCTGTGTGCACAGAGACCTATTGAGAGAGAAGAGAATCTGCAGCTGAGTGTGTAGACTAAGAACTGTTGTACCCTTCCCAAAAATACTAATATAACAACAGTTCTTGTGGAAGTAGCCTCCAGCCGGGGGGTGAACCACATTAAATCCTGTGTAGTGTGATTGTTTTGTGTTTGCACTTGTTCATTTGCTAAATATGAATGCTTGATGCCACAATTATCTGTTATGTGTTTTCTTTGATCTGTATTCACCACAGAAAGGATGGGAGTAAGATGTTAATTAATACATGCTTGGATGAATGTTAAGTAATTAGCATTTCTAAGTCTTTGAATGCACTAGTCTATTGGATAATCACATAGTTAAACACTGGAGTTAAGCACAACACTGGAAGTGTGCAGTATTATGTGTTTCATTTATTTGCATATACCATCAAGATAATAATATAAGTGTGGATGAATGGATAATGATTGCTAAGAAAGTTCTGTTAGAATCAATCAAGTTGTGAAGAGGACGTGCGGTCTAGTCGACATGCCGACCCATTGTAAGCTGCTGTGAGATAAGCTGTCAATAGCCTATCGTTGTAACTCTAGAAGTACCCTACGTCGCACATTCCATTGATGCGCTAGTTGTACAGAGGTCCAAATTGGTATAAGTAATAGACGCGAAGTAGGAGACTTCGCGCAGTCACCAGTCCACAGCGTGAGCCCCGCGATGCGCTGCTCGCCAGTCCATTCACACTTGCATCGCTAGGTTATGGAAACCTGATTCCGCAACCACCCCCTCAGCTTTGCCTCGGGTGAGACCTCAGTTTGTTCACAATCTATTGCCAAAAGAACCGGTGAATAGGGGTATTGTTGGTTCCTTGAACCGCGAAGTACCTGGGTCTACATTGGAAGCCTCTAGATCAGTTATCTAGGCCAACAAATGGTTCCGTTGCCGCGCTAAGACTCACTGATGCGATAGTGTGTTTGAAAAGTAATGTGCAATGAAGAATATCAGTTCCCATTGGGTTCAGATCATTGGTATCCGGAAAAGAAAGAGATCTGGGACTGGTGCGATAAGACAGAAAGAGATTTTGAAAAGAAAGAGAATAGACATTCGTATCTATCTGACGTGGAGTGGTTGAACAAATATTTGTGGAAGGATATTCAAGAGATTTTCTGGGCTTCATTTGGAAACGAGCTAGATTCATGGATATCAAAACTCACAAAGAAGAAGAACTGTTTTCAAGGAGGAGTACTTACAGAGTGGACTCCAGAGCTCACTGAGCAGCTCAAAGCAATAGACAGCCCACTGTCGTGAGCAGTCGACTTCTGGGTTGACAGGATATTGGAGGGCTTTGTAACAAAATTTGCTGTAGACACGCTAAAATACTACAGCAAAGCTGAAGCATACTTTTTCAAATGATTCAGAGGTAATTATCTGAACAATCTTAGTCTATACATTAAAATGCTATTAGCTGAGAAAGGTGTTTTAAGAATGTAGTAATACTTGTTTTAATTCTATAATGGTAGAAAGTATATATAGTGGCTCTGACAAAGAAACCCATAATATGAGAAGTGGAAAGAGATATAAGTTTAACAAAGAAAAGAATCCCGAAGGACTTGGACTCCGCATGAATACCGAAATTCCATGTGACCTTACCAATCAGACCACGCCATCATCAGCCACATACCATCTTATTACACCTCAGAATCCGCTGGTTGAAAATACCGTGCCTCCCCTATCTCAGAATCCGTCAGTTCAGAACTCGTCCGCTACGAGCATCGTGCAGCCTACTCCGTAGAACGTCAACACTGGTAACACCGCAGGAGCAGGTGCCCAGACCATTCCGACTTAGACCATTCTGACTTAGACCATTTGAATCATAACATTCCGACTCAAACCATTCTGACTTAGACTATTCCAGTTCAGAATATCCAGCCTCAGAATATTCCACAGAGTAATATCCCTAGCACTATTCTGAGTACTGTCTTTACTTTTACTGCTCAGAACCCTCCATAGAATCCTAGCACCACTCAGGGTGCTACACAACCGAGAAGGAGGATGACAAATAACAATATAAAACTGCCAATATTCAAAGGAACGGGTCTATAAGACCTTGATCAACATTGGTTTCTATGTGAAGCCATATGGAGTGTAAAGCAAATTCAGGATGATGCTATGAAGCGAGCGTAACTCATCACCACTTTGAGAGACATAGCCTTGCATTGGTTTATGAAATATTCTCAGGCATAACCGAGAACCCTAGCAGAAATTAAGGCCGCGCTCTTAGAAGAGTTTAAGAAACCGAAATCAGAGTCCCAGTGCATAACGAAGTTAAAAGAAATTAAGCAGAAACCTACTGAAACGGTTTGGGAATTTGACCAAAAATTTAAGACATTGTTGGACCAAGTGAGCTTTGTTATAGCTCCGCAATAGCATCAGGAATGGTTCATCGATGTGTTGTTTCCCCACATTAGACAACCATTGATGCAGCAGAAGGTTGCATCGCAGGCAGAGGCCTTAGAGACCGCGATGAAGCAAAAGGCTTCGCCGATCGGTGAGACTAGCTTTGGAATGTCACAGCTCCAAAACCAGTTAACTACCTTGACTTTAGAGTTGCAGGGTATGAAGAATGGAAAGGAACAAAGATATGAATAGAGGCATGAGGTCTAGTGTATAGGATGTAAAGGAGAAGGCCACACCAGAGAAAATTGCCCCTTGTTTCAAGATTACCTTAACAGTGGAGCACCTAACCCAATGAATCAGAACCAAGTGCCGTGGTGTGAAATCTATAGAACCACAGGACACAGGCCTGAGGATTGCTATCTAATAAAGAAGTATGTCCGAACTCCTAAGAACCTATATTGTAACTTCTGTAAGTCAGTTGGACATGATGACTCCAACTGTCGTGCATATGAGCTCATGAATGAAAGGAAGTGAGACATGGAGCTTATGCGAGGTGCTAGAATGTACCGAGTCCAACAAGAAAATCAGCCGAAACAAGAAAATACCCAATATGATCAGGGCGGATATAGAGGCCGTGGTGGAGGATACCGCAGGAGAGGAAGAAATGCTAGCCCAACACAAGGAAGAGACCGAGGCTAGGTAATCTGTTATAACCGTGGCCAACTAGGTCACGTATCCATAGATTGTACCAATGAATGCACCACTTGTATCTATTGCAAATCCTTTGACCATGTCATTGAACTCTGTCCAGTATTAGCTGCAGAAATGCAAAAGAGAAATCTAGAACCGCGGAACCCAAACATTCAGTTGATTACAGTCGAGAGAAGAACCGCGGATCCAAGTATAAATGTGGTGATGTGAAGTGGCACTGCTGTAGAAAGATATAGAGGAGCAGAAGCTTCGACTTCTGGGAATTTTGACACTAAGCAAACTCTTGGTGAACCAATATGGATCAGAAAAGCTGCTTGTAAAGCACCTGCTTCGAATTTACAGAAAAATAAGGAAGTATTTGAAGACGCATGGGACATGTTCAAAACATCGCCACCTACCTCACCAAGAATCCCGTTACACAGTGAAGTACCGCAGATACAAGATATTCCAACGGCATATGATCAAACGTGCGCTGCAACATAAACATGCACTTATGTTGCGTAGTTCCTATGGAGCTGCATGAAGTTATTAAAGAGCTCAGATGCTCTCGTGGAATTCGAAAAACTACTAAATCAGTATGAGCCACACAGTGAGAAGGAGACTATCGATGGTGAAATTCATAACATTAGGAGCCACAAAAGAACAGGAAGGGAAATGAGGTTCACTGCATAGATTGGGGACTATGAGATGGATGAGATCATTCTTGATCTCAGATCCGAAGTAAATGTCTTGACCAAGCAGACATGGCAGCAGATGTGTAGACCAAAGTTACAGTGGTCACCTATACAATTAAGAATGGCCAATTAGGGGATAGTTATACCCTTAGGGAGGTTACCCAATACCCTTATGGACATTGATGGAGTGCGAAGTCATGAAGACTTCGAGGTGATCGAAATTGTGGATGATAGTCATCCTTATCCAGCGCTACTGGGTATCAATTAGGAAATGAATAATTCTACCATTATAAATTTGAAGACCATGAAGATGATATTTGAAGGCAATGATATAAGGGTCATCTCACCATTGGATCCTTCGCAGGGTGAGCGATACATTGAGCCAATGTAGGAGGAATCTAGAGTTCAAGACTTAGACCGTATTTACAAAATGACAATGAATGCTGCTGATTATACTAATCCAACTATGGATGGAACACTTAGTTGGTGCTATGATAGCTCTTGCATCTCAAACTCTGATGCAGGACTGGAGAACTGGCAGAACATAATGCATGAACTAAATTTCAGATGATGTGCGCAGATCACAAAATCGTTGCGTTGGGTCGGAAAATAGGTAAATCCGATTCCAACTTATGATGGTTTAACTGACATTTATGCATTGATTCAAGAATATACTGTAGCCATTGTAGATGAATACCGCTTATCAACATTAGATATGGCACTGCACGAGACACCTACAAGATGGTGGGTTGCACATAAGAAGACATTAACAACATGGTATCAGTGCAAAATCAAAATGCAGATCAGATTTGTAGGGAAAGTTGCACTGACCTTTGAAAAATATAATGGCCAAACGGATCCAAGGGATCACATTGAAACTTGTTCAAGAGATTGGGTACAGAGACCACAGACAGAATGGGTGCACCTGTTTGTGCATATGATGGAAGAACTGATTCCAAAGAAGTGGTACCTAGACACGGAGTTGCGTAGAGAAACGATGGATTGGTCTACCCTAACTGCGAACTTCCAAAAAGACTTCAGTTTTGAAGATGAACATCCCAGTATAAATGACGCTCTGCAAATTATTAAGGAAAGGGTATTCAGACTAGAATGCCAAGCTAAGATCATGAAATTAGAGGAATTCTTTGGATCTAACAACATACCCGCGAGTCTACAGCTAGAATGGAAGGAGCAAATAGAGTATGCACTTGACTGTTCTATCCTCACGGAAGATTTTTAAGATAAAGCAGAAAGTTATGAAGAGGACCCGTGCAACATAAATATACCTGAGTCAAAAGGAGTGCGCGAGGAAGAAGGACCTCCACTAGAAATTCCAGACATGAGTGGACCTGTGAAAACGAGAAAAGTGAACATTGACACTAGCAAAGAGCCGAAGTTCACAGCTATAAGAGACTATTGGGATGAAGACATAGTCAAGGAGGTCGCGGGCACACTACAGGAATATCAGGAATTATTCTCAACGAAGTTCACAAAAATGAAAGGTTTTCTGGGAGACTTAGGAGTTATGAAAATACCTCTTAAGTCAGGCGCAAAGCCTGTTAAGCAAAGATCATATAGATTGAATCCACGCTACAAAGAACAAGTTAAGGAAGAACTCGATAAGATGATCGATGTAGGGATCATTGAGTCGATTGAAGAATCTGAGTGGATAAGCCCGATGGTTATCCAAGACAAGAAAACAAAGGGTGAGATCAAGATCTATGTGGATCTCAGAAAACTGAACAATGCTTCGATGTATGACCCATTTCCTACTCCTTTCACAGATGAAGTGCTTGATAATGTTGGAGGGAATGAGGCATATTCATTCACTAATGGATTTTCTCGATACCATCAAATCAGGATTGATCTAGCGGATAGGCACAGGACTACTTTTTCTACAAAATGGGGGTCGTTCCAGTACACAGTGATGCCTTTTGGTCTAAAGAATGCACTTGCCATATTTTCTAGAGTGGTGGTCGCAGAATTTAAAGACTTCATACATAAGTTTTTAGAGGTTTATTTTGATGATTGGACTATTTTTGGGTTACTGAATAACCATGCCGTGAACCTCAGGATGATATTGGAAAAATGCAAACAACATCAAATTTCATTATATCTGAAGAAGTGTGTCTTTTGTATTCCCTATGGAATCCCATTGGGACACATTGTATGCAAGCAGGGATTGATGGTTGATCCTGCGAAGATCGCAGTCATTGTTAACTTCCCAGCACCAAATTCAGTTAAGCAGTTGTGCACTACATTGGGACATACCAGGTATTACAGAAAATTTATAAAAGGTTACACGCAGATCACTGCCCCAATGGAGAAATTGCTAAAGAAAGATGTGTCGTTCATCTAGAACACGGATTGTGAGATAGGCTTGGACACCCTAAAAGAGAAAATGGTAACTGCATCGATCCTATTTTTTCCAGACTGGGAGAAGCCTTTTCATGTATATGTTGATGCTTCATGCATAGCATTGAGCGTTGTTTTAGCTCAGCCATGAGAAGGAGGTATTGATCATCCCATTTCCTTTTCCAGCAGGAAGCTTTCATTTGTTGAGAAGAATTATACAACTACTGAATGAGAAGGTCTAGCAATGGCTTATGCGCTGCAGAAGTTCAGGCACTATTTGCTCGGTGCACACTTCTCTATGTTCACGGACCATTCTGCTTTGAAATACCTGGTCAATAAGCCAGTGTTATGGGGGTGAATATGCAGATGGTTACTACTCTTTCAAGAGTACAACTTTGAAATTGTTGTTAAGCCGGGAAGGTTGAACTTAGTACCTGATCATCTGTTAGGATTGAGTCAGGAGAAGAACCTACGAACCTGGAAGACAATCTTCCTGATGCATAGTTTTTTTCTATACAAGTTTCCGACGATTATTATAAGGACATTATTGACTTTTTAACAACAGGGTTGGCACCTGCAAAGTTCACTATGCAGCAGAAGAAGTAGCTGGTAGTGCGAGCCACAGACTTCACCATTATTGCGGGCCAGTTGTACAAATTGGGGCTAGATGAAGTATTGCAAAGATGTGTATTAGAGCATGAGAAACCATTTATACTAGCTGATGCACATTCGAGAGCAATAGGAGGTCACTACGCAGGAAGAGCTACTACGTAGAAGATATTGCATGTAGAGCTATGGTGGCCTACGATCCATAAGGATTTGAAAGAACATTGCCAGAGCCGCGATGTCTATCAAAGGACAAGAAGGCCCTCACGAAGAGATGAAATGCTATTGAATCCAAAGCTAACATTGCAGGAATTTGATAAATGGGCCATTGATTTTGTGGGACCTATTAACCCACCGGGGAATAGAACTGGTGCGAGGTACATTATTGCTACAACTGACTACCTCACTAGATGGGAAAAAGCGAAGCCATTGAAAGACTGTAGTTCAGCTACAGCCGCTGAGTTTATCTTTGAGAACATCGTTACACGATTTGGATGCCAAAAAATTTTGATGAGTGATAAAGGGACTCACTTTCTAAACAGAAACATTGAAGCTTTGACCGAAGAGTTCCACGTTCATCATCAACGCAATACACCTTATCATCCATAGGATAATGGAACTATTGAATATTTCAATAAAGTACTAGAGAATGCACTAACCAAAATATGGAACGCCAATCGTGATGACTGGGATCTGTGCATTCTAGCTGTGTTGTGGGCATATAGGACTACTTGCAAGAAATTGACTGGCCATACAAATTTTAGGTTGTCTTATGGACAAGAGGCAATAATGCCCATGGAGTACATTGTTCCCAGTTTGAGAATAGATGCCTTTACAGGGATGGCAGACTACGAGGTGCTAGAAGAAAGGCTCCTACACTTGGTTGGTTTGGAGGAAGATCGCTTCATCACAGGCTTCCACCAGCAAGTGCAGAAAGAAAGATAAAAAACATGGCATGATCGCCATATCAAGAGCAAGTCTTTCCAGGTAGGTGATCTAGTCCTCTTGTATGATAGCAAGTTTATGAAGTTTCCTGGAAAGTTTAAAATGCATTGGCTTGTCCCATATACTGGAATGCATGTTACTAATGGTGGCACAATTCATTTAGCTACCTTAGTCGGAGATACTTTGCCAAGTTTGATAAATGGAAGTAGACTAAAACTCTATCGCGATAGTCCTGCTTCGCAGAATCCTGATGATCAAAAAGAGGGGAAAATTCTAAGTGCCAAGTACAGTTGAAATTGGGCACTAGAAATTGAGAAGAGTCTGTACATGAAATTGATGAGCAAAGCATATGTATCGCACAAAACTGCTGAAGCTGCGCATGGGAAAAAAATGAGAAAAGAAAAGAAAAAGAATAAGAAGAACCGCATTGTTGCGAAGCTTAAAAGGAAACCGTGAAGAGAAACGAAATTGAGGAAAGAAGCTCAGTTCAGAAACAAAAAATTGGTCACCGCGAAGTAACTATGCCGGAGTAGTGAGGACCTACCATGCAGTTCGATGCAGCACTCCAGAAAAATAGCCGTTAGAATGTCGGTTGCAAATATAGCCATTATATAGTACTTTTGCCAGCGACCGCTTGGACATTTAACGCAGAAATAGCCGTTCTGAATGAGTTAATGAAGGAAAGGACCCAAATATTCGATGGATTTGGCCAATGGATATCGCATTTAATGCTTATCTAGTCATTAAGGGGCACAGAGGGGGGGTATATGCACCTATAAATACTGTTGTATTTCATCTCACGGTCATTACCGAAACCTTTGAATTTTGTTGCGAGTGATACTTTGCAATTGTTTACAGAAAGCTCTGGAATCCCATGAGATCCGTCTAGTGAATGTCTGAAATATCTTCTGTTGAGCAAGAGTTCATGGTCCAGTAGACTATGAAGGTTTTTAAGCACGGAGGAATCGAAGGGTTGATGAGAACCCCCATCAAGAACATTGCAAGGGAAAAAGGTCAAGGCTCCCGAACTTCACCGAGGCATGCCGCAACCATGCAAGATAGAGCGAAAGAACCAGTGGTGCAGAAAGTGAATCTACCAAAGCTAAGTTCCGCAGTGCCGAAAACTCCACTAGCTGAGAAGGAAATCCCTTTGAAGTTAACCCCTGATTATATCTCGCCTCGAGCATAGGATGCACCAACCCTTAAGTTGTTAAGGAACGCCAAGTATGAGATTCTGCTGTCACCGATTTCGAAGCATGTTAAAGTGGCCAATAATTTGTTGGGAAAGATCTAAGAGTGTAAGTGGGAAGACCACGATATACTTCTGATGCAAAAGGAGAACAATGAACCTAAGTTCCCACAGTTCCAACCTGACAAGTACATGTGCTGGAAGAAAGATGTGAAAGGCAATCTTCGCCTGGTCGCAGAAAGCTAGTTTTCTGGAGTCATCCAATCAAGGCTGCTCAACTTGTTGAGACTCCCACACTTTGACAGATCGCCAAAAGTGAATGTGGTGGTGCGAACACTGATGTCACGCATGCACCGGGGATATCTCTGGTTCGATTGCAACATATACTTGAACATTGAATTGATCCACCGGATCACTGGATTAAGCAAAAGAGGCGAAGATCCGAAGAAATTTTTCCAAGGAAAAAGAAGGTACAAAGAGGTTGTCGCAAAAATGAAGAAGTCTGCACCTGCAACAAAGGGGAAAAGAGGCTTCCAAATTGATGACATAGAGGATAGGGCCACGCATTTTGTCACGCAGATCCTAGGAGGCAAGATCCTTAGGACAGCGAGGCCTTTGGAAGTACTTGTGGGAGCCGTACTGCTTGGTGCAAGCGCCGCAGAGGGACAAAGTTACAACTGGTGTCAGTACTTGTTGACCGAGTTCCTGGAGGAGCTAAATGAGACACAGAAAAGTGGAGGATATTTCCATTTTACATGGCTAATAATCCTGATCGGATTCATAGGGTGGAAGGACCCGAAGGATTACATTGGTGTAATCACCGATAGCGATGATTGCAGAGGGGCCCGTTTTCAAAACCTTTGAGAAAATTTGAATTCACAAAGACAGCACGCAACAAATGTGGTTTTCCACACCTACTATGAGTAGCTCCGTGATGTCATTGTCGCCATGCCACGGATAAAAAAAGAAGTAACGAGTAAGTATATACATACTGTCAATTTTTATGCTGACATGCATTGTATTCAAATTTCAGCAAAAGTGCAGAAGAAGAACATTGAATGGTTCGCAGGAAGGTACCACATGGGTGAAGAGGAAATTGATTTTCACATGAAGGAATGGCCTACGGAGTTTCGAGTCGAAATTGTAGATATCCAAAGTGACTCTGGCGAGGACAACCCCATTCAATGTCCCATTATTCAAGAGACATGAAAGAGGAAGGAACCTGAAATCCCGGTACAGCAAAAGGGACAAAGGAAAAAGTCCAAAGCAAGCAAGGGCACAACAGATACGGTACTTAACGATGATGATTTTGAAATGATTGCACAAATGGTCAATAAGCAGATGGAAGAACTGATGATCGAGAAGAAGAAAAAGGACAAGGTGATTCAAGAAGCTTTGGAAAAGAACCTTACCACACTGCAGGTGATCTCAAAAAAGTTTGAGAAGGTACAGCGAATTTTACCCATATTGTGAGATTCCGAGTCAGAAGGGAAGTCAGGAGGAACTTCGCAGAAGCAGACACCGCCGTTAAACTTGGCTGCACTTGCGAAGTCCCGCATTGTCCATCTTGATCCTTTAAGTGTAAGGATGCCACTGCCGAAAAACTTGATCTTGGACACGCACACCCTAGACCATGTAGACCTGGACCTTGCGAAGATCCCACTTCCCGGTCTACACCATCTGCATTTGCAGCTTGTTGAGGAGATGCATGAGCGAGGTATTGACGCTCTGAACCAACATGCTAAATTACAAGAAAAATATAAGCAGTTGTAGGAAGCTAGCTCATGGACAGCTATGGAACTACAGGATGAGCATGATCAATGAAAAACACTAGAGTCCACGATCACTGCTGTAGCTGATGACATCTCAGAATGTGACATACAAGAAGATCACGCGGACACTATTATTAAGATCGGTGAGATGGTTAGCGATCTTAAGGAGGAGATGAGGGATATGGAGATCAGCTATGAATCTAAGATTGCTACATTACAGGAAAAGAGTGAGCAGAAGACACCACCAAACCAGGTAGAGATACGAGCAAAGGAAGTCAAGGCCGGGGCAGAAAGCATAGCCATAGAGGTGGCTAAGTGCCAAACTTTATGAGAGGAGGCATCGAAGGCATTCACCGCCCTTGAAGAGGATCCGGAGGTGTTGCAAGTCAAGAATGCTATGAAGGATAAGGAGGTAGCACTGGAAGTGCTGGAACAGTTGAAAGCAAGAGAAAAGCTGCATAGATACAAGGAATTCCATAGCTTGAAGAAAGAACTTCAAGCATTAAGATAAAGAGAGAAGGAAGTGACAGGTAAGTCATAACCATTACTCGAGGAATCCCATCCAATCTCGCAAGAGATTGAGGAGAAGTTAAATGAGCTCCGCGAAGTTCAAGAGCAGGTAGAAGGGAAAGTCGATGCTGAAGTAACACCTGATCTGTTGGAAACAATCAAGAAAGTTGAGCAGGACACAAGGGAAGTGGTTGTACGGCTAAGTACAACCTATCAGGATTTTGCTGTGAATCTAGCTACGCAGGACGAAGAATAACTGGAAGAAGAAGTAGAAGTCACAGGTGGCTCGGGGACTAGCCACATGTAAGTGTTAGGGGCATGTTGGGCCTATCCCAAAGGGGTCATTTTTGTGCAAACCAAGTTTTGAAACTGCGGAGCTAAGCGCAGTTTGTTCGGACACTTTTTGTATAAGTCTGTTTTGGGAAGCCGTGAAGTTGAGCGCAGCGCAACGTCAGAAGAGCTGTGGAGTTCAACATTGCGGAGTTCAGTGCTGCAATGTGGCCGATCTATGGATATCTAGCTAAGGAGAGTGTTGGATGGAAGGTGGCACATATTCCGGTTAGACCATCAGAGGTCTATTTTTGGCTAAGATGCTCCATAACTACCAAGCAGCGGGTAGGAGCAAATTGGGAGGAAAGCGACTGGTCGCACGAGAAAAGAACCAATGCATGACCTAGTCGCCTAAGGCTGTTGGAGAAGGAACGACTCGGTGAAAGTGACCTGTTGGCATTTTCATGACAAAAGGGTTGATAGCGACGTGGCCACGCGCAGAGGATGGCCACGACGGAAGATTCGCTACCAGAAGCCAACAGTCCAATTTTGGGAAAACCGCAATAGTTTTGTAAACCTAAGGGTTTTTGCCTACGAATTGTAAAGACATGACCTACGGGCATGATCTATAAATAAGGAATATTTTGTATGGGAAAGGGTTGTTGGGTTGTTGAATCTCTCATTTTTTAAAATGTTGAATATTGCTGAATATTAAGATCTTGAGAAGCCATTGCAAAGGCTCTGCAGCTATGTGCGCAGAGACCTAGTGGGAGAGAAGAGAGTCTACAACTGAGTGCATAGACTAAGAACTATTGCACCCTTCCCAAAAAGACCAATATAACAACAGTTCTTGTGGACGTAGCCTCCATCCGGGAGGTGAACCACATTAAATCCTGTGTAGTGTGATTGTTTTGTGTTTTCACTTGTTCATTTGCTTAATATGAATGCTTGACGCCACAATTATCTATTATGTGTTTGCTTTGATCTGTATTCGCCACAGAAAGGATGGGAATAATATGTTAAGTAATACATGCTTGGATGAATGTTAAGTAATCAACATTTTTAAGTCTTTGAATGCACTTGTCTATTGGATAATCACATAGTTAAACACTGGAGTTAAGCACAGCACCGTAAGTGTGCAATATTGTGTGTTTCATTTATTTTCATATACCATCATGATAATAATCTAAGTGTGGATGAATGGATAATGATTTCTAAGCAAGGTCTGTTGTTATCAATCAAGTTGTGAAGAGGACGCACGGTCTAGTCAACACGCCAACCCATTATAAGATGTCACGAGATAAGTTGTCGATATCTTATCGTCGTAACGCTAGAAGTACCCTACGCTGCGCAGTCCATTGATGCGCTGGTCATACAGAGGTCCAAATTGGTATAAATAATAGATGCGAAGTAGGAGACTTCACACAGTCACCAGTCCGCAGCGCGAGCCCCGCAACGTGCTAGTCGCTAGTCCATTCACACTCGCATCACTAGGTTGTGGAAACCTGATTCTGCAACCACACCCTTAGCTTCGCCTCTGGTGAGACCTCAGGCTGTTCACAATCTGTTGCCGAAAGGGTCGGTGAATAGGGGTTTTGTTGGTTCCTTGAACTGTGAAGTACCTGGGTCTACATTGGAAACCTCTAGATCAGCTATCTAGGCCAACACATCCACTTCTCATAGCAGTTTCCTCGGATGCATAAATATGGTTAAATCATAGGTTAGTGTTGCTACTCATCAACGCGATTATGGTGCACCACAACCAAACTTGGGGAATGAGCCCCCTCCTCCGGATACTTCTTTGCATATTGAGAATCCTACTACTGTGCCATGGATACCGAAAGTTGTTCTCAAGCTCTCTGCACATAATCCCAATGCACGAGCCACCCAGAACTACTCTATTTCAGAAGATTTGGGTCAAACTCCATGTGCTATGTCGGCTCTTGAGGTTTTACAGGCATGTCCTTCTTAGAAGAACACACTTTTGTGCACTTTAGGAGTTCAGGATCAGGGAAATATGAACATTATCAAGTTTGACACTACTGACATCCAACCTTGCTTACCTTATCATGTGGCTTTTAAAGTCCATGTGGAGTTCCTACATAATCTCGTCAAACGAATGGTGGTTAACGAAGGTGCTTCTACGTCAGTAATGTCGTTATCTTGTTGCAAAGGGCTAGGATTTTTTCCCTTGTCCAAGTCTACAACCATGCTTACTGCATTTGACGGTTGGTCATTTAAGCCGCATGGTATTCTCTCATCCCTCGTTGTCCACTTGGGTGGGAAATCCGTTCCTATTGAAGTTGAAGTGGTTGATGCACCCATTGACTACAACCTTTTACTGGGTAGGAATTTGATCTATGCTATGAGAGCGGTCGTGTCTTATGTATTCAATATTATCTACTTTCCACACGAAGGCAAGATTGTGATAGTCAACCAGCTAGATTTTGTTAGTCCCAATTCCACAACATCTACGGGAACTGTTGTTCCTCAGGTCAAAGTATCAGCCGACAACTGGGAATGTTGGTGTAGGACTACCCTTCTTTGATGGGATATTTCGACTTCCCTGCACCAATCTCCTTTGTAGGAACCATCTCTAATGATTCCCCTTCCTCGTTAAATCATGTACCTTTCCGGACATCGTATTTCTGTGATCTGTGGAATCCACCTTCCACGAGTTCCCCGTCTGGAGACATTTCGCACATGGGGATGGATATGCCCTTGTCTACTGTCAAGCTTCCTCATCATGTTCAACAAGCCATTGCAGATTCAGATCTCTCTTCTTCATGGACAGTAGAGGAAGATCCCATTGTGCTTCCCGCACAGGCAGCCAACCCATCTTGTTCACACAGATGCCTTGATGGTACTCTACCTTCAGATGAAGACTTTATCGAGTCCATTCATGGTAATGACGAGCATTGGGTGGATTTCTATCATAGATATCATTACCTTCCAACCCTCAGTCTTATTGAACGAGATGAACCTATAATACAATCTTCCATCCATTTGGATTTTGATCCAGTCACAATTCTGTCTAGCCCTAGTTTAACATTTGAGTCTGATGAGTCTTTGAGCTCTCCTATAGATCCGCAAATCAGTGTTCCTGAAGAGTTTGATTCTACTTCTGGAATTTCCAACTCCCGTGATGATGAATTTTCTCTTGCAGATTCCTTCACATCCTTCAACTTTTCCCTTCATTTTGAAGATGATCATTTTGATCCCTCGGGTATTGGTACTATGGCACCTTTAGTGGCTAGCTCTACCTGCATTATGTCTAAGGTCAATAATAATAAAGTTGAAAATTTTTCTACCGCAGTGACTTGTATCATATCTTTCTTTACGTACGTTTTAGATATGATTCTGGTACTAATGTTTCTTGGAGATAGGATTCTTAGTTGGACTTATACTTGTTTACTGGTCCTTTTCGACATTTGGTTCGGTTATGGCAGATATATTTGGAACCTTGCATATAGGTTTAGGCCTCCCCATTGTTATGATGCATTTGAACCTTTTTCCATCCAAATTGACACCCCCTGAGTGTCCTTATCTTGCTCATGTTCCTTGCATTATGCATAGCATTGTTCCATGCGCTTGGAACTAGTCTCGCATGTCCCTGACACTCATCTGCTCCCATTACAAGCATTCTTCCATCTCTCCTTTGAGCTCATTGAAAACAGTAAGGAGGTCACCAGTTTACTTTTTCGGGCTTGTTAAACCTTTACGGAAAATATTTTTATAAAGTCTTTTTTAAGCCCTTGTTAGACTTTTTCAAAACAAACAAGATTACTGAGTATACTTGTCATTTCAGACTCGTTAAAGGATTTTAAGCGACATCCAATTAGGTATAAGTTTACCCCTTTTCTGGACCTTTGTGGATTAATTATGAAAAAGGTATACTCTAGTCATACGTGACTAGAAGAGTTCTTCTCTCATTGTTTTACACTTTTTCGGGTGAGGAGACTAACTTTATGAAAAAGGACTCCCCTTTTATGTCAAGTTTTGATTGCATTGCATTATCCTTCTTGCCACTTGAGCCTTGTGTCATCTCTCGCTTACTCACTTATTAGCCATGTGCCTGAGCACTTTACCTTCTGAGCCAAGCATAGCCTTAATATATCTTTTGCAGCTTGATGACCCTTTACCCTGAGGGAACATTCCCCCAAGTGTCCACATCCTGCGCATGCTTCCTTGCATTGATCATAGGTATGTTCCATTGCTTGGAACTAGTCTACTCACTATTTGAAACTCGTTCCCTCACTTGTTGTACTATAAGCAATTTTATTCTTTTTCAAGCTTTTCCAAATATGAAAAAGACCAAAAAAATTAAAAAACCAAAAATATGGACGAGATTATGGTTACTACTTCTAGTTGGCAGCTGCTGTGTCGCCTTTGAATAGAGCATTCACTCCACTCCATTCATTATGATTCGGGACTATAGTAGGACCTTAAGAGCTGTACTCATTTTTCAGTTGTTACGCCACCGGCTGGTTAAGCTTCCAGTCATTATGGAGCTCTTTGTTGGTGCCTCCTACATCACACAGTGTCATTATCACTGAGTCATTTGAGTCTATGCTTCCTGAGTCTATTCATCTGCTCATTATCTTGTTCAAAGGAAGTCCGGAAACCAGAGTCGGCCACTCCTAAAATCTCTTGACTATTGCATGTCGGACATCCTTATTGAGTCAGTACTTTTCATCTGATTTCTTCCAAATATTTCAGCGTAGCTAGTACCTTGTGTTGGTTGATGGGGGATGCCTTAATTCCCTCCTTCCAGCAAGTTTCGTTCCGTCGACTTCAACTCATTTATTCCATAACTTGAGACTTAGAGTTTGGTTGAGTACCTTGAGGCTTGTAGTCATTAGTGGTAGGTTCTCTCGCCATCGATGGTTTTGGGATTACATCAATTTCCCTTGATCGATGGATTCATCCTAATGTTCGACCTCAACACATCTATTCACACTTTGATGATTGTACTTTTTGCCTTGATGCCCATTTTTATTATTGGTGGGTTGTCTCGCGTATGTTAATGGTATACATCATTGACTGGTAATCAGACGTTGTCACATCAGGTTCGACCTGAACACCTTTATTCACTTGATGGGACTTGCACCGTAGATGATTTCCATAGAAGACCTCAGGCGTTAGTGGCATTCAATATGCTACTTATGATCGTGATTGTACATCTGAGATATCACCTCTCATATTTCAGAAATTTGTACCTCCAGTTTTCACCAGTTGTTTCCTTTCAGCAGGAGACTGTCTCTTACTGTAGATGGTTATGGCTATGATCACTTGTGACATGTATTCATTATGTACTGCTTATTCATGGCCATTGTATTAGATTGTTGTACTCTACCGACATGTATCCAGAGATATTATTGTATTATGACGAGTGAGATTTTCCTTTCAGTTGTGTCTCCATCACTCCACTTCTGATATTTATAATGTATTTTGGCCATTGTAGCACCATTCTCTAACCTCACACATTAGGGGACATATGTTATAGCAAATTTTTCCACCTTGTGAGCATCAACAGTTATTGGCCTTCAGTATCCATTGTTTGACTCAGATTCATGATCTTCCTGTCAAGAACTTAGTTTTCCCTATTTTTGTTCCTGTACGCTAGCTGTTCCACATTAGCCCGCGTACACGTAGGCTGTACTACACTAGCCCATGTACACCTAGTTTCATTGTAAAACATAATTAAAACACACTTTTTACTCCCAAAAAGCGGTGTTAGGGTGACCTTTGGCCCTCCATATGCCCCAAAACGACTCAACTTGTCTTTTCACCTACCTTGAGAAGACTATATATTGAGCTCTTATGGCATATGGAAGGGAGGAGAAAGAGAGAGCAAGATAAATCTACTAGATTTTTTCCGTGACTTGAGTCTACACTTATTGATCCTTGTTGTTGTGAACTTCTTATGTTCACC
This sequence comes from Larix kaempferi, assembly GCA_027924585.1. NCBI lineage: Eukaryota > Viridiplantae > Streptophyta > Pinopsida > Pinales > Pinaceae > Larix > Larix kaempferi. The sequence continues at coordinate 19,884,860 of BSBM01001402.1, read as the reverse complement.
TCTCAAAATCCTTTGATAGTTTGAGTTTTCCATAGTCATGGAGGATTGAAGTGGTGGAGGCACAAGTGGAAGGGACCTAGTTCTTGGTTCAGATTGGTTTCCAGCAAGAGGTTGTATCATATACTTCTTGTTATGAATTAATAGAAATACTCATATTCTCGTCCAATTTATGTCGTGAATTTTGTTTATATTACATTGGGTTGCATTTACATATGATATCATGGACCATTGATATTGATGATGCTAATGTCTTTCACATATTATATGCGCTTGTTGTGTATTGTCTATTGAAACTAATTTGTAGGTTGAAGTGCACAAGTTGAAAGCTTCAACAAAGATCTACTTCGAACGTCCAGTTGAAGGTTGGTCGTATTCTCCATTATATTAGCATTGTCATTTATATAGCATTGCATTGGGAATTGAGTAGTATTCTGCAGTCATCTATCTTTTGTGGTCGTCGCCATACCATAGGAAGTTTTTCTCCGTAACAGGAGAAAAATAATCCATTTTTATGACCTCATAAATGTTTTCTCTTGGAGGTTCCTTGAAAATATTATTAAAATTATTTTCTCGCAAATTAGAAAGATCCTTGAAACCATGAACTACAACCCCTTTTCCATCCTTGATGTTCCAAATAGTGTTGAATTTTTCCTCGTTCATATTTTCATCCCTTAAGCGAGACAAGGTGTTTGAATTTTTGTCCACCATTTGGATTCTTCCTAGTCTAATAGATATCATTTGGTTGTTACCTTCACCTTCAACTTCACCATTTGGCTGCTTCCATATGAATGTCACAATATTACCTTCTATCTGAGTTGCAAATATAAGAATCATCAATAGCAGGTGTACAACAAAAACTATGCCACCTACACAATCACTGGCTTATACACATATGCATGGTAAAATACATCATACTGCTCTATCCTTGCTAGACTTCGATTGGTCCAAACTCAAAATCCACCACTATTTGTGATCCAATAATCCACAAATTCTTAGAAGTATAGACATGTATATTATCAAAAAGTACCAACACAAATGGCATGATCACCAAAAATTTATAATGACCCTTTTGTGCTTTGAATATTGTTTTTAGAATGTCTTCTTGCATACAAAGTAGAGATTACAAGATCACTCGCGTAAGCATTCAATGGATAATATGGAATGATACTCACCATCTTGTTGCAAATGTTATTTATTCTATCAGGGACAATAAACTTGTTTTCTAGAAAAAATTGTTGGAGGTGGGAAACAAACGAAATAGAACAAAAAAGTCTGGATGGAAGGATCTTTCTCTTGAAAAACTCCATTATCTAGGAGAAAAAGTAAGGTCAGGCATGGAAATACATAGACATGCAACTGCCACTACATCAGATACTAGCATAATGAACAACACAATGACTTCTATTTCAACTCCACAAGTGATGCAAATGTGCCCAACAGATCCCATTCAAATTCCATCAACAAGTCATCCTCCAACCAATATTACACCACCAACCAATGACGAAGTGATTCAGGACATTCAAATATTGGTAGAAGCTGAGTGTGCAGAACTGGATGTGCATCAAGTTGTGCATTTGTAGTCTCCCCAAGAAGACCATACACATGTTGAACACACTCCCAATCTAGAACATCATGTGAGCGAGGTGCCACAACAAAGCAGTGGTGGGACTCATACTTCTCCTACACCTACTTTACCTTGATTGTCTAGTGCGCAACAAAGAAGAACTCCTAGATGTATTCATGTGGATGAAAGTGACCTGACAGTTCTTGAAGGTAAGTTACCTAAACGAATTATTGATTGGCAATGCAGCAAAGTTGTCAAAGAATTTTTTGAATCTAAGAGTGATGCATCGAAATGTCAATTATTTTTAGCTTTGTCAAAATCGTATTTTTTAGCCACTGTTAGAAAAAATTTAGGCATAAAGTTAGTTAGAAGTTCAAAGGCTAATAGTCATGTTGTTAGAAATCTCCAAGTTGCATTTAATTTAATTGAAAAGACATCTCGTACAAAAGATATTAATGCGTCCCGTCGTATACTATCTGAGTTGATTGTAAGCAAAATCATGAGGCGTAGTCTCCTTGTATCATACATATATCACCTATTTTAAGTAGATAGAAAGACCCTCCATAAGTATTCTACTATTAGAGAAAGACTAGACACTCCAGGACAAAAAGATTGTTGGGAATTCATTGGTAGGTTTCCTTGTTCAGACATGAGGCTAATTGATGCAATTAAAGACCTAGTGCACAAGTTTTGGCATGATAACACTAGACCTTCATCCAATCAAAAAGATGTTTTGAAGTTCATAAAAGGTACTAATGAGCGTGAACCCCACATCAAACACTTCCTTGAAATGACACAAACGAAACTCTATGCGAGATTTAGGACTGAGCACACAAAATTGAACCTGGGCCAATGGTCATTTGAAAAATGAAAGCTCTGGTATGTTAGAATTTGCACTAACCACAACACATGTTTCTATAGATACCATGTAAAGTTTGAATATTATTATGAAACATATAAACAGAAATTTCATGATTTGCATACTAACACTGTGTAGGAATTCTCTTTCATACTACCATCAAATGCATCAAGAGATTTTATCCACAACATAATGTGTCCAAGGGATGAAGGTGAAAAATATTATGCAAAGTCATGTCTTTATGGGACATGTTCAAGGTGCAGTGTATTTGTATTGTTGGGAAGTTGCACCCATGTAAGTGAGGAGCACGAATTTGGGAACATGACAGTAGAAATGCAGAGCTTCAAATATGTAACGTACCAAATAGACGGCGTGAAAGAGGGAAAAATATTGCATTGGTCAAGTCATAGGTACGTGATGATTACATAGTTTCAAAATGTGCATTCAATTTCTACATACATATATTTCAAAGCTCATGTTGTACTAATTCCCTTGTTTTCATGGCACTGGGTATGGATATGCGATTTCATGGACGAATTTTACAAAAAAACTTAGGAGTATGTTCAACATGTGCATGTGACATTATGGTAGGATGAGAAATATAGAATATGTAGGGATAGCTTCTCCGTTGGAACCAAATTGTTAGTTGTGGATTTTTCTGAGAAATACATCTTCAGCCGTAGAACGAGATTCAAAGTCAATAATACCATTCGGACCAAGTTAGTATAATGGTTCATATCACATACAGGCACATGCCAAAGAGCATCAATTACCAGAGGACAATATTGAAGGAGACAAACTTCTACATTAGTGATGACAGGTGCGATGAACTACATTATGTACAACATTGCTTTCATATTTTCTATGATCAGCTAAAGGGGAGAGATATACAATTGGATAAGCATTGGATCACGGGGGGTTCACTCAATGAACTTGTTACATAGCACGATCGTTCACATGATATTAAAGAATATCCCTAATTTCACTAAATATTGGAAAATTCCTCCTAAAATTTAATTGTTGAACCCCCCTCCCAATATGCCTTTCTAATTAAGAAAACCCCTAGTTTCACCAGATATTGGATGTATCCATTTTTAGCAACCCATTTTTAATACCTCCTTTATATCATATTATCAAGTTGTAACAAACAAGAGCCCTAACTCCCACTAGGATTGTAAGGGTGACTAATCAATTTGTAGCGTTGGATAGTGGAAGACCTAAAGAAATAGTATTGGGAAGGAAAATGCCTAAAAGGAAACCTAGTCAAGAGATCAACATAACAAAGAATGTAAAAGGATGATAGTCCAATAGTTAGTACAATGCTTAGAAAAGATGAGAATTGCAGATGTTTCACACCATAATCTGTCAATCTACCAATTTTATATCATGTAAATATATGTATAGTCATAGAGAGATCATGTTATTAATAAATTAAACTCCGTAAAAAATAAAAAATGAAACCTTTTCATGGATGGACTCCCCTAACCTTCCTATAAAAAAAGCATCATTGATGTTTGAACCCAAATGAACATAGCAAAATTTCTCTTACTTTCCAATAACACCATATGATCATGTGCATAGCTTGGATTTGGGCTACTCACAAGATGCAATGAATTTCCTCCACTTCCTCTACATTTATTCTTGCAATCAAGGGAATTGACAACATTTAGTTACCTTTTCTTGGGTTATATCTAGTTTTTTTTTAATCTTTATTGGAGAGGGAAAAATCTCCATTGTTAGGTTTCAAGCATGGAATAGTTATAAAGATACACATATGGTGAAACTTATATGATACCATTTCATGGTAACGATAACGCATAGGGTATGTAAATAAGGATTAATATTTTCAGCTATGTTCACGTCAGTTTCAATACAATATTAAGACGGATGCCTTGCATATAAGAATTGAAATTACAATTATGAATGTGCCAAATACAACTCAATCTAACAATTATTCTTAACTGGCAATGCGAAAATGTTAAAGAAGAATACAAAAAGTTGAAAGAAATAATTGGTCAAGAAAGATTGATCTAACTTTTCTTGGTTCTAATGAGCCAAGAAAGATTCATGGAGCAAGGTTTGATTGAATCTCAATACCCACCTAAACCCCAACCTAAAAAATTAAGAGTTAGATCTTTTACTCGAATGCTTACAAAAAATGCAATACAATTGTTCAACTATAGAACTCCCAATTAGCTACATCTCTTAACTTAAAGATGAAAAACAATATAACATCAATTCAAACCAAGCCTAAATAAGCTATTAAATGAGTATGGATCAAGGCCAGTAATTTGAAGAGACTTCCATCGATATTATCATTGGTACACTATTATCATATTTATGCAAAACTTAGGATCATAAGCAATATCAAATAAAAATGGAGGGTCCTTAAGTTTTAGATAGGTATGAATTGAGCCCATGATTCGGAGGTATGAATCCATCCCACGATTTGGAGGTTATTCCTCAGCCCACCCAAATAAAATAACCCCCAATATTTATATTACTATGTCAAATTAAAAATCCCCATTGACCCCTTAATATGGGGCAATATATTTTTGAGGTTTTTAAGAGTATTCAAACCCCCAATATGAATGAACGTGATATGATATTTCCTCTCTAGTGAACCCCCCGTGCATTGGATATGGTCAGATGGTTGTGTAGGCCAGTTCAAAAATGCACGTGTATTCTAGTGGTTGAGTATTTTGCACAAGACTTATGGTGTGCTGCATATATGGAACTATTTTGAGACTAGGAATGGGAAGGGAGAGCATGATGGGGTTGGAGCATGTATCAAAACTGTGATACGAAGGGAGGAGATGAGGTGTATGATGAACCCTCATATCCAAGACGCAGAATCCATAGTTCAATGGTGCTTTTCAAAAATGTCATTTCAATCCTTCGAGCAGCAGACATCGACAGGTAGAGGAAATGTGGTGAGAAATTTCTGGCAAGTTGTTGATATAGATCGATTGCATTCTTATAGTTGAAGTACTGTATAAGGGACCTATGGATTTCATTCGGTTCGAAGCTCAAACAATCTCTTATTTTAAATATGGACGCAAAAACTTGCTTTCTTTTGTGGGCCTTGTAGCAGTGGTGAGTGGGATGAGTGTGAATCAATGGACTAGGTTGATGACTGGGATCATGTATCACTTGCAGTAGACCCATGTGCAGTTGTTGAAATAATCTAGTTAAAGGAATTTCCGTCCTGTATTTCGAATGACTATGATCATATATCTGATCTTGTACAACCAAGCAGACATTTATGCAACTATATCTTGGTCTCCTTCTTGTTTTTTTATTTAACCATGTTATCAAACCCCTACATGTTTGAATTTGACCATGAAATGCATTTTCGTAGGACACATCTATGCAGTTGTCACCCCAAAAGACAATGAATGGCGCACGAATTATTGGATGGCACGATGCATCCAAGGGAAGCAAACCATCCTCACATCATCCATTGATAGTGAGGGAATTGACTTTCTGACTAGCTCTATGGCTGTTCAGGGTGAATATCTTACAATAGATGAAAAGTCACCAAAGACCAATGGGTACGTATATATGGATTACAAACTAGGTTCATGGGTGTATCACTATATGCACTTGATCATTGGTACAAACATCCAACTACAAACAATGTCAACAAAGATCTCGAACAGAATATGCTACCTCCTACCTCATCTAGAGCATGAGAGATTGTTGGAGACAATCAGAAATAGAGAGGATCCAGATGGATTAATTGATTGAGGTAACAATTTCATGCTATGTACACAGATTAGTCATGTAATTATTTATCCATGCATGCATAATGTTATTCATGTTATATTATTTATTTCATGCTATGTTAGATAGTTCATTTCATGTTATATAAATCTTTTTACCTTAGATTCTTTATTTCATGTTTATGTTATTTTTAAGTTCATATTACCGTACATTGATGTATTCTTGACACCGTTATATTATTTAAAGAATTACATGTTTTAAACCATGTTCATTGTCCAATCACTGTTGTGCTTCATTGTCAAAATGCTCCTTGGCACCATCAATGTCGACACCATCCTCCCCATGACCTTGTTGTCACTGTTACCATCCTCACCATCCCCACTGTCACGATCGTGTCCATCGAATTCCATATCGATTCCCATTGCCACCATCAATGTCACCATCATCCTCCTCATGCCCACGTTGTCACCATCGCCATTCTCATCCTCCCCATCGCCACGATCAAACACCCTTGAAGGTTCATTCTTGAAGGGATTGAGTCACTTTCATGTTCTTGTTTGAATTAGCCCTAAGTATGCCTTCCAAGACTAACTTTAGCAAAACTATTTTTATCTTGTGTTGGTCACCCACATGGCCCACTTGATTTTGTAAACTCTCCCTATTAGCATGTATTTTTCATATATTCAGTCAAATGAAGCATTTTTTCACAAAATTGAAATTCCATGCAAAGTAAAAAGTTATTAACTAAATAAAAATTGAAGACTTGACTAAAAGACATAGTTAAAAAAAATTAGGTGTTCTCCTCCAAGTGCTTCAAAGAAGACTAAAAAAGATACTTTCAAATCCAACATTCATGTATGCTATGTGACATCTATCTATTCTAGTTCTCTAGTGTGGTCATCAAGAATAAGATCCAATGACTGAACTCTATAAACCTAGAGTGGTAGACCATTATGTCAATAATATCACCACTAGTTGCCTTCTATCCACCCTTGTTATATTCGACAAACTTAAAGAAAAAAGACCCTAATTCGAATTGTTTCTAAACTTGCTCAAGCATAAAAGTATGTGATATAATTGGAAACCCCAAGTAAAATGCCTCACAAAGGGAAATTCCAAGTAGTTTTGAGAAATTGACAAATTAGGTTCAAAGTAGGGCATCTTGTTCTAACACTACTTGGACACTAGTCTAGTACGAGACATGGAGAGTGGAGCTAACACTTAACATTTTTTTGGATGCTAACAATAGAGTTGTGTTTCCATGTACTTATGTGATGTAAGATGGATATGGTTTTCAAACCCTAAGAAAGACAATCATGCTAGTGGTGAGAGCTCGAATGACATAAGATTCTCTTTGAAGCCAATTAGGGCTTCCTACCTATCCTTGATATTATAGGGTGCCTTCGGAAACCCTAGGACTTAGATGTTAGGGATAAAAAAGATATAACCGGTGGAGAAGATAAGGGTGAGAGAGATATCTTAGATGATCTTGGAGATATTTATCTTGTGTGATGCTAGAGTATAAAACCTAGGGTTTGAGTATTGAAATACTAGGATGGACATGTAGAATTGGATGCTAGAAGTTAAGCTCTCTAGTGGTCACGGGGGGTTCACTCAATGAACTTGTTACATAGCACGATCGTTCACATGATATTAAAGAATATCCCTAATTTCACTAAATATTGGAAAATTCCTCCTAAAATTTAATTGTTGAACCCCCCTCCCAATATGCCTTTCTAATTAAGAAAACCCCTAGTTTCACCAGATATTGGATGTATCCATTTTTAGCAACCCATTTTTAATACCTCCTTTATATCATATTATCAAGTTGTAACAAACAAGAGCCCTAACTCCCACTAGGATTGTAAGGGTGACTAATCAATTTGTAGCGTTGGATAGTGGAAGACCTAAAGAAATAGTATTGGGAAGGAAAATGCCTAAAAGGAAACCTAGTCAAGAGATCAACATAACAAAGAATGTAAAAGGATGATAGTCCAATAGTTAGTACAATGCTTAGAAAAGATGAGAATTGCAGATGTTTCACACCATAATCTGTCAATCTACCAATTTTATATCATGTAAATATATGTATAGTCATAGAGAGATCATGTTATTAATAAATTAAACTCCGTAAAAAATAAAAAATGAAACCTTTTCATGGATGGACTCCCCTAACCTTCCTATAAAAAAAGCATCATTGATGTTTGAACCCAAATGAACATAGCAAAATTTCTCTTACTTTCCAATAACACCATATGATCATGTGCATAGCTTGGATTTGGGCTACTCACAAGATGCAATGAATTTCCTCCACTTCCTCTACATTTATTCTTGCAATCAAGGGAATTGACAACATTTAGTTACCTTTTCTTGGGTTATATCTAGTTTTTTTTTAATCTTTATTGGAGAGGGAAAAATCTCCATTGTTAGGTTTCAAGCATGGAATAGTTATAAAGATACACATATGGTGAAACTTATATGATACCATTTCATGGTAACGATAACGCATAGGGTATGTAAATAAGGATTAATATTTTCAGCTATGTTCACGTCAGTTTCAATACAATATTAAGACGGATGCCTTGCATATAAGAATTGAAATTACAATTATGAATGTGCCAAATACAACTCAATCTAACAATTATTCTTAACTGGCAATGCGAAAATGTTAAAGAAGAATACAAAAAGTTGAAAGAAATAATTGGTCAAGAAAGATTGATCTAACTTTTCTTGGTTCTAATGAGCCAAGAAAGATTCATGGAGCAAGGTTTGATTGAATCTCAATACCCACCTAAACCCCAACCTAAAAAATTAAGAGTTAGATCTTTTACTCGAATGCTTACAAAAAATGCAATACAATTGTTCAACTATAGAACTCCCAATTAGCTACATCTCTTAACTTAAAGATGAAAAACAATATAACATCAATTCAAACCAAGCCTAAATAAGCTATTAAATGAGTATGGATCAAGGCCAGTAATTTGAAGAGACTTCCATCGATATTATCATTGGTACACTATTATCATATTTATGCAAAACTTAGGATCATAAGCAATATCAAATAAAAATGGAGGGTCCTTAAGTTTTAGATAGGTATGAATTGAGCCCATGATTCGGAGGTATGAATCCATCCCACGATTTGGAGGTTATTCCTCAGCCCACCCAAATAAAATAACCCCCAATATTTATATTACTATGTCAAATTAAAAATCCCCATTGACCCCTTAATATGGGGCAATATATTTTTGAGGTTTTTAAGAGTATTCAAACCCCCAATATGAATGAACGTGATATGATATTTCCTCTCTAGTGAACCCCCCGTGCTAGTGGTGTACTTGTGTGATGTTACATCGGTATGGTTTCAACCCATAAGAAAATATTATGTCCTTTATTTAATAGCATGTGTGCTTCTCATCATGAATGTGTCATAATGTCTAAGAGTAATATTCCATAACTGTGAAAAAATCCAACAAAATCTTACACAAAAAATAGAACGAAGGATTTTATCTCTAACATAACCTTACACTCAATGGGTGGGAATTTATCTCTCATCCATTACATAAATATGATTCCATGTTTGTTTCCACCACTTTTGTTTTCTTTTATATGAACAAATTGAAAAAACATTCCCTACTTGATATAATAAAATCTTATATTCAATAAACATCCCTCATTGTTTCTTTTAATGTCTCTTACTAAGAGAAACCCTAGATTCCAAAATTGCCAAAATGGGGGGGCTCTGGGCCATGGACCTAGGGGAGAGAGGCACAATTAGCATTATTCCAATGGAGTTGATAGTTCAATGATTGGAGCCACGGTCATCGTTCTATGGCCAGTTGCAACTCGCCTCCTGGAGGATTTCAGGGACACATGTTGAATTGGTCCTAAGGGCATAGGATTTGATCCAGGTAGTAGAATTCAGTTCCATGAGATGTTGCAAGTGTGTTTGGGAAGTTTCAACATGTGAACATTAGCCACACGTTCACGACCGATTCATTTCCAAATTTGACCCCATTGTGTAAGAATCGCATTGTCTCTCATTGAGAGAAACCCTAGATTCCAAAATTGTTGAAATGGAGGGGATCTGGGCCATGAACGCATGGGAGAGAGGAACACTTAGAATTATTCCAATGTCTTGATTCCAATGGAGTCGAAATTTTGTCGATCGGAGCCACGGTCATCGTTTTATGGCCAGGTGCAACTCGCCTCTTGGAGGAATTCAGAGACATGTTGAATTGGTTCCGAGGGCATAGGATTTGATCCAAGCAACAAAACTGAGTTTTATGAGATGCTAAAAGTGTTTTTGGATATGTTCAATGTGTGAACATTGGCCATGGGTTCATGATCGATTCATTTCCAAAGTTGGACCCATTGTGCAAAAATTGTATTGTCTCTCACTGAGAGAAACCCTAGATTCCAAAATCACCAAAATGGAGGGGCTATAGGCCATGGACTCAAGGGAGAGAGGCACACCTAGAATTATTCCAACGTTCGGATTCCAATAGATTCAACGGTTCATCGATTGGAGCCATGGTCATTGTTCTATGGCCAGTTGCAATTCGCCTTCTGGAGGATTTCAAGGACACATGTTGAATTGGTCCCAAGGGCATATGACTTGATCCGGGCAGTAGAATTAAGTTCCATGAGATGCTTCAAGTGTGTTTGGGAAGGTTCAATGTGTGAACGTTGGCCACAGGTTCACGATCGATTCATTTCCAAAGTTGACCCCATTGTGCAAGAATTGCATTGCCTCTCACTGAGAGAAACCCTAGATTACAAAATTTCCAAAATAGAGGGGCTCTAAGTTGTGAAACCAGGGGAGAGAGGCACCCCTATAATTATTTTGGTGTCTCGATTCCAATGGTGTCAACGGTTCGTTGATCTGAGCCATGGTCATCGTTCTATGGCCACTTGCAACTCACCTCCTGGAGGATTTTAGGGACACATGTTGAATTGGTCCCAAGGGCATAGGATTTGATCTGGGAAGCAGAATTGAGTTCCATGAGATGCTGCACGTGTTTTTGGGAAGGTTTGACATGTGAAATTTTTCCATGGGTTCACAATCGATTCATTTCCAAACTTGACCTCATTGTGCAAGAATTTCATTCTCTCTCACTAAGAGAAACCCTAGATTACAAAATTGCCGAAATGGAGGGGCTCTGTGATGAAAACCCAGGGGAGAGAGGAAACCCTAGAATTATTATAGCATCATGATTCCAACTTTGTTGATAGGTCGTCGATCTAAGCCACAGTCACCATTCTATGGCTAGTTGTAACTCGACTCCTGGAGGCCTTCAGGGACACATGTTGAATTGGTCCCAAGGGCATAGGATTTGATCTGGGAAGCAGAATTGAGTTCCGTGAGATGTTGCAAGTCTGTTTGGGAAATTATGACGTGTGAACATTGGCCATGAGTTCATGATCATTTCATTTCCAAATTTGAACCCATTGTGCAAGAATTGCATTATCTCTCACTAAGAGAAAACCTAGATTACAAAATCACCAAAATGGAGGGGCTCTGAGATGTGAACCCAGGGGAGAGAGGAACCCATAGCATTATTCCGACATCTTGGTTCCAAGGGTGTTGACGGTTCATCGATCCAAGCCACGATCACCGTTCTATGGCCACTTGCAACTCGCCTCTTGGAGGATTTCAGGGGCACACGTTGAATTGGTCTGAGGGGCATAATATTTGATCTGGGAAACACGATTGAGTTCCATCAGATGCTAGAAAGTGTCTTTGGGTAGGTTCAACATTTTAACATTGGCCACGGGTTAATGATCGATTCATTTCCAAAGTTGACCCCCTTGTGCAAGAATTGCATTGTCTCTCACTCAGAGAAATCCTATATTCCAAAATCGTCAAAATGGAGAGGCTATGGGTTGTGAACCTAGAGGAAAGAGGAACCCCTAGAATTATTTTGGCATCCTGATTCCAACGGTGTCGACGGTTTGTTGATCCGAGCCAAGGTCACCGTTCTATGGCCAGTTGCAACTCACCTCCTGGAGGCTTTTAGGGACACATGTTGAATTGGTCTCAAGGGCATAGGATTTTATCTAGGAAGCAGAATTGAGTTCCATGAGATGCTACAAGTGTGTTTGGGTAGGTTTGACGTGTTAAAATTGGCCACTAGCTCATTACCGATTCATTTCAAAAGTTGACCCCATTGTGCAAGAATTGCATGTCTCTCATCGAGAGAAAACCCTAGATTCCAAAATCCCTGAAATGGAGGGGCTCTAGGCCATAGTCCTAGGGAAGAGAGGCACCCCTAGAATTATTCCGGCGTCCTGATTCCAATAGTGTTGACGGTTCATTGATCCGATCCATGGTCACGTTTCTATGGCCACTTTCAACTTACCTGCTAAAGGCTTTCAAGGACACATGTTCAATTGGTCTAAGGGGCATAAGATTTGATCTGAGCAATAGAATTGAGTTCTGTGAGATGATGCAAGTGTGTTTGGGTAGGTTCAACATGTGAACATTGGCCATAGTTTCATGATCGATTCATTTCCAATGTTGACCCCCTTGTGCAAGAATTGCATTGTCTCTCACTAAGAGAAACCCTAGATTCCAAAATCGCCAAAATAGATGGGAGCTGGGCCATAGACCTAGGGAAGAGAGGCACCCCTAGCATTATTACTGTATCCTAATTCCAATGGTGTCGACAGTTCATCGATCTGATCCATGGCCACCATTCTATGGCCAGTTGCAACTCGCCTCCCGAAGGCTTTCAAGGACACATGTTGAATTAGTCTAGGGGGCATAAGATTTGATTCGAGCAGCATAATTGAGTTTCGTTCATCGAGTTGTTTCCAAAGTTGACCCCCTTGTGCAAGAATTTCACCGTCTCTCACTTCCAAAGTTCACTCTTAAACTTTGTCTATGGAGTTCAATAACATCTATTGCCTATGAATTCTGAATATGTCAATTAATTGATTTTTTTATTTATAATTTACATAATTTTAAATAGATTTCACCATTATTAAATTTAATTTTCTCATGAAATGATATTGAGTGTTGGATATCTTTTCTCTTCATGTGAATTACATGGTTCTTTGAAAGAGCAATACTGAATTATTATCGCAAAATATCAATGTAGGATTTTCTTTCCCATGCAATAAGTTGAACAAAACTCATTTCATCCAAACTACTTGACAAGTTGTTAACGTTACACCCACATATTATGATTTATATGACCAAATTGTAACTGTGGGATGCTTCTTTGGTTCCCATGACAAAGTATTCGTACCAAAATTAAAACCATATTACCTCATGTGCTTTTCCTATCATCAACATTGCATGTAAAATAACTATCTATGAAACCATTCAATTATGGAATACAAAATTCGATGATATGATGTACTTGTAATGTATCGTAAAATTATTTTACCAACTTGCCAATGAGTACTTCTGGGAGACTCCATACACTCCATAAACCTTGATATTAAAATCACACCAAACATATATGGCCTAATTGTTATTAGGTACATCAAACTTCCAACTAATTTCTTGAATTGTGTTGGATCTACAAAATATACATCATCCTCTTTGCTTAGTTTAGTACCTACTCTACAGGTGTTGAAATTGGCTTGTAATTCAACATTCTAAATCTCCTTAACACATCTTTATCATACTTTGATTCTCATATAAAAATTTCATTTTTTGATTGATCAACTTCAATACGAAGGAAGTACTTCATCACACATTGTCATTTCAAATTCATTTTTCATGGCTATTCTAAATTTGTCCATCATCAAATTACTTGTAAAAATTATATCATTGACATAAGAATTTGGCATTGCTTATATGTTTTAGTGTACAAAGTGAGGTCACTTTTGCTTCTATTAAACCCATTGTTATTCGAATAGTTTTATATCTTGATATATCAAGCTCTAGGACTTTGTTTCAACCCATATAAGACATTCTTTAGCATACAGACCTTCTTTTCATGTCCTTTTATCTCAAAACCATTTTATTTCTTAGGCTTAAACCTCCAAAGTGCAAGTTTCCAAACATCAAATGCCAAATCCATGTTTCATAAAAAACCTTAGGTTTATATGCATTCATTGAATTTTGAATTTCACTCATCATCCTGAGTTGGAACATTATGTTCTTGGTGCATTTCATACCTAGAACTAAGTACACATCATCAATATGTTTCTTATCTCCATTTTTGGAAAACATAATCACCCATTAAGGTCCAACAAATACATTTTTTCAATAATACATATAAAATTGCATTCAAAATGAACCAATCACATTCACCATTAACCAAGTAAAATTCATGATATATAACATCAAATGCATGCATGTAAGTAAGAATCCATAAACACTTTTTCATATACACCAAATGAAAGTATAAATTTGTGTTTGAAATTTGTTCAAAATTACATTTTTTTACAAAATGGAGGATCATTCTCATTAGTGGATGCTCATGCCCAAAAATGGAATAAGGGTGGCTCATGGCCTATACACAAGTAACCATATCCTACCAAAAATGCCACATCATGGGTAATGTGTTGATGTATATGTAACCTCGGAATGTATTTCACATATATGTATATTTTATTCCTATATAGATGGTATTATTCCTCTATACGGAAGTCTCGTCATTTATATTGTAAATGTCGTAACTTATACTTGATGGGTTATTAGACCACCTTGTTGGGGTCAGCCCTGTATAAGTCATGTGGGTCAAAGGGTTATTAGACCACCCTATTGGGGGTTGGCCATGTGGGTCGAAGGGTTATTAGACCACCCTATTGGGGGTCGGCCCAGTCAGCATTATGTTATGTGGTTAAGTTCGAGCCTACATGAGTTATGTAAAAGGCAAGTCAAGTCAAGTATAAATAGAGTGCGGGAGGCACTCTATTTGATCACTCACTTCTCACTCGTGCACTCAAGGAGGAGTGGCGCACTTATGGAGGAGGAGGATCTGCTGCTAGGATATGTCTATCTCTTATGGTTGGGTTGTATCATTGCTCTATCTATCTCTGAGGAAGTTATTGGGGTTTTTCACCTTTATGGTTTTCCCCAAGTAAATCTTTGTGTCTCTTGTGTGCTTCCATTATTGTCTCCATGATTGATATGCTGTACATGTTGTTCTCTCAGTTAAGATCCTAGATCAGATTGAAGTAAATTCTGAAAATTTAACATAATGTACATAGTGGGTGTCTCAATCACCCTGGCCACCATCGACACCCCGATGCTCCTCTCCAAAATCGATCTTCCTCCTCTTGGAGCCAGAGGAATATTGGGCCCCCCTACGTCTGGGTGTGGTCTGAAAGGGACACAACAACATGTCAATATTCCCACAATTCTATAAATTAGTACACTTAAAAAATACAAGTAGAATTCAAATATTGAGTACTCACCTGAGGCGAGACAACATGTCATGATGGGGGTGTCCGTCTCCTTGATCCCAATCTGTCGGTAATGCCTCCCTGCAACAATTAGAAAAAATAATTAATACATAATACAAAAATGAATTGTTTTATGAAATTCATTCATGCTTTATAATATTTTAAATAACTTACAAAATCTCATAGTGAATATCGGAGGTGATGCAGGTGATTTCCCTTCTAGGCTAGGAAGTGGAGCACTGGGTTGCACAACTTGCTCTGAGGAAATGGTGGTGGAGGGGACTGATATAGGTAGGGGGGAGGGGAATGATGTAGGTAGGGGGGTGGGTGATGAAGTAGGAAGGGGACCGGATTATGGTGTACGTAGGGGGACGAGGAATGATGTAGGTAGGGGGCGGGGGCTGATGTAGGTAGGGAGGTGGGGGATGATGTAGGTAAATGGGTGGGATTAGATATATTTGAAATGGATGGAGCTGATGTGGATGGGATAGATGGAGCCAAATGCTGGACATGAGGGGTAAACACATGAGTGGATGGGTGTCTGTGGCGATATACACCTAGTGGCTATATAATGGGTGGGAGCAGCCTATAGGGGGATACATGAATGACGATCATAGGAGCATATTTCCCAATAAACGGACTTGACATGAAATGTGGAAACACAAAACTATGTGGAATATACACAGAAATGTGTACATATGGTGATCGGATGGTCGGTGATGGAACCTACATAAACATATGAAATACAATTAATTATAATAAAAAACATGTAAATTAACCATACAAACACAATGAATTTCACATGATACATCAAATATATAATTAATTTCAAACAAGTTACCTGCATTGTAGGTGATCTGCTCAGTGCAGGAGGAGACCTGTGCTCAATCTCCTCCACATGCACCTATGGAAACACAAAAACATTAATATTGATTTCTTGTATAAAATATGAAAATTGCAACTAACTCAATTTTCAAATCCTACAACCATACACTATTTTATATACCTATATGTGAGGTGGTGCAATGATTTCCACTGCCGCCATGGAAGAATCAAGGTTGGGATAAATAATGTCCTCCCACCTTCATTCAATTGTTTCATCTTGAAACAACTACACATGCCCAAAAACATCAATTCCACATTCAATACACTAATCAATGTTAATGTAACAATTGTAAAATGTACTTTTAAAAATGAAATCAACCATTTACAAATCATGTACTAACCTTAGACATAAAGGTATCTCGTACAAGATCCTCTGTAGGTCCATGGCAAGTATCGTCGCAGTGAGTGCAATGATGGGGTAATCCTCCGGTGTGAAAAGGATCCTTTGACCCACTAGCTATACTCGATGGTCCATGATGCCGAAGGACCTACACCTGATGGTCCTCCATGCTTCTTTGATGTGTCATGCCTAGATGATGCCACAAATGTGTTGTGCTATAATACAGTATGATTAAGTTGTGATATGGTAGTGGCAGTATTAGCTAGGAGATCCAGTAATTGAGGTGTCTATGGGGGGGTTAGGAATACGCCTAGGTGCATGTGGCCCTATCAATGGGTTATGCCTGGGGGTGGGTCAATCCTGGGAAGATCCAAGGCCAACCCCATGAAACTCACTAATATTGAAGTAGTTTACATGTAGGCCCAACACAAACTCCGCATATCGTTTCTGAAGAAAATAAAGTGGGACCTCCCTATTGTTGCAAGGAGGTTTGTAAAAAACCATGAACCATCGATGCATCCATTTTTGTCTCCATGGCTCATATGTGCACCAATCCATGCAAAGGCACCTTTTTCATGGATCAGGGGGTAGGTTGGTCCTGGGGTCAATGAAAAAACTAACTAGAGTTTTTTTTGAGATGTTCAAGTCTTTGATTTGGTCTCTATTGAGACCAGTGGAATAATATGCTCTCATCCTATCCGTATACTTGGTTATGCTCATCAATTGACCATGATAATTGTCAACTTAGGCAATGATGTTATCGAGGGATGTTGCTAGGGAGAGTCTTGATGGTTCCCTATTCGTTCTAAGTTCTTGAACCAAGCTTCTTAATTGGTGTAAATTTTGGTTTATTTGGGCTTTTGTGCTTGGGTTCTCCTCGGAGTGAATGTTTACTTCGGGGTTTTCTGTAGATGGGTTGTTTGTTTAGGGGTTTGGATCTTGGTTGTCTTCCATTGTGATGAGGTAGAAATTAAATGCAATTAAAAAAATTGAATTTGTTACAATATTGTTTCAGTTTTTGGGAATTTTTATAATCTAAGTTTTTTTTAAATTATGGAAATATTTTTTAAAAATCATTGAAAATACAAAAAAAATTAGTAATTAGAAGTAAAAATACTACCTAGATGAGTATTGGGGGACGTTGGTGGAGGAATTGGTGCACACATGCGGTTGTGAGGTGTTGGCAAGCTCTGAACCGACGAAATAGGGAAAGGTGGGGAACAAATGGGTCTTAAACCAATTTTTAATATGCAAAGAAGTGCGCGCACGCACTAATAGTGCGTGCACGTTAAAAGCATGTGCGTGCTCATAGTGCGATCACACTCTTAACACCTACATGGACACCTACTTGGCAGTTCATGAATTTACCAAACCTTTGCGCCCATGTGGTCTTAACTGCACAAGCGCGCTATTTTTTTAGTGCTTGCATGCTCCCATTACAATGGATTTGGGGAGCATCTTCATTGGCACCCGCTTAAGGCTACTGATGTTAACTACCCAACTGAAAGTTTGGATTCACTTTTACTGAGTCAATCCCTTTTGAGTGGACCTTTGCCTATGTGTCTTCCCTAATGTCTACCCAGATGTCTCCCCTATATGGGGTATGGAATATTTATGGTATTTAACAATATGTTGCCAATATTTTCCCATGAGATATTTGTGATATCTCATGGAGTCCATTTCCAACTCAACATTTATAAAATTCTCATAAGAAATATGTGAAAAAAATTTTAAAATGTTTTTTACACTAGTCCATAATTCGAACTCCCTTGTCAATTGATGAACAATGACAACCCATTTTAAATGATGTTTTAAATCCTTGTATTTTCTTTCTTCATTCTTCTTTTGATTAAACATTTATTTATATCATTCCTTCATGTACAAGTATCCATTTCCATCCCACAGGTGTGGACGCACTTTGGAAATTGCATCTTTAAGTGGGCTTTTGAAAAATGCAATTTCTGAAACTATGTTGCTTATCTTGTTTTGATCCCTATTCATCAGAGCTATTTTGCTTATTACTTGGTTGGATCCCTTTACCAGATAAGTCATGTTGGTTACTCCAAAGTATTCAAATTTCCCATTAGTCCTTCTATTTAAGAACTTAACCACATTACCTACAATGTCTGGCTTGGATTCAAGCTCATCTTTTGTCTTTTTTATTTCAGTAGTGGCACTGGTGGTCATTTCCAATTCATTCCATATCAGTTCAAAATGATCCCAGTGTTGAATAACTTCTTCTGCTAGTTTATCCCATAGTAATTTCTTATCTCGTTTTAGGGGGGCTTTCCTTAATAACTTTATCTCTAATTTTTTAACATTGTTTTTCAGCTCATCTCTTTCATCATCCAAATGATCAATAAGCTCTTCTTTATCCTTTATATCAGTCTCGAGCTCCACAATCTTGCTGTGTTTCACCCTTGATTGTTCTGGTGGAGCATCTTAGTCCATATTCTCAGTGGTTTGGTCTATTGGGTCTTACTCAACCTCTTATGTTGTTTGAGGAAATTTTTGGGGAGACATAGATTTTTTCTCCAATTTCATCCTTGATATTTTTAATTCCAAGTCATCCACCTTTTTCATATATTTCTCCATCTGTTATTTACAATACAACATGTTTTGATTTATTCTGTCTTCTTCATTTTGCAATGTCATTAATTTAGGGGTCTAAACACGTTCTATGTCAGGAAGATTGAGCTTCTTCTTCAATAAAGCAATCTCATTAGCTTTATGTTGTAAGAGAGATTGTATAAGAGTGGTATCAACTGGATTAACTACTGGTGCTAATTTACTCTCCAAGTATCTAATGGTGACTTGTTTATCTCTATTGGATGATTTCTCTTCCTTTAGCGACTTATCCATCTTTTGTACTGTTAGGTGCATTTTCTTTTCACAAGATGATGACTACAACACATCCTCACATAATAAGTAACTAGATTGTCTATAAAAATCAAATCCGTCCAAAGGACTGAATTGACCAAACTCAAATTTGTATTATTCTACTTTGTAGTCATGAAGTGTTTTGAGTGTGGTGACTTTAGGATCAAAAATTTGCATTCTTAGAGTGTTCTCTTTATGGTCTATTATTGTCAACATTTTCTTCTATGATGGATCTATCTGACCTATCTGCTCCTTTATTGCTTCCATGCTTTGCTAATTTCTTATACCCACATATTTTGTATACAGTGTTGGTTGCCCTTGGGATGAGCATATGGAAGGGGGGCCTTCTTGTGGCTAAGGGGGGCCCAACACCATTGTAGGGTAATGTGTTATGGTGTCAAGGGGTATATTTTTACTTCTTTCATTTTTGGTGTTGCTTCTGACTCACTCAACAACTCTTCAACCTGTGTATGTCCCACCATAGTTTTATTAACCCCTAATTCTTTCTCTGTTTTATCCCTTTTGCTCAATGGACATGCTTTTGTCTCATCAATATCCATATATATGTGAGCTTCTAAGGCTAATATCTTAGCTCCTTCATCTAGCTTATGTGGGGTAGGAATTGGGGTAAGCAATTTCTCAATCCATCTTCTTGGTGACCCTTTAGTACTCTAATATGGATCTCTTTTTAAGGATTCTTGCACTTTCTCCCAAGTCAATAGGCTATCTATTCTTTCCCATTCAGGGAGGGGCATGTAGTTGTATCTAGAATTTTTATTTTCAATTATTTTCATAGAGATAACTTGGTGTGGATCATAAGCCCATATCTCTACTTTCTCCAAATTCACTTGCTTTAGCATTTCTTTTATATAAGATAAACCACCTTGACCATTTACCAGGAAGGGGTCATGTCTTTGGGAAATCTCAATGTAATGGGTTTCTTTGTATTAACAAAATGCACCTGATAAAAGAGGAACCTATGTATAATGTAATCCATAACAAATAAACTAGGGGTTAGGAATGATGACAACTTCTAGGGATCTTCCTCAATCCCATATATCCTTAAGATGCCGTGTTTTTAATACATGAACCAGTCTCCCACCCTTGTGTTGGCGCTCAATTGTAAAATCTTCTGGTACAAAGGAAAAATCCTTGGGGGAGACACAACATTCATGATGGAGTACATTGTGGTCATGACTCTATCTATAAAGAATGGTAAATTATGATAGCTTTGTCTCCTTAGGACTAGGTTTGTTCACTTGTAAGCAGGAAATTGATTTCCTTCTTGATCTCTGCTATTCAACCCCAGGTCTTTGAACTGTGTATCATTTTGGCACATAAAAAGTAAAATAGGTATGAGAATGGATCACATCTACCAGGTATTGACAAAAGTAAAATTTAGGAGGCATAACCACTATTGTTGGGGTTAGGGTGGCCAAAAAAATTAGAATGGTTTCATTTCTGGACCTATATTCATGGTCATATCCTAGTAGGATGCATATTAGGGTCAATGCTTTTCTTGAATTGTCTAAGAATAATGAGGAATATGAAGGAGGTCTAGCTGGGACTTTACCACTTTCTTTCAAATGATGCACTAGTATATGGTTCTCTTTAGAGAGAAATAAGGATTGATATAATGTAGGTAGGGATTCTTCGTCAAGGATTTGCGTAGATGGAAAGTCTGGGAAGCATAACATTTTAGCTAGGGCGTCTCTTGAGATGATGCGCAGGGGTTTTGACATGTTAGGGGATGGAATAACCCACTTATTAGCTAAATAGATGGTGACACACCAAGTAACAAATTCTGGGAAGTGCACAGTTTGAGGGCATACTGCCCATGCAAGGTTGGTATCCCATAGGAGACAATTGTCCTGAACTGCGGATGAATTTGTTTTTTCCTACACAATTGTACGATAGAGGTTGGAGGCACATACAATGTTGTGGAATACATCCAACTTATGGTCATACAGGTGCTCATCAGTGGAGCTTTTGTCCCTAGGGGGTTTTTATTTGGATGAGGACACCATATGGAGAGATTTTACTATTTAAGGTAAAACTATAAAAAGGGGAGTACAAATTGGAATTACTCAAAAGGGTGAATCATAATGAGTAGGTGATATTTGGTATTGGTCATCTATGCTTTGGTCATAGAGCTATGGTGGGAAGCTTTGTCTTTCCTGAAGCAAAATGGGAACTTTTTGAATGCCTTCTCCTTTAACAGCCTTGAGATTTGAAAACGACCAAGTGGTAAGAAACCATTTGGGGATTTTTCAAGGTGACATCATCTGACATCATCGGGGCCCACTATACATGTGTTAGTGTCTTATTGGGGCATGTGGGATCCATGTCCCCCTCATCTTTCTGTAGTGGAGGTTGTCATGTTGGCCTGCATGAATACATGCATATTTAGATTTGTGTGGGCCAGGTGGTAATGGATCAAATCAAAAGTGTTTTTAAATTTGTATTTTTGGAGCCACTATTAATCATAATGTGCCACATAGAATGGTGGTTTTCGTCTAATGGCTCAACAAGGAACTTTAGACCCCATGCATCTTAGGGATACACTATCCCTCTAATTTGTCAATTTGGCCATTCATGGGCTGATATACTTGTTGAGGAGATTAATTCCTTTCAAATGAGCTTGTAACGTCCCCTTCCATCAATCTGGTGCAAGGAAGGAAATGTGACCAACATACCGGGCTTATTTGACAATCTCAGCCCCATTCGTTAGTAAGAAATTCATGGATAAATAAAAACTTCTGTGTACAAATTCATTCTTAATAAACACAACGGGATTAATCACTATCTACACACCATTTCATCATGCATTCAGCATATAAACAACAGTCATTAATTAAAACCTTGCAGAGCCTAGAATCAACATAAATCAGCTCACATGAATGCTTATCTTGAAATGTAGTGTAGAATCATACTCAATATAAACACAAATTCCTACTGAATTTATACAATGGAATCAAAACATATTAACACACACACGGACTGGAATGCATTGGCCTATTTCTTCTAGGTAGAATAATGAAACAATCATACAATAATCAATTCCATTCACATGCTATGCACAGGATTCATGCCAACTAGCTTAAGATAATCATATCATTCAATTAATGTGAATAATTAAATATGCAAAACTGAACAAAAAATGATCACAATTTAAACCACAGAGAATACTTATCTTTAAGATGAAACTATCCAACAATTGGTTATATGAGAGCAACATTCCATCCAACCATATATCTCTGTCCATCCTATATTATTTCAATTGAGAGATCACCCCTGAGCTGGGATGTGTATCCACTAAGGAGGAACTAAACAGGCTCACTCACAGCCATGGTTTCACTCAAATAGTCATGCTAAGCCAACACACAGTTGGGTTTATCAAGCATGCAATAAAAATATGAGGAGGGTGCTAATCCAATGAGCTCAAACAAATAGCTACAGACATATCAGGCTAAACTCAAGCAATCCAATCCTCTGTTCAAACATTCCCACATGTATTTCTCATAATTCTTTCAACATTTAACTCAATCCCATCACTGGGTTTCTGGGCTATAAAAACTGGGTCTTCCAATGGATTTCGGGGTATCTAATACTCTCAATTTTGCCCCAAGGCTCATATCTATGGATCCCCCATTGGATTTCACTGTCAAATACCAATTATGGACGTTTATGGCTCTTCAAAACGTGGGTTCTTGCAAAGTTGCGATTTCTGGTTTTTGCTCACTGTTGGGAATTCATAATGGATGAAAAATGATGCTGGGATGTTCCACACTGGAATGGGAATGAGGAATAACCTCTTCCCATGAGGTAGAGTGACTTGTGGGTCAAGGAAATAGAGCCCATACCCTACCATATGAATTTCTGAGCTGCCCATGCTCCATTGAAGCCATGGACTGATTTCTTCAACAACTTTCTTACACAAAATTAAATGCTAGCAAAGAAAGTCAAATGGGTTCTCAAGATGACATTTGGCAGCCTATGGTTCAATCCCACAACCCCCTCACCACTCCCCAGTGGATACACATGGCCCCTTCTCATTAGTTGCTTCCATAGCCAGTTTTGGTATTATATTACATGGTGTTTATTTACATCATTTTTACAATGTTCCATGGCTAAATAGCACATGGGTCATAATATATAATACTTGCCTTTTAAATAAAATTCGAGCATCCACTAGTAGGGCCTTGTCCTTGAGCTCCACGCTAGGGAAACATACATCACATGTATACAATATTTATATTAAAAGCTAATATATCCCAAGGGTAAAAATGGGGTATTACAATCCCCTCCCCCCTTAGAATAACACCGTCCTCGGTGTTCCAATACATAGGAATACATATACAATTTACATGTCCAAAAATTTCAAAAATTTTACAGATCTGCTTTGCATTCTATCATTTACCTTGAACTTTCAGGACCAAGTCCTTTGGCTTCCACAAGTTCTCCTGTTGGTTCTAACCTTCCAGCTCATCCACAACTCTGAAAGCTTTATGGATGCTACCCTCTTGATGTTCCTTTGTTGGGCAGTTGCGGAGGCAATTATTCCCTCCACATTTCCAACATTTTACTGGCTGCTTTATCTTTTCCTACTCAATTTCCTTTGAGTCTTCCCACCTGGAACATTTCTTAATGGACCGATTGGATGAATGGCTCATTATTGATCCACTTTCATTTCTCTTACTGATTGCCCTCATAATGCTTTTTATCTCCCTTTGTAGACAATTAGAGTCCTGCAAAACCTTGTGGTTTATCTCATTCTGCCTCTTCTATTTCTTGAGCAACTCTCCAATATTTTCTTGGGTCTTGGAAATTGCTTGAAGAAGAGTTTCAGCCAATTCCGTTAGATTTTGGTTTGTTGCCATAACCAATGCACATAGCAGCCCACTCTTTGCTCACTTGTATCACTATTTTTGTAACAATTGCAACCAATTAAATTCCACTTCTCACCTGTGAAATACACCATTGTAATTTTGTTAGGACAAGCATAATATAAACATTAAAATCAGTTAGTTAATTGCCCAATTGACATGCGTAGTCCATGCTTTCCCAACATACTAATGAATTCCTTCATGCTCATCCGTTCACAGGAAATTCATTAATTCAACATTCATAGTTATTTCAAGCAATTAACACAATCATTTCAAGTCATGACATGCATCAAACCATTTTCTATTTTTATAAATGCATCAATAAAAAGGAAAGAGAGAGCAGTAAGATTTTTTCTCCTCTTAGTCTTGTTCCATTCTAGAACCCACACCACCACTATGGTTTTCATGCTCCTAGCCTCTTTCATTTCAATGTGAATGCTTGACCTGTCCTTCTTGGCTATGACACTTAGTGTCTATGGTCTATTCCAGACCTCTCAACCATGGAGTCCCTCCACATGGTTTGTCTACAACTCTTGGCTACTAGGACCCACACAGTCCCACTAGCACCATCTTTCGTTACTGCTCATGATGATCTCTTTATGACGATCACATGTCCACATGCATCCCTAGGATGCTTTCATAGTCATTTGTTCCAACAATACCTACACTCAAACATTGAATCAATTCACATGTTTAGTTTATTCTCATAGGTTCTATCTCTAACAAGAGTTTAGGAAATCATAACCCAAATCATATACACATGTATATTCATATTAAATAAGCAAGAAGTTGCAAGATAACCAAATACTTATCTGCATTGGATGTCTTCACTTTATTCCATAGGATCCTTCTTTGCTTTACAAGCCTTGGATTTCCTATGGATACAATAACGAATGTTGGGCTAGCATGTAGGCTACTCCTCAACTATTCGTATAGGAAATGCTAAGTCAGTACACCAACTGGTTTTATTAGACATCCCATTTAGCAATATGCTAAGCCAGTACTCCGACTAGGTATTATCAAGCATTTGAGGATTGTTTGGCCAGCACGCCGGCTGCTCCATAACATTCAAGTAGTTAATGCCCAACCAGTACACCTTCATGCTGACTGGGTTTACCAAGCATTTGTAGCACCCAACCAGTTACTCTTTTCTTTTACCAAGCACTTATAGTTCTTTCAGGGTCCTTGCTTCTTATACTGACCAAGATTTACAACAAAGAAACAATAGTGCATTAGATTAACTGTTAGAGGACTTATACTTGAAACCTTCATTATTCCAAATGAGAAATGAACGGAATTGAATACTTATCTGTATTAGACATTTCCTCTCTGGTCCACAGGGTCCTGCTTTTACTTTACAAGCCTTGGGATCCTCCAGTGGACTCGGATGTTTGGCCAGCACGCAAGTTGTCCAATAATTAATGTCCAACCAGTACACCTTCATGCTGACTTGGAAGGAAACTTCACCACGACCGTTTCTAGGTCAAGGCTCTTAATAGCCCTTTCATCCACACCGTCACAACCCTTCATCAAAACCTCCACAACCTCCACAACATCCTACACATTAACACTTCCACCACAACCCCTCACAATAGCCTTTTACTTTGCTTCTTTAGGGTGCAACACCAATTGCATCTGTTTAGGCTGACAACACAAGTAGTATAAGCAAAATCATCAGTGTTATTATTCTAAAATTATAACCATAATTCATAGCATTCACTATCAAGTATTGAAACACCAGGAATGTGTCCATTCCCTTAGGGCGTAATCAATATTGCCATCCCTAACATAACTCAGCACCAGAAAGGTGTGCACTCCTCACTAATGTGAGCTATGCAGGTCCTAATCATACTTCAAGTAGTCTGAATCATATGCATAAATAGAATATGCTATGCATAGTAATTCTAACAATTAGACTTGCACACACACACACACACACACACACACATATATATATATCAATCAGGGTTTACAGAACACTTATTCATTTGCAGATGTAGTCCTTCTTCATTAATGAGGAATGGGGGCTCCCTTCTCTGAGTTAACAGTCCCTCAGTTTGCCATCCCAACTCCTTTTGATATTACATAACCCTCATATGTCTTACTGATGTAATCTTTACCATCTCACTCATATTGTTTACCAATCATGCAGTGCAGGTGGGACATTATCAAAATATCCAATGGTGTTTCACCCGAAACTCATTTCCAAGATATGGGATCCTTCCCATGAAGTTTGGCTTCTGCAGGCCCTCTCTCATGGTCTTACTGCAATGTGTCTTCCTGGCACACTTATCAAATAGCCAAATAGTCAGCAACATTTAGCAATAAGCTTCAAATATTATTGTTCCATAACCAATCAATAGCATTAATAATTAATTCAACATGAATTTACAATTCTGTCTCCTACAGAAATTGATTTTCTTAGCCATGAGGCTATCCTCATATTATTTGGCTCAGTGGTATCACTTCTCCCATTATGGTCTTATGTCTGCTGCCATACATGAACATCCACTTGCAACATGTCCTCCTTTGACTTTTGCACATGGTAGAGTTCGATCTTTGCTATGGTCTTATCCTCATTGCCATACGCAAGACATTCCTACCTGGAATCTGAAACTTCAATCAGCCAAACACTTGTAAATCTTCATGCATATAATATTTCATTGCTGCAACAGTCACTGAAGCATTTCCATAATTATAACATTCCATAATTCAAACACTTCCAATTGTTAACCTATCAATATCACCAAAACTCATTCACTTCACGTGATTCATTATCATGCTAAAATTGCAAGGTACATTCACATCATTTATGCAATTTAAATGAAACTTTAGATACTCATTATTTCACAGTCATATCATTTATACAACTCTGTCCTTCCACAGACATTCCGACAGCCCATCAATCATGATTGCCCTCTTCATGCACTTACTATTCTACATACATAACAGCCCATGAAATGATCCTAGAATTATCATCAATTCATCATCTCATTCATTATTTAGTTTGCAATAACACACACACCATCCCTATGCATTCATGCAATGCATCACCACATGTGCACCCACACTCATGCATGCACATTTACAACATTTAGCCAAACTTTTCGTATGCATCCACTCAATGCATAACTACAAGATTCATAAAATATTTTAATGCACATCCACTCAATGCTACCTTGTATTGATTCATGAATACTATGCATTCAAACATATTATGGCCTAACCATGACTACCTCATATAGGATGCATTACCATAATCAGGACCACCAATCCTCACTTGCTTTGCTTATTAAACTCATAACCAACATACACATGGCATGATATATTTTTATATGAATGTAGTCTAAATTTCTAAACAGTCACATGGTATGAGGCCTCTTGCCTTCACCACTCCATGCTCCACCATACTATGGCAGTATGGCATTCACATGAATGCATTTCAACTCTAAATGCATACCATTTTATGATTATTAAATATGGTTCAATGGATTCTTACCCAATCCCCTTTCAACACATTTGCAATCATCATAATTAAACCATTACTTGTATGGATCCCATTTACACCTTTGATGTTACCTGATCAGTTGGTCTCTTACAGAGGATTACAGAATCCTTCCACTAATATCTTGATCATGGATCTATTGCCTTAACCTTTTCTTCATACGGTTGCTGGTCACATGCAACAACATCATCAACATCTTTAGCCATGCTTCTGTTGTCTTAGGTCCTACAACCAATACCAACACCAATAGTGATTATCAACCACAATATTTACCGTTAGTGGTTCATTGCATATGTAAAATCCCACTACTTTTACCAATATGTAATATCATATGCATGCAAAATCATATTCTCATGCACTGTGCATTGTTTATGAATATGCCAACTAGTACATATTCATGCCATCCATCTAATCTCTGCATTTTCAGCATTCCCAAGCCATAATTTTATGTACACAAAGCTTATGAAATATAAATATAGTTAGCAAGATAGGGGTTAAGGAATTCTCCCTTTTCAATCCCTCATCTTTGCATGGAATTCCTCTTCCACATAATAGTTGGTTTGATTTCATGGCTTCTAGCAAACACACAAGGAATCATTATTTGTGATTTAATCACCAAGCATCAATTCAATACATATGCTCATGCATAATATTCCAACTTGCTACTTTCCAGGCATGCAATTTTAGAAATTGCCCATATTGACAACAATTTTTGTCAAAACAACCACTGGCACTTTTCTGCTCTGCATAACTATGAGGTATGATATCCTCATTCAAAATCTGGTCATGCACCATTGTTCCCTGCTAGATAATATTTTCAATGCCTATCCATGTGCTCCAATCCGAATTCGGGTATGGAAACTACATTACTTCAAAAAAGACAATTTTTACCAAAATTTCTGCACTTTTGCATAGTTACAAAATATCCTGAACTGCCAAATTTAGCCATCTGTAGAAGCAAATCTATGAAGAATCACAAAAAAATTTCTACTGGGAGAAGTTATTCCATATAACAAGGAACACTCAGCAACTCGTGGATCTGTGTTCAGATGCACCATTCATCTTTTATAAAATTTGGGTTTGACTACTTTCCACTTTTCACATTTTTCCAAAATTTCAAATTTTGGGCCAAAAATGGCTATTTCACAAATGGTGCATTTTTGGAAGATCTTTGTCTAACGGAAAAATGTATGTTTTCATGAGAATAAGAAATGTTGAGGTTAGTAAATTTCTTGATTTCTAAATACAGGGTCACTTTCATCCACTGCAAGCTTTTCAAAATCCTAAAAATGTGGCCCGAAATAGTGTTTTTTGGCCTTCTTGCATACCCCGACTCCACATCCTTTGGAGTTTGTCTCCAAAACTCCAAAATTAAAACTATGCCTACTCCATGACCGCTCCATATCAGTTTCGGCTCCATCCAATCTTATTTCAAGCATCGAGACACCGATTTGTAAAAGCAATTAATTCCAATTTTGTGCCAAATTGGAGCATAATGGGCTCAGGATCTTTACTAGTTCATTCATGACCTCCATCAATGGCCTCACAATGCCACTAAACTCATCAAATTCTGACCCTGCATGCTCCTGTAATCCAAAAATCCATTTTTGGGCTCTATATTTTTTTTTTCGTTGCCACCCCGCAACCCGAAACTGCGGGTGCGGAAATCAAGTTGCGGTCATGGGGATGTGACCATTCTGCAACCCGCAACTCACACCCTGCAACCCGAAATTGCGGGTGTGGAAATTCAGGTCACGGTCATAGGGATGTGACCATCCCGCAACCTGCACCCTGCAACCCGAAATTGTGGGTGCGGAAAGTCAAGTCGCGGTCACGGGGATGTGACCATCCTGTAACCCACAACCCGAAATTGCAGGTGCAGAAAGTCAGGTCACGGTCACGGGGATGTGACCATCCCGCAACCCGAAATTGCAGGTGTGGGATTTCGGAACTCCAATACGAAGTTTTTGGAAAATTGCGTTCTTGAAACCCGAAATCCGCAACCCTTGAACGCTTCCGTCCCTGCAACTTCCAGGGTCCATATCTCCTTCGTCCCTTAGCCAAATGGGACAAGTCTGGTACCATTAGAAATCTCTTGCATATCTCTATGCACCTGTGTGATCCTCTTCCACACCTGGTAAATCTGGTCATGACATTTTTCCAATAAAAAATGCCGCCCAAACTTCATCAACATTGCGTTAAAACCTTTTGTTATATGCCTGTAACTCATAGTTTGGCCCAAGCAGCCCTAGTGATGCAACATGGGCTTTGATACCACTCTGTAATGTCCCCTTACATCAATCTGGTGCAAGGAAGGAAAGGTGACCAACATACTGGGCTAATTTGACAATCTCAGCCCCATTCATTAGTAAGAAATTCATGGATAAATAAAAACTTATGTGTACAAATTCATTCTTAATAAACACAGCGGGATTAATAACTATCTACACACAATTTCATCCCGCATTCAGCATATAAACAATAGTCATTAATTAAAACCTTGCAGAGCATAGAATCAACATAACTCAACCCACACGAATACTTATCTTGAAATGTAGTGTAGAATCATACTCAATATAAACACAAATGCCTACTGAATTTATACAACGGAATCAAAACATATTAACACACACACGGATTGGAATGCATCAACCTATTTCTTCCAGGTATAATAATGAAGCAATCATACAATAATCAATTCCATTCACATGCTATGCACATGCTTCATGCCAACTGGCTTAAAATAATCATATCATTCAATTAACATGAATAATTAAACATGCAGAACAGAACATAGAATGATCACAATTTAAACCACATATAATACTTATCTTTAAGATGAAACTGTCCAACAACTGGCTATGTGAAATCAACATTCCACCCAACCATAGATCTCTATCCAGCCTATATTCTTTCATCTGAGAGATCACCCCTGAGCTGGGATGTGTATCCACTGAGGGACTAAACAGGCTCACTCACATCCATGGTTTCACTCAAACAGTCATGCTAAGCCAACACATAGTTGGGTTTATCAAGCATGCAATAAGCATATGAGGAGGGTGCTAAGCCAATGAGCTCAACCATAGAGCTACAAACATCTCAGGCTAAATTCAAGCAATCCAATCCTCTGTTCAAACATTCCCAACTGGGTTTCTGGGCTATAAAAAACTAGGTTTTCCAATGGATTTTGGGGTATCTAATACTCTCAATTTTGCCCCAAGGCTCATATCTATGGATCCCCCATTGGATTTCACTATCGAATACCAATTCTGAGCATTTATGGCTCTTCAAAATGTGGGTTCTTGCAAAGTTGCGATTTTTGGTTTTTGCTCACTGCTGGGAATTCGTAATGGATGAAAAATGATGCTGGGATGTTCCACACTGGAATGGGAATGAGGAATAACCCCTTCCCATGAGGTAGAGTGACTTGTGGGTCAAGGAAACGGAGCCCATACTCCACCCTATGAATTTCTGGGCTGCCCATGCTCCATTGAAGCCATTGACTAATTTCTTCAACAACTTTCTTACACATAATTAAATTCCGGCAAAGAAATTCAAATGGGTTCTCAAGATGATATTTGGAAACCTATGGTTCAATCCCACATCCCCCTCACCACTCCCTAGTGGATACACATGGCCCCTTCTCATTAGTTGCTTCCATATCCAGTTTTGGTATTATATTGCACGATGTTTATTTACATCACTTTTACAATGTTCCATGGTTAAATAGCACATGGGTCATAATATATAATACTTGCCTTTTAAATAAAATTCGAGCATCCACTAACGGGGCCTTGTCCTTGAGCTACACGCTAGGGAAACATACATCACATGTATACAATATTTACATTAAAAGCTAATATATCCTAAGGGTCAAAATGGGGTATTACAGAGCTCTTGGTTCTTGCTCCCAAAATTCTTGTCACCTTTTACCTTAGTGCTTGGGCACTTTTCTTTGGCACTTGGTCCTTGGCCCTTGGTCAATGAGCCAAACAATCTTATTGTTTTGGGTGCCCATTTTTATCCCAATTGACCATGTATTATAGCTCTCAAGAGCTTATCTTTGATATCATCCACCCATCCTAACCTCTCCCATTTTCTTCATTCATATTTTCATGAATTTGAAAACTCTTTTGGGCCTAGAACATCTTGAGTGCTAACATTGCCTCTAGCAGGGACATCGTTTCAGCTAGTGAAATGTTGAGAACAATGGATTAGTTCCTTCAGCATTAAGTTATGGAGTCTTGCCTTTTGATCACGAATATTTGGACATCATTAATCAATCTCTTCATCCGTGTGTTATTATTTTTAAAAATAAAAAAATTACAAAAATGTAAATTTTGGAATAGCTGAATTTACTAAAAAAAAGAAACAAAATCAGAATTGGAAATTGCTTTTAATATACGATGTACATAGGTATGGAATTCTTATGTGTTCAATATTGCAGGAAGTACTTGAGAATCCTTCCATTCATAGCTATCTCCAGAGTCTCACAATCCAACTAAGCAAGGAAGTCTGTGTTGCTTCCTTGGATAGCTGAGATCGTGAATGGTACCATCCAAAGATTGTCAAACTTCCCATGTTTTCCTTTATCTTCTCCGTTGGCAACCCACCTCAAAACGAAGTCTCCTGGCTAGAAATCTTGTTTTGAATACGTTTTATCAAAACTTGCCTTCATCCTGTCTTGGTGCACTTGCATTTTCAGATCTACATGTTTCCTATTTTATTGTAGTTCCACAAACCAATATGTCCTCCTTATCATAGAATTTGGATCCTCCATCTCATTCTGAATCAACTTCATGACTAGAATCCCTAATTAGATTGGGAAGTTTGCTTCTTTTCCATAGAATAGTTTAAATGGTGATGTACCAATAGATCTCTTGATGCTTATCTCATCATCCCATAATGCACACCTTAGATGTGTATCCCATTACTTCTCATTTCGTGACAAAATTTTCTTAATTATCCTGAGTAAATTCTTGTTTCAGGACACTTCTAGTCCATTTCCTTGTGGATACACTAGTACAATTTGGCAAATTTATGACTACATGACCATAAATTTAGTCACAACAGTTTTTTGAAGCTAAATACAACCAAATTTGAGCAATTTTTAATGACACAACTAAAAATGACTAATTTAGTCATGAGATACAAAAATGACTAGATAGTAAATGACACAACTAAAAATTAATAACTTAAACGACTAATTTAGTCTAGGGATAGTGGCTAAATAACTGTTACAAGAAAAATTACTAAGAGTTTTAATGTTGAATTTAACATTGCAGTATATTAATCCCCTTAAGTCACATGACTTATGCCATGGATATTTTAACACTGCTAACATGACTTATGTGATGGAAATATTAACAATGTTAATTAATTATTATAAGGTTAATTAACTATATGAACCTTTGTGGAATTTTAGTTTGTGACTCAATGTACCCTTGGCATAGTTTTATATTAAATTATATTTTAGGGCTTAATATTATGGTAGGAAATCTTGTCAAGATGCACAAATCAATAAGCCATGAGAGTATAGCTAGTTGTCCAAACCTAAAAGCCATGAATTGACAAAGAACACATGAAACCCATTCCATTTTACCAATGCAAGAGTTAATCACCATCTTCTATGACACCATTCATTGAACCAATGCATTCAAAATAACCATTGTTCAAAACTAATATTAATATATTTTTAAATATAATAATAATAATATTAATATGTTTTAATATATTTTTAATATTAAAATAATATGTTTTTAATATAAATTATATTATATAATATAATAATATTAATTAATCAAATTACATAAGCGGGAATGAAAAATTATCAAATTTACATGGGTTGGAATGAAACATTTGGCAAAAAGAAATTGGGTTTTTTTTGCCAAGGGTTTTCATATTGACTGATCTCACTCACTCATCAGGTCTCCCAGATTTAGAGAAAATAAATTTGGATTTTTTGCAGAGGGTTTTCATATTGGCTCATCTCACTATTAGGTCTCGCACTACATATCTAGCGGTGCTTCAGATATGGATTCCAACACGGATCTGGCAGTTCTTTAGGTATGGATTTTGATCTCTAATTTTAAGGTTCCAAAGGGTATTCAAAACATGAGCTTAAAAACTTGGGTTTCATAGATAATTAGGGAAAAACTGGGTACTTGGTTTCTACTCTAACTTTTTATGTGGAACAGTACCCTTGTCACCATTTTGCAATTACAAATGCATTCCTGAATAAATGTCTATATATTATAATTCTATCGTAAACTGCAAGACGAATTCTCTTGCTTGACAGCTGCATATTGTTTGATAAAAATTGTGGATCATGCCTCTCTCCATGAGGGTGTAGTTTGCTTTAATTGAGTGCAAGTTGTTTGTTTTCAAGTTTTTTTCATTCTATAGATGGAAAAGACGGCACAGTTCCCTTTGCTTTGATTATAAGTTGTTTTCTTTCCATAGATGGAAAAGAGAGCATAGTGTCATTTGATTAAATATATTTTGTGTGCTTCTCCTTCGTAGATTGGTGATAAGTAGCAACCCTTATCTAGTTCATTCAGTTTCCTTTTGATCTCATCAGTTTGTTTAAATATTATTGTTGGTGAATGATGCCAAGGAATGAAGGCTTTGGTTCATGAAGTTAAAGTGCAACCCTTAACTAGTTTGTTTGATTTCCTTTAGATCTCATCTAGTTTATGAGATTTGCATCTATATATATATATATATATATATATATATATATATATATATATATATATATATATACAAACTACAGTTTCACTTAGAGATCCAACATCATTATTGTTTATATATAATACCTTGAGCATAGGAGAGCTTAGGGGAACCTTCAAGAATCCCTCTTGATAAAGCTCTAGGTAGGGGTCTGTATTTTATTTTTTTGCTCTTCCATCTATTGAGAACTAGTTTCTTATAGATCTGGTTAGCATCTCTAAATTGAAAATTCCTTCGCAAGCGTTGTTATCAAAATCATGGAGGAATGCAATGGCATGTGGTGGTTATTCCTGGCTCTTATAGGATTTTGTTCATGTATATATCGTCTTTTATGGATAATGGCATAGGAAGCACCAAAAATTCAATTGATATACAATAAGGGTCCTCTGTTGAGCTCTGATATAGATGTCCATGTGATTTGGTATGGGAAGTTAAGTCTGATTCATAGATCAATCATTGGGGATTTTTTGCAGTCCCTAGGAGACGAAGAAGAAGTAACACTATTGCCAGCTTCTCAAGTTATATGCTTTGGTTTTCATATTTTAGAACTGCGTCCATGTTTGATACATTCTATATTTTTGAGTGAGAACTGCATCACCCATCATCAGGGATTGGTGAACTATATTTTTTCTTGTGCATACATTGTAGGCTTGTGGCTTTGGCTACACGTTTTGCAACAACAATGGTTCACTCATCCTATTTTGAAAGGTGCCTTCAGACGAGGGGACCATTCCTTTTGTTTTAGATCTGGTGATTATTTATATACGTTATGTCTTGATCATAGTTTGATCTTTATAGACGTTATATGGGAATCTTCTTTACAACCTCACCTTGCGGTGAGTCTTTATAACAATGAATGTTTGTTGAACATTTGAGAAAAGGTTTAGATAGACATACTTAAGGTTGGAGGAAGACATACCCATCCCTAGACAGGAGGACTCCATTTTATGCATAGAAACTCACTTAGGGTAATTTTTTGAATTCGTTGACCTATTGAAAAAATTGAGTTTTTGACCTAGGATGACCAATATCTCATTTGAGACCAGAAAATGAAACACAGTGAAGTTTGATTTACTAAATTTTTTTTCTTTAGATAAGACTGGGTCACTATGGAAAATTGGAGTGGAAAATGCACAATCGCCTAATGCAAATTCATAATGCTCAAACTACAAATATTATTGAATATGTTCCTTTTTCAAATATCATTCCTCATGTGCTAGACATTTTAGGCAAGCTTTGTGAAATGGCCCACTTCTTGGTGGTTATCATAAATCTACAATATCGCATAAACAGAAAGCTCAAGAGACCAAACCAAGGAATGTTATGCCTTCATTTCTTTAAATGTTAATTCAATATAAAAAGAAGTGCTAGCATCAAAATCGTGTCATAGTATATGGGCTAGATGTTCATCTGGATGACAGAGCTTTTGTGTTTTTTTTACAGAGGAAAGTCGTAGATGAACTTTTGTTGGTACAATCTGATGGACTGCAAAAGAGTGGTCAGGTTCCTAATTCTTATGAAGACATCCACAGAGTTGGAATATCGACATAGGTAGAACATATGCTAGAGAAAGAGATTGTTCGTCAAGACCAGGCTGAACACAACTTCTTAGCCTCCAACGGATCAGACCAAGTTGATTTGTCACCATTATATTACTTGGATCCTACAACCAGCTACTTAGAGTCAAGTAGTTTCAAATAACTTTATGTTAGGAGATTATCATATGAAGGAAGGAGCAAGTGAATTCTACCACTAGAAAGTCCTGAAGATATGGTCAGGAAGTGGGAGGTAGAACAATTAGACTTAAATAGTGTTGTTAAGGATGCTCTGTGGTCTAGACAGTTACCCCTAGAAGTTCTTCAGTTTCATCATCTGCATTCAAATGAAACATCCAAGAAGAAGGATCCCTACGATGTGTTCAAGGAGGTCCAAGGGGTTGGAAAAACAATTGTATATGAGTGATTTTGCGAGGTAAATTTAGTTCATCTATGTTATGACAACAATCTCCATATTGATGCAACAATTTGAGTTAAATGTTATATTATTTTTTTTCCACTTTTTATATAATTTTTCTCTCAGGGAAAACAATATTAGCCATAGTTGCACAACAGAGACGTGGAGAATACATTGAAACCAATCTCAGAGAGTTGGCATTTGGTGCTATAAACTGATTTCTCCGCACTGAAGTTATTCAGGAACTCAAAATACACAACAATCTTAGATCTTCTGATTTTAATATTTTGGAGAGAGTATCACTCCTCAATGTGCCTTTTATGCCCTATTTTTATTTATCTTATTCACTATGCTTATTTTTTAATACTTATCACTATATTCATCAAATCCATATTACTCCATTTTAATGGACTTATTATTTTTAATATGGCGCAGGTTCTCTAGTTTGAAGCAATGTAATATAAATTCTCATTGTGTTATTTGAAAGAGTTTATACCCTAGTAATATATTTTGGAGCACATATGATGCAAATCAAAGACCATTGCTGGTGAATAGCTCTAATGAAACCTTATCCAAGGAGTCTAAATTGCAACTGATTTGCTCATCGGGACAATTTAGAGATCTTTCCATTCATTGTGGAGAGATTGATGGAGTTGTTAGAGGTTCATGGAGCACCATCATTACTATTCAGACATAGGGTAACCCTTTTTTACGTTATTGGGAAGGTGCAAATATTTGGTCAGAGGCCTAGGAGCAGAGAACAATGGATTGTGTAAGTATTTTTTTTATTAACCTTATGGCTTTAGGGAAATAGTATTTTTTGACGTCAAAATCATAATCTCCTCATGTGCTCTTCAAGATGATGTAAGAATCTACAAGAGATCTAGCAGCTGTAGCAACTCACAATCAACTATCAAGAATGTCACAAAGAAGAAGAGAAGGAGACACTCAATGATCACTCATAAACATAGTAGAGTTGAACAATATCTCAGTATAATACAATGAATAAGAATGTAAGTGAATGAGTAAAATAGCCATGAAGATGGCATCATATAGGATTCGAATAGGCCAAGTAGGGCATTCAAATTCCTAACTCAGAGTGTGGCTTGGATGATAGTGGAGTCATCATCCAGTCAATGTATCAGTCATCAATGGTAACATTCATTCAAGTGTGGCTAACTGGGTCTAACTGAGTGTGGTAGGAACTAACTGAATGAAGGAGGATCAGTGGAGGGCACATGAGGAGCTAACTGGAGTCAGAATGGGAAAACTAGTCTCACTGGAGGTCCATCGAAGTGAAACAGTCAGTGGGGGAGTCAATCTAGCCTCAAATCAAGGAAAAACTGAGTGATAATTGACTGGTAGGTGAGAAAGGCACCTAAGTGGCTGTGGTAGGTGGGAAAGGTGCAGTTTCCATGCAAAATACTGGAGAAGGGATCCTTTGTTAGGTGGGAGGCCCCTTGGGGGATGTAGACAGGCTATGGAGAGCTAGAACCAAGCTCTAGGAGCTGGGGGGTCCACCATGATGATGACTGGATGCATGCAGAATGCATGCATGCAAAACTGAAAAATGATGGGGATAATATTCCAACACCCCCCCGCAATCTATACTATGAGAAATAACTGAAGAATAGGGCCCTGGTGACTAAGACCAAAGGTCACCCTGTAAAACAACAAGATAGGGCCTTGGTTACTGAGACCAAAGGTCACCCTGTACAATCAATCTAAATAAAATAAGTGAGAAAAGAGGGAAAACACAGTGGGAAGAAAGCCCTCCCTCAAAATAGATTGGAGGTGCTAAAGTAGCATATCATGACTTACCCCTGAAGGAGGCAAGTGTCCTTATTTTCTGAAGAAGGATCGATCGATCTGCAATGGATCAATAATGTGAGAAGGATGAAACCTTCCATGCTGAAAATCTGATTTGGTTCTTCTATGATCATGTGGATCACCAACCAAATCACTGGCAGATCGGAGTGTAGCGGATTGCCATCGAGGAAGAGGAGGGATATCAGGTGAGAGATATTCAAGTTCTTGTGGATCTGGATCTCCCATTCTCTCATCTTCATCACTAGTTACTAGACCTTCATGTTCTTGTGGATCTGGATCTAGCATTCCATCATCATCTCTATCTTCAGATTCCGAATCTGAAATCTCATGTGAAGATGCATCTTTCTCTTGATCATCAATTAAGGAAGGAGGTATCTTATTTTTGGGAAGAAGTGGATCATGTTGCAAAAACATAATATGAATATCATCATGAAGCATGTGATTCAAACCAACTAAGGTAGAATCAAAACCATGAATGTATAGATAGTTCTTTGATATCTCCTTTGAACTGAAATAGGTGTGATTGTCACCAAAGAAACTATGACATGATGATGGTGAATCTTCAACAAGATCTGTTATCTCCTAAAATAACCAGTCAGTTTTTCATTATTTTAGGTGATAGGTTTGAATCCAAAAATTTATTTTTAAAATTTTTTAGAGTCCATAAGAAGGTCCTCATTCTTATTACTGAGTCAAAATTCCGATTTATTTGGGTCTTGGTTTCAAATTTTGGAAAGACAAGTTTCGGTAGCTAACTCTGTTTTGCAGAGGCCAGTTAACTGTCGAAAAGGCTACTTTCGGCAGCTGAAGGATTAACTGAAATTACTAAGTCGTGTTAGCTGCCGAAAATGATCTTATCAGAAAATTAAAAAAAGGGAGAGTACGTGTCCGTACTCAACTTCACATCAAGAGAGCCTGTGTGTTTGGCCGCCGAAAAGGAAGAGCGGAATGCATCTCATATGACCATCATGAGGTTCAATGGCGGTAAGCTGCCGAAGGCGAGTCATTAAACCCCCACATCATTGATTACGCAGGGTAACACAGGACTTCACATCAAGAGAGTCTGTATGTTTTGCCGCCGAAGGGAAGATCAGAACGCATCTCACATGACCATCATGAGGTTTAATGGCGGTAAGCTGCCGAAGGCGAGTCATTAAACACCCACATCATTGATTGCGCAGGGTAAGACAAGAACTCTTAATGCATATCTGAGGATCATTCGCAGCTGATCGCTTCATAATTTCACACGATCTAAACGATATCATAAGTGATCACTCGCTCGGCTCAGATGGAGGGCATCTTTTTCCCAAAACGCTGTAAGCAGGGCCATGGTCATGGGGTTTTCCATTGTATCACTCAGTTGAAGTTTTTTCGTTCAGACAGTTTTTATCAGAGCCGATCATTTATCCAGGGACACCCCCATCAGGACGAGACTCTAGCACAGGGTCTTTTTAATCTTCTGCTGCAGAAAACGAAGGGCTCGACTCATGGCAAAAACAAATCTGCCACTCAGGACAGAACTAGACGGGGTCTGGTATCTCGAGTCCCACCCACAAGTGGCCGAGTTTTTCAAGTCTGCAGAAGTTTTTGACTACTGTGAGAGACTCACTAGTTTCATCCAGCCACTTGCTGAGGCGTTTGCTCTGAGCTACAACGGGAGAACAGTGAAGTTTGGCAGAGAAGAATTTCATGTGGATGAGGCAGCCATAGCCGAATGTACGGGTCTTCCCAGAACAGGACAGAGTTGGTTTAAGACCACTAAGGTTTCGGACATTGAATTCAGGTCATATCTCCTACCAGCTCATAAGGAAATCAGATGGAGAAAGGATATTCCCATCACCTTTCTCGAACCTCAATGGCAGGCTCTTGTAAAGGCCATCATCGTTTACATAACTTGTGAAGGCCGTTATCACAGGGTGCTGCACTACCATTTCAAATTGTTAAATCATTTCACAGGGAGAGAAAAGATAAATCTGCCATACTTCTTCCATAAGACCCTCACTAAAATGGCAAAGCAAGTCCAGGCTAAGCCGAGCAAGATTGCAGGCAGGATCTCTC
Source organism: Larix kaempferi (assembly GCA_027924585.1). NCBI lineage: Eukaryota > Viridiplantae > Streptophyta > Pinopsida > Pinales > Pinaceae > Larix > Larix kaempferi. The sequence continues at coordinate 19,844,279 of BSBM01001402.1, read as the reverse complement.
ACCAGGGTCTCATAACGTTGATAATCAAGGAGCTTCTGAAGAAGAGAGGTATGAACTGGAATTACTTTTTATTCTGGCACGAGTTTCCCACAGAGCTTGTAAATGAAGAGGCAGTTAAGCAGGGCAAGGGCGAGAAGAGCAGCACTCCCAAAATCGGCAAGAGAAGGAGGAGAGCCATCTCTCCTCAAGCCCAAATGGAATCCCCTTCCTCATCCAGCAAAAGGAGAAGGTCAAAGAAAAGATTGGTGTTTGAACAAGCTGAAGGAACTCCTCAAGGAAAAAACCCACTAAATCTCCCCTACTCAGGATCTGAATCTGAAGACGAAGAAAAACAAGGAGCAGAGCAGCCCATGGAGAGTGAGAAAGGTAAAGACCCTCCCTTGACTGATGCACCAGGTCCCAAACCTTCCACACCAGAGACCAACAAGGTCAATGAGCTGCTACAGGAACTTTCCCAGGCAAGACATAATGAGGAACAGGTTAAGTTGCACAACGCAAAGTTAATTGAAAAGAATATGGCAATGCATGATCGGAGCAAGGAACTCTTCGAAAAACTACAGAAAACAACCGAGAGGAACGCATTGCTGATAAAAGACAATATCAAACTTTACCGTAACCTCAGGATGCTCAGGTTAAAGATGAAGGAATCGTCGGGGACAAAAGTCCAACCAGCGGTAACAGGAGCACAACCATCTGGTCTAAACACGTTGGCTGAGGTGGCCACGATCCCTGAGGAAGTAGCACCTGTGGAAGCTCAGGAAGTAACACCTGGGAAAGCTCAGAAAGAACAGCCTGTGGAGGCTCAGCAAGAACAGCATGAGAAGGTTCAGCAAAGACAGACCAAACGAGTGACCAGAGGGAAAAGAGCAGTTTCAAAGAAGTCCTAGTGATTGGTCACGAACATGCAGGAAAGCAGTGTTTTGGGGTCTTAATTTTGTGAAACAGTTTTCGGCAGCTTAGGCGAGCCCCACAGAGCTCATTAGCTGCCGCAGAATCTGACTTCCGGCGGCTAAGGTATATAATCAATTAAGCAGTGTTTGGGTTTAATTTTGTGAAACGGTTTTCGGCAGCTTAGGCGAGCCCCACAGAGCTCATTAGCTGCCGAAGAATCTGATTTCCGGCGGCTAAGGCATAATCAGTTAAGCAGTGTTTTGTGAAATAGCTTTCGGCAGCTTAGGCGAGCCCCGCAGAGCTCATTAGCTGCCGAAGAATCTGACTTCCGGCGGTCAAGGCACAAAATCAATTAAGCAGCGTTTGGGTGTGATTTTGTGAAACAGTTACGACTTTCGGCAGCTTAGGCGGGCCCCCCAAAGCTCATTAGCTGCCGAAAGGTCCGACTTCCGGCAGCTAAGGCACGAAATCAGCAGGATAGGTAGCTGCCGAAAGCCTGTTTTTGCAAAGGTCGACTACCATATCATGAAAATCAAATCTGTAGCGCACCCAACCCAGTTCACCGAGCCTTGGAAGGCTGCTTCACTTCACCAACCATCGAGTCGTTGAAGAAGATCTCCATATCTGAATGTCCATGATTTTAGGGATTAGTCCCTATCTTTTTGTTTTAACTTTCAGTTAGTACTTTAGTTCATTAAAACAGATCCATGCTTTTAGGATCTGTTCACATTTTTGTAAAGGCTATAAAGCCACAGAGCCAAGACTGTTAAATGGTTCGATTTTGGATGGAATAATTAGCTACTTTATTCAGTTTTTTCATGCTAATATAGATCACAGGTTTCCCTCAGTTTCAATATCAGTTGTCATCTTCTATTTCACTATATCAGTTTGTCTAGCTTTGAATGTGAATGTTTCTTTACATTGTTTAGCTCACAGCTTGATTTCAGTTCTTTGATGTATCTCAAGCCTTACTTCGTATTGGTTGGGTTACATGTTTTCTTCATCCACCTTTGATATTATACATTTGCTGATCAATCGTTTCTTGAGGGCACTGTTTCATCTGTTTACATGTTGAATGTCTAAATACTGCACTTTGATTTAGTCATCCCATTGATCCACCTTTGTTTTAAAAGACACAAAAACATATTTTCTGAAGTTACCAGGCATACCTAGTTTATAACCCTAGGTAGTTTCCTGGAGTGATAACAAATTGGCGCCGTTGCCGGGGAGAGGAGTGAGAAGCTGATCTTCCTGGGAGAACGACACAGATCTGGTCCTTGATGATAGACAAGGACTAGACACTTCATCGGTTATATATCTTCTATCTGGCGACTCCACAACATCATTCTGGCTCCAAAAAGGGCCAGCACCAGAGCGAATCCCCAAGGACCCCTGGTGTCTCCAGTACCAAATCCAGATCGAATCTTGAGGGAGGCGAAGAAGACCAAAGGTCAAGCTGTTCCAAAAGTCACCACTGTAAGCTCATCTGCTGTTAATTTTTCTGCTGCATCACATACCACAGTCATCATGGCTGGGGGAGTAAATATGACTAAGATGGAACAAATACTAGCTAACAGATATGCTCCATTGGTACTAGTACTTCCACTGTCTCAAATGCCCGTAGGGGATTATCAAAAATACATGCCTAAATTCTTTGGGCCAGGCAACTACACAGCAGAAGAACACCTTGAAGCTTTCTACGCTTATGCAGAAAATACCAACATCGAAGCTGAAGATGTTTGGATGAGAATTTTTGTCCAGAGCTTAGATGGAGAGGCCCGGAAATGGTTCAAAACACTGCCAGCTGCTTCCATAGGAGACATCACTGCTCTTGATGATGCCTTCTTAAAAAATTGGGGAGACAGAAAAGATTACCTGCATTATATTACTGAGTTTGGAAATCTCAAACGGAAAGCGGGTGAGTCTGTATCTGATTTCACCAAGAGGTTCAATAAGATGTATGAAAAGATCCCTGAGGTAGTCAAACCTTCCGAAACATCTGCTATGATCACATATTCCGGAGCTTTCGATTACAAATTCTGCTTGATGCTCAGAGAAAGGGATTCTGAAACCCTCGTAGCCATGCAAGAAGCTGCCCTTAAGGTTGAATCGAACTTGTCATCTTCTGAGAAACTGAAAATAGGTTCCGAGAGAGGGAGAAGGAGTGAGGAAGCCCCCTCCTCCTCAAATTCAAATCAAAAGGTTGACAAGTTGGCAAAAATGGTGGAAAATCTGACCTCTGAAATGGAGAAGTTTAAGACCAGCAGCAGATCTCCTGACAAAGGGAGAAATCAAAGTAAATTTGAGCCTCCAAATAGGAATCAGAACCAAGCTGATTACCCAAACAAAAATCAAAATTGGAGGAGGAACCAACAGCAGGTCCAACTTTTACAGAGGGAGAGAAATCCAGTTGACGATCAGAAAATCAGGGCTCCTTTCCAGAATGTGGTGTTTGACGAAGGAGATGAGGAGGATGTTCAAGAACTCGAAGAGGACATTCACTGTGTCGAAGCTGAGTACGAAGAGATTTACTTGATTGAAGCTGACTATGAGGGGTCATTGTTTGATCAGGGACTGAACCAGCTTTATGAAGATCAGGCCATGCTGCAAACTGATGGACGGGCAGGATACGATCTGAGATCCAAAAGGAATGCTGGAAAACAAAACTCTCCAGTGCCTCCGAAAAAGACTGCTGCCCCTACAAAGCAGCCAGCCGAGGATGTTCAGAAAACAACTCAGCCGCAGCCCATGGTAAGAGCAAATCTCTCCGAATCTGAAAAATTCGCTTCTTCTTCTTTCAATTTACAAACAGAAATTCAGAAACTGAAGATCCCTGTACCTCTTATTGAACTCATGAAGAACGAAGCCTTCCGAAAGGACATTTGTAAAAGCCTTGATCACAAATCTGTCTCTTTTGCCTCTGACACCATAAACTTATCTGATGATAACCCCAGCATTGTGCTAGGCCCTATGATTGAAGAACGAGGTGAAAGCTGTCCCCCTTTTTATGTCTCTTTGAATATCCATGACAAAACCTTGCACAATTGCCTCCTCAATTCAGGTGCTTCCCATAACCTGATGTCAAAAACAGTCATGCATGGACTAGGTTTAGAAATCACCCGCTCTTACCATGATTTATTCTCCTTCGACTCCAGGAAGGTGAAATGCCTCGGGTTGATAAAGGACCTTGCAGTTTCCCTATCTTCTGCCCCGATGAAAACCATGATTATGGATGTTGTTGTGGCTGATATCCCGCCCAAGTTTGGTTGTTTGCTGTCCAGATCATGGATGAAGAGACTAGGTGGAACCTTGCAAATGGACCTATCTTATGCCACTATCCCAGTTTTTTCCGGAGAGAGCAGAAGGTTGTACCGTGAGTCTCAGCTTTCTTTCATCATCAGTGATGAAAAGAATCCCGCTAACCATCCCATTTATTCAGTAGACACGGAAATGGGCTCATGTATCTTACAGGTTGATGACTCTTTGCCGGAATCTTTGCCACTAAAAAAGCCTGTGGTCCAGCCTATCAACAGTGAGAATGAGAATGGATTATGGACGATGTTCTTTGATGGGGCTTGTACCAAAGAATCTGCTGGAGCAGGGGTTGTGTTCATTTCTCCCTCACAGGAAAAGACACAGCTGTCATTTAAGCTAAATTTCCAAGTGACAAACAATGTTGCCGAGTACGAAGCTTTGCTATTGGGGCTGAATTCAGCCAAACAAATGCAAATCAAACAACTACATGTCTTTGGGGACGCTGATCTGATTATTCAGCAGGTCAACAAATCTTTTCAGGCAAAGCATGTGAGGCTCAAAGCTTACAGGGACGAGGTACTCAATGTTATCCCTTCTTTCTCTGAATTCAAAATAGCACATGTACCTAGATTGATGAACGAAATGGCTGATTCTTTAGCTGTTTCAGCTTGTAATTTCATTCCCCCTCTGCCTCCTAAACCGTCATACGAGATTCAAGTAAAATATCGGCCTTCACTGCCTGATAATGTAGAATTTTGGAAGGTGTTTGAAGACGATGCAGAGCTGACCAGGTTTTTAAATGTTATAGATGAATTTGCTGACTTAGAAATTGATGAAGACAATCAGAATGAGCAGGCTGCAAAAGGAAAAACCAGGTTTGAAGACAAAATCGGGACACACAAAATAGTTCAGCTTTCTTCCAACAGAATCCCGAAAGGGCTGATACCTTTGGAGAGACTGTTTGATAGCAATGATGTTGATGTTAAGTTTGAGAAGAAAGAGGACGAGTCTGATAGCTGTCCTTTGAACCTAGCAAACGAATCAGATCCGAAATATGTGAATTTGGCTTCCCAGTTGACAGAACCACAGAAATCTGAGTACGCTAGCCTCTTAAAGGAGTTCTCCGACATATTTGCCTGGAAGTATTCAGATCTGAAAACTTATGACACAGATATCATTCAACATAGGATCCCACTGAACAAAGATACTACTCCTTTTCGACAGAAACTCAGATCATTCAATCCAATGCTGCTGCCCACAATGGAGAAGGAAATCAAAAAATTACTTGAGGCCCAGATCATTGTCCCGCTGAGATATTCCGATTGGATTGCCAATCTTGTCCCTGTGAGGAAGAAGAACGGTGAAATCAGACTCTGTGTCGATTTCAGGAACTTGAATAAGTGTTCTCGGAAAGACAATTACCCGGTACCCAAGATGGAACATATTTTGCAGAGAGTTTCTGGGGCAAGTGTCATGTCCTTTATCGACGGATTCTCGGGGTACAACCAGATTGCTGTCCATCCTGAGGACAGAGAAAAGACAGCCTTCACAACTCCTTGGGGTACGTTCATGTACCAAAAAATGCCTTTCGGTCTCATGAATGCTGGGGCTACCTTCCAGCGGGCAATGGATATTGCCTTTGTTGGAGAAAGGGATAAGTTTGTCCTCATTTACCTCGATGACATTACGGTGTTCTCTCACAGCCATTCAGATCATCTGCTACATTTGAGAAAAGCTTTCGAGAAATGCAGGAAGTATGGTATCTCGTTGAATCCTAAAAAGTCATTTTTTGCACTCAAAGAAGGTAAGCTGCTCGGTCACATTGTTTCAGCAGAAGGAGTTAAAATTGACCCAAAGAGGGTGGAGGCAATCCTAGATTTGTGATTACCTAGATCCAAGAAAGATGTCCAATCTTTTCTTGACACTATCAACTTCATCCGCAGATTTATTTCAAATTTTGCTGAACTGACTAAACACATTACCAGCATGCTAAAGAAAGATTCAGAAATTAGGTGGACTAAACAGGCAAAGGATTCATTCCAGGATATCAAGAAAGCAATCACTTCAGCCCCGGTTCTCATCAGTCCACATTTTGACAGAGAATTCTTCGTCTTTTCATTTGCTTCGCATGACACTATTGCGGTTGTCCTCTTGCAAAAAAACGATAATGAACAGGAGCAGCCTGTGGCTTTTTTCAGTCGAGTACTCCGGGATGCTGAGCTTAAGTATGAACCTTTGGAGAAGCAAGCGTATGCATTGATCAAGGCCCTGAAGGCATTCAGAATTTACATTCTCCAGTCCAAGGTAATTGCCTATGTCCCCTCTAGTTCAGTCAAAGATGTTTTAGTACAGCCTGACATCGATGGAAAAAGGAGTAAGTGGGTGGCAAAGCTGATTGAGTTTGACATAGAAATCAAACCTGTCAAGCTGGTTCGAGGACAGGGACTCGCTCGGTTATTGACTGAAGAAAATTGCAAGGCATTGAAGATCTATGAAGAGGAAAAAGGTACAGCAGATTTCCAATTTGAAATTTCAGCGAACCAAACGAGTTCAGATTTACAGGTAACCTCTTATATCTCAGAGTGTGAATGGTACAAGGATATTGTTTTCTTTTTGCAAACTTTTGCTTTGCCAGAGGGACTCACAAGAAAACAGGGAAGAGCTCTTAAGCTTAAATCTACGAGCTTCTGCATCAAAGATAACTTGCTGTTTTGGAAAGACCCTTTAGGGGTACTCCTGAGATGTGTGACAAAGGAGGAGGCTGTCAAGCTAATGACTGAATTTCATGACAGTATCTGTGGCGGACATCACTACTGGAAGACAACCGTCCACAAGATACTGAGGGCGGGTTATTACTGGCCCTGTATATTTTCTGATGTATTTGCCTTTGTGAAAGCATGCGACAAATGTCAAAGGTTCCAAGGAAAGGGACAGTTGAAATCTTTACCATTGAAGCCCATCACAGCTGTTGGTCCATTCCAGCAATGGGGCTTGGACTTCATCGGAGAGATCCATCCTTCATCAAGCAATCAGCACAAATGGATATTGGTTGCCACAGATTATTTCACGAAATGGATCGAAGCCATTCCCACGAGGAATGCTACTCATAAGGTGATTATTGACTTTCTGTTTAGTAATATCTTTTCAAGGTTTGGTTGTCCCATGAAGCTGATTACAGACAATGCTCCTGCCTTTAATGACCGACATTTGGTGAGCTTATGTGAAGAGATGGGAGTGAAACTAGCTCATTCCACGTCATATTACCCACAGGGCAACGGACTAGCTGAGTCTTCAAATAAAAGTTTGTCTCGTATCATCAAGAAATTGCTGGAAGAAAATAAGAAAAGTTGGGACAGCAAGTTAAAATTCGCTTTGTGGGTCGACAGAGTCACTATCAAAAAATCCATTGGTACATCCCCATTTAAGTTAGTCTATGGCACTGAAGCCATATTCCCAGTCCAACTTGTGTTACCAGTGACTAATTTCCTTCAAGAGGCCGGTTCTGAACTTGATGATCACACTAGAAGAGTTTTCCAATTGGTGGAGTTACAGCAAGAGAGAGAGCATCTGATAGAAAAGTCTGAAAATCATCAAATGAAGGTAAAAAACACTTTTGACAGAAAAACAAAAAAGGAGGTGTTCAAAATAGGTGATTTTGTTTTGAAATGGGATGCAGCTAGGCAAAATAAAGGACAGCATGGGAAGTTCGATTCATTATGGACTGGTCCATACATTATAACAGAGGCTTACCACAACAATACTTTTGTTCTTCATCATCTGGATGGAGAAATTCTAGCAGGTGGCCCATTCAATGGGCGATTTTTGAAAATTTACCTCTCTTAAAGACCGTGGGTCTTTCTTATTGTAAAATATTCTTTTTTTTTTCTTTCTATTTAGAGTCAGTGTGTCAAATAAACTCCATGCCCAATGGGAGTACTAGACTAGGTGTCATTTTTATTTCCATGAATGTCAAATAAACTCCATGCCCAATGGGAGTACTAGACTAGGTGTCATTTTTATTTCCATGAATGTCAAATAAACTCCATGCCCAATGAGAGCACTAGACTAGGTGTCAGTTTTATTTCCAGGAAAGGCATTTGGTTCTGGGATTCTTTGGAACCTCACTGGGAGGATTCCATCCCCGAGTAGGAGCCAATGTTATCTCCTAAAATAACCAGTCAGTTTTTCATTATTTTAGGTGATAGGTTTGAATCCAAAAATTTATTTTTTAAATTTTTTAGAGTCCATAAGAAGGTCCTCATTCTTATTACTGAGTCAAAATTCCGATTTATTTGGGTCTTGGTTTCAAATTTTGGAAAGACAAGTTTCGGTAGCTAACTCTGTTTTGCAGAGGCCAGTTAACTGTCGAAAAGGCTCACTTTCGGCAGCTGAAGGATTAACTGAAATTACTAAGTCGTGTTAGCTGCCGAAAATGATCTTATCAGAAAATTAAAAAAAGGGAGAGTACGTGTCCGTACTCAACTTCACATCAAGAGAGCCTGTGTGTTTGGCCGCCGAAAAGGAAGAGCGGAATGCATCTCATATGACCATCATGAGGTTCAATGGCGGTAAGCTGCCGAAGGCGAGTCATTAAACCCCCACATCATTGATTACGCAGGGTAACACAGGACTTCACATCAAGAGAGTCTGTATGTTTTGCCGCCGAAGGGAAGATCAGAACGCATCTCACATGACCATCATGAGGTTTAATGGCGGTAAGCTGCCGAAGGCGAGTCATTAAACACCCACATCATTGATTGCGCAGGGTAAGACAAGAACTCTTAATGCATATCTGAGGATCATTCGCAGCTGATCGCTTCATAATTTCACACGATCTAAACGATATAATAAATGATCACTCGCTCGGCTCAGATGGAGGGCATCTTTTTCCCAAAACGCTGTAAGCAGGGCCATGGTCATGGGGTTTTCCATTGTATCACTCAGTTGAAGTTTTTTCGTTCAGACAGTTTTTATCAGAGCCGATCATTTATCCAGGGACACCCCCATCAGGACGAGACTCTAGCACAGGGTCTTTTTAATCTTCTGCTGCAGAAAACGAAGGGCTCGACTCATGGCAAAAACAAATCTGCCACTCAGGACAGAACTAGACGGGGTCTGGTATCTCGAGTCCCACCCACAAGTGGCCGAGTTTTTCAAGTCTGCAGAAGTTTTTGACTACTGTGAGAGACTCACTAGTTTCATCCAGCCACTTGCTGAGGCGTTTGCTCTGAGCTACGACGGGAGAACAGTGAAGTTTGGCAGAGAAGAATTTCATGTGGATGAGGCAGCCATAGCCGAATGTACGGGTCTTCCCAGAACAGGACAGAGTTGGTTTAAGACCACTAAGGTTTCGGACATTGAATTCAGGTCATATCTCCTACCAGCTCATAAGGAAATCAGATGGAGAAAGGATATTCCCATCACCTTTCTCGAACCTCAATGGCAGGCTCTTGTAAAGGCCATCATCGTTTACATAACTTGTGAAGGCCGTTATCACAGGGTGTTGCACTACCATTTCAAATTGTTAAATCATTTCACAGGGAGAGAAAAGATAAATCTGCCATACTTCTTCCATAAGACCCTCACTAAAATGGCAAAGCAAGTCCAGGCTAAGCCGAGCAAGATTGCAGGCAGGATCTCTCACCAGGGTCTCATAACGTTGATAATCAAGGAGCTTCTGAAGAAGAGAGGTATGAACTGGAATTACTTTTTATTCTGGCACGAGTTTCCCACAGAGCTTGTAAATGAAGAGGCAGTTAAGCAGGGCAAGGGCGAGAAGAGCAGCACTCCCAAAATCGGCAAGAGAAGGAGGAGAGCCATCTCTCCTCAAGCCCAAATGGAATCCCCTTCCTCATCCAGCAAAAGGAGAAGGTCAAAGAAAAGATTGGTGTTTGAACAAGCTGAAGGAACTCCTCAAGGAAAAAACCCACTAAATCTCCCCTACTCAGGATCTGAATCTGAAGACGAAGAAAAACAAGGAGCAGAGCAGCCCATGGAGAGTGAGAAAGGTAAAGACCCTCCCTTGACTGATGCACCAGGTCCCAAACCTTCCACACCAGAGACCAACAAGGTCAATGAGCTGCTACAGGAACTTTCCCAGGCAAGACATAATGAGGAACAGGTTAAGTTGCACAACGCAAAGTTAATTGAAAAGAATATGGCAATGCATGATCGGAGCAAGGAACTCTTCGAAAAACTCCAGAAAACAACCGAGAGGAACGCATTGCTGATAAAAGACAATATCAAACTTTACCGTAACCTCAGGATGCTCAGGTTAAAGATGAAGGAATCGTCGGGGACAAAATTCCAACCAGCGGTAACAGGAGCACAACCATCTGGTCTAAACACGTTGGCTGAGGTGGCCACGATCCCTGAGGAAGTAGCACCTGTGGAAGCTCAGGAAGTAACACCTGGGAAAGCTCAGAAAGAACAACCTGTGGAGGCTCAGCAAGAACAGCATGAGAAGGTTCAGCAAAGACAGACCAAACGAGTGACCAGAGGGAAAAGAGCAGTTTCAAAGAAGTCCTAGTGATTGGTCACGAACATGCAGGAAAGCAGCGTTTTGGGGTCTTAATTTTGTGAAACAGTTTTCGGCAGCTTAGGCGAGCCCCACAGAGCTCATTAGCTGCCGCAGAATCTGACTTCCGGCGGCTAAGGTATATAATCAATTAAGCAGTGTTTGGGTTTAATTTTGTGAAACGGTTTTCGGCAGCTTAGGCGAGCCCCACAGAGCTCATTAGCTGCCGAAGAATCTGATTTCCGGCGGCTAAGGCATAATCAGTTAAGCAGTGTTTTGTGAAATAGCTTTCGGCAGCTTAGGCGAGCCCCGCAGAGCTCATTAGCTGCCGAAGAATCTGACTTCCGGCGGTCAAGGCACAAAATCAATTAAGCAGTGTTTGGGTGTGATTTTGTGAAAGAGTTACGACTTTCGGCAGCTTAGGCGAGCCCCCCAAAGCTCATTAGCTGCCGAAAGGTCCGACTTCCGGCAGCTAAGGCACGAAATCAGCAGGATAGGTAGCTGCCGAAAGCCTGTTTTTGCAAAGGTCGACTACCATATCATGAAAATCAAATCTGTAGCGCACCCAACCCAGTTCACCGAGCCTTGGAAGGCTGCTTCACTTCACTAACCATCAAGTCGTTGAAGAAGATCTCCATATCTGAATGTCCATGATTTTAGGGATTAGTCCCTATCTTTTTGTTTTAACTTTCAGTTAGTACTTTAGTTCATTAAAACAGATCCATGCTTTTAGGATCTGTTCACATTTTTGTAAAGGCTATAAAGCCACAGAGCCAAGACTGTTAAATGGTTTGATTTTGGATGGAATAATTAGCTACTTTATTCAGTTTTTTCATGCTAATATAGATCACAGGTTTCCCTCAGTTTCAATATCAGTTGTCATCTTCTATTTCACTGTATCAGTTTGTCTAGCTTTGAATGTGAATGTTTCTTTACATTGTTTAGCTCACAGCTTGATTTCAGTTCTTTGATGTATCTCAAGCCTTACTTCGTATTGGTTGGGTTACATGTTTTCTTCATCCACCTTTGATATTATACATTTGCTGATCAATCGTTTCTTGAGGGCACTGTTTCATCTGTTTACATGTTGAATGTCTAAATACTGCACTTTGATTTAGTCATCCCATTGATCCACCTTTGTTTTAAAAGACACAAAAACATATTTTCTGAAGTTACCAGGCATACCTAGTTTATAACCCTAGGTAGTTTCCTGGAGTGATAACAAGATCACTGGTGGATGCAATAGTGGTGGTGTCCCATGAACCAATAGGTGCTAGATCTTCAGGTTCTTGTGGATCTGGATCTAGCATTCTCTCAAAAAGAGTTATCTTCCTCCTGGGAAGAAATATATCATGCTGCAAAAACATGTGCTTGAGTTCTCCAATAATGGATGCAAGCAAATCAGATCCAAGACTTGGAAGATGGTTTCTCGTGATCTCCTTTGAACCAACAGGGGTGAAATCAAAACCAAAATCCCAAAAATGTGCATGATTCATGAACCCAAGCGAATGATAGAGTCTTGCATCGTCAATGAAACTCTGAAAACATGTGCCAATGACCAAATATGAATCCAAAGAAAGCATATGATAAGGAAGAGCGAATGCATTACCTTCCAAATCTGATTTTACCTTCAAAGTACTCACTAAGTCACCATCTTGCACATCAATAGGCGCATCAACTCCATGAAAGTGTATGTAGTTCTTTGATATCTCCTTCGAACCAGCAGTGGTGAGATAAGAACTTAATGAACCATATAATGGTGATGGCTTGAAGTTCAAATCAGATCCAAGATTTTGGAAATGGTTTTTCATGAACTTCTTTGAACCAATAGTGGTGAGATCAAAACTAAAATCATAAGGATATGCTTGAGACTTGAATCCAAGCGAATGGTACAGTCTTCTATCTTCGGTGAAGTTCTGAAAGCATGTTCCAATAACCAAGTAGGAGATCAAAGAAAGCACATGATGAGGAGGAGCGAATGCATTACCTTCCAAATATGTATTATTCTTCAAAAAACTCAATAGGTCATCATCTTGCACATCAACAAGCTCACAAGAAGTAGAGATTTCAAAGATCTCTTCAACTTCTAGAGTAGTAGCCGATATATTTTGCTCAGAAATCAGATAGGAAGATAGAACAACTGAAACCATATGTTCGACTTCTTCTTGAACAACTTCATCATGGGAGATGATAGAGGCCGAATCTTGAATAGAGAGAGCACTATAGGAAGTATCACTGAGCTTGCTTTCCACATGGCTAGCATCAAACTCTTCCTCCTGACTTCCAAATAATCTGTCCAATCTAGTCCATAGATCACTTGGATGTTCATCGAGATCAATGTAGTATTCCATATTGGAAAACATAGTAATACATATTTTTATTGAGGCTATTTCACAAGCATCAAGCCAATCTTCTTTCTCTTCATCGGAAGAAAAATCTCTCTTGATACCAGTACACACATAAAAAATACCACGTCTCTTCAGATATGATGCCATCTTCGGTTTCCACTCATCATAGTTGAATGGAGAGAGAGAAGGAACTCCTTCCAGATACATAGAAGATGTTGTTCAATTCGAATCTACTGCTGCAACTGCAGAAAAAACTTCGAAACCTGCAAAACATGAAAAGATGTGCTGATGGAGAATGCTACACTTTGAATGAACACTATCTTAAGTACATTTGGCACATGCACTAAGTCCTTCACACCTGGCTAGACCTCACTAGATTTCTCCAATGAATTCAAGTAATAGCACCAGGATTTGTTGTGGAAACTCAGAGGCTTCTCGTGCACAAGTGAAGGATAGCTGCTCAAATAAATGTTGCAACTGCTTCTGCTACAACTGCTGCAAAGGATGCAATTTGAATAGTTGCTTCCTGCTATGATACCATGTAAGAATCTGCAAGAGATCTAGCAGCTATAGAAACTCACAATCAACTATTAAGAATGTTGCAAAGAAGAAGAGGAGACACTCAATGATCACTCATAAACATAGTAGAATAGAACAATATCTCAGTATAATACAATGAATAAGAATGTAAGTGAATGAGTACAATAGCCATGAAGACGGCATCATATAGGATTCAAATAGGCCAAGTAGAGAATTCGAATTCCTAACTCAGAGTGTGGCTTGGATGGTAGTGGAGTCATCATCCAGTCAATGTATTAGTCATCAATGGTAATAGTAAGTCAAGTGTGGCTAACTGAGTCTAACTAAGTGTGGTAGGCACTAACTGAATCAAGGAGGCTCAGTGGAGGGCGCATGAGGAGCTAACTGGATTCAGAATGGGCAGAATAGTCTCACTGGAGGTCCATCGGAGTGAAACAGTCAATGGCGGAGTCAATCTAGGCTCAAATCAAGGAACAATTGAGTGATAACTGACTGGTAGGTGAGAAAGGCGCCTAACTAGCTGTGGCAGGTGAGAAAGGTGCACTTACCATGCAAAATAATGGAGAAGGGCACCTTTGGTAGGTGGGAGGCCCCATGGGGGCTGTAGACAGGTTGTGGAGAACTAGAACCAAGCTCTAGGATCTGGGAGGCCCACCATGATGATGACTGGATGCATGCATGCAAAACTGAAAAATGATGGGGAGAATATTCCAACACATGAGAAATACTTTTTTGTAAATATAAGATGTATTTTTCAAAAAAATACTTGACTTACATTATATATAAATGTTATATAGAACATATAGAAAATGATTACACAATCGCTCAAGATTATGTATATGTATACATTCTTTTCAATCACTCAAGATTATGCATATGTATATGTATACACTCCTTTCAATCATTAAATGCGAGCTACTATTATGATTTATCTTGTCATGCATTGTGAGGTCAAACTTTGATGGCCTCCATGCTCCAGGATCTTCTATACAATGGTGCATTAAGTTTCAAGAGTCTGCAAGCCTGAGTAGATGGATATGTACTCAGAATTTTACAATATGTACTCAAAATTTCAAAAGATATATGCTTGCGCATGATATTGTTTCATCCGTTATAACAATATTCTTTGGCCTTACTAGATAAGAGAATGATCCCTACAAAGCAGCAAACCATGAGGGTTTGTGATAAATATGATCCTCTACAAATTGGTCATGGTTATATTGATCCTGGGACTATATTTCCTACCATGCAAATCCTCAAAGCTAAAGGATGAAGGTAAATTAATCACCCGATATTTCTACTGTAAACCTAATAAAAGTCTAAAGTTTGCAATAGTGTTGTATCCGACGTTGCTCATTAATGTAGACTATATTATAGTAATTCATATCTCTTTCTAATATCATAATGTAAAATACTTATAATTGTATTTTGTAGAGCGTGTAACTATGAACTTGAACATGTATTTTGCATAGAGTGTAACCATGTTTCAACTTCACAGGTTGGTGTGGATGATTCAATTAGACCTCAACATTTTCTAGGAATTAAAGTATGTCTTATCTATAATTAATTATGCCATTAATTTTATAGACTTAATTGGTTTTCCATTTTGTACATGGACAAAGCCTTAATTAATTTTTTTTAGAAAAAATTCAAAACAACAACTTTATCAAATCAACTATTCTTATTTAAAGGGCTATGCGCTCTATCAATCAATCTAAATGTGATATATCTCATAGAACTCATACTAATCAAAATATTGACTCTATTTTTTTTTGTTTATGAATTTTATTTAGTTTTGTCTAAAAATTGCATTGTTTGTCTAAAAAGAAATCACTTTGGTTTTATATTTCCCGTAGGGTGGACAATTAATTTATTTTTACTTATAACTATCTATCCTTTAGTTATATGATGATCTTGGTTGTAGGAAATCAAAGCTTGGTAAACACACTTGCTGTAAACAAGGGCAATTTGATAGGGAAAAAGGGAGGTGGAACTAGAGGTATTGGTTATTGTGAAATTTTCTCTTACTGTGTCTATGAATTAAATTAATAAACAAGTGTTTAAGTTAGATGAGCAAAGATGAAACCAACTCTTAAAGGGTTCTATCTCAATGGAAGAGCACCTTCCTTATAGGAAAGAGGTTGGCGGTTCGATTCCTCCATGCCCTATCTACAGAAACTGATGACTAAATATGCTAGGCCAATTAACATCAAGTTATTGTCTAAATATACTACCAACTAATATAAAATATTCTACTATTTGACAACAATTAATGGTTAAAATGACTAAAATTAATGACTACAATGACTAAATAAATGACTAATTAAAAAACCAAATATACTACCAATTGATGAAATTAAAGAAAGCAATAAATGACTAAAATATTTTAGTCATTATTTCAGTGGTGAGTTATATGACGGAAAATATAACACCAATGGTTGTCTAACAAAAATTAGTCATTTATATTCTAAATTTAGTAGTTTTCTTAGTCGTAAATTTCTCGTTTTCTACTACTGATAATAAGGAGTTGAATTCTATCATTTAATATTATACTTTTGACAGAACTCCAATAGCTTAGTAGATTTAAATGCTTGTGCATTGTCATCTACCATTTTCATAGGGCATCCAGACCTGAACAATATGTTATGTTCTAAGAACAATTATACCTCAGATTGACAGGCTATGTACCATTGAACATCTTCATGTCGTAACACCATGAGAGACATCATGTTTTTGCCTCCTAGGGGTGTTAGGACCCTTCTTTATCATGTTGGAAACCAATCCAACAACTTAAAGGTCGAAAAACCACTTCACCTAACCCATTTATCCACCTCCTAGAGATATTTTTTGTGCCTTGATAGTGGTGCAATATGTGAAAATACAACATTTTCACGCTATGCACACCTATGGGGGCGCAAAAATTACAACATTTTCATGCTTTGCTCAGTTACAGGGGCGCGAAAATCCCTGAATAGCCATTTTCCTTAGATATTGGATCTTGGATCTCGAGGAGATTTTCATGGGATGAGATTCCCCTTTGAATCCTCTCTCACATTCCCTCCTTGGCATGTTTGATATCCTTGATCCACATTTTCCTCACTTAAATCCACAATATCCTCTAAGTGGTTGGCCTCCAAAATCCTATAAGAAGAAGGCCATACATGAGCTAAGGTGGTGGATCTTGGAGGAATCAAATATATGATTCTAAGAGTATTGCAAGGATATTGAAGGAGAGCTTGGAGGATGATCATGTTGCAACAATGTCAGATATAACATATTTTGATGTACAAACTTTCGAGGCTTTCATATTAATATAACTTAGCCTATTCTCCCATATATTGTATTTTCATTGATATATGATATGATGTATTAGATCTTGTTGATGCACTTGTGCTTGGAGGGTTGTTTTATATTTTATTTTGCAAGCATTCAAGTCTTCGACATCAAGCTTGGAGATGGAACTTGGACAATCTCCAAACTAAAAGGTAATAGATTTTCCTTTTCTCTCCACTTTCATATGTGAATGCTTGATCTAGGATTTTAGGGTTCTATTTGTTCTCTTTCTATCTTGGATTTGGATTAAGGGAACCACTTTATCATCCAAGGGATTTTCATCTTATCCGTAGGAAGAAAATATCACCACAGAAAATGGCAACACTGCTGGAGAGATTTCCCTTGTTCATTAAGCCATTGAATCTTTAAGATTTGGTTATTTTCCTCTACAAATCAATTAGTCTTGACTTGTCTGATCTTCCTGCCCTTCATTTATTGACTCTCTAAGTCTTAGACGTCATAATTTGGAAAATTTAATCCCATACATTCGCCCTTTCCAACTCTACAAGCAATTTTCAATCCCCATTGTGTATTATAGAGAAATAATTCCCCAATTTTCGTGCCTCCACAATAGTCTAGAGCACGAAAATTCATTATTTTCGCGCCTGAGTGGTTTTCCAGGGAGTGAAAATTCCCTATAAATTTCCCTAGTGCTTGGTTTTTTGCTTGATTAGTGCTTGGTTTTTGCTTTTAGCTTGTTTTTTCCATCTCACACTGATCAACTGTGTGTGATCCCACTGTGATATTTGAATTTTGGTCCTTTTCAACCCTCATTTGGTTCTTGGAGTGAATTTGCAAGTGTTAGAATTGTCTTGTAAATTGGAGGACTGTCAAAGCCTCCCTTATCATTTAATCACCTTATCAAAAGTCTGAGTTTTGTCTGACAACTTACAATATCCTCTGCTCCTTGTTTGAAGGTCTGAAAGGTTTCTTGGTTTGTTTACTTTTACATTCATATGGTGTGGATTTTTAAGTGGAAGTGGCAAGAAAGATTGGATCCTTTACTTAGCTTCTTGAATTGTGTTGATGTATATGTAACTTCAGAATGTATTTCATTTGTATATTTTATATATATTTATTGTACCCTTATAAGAGATGTGTTATTCCTCAATAAGGAAGTGTCGTCATGTGGATTGACAAGTGTCACAAATGTGTGTACTTGCCGATGGGTTATTAGACCACCATTTGGGGTCGGCCCGGAATTATATATAATATAATGTGGATGTATCTAAGTAGACAAGTCGGCCCCAGTAGGTCACTGGGCAAAAAGGTAAGTATAAATAGAGATAGGAGATCTCTATTTTACTTACTCGGAAAAGTAACTCACTCTCTCTCTGGAAAGTGGCGCACTTGTAAGGAGGAGGAGGATCATCTGCTAGGAGACTATCTCTGTGTTATTTGGTTGTATTTTGGTTGAGCCATTGCTCTCTCTATCTCTGAGGAAGTTGTGGGGTTTTTCACCTTAGGGTTTTCCCCACGGAAACTCTGTGTCTCTTGTCTCTATGCTTTTGATTCTTGTGATGCTTGTGATGCTTGTCATGCATTGATATACTGTAGATGTTATTCTCTCAGCAAAGATCCTAGAGTATACTGAATTAATGCTCAAAATTTAACATGGTATCAGAGCTTAACTGAGAAGAAGACATTTTGCAGTGACGAAAGCTTGTGTTCCTTGTTTATTGGGTTTCTCTGCACAGATTTTTGAAATTCAGTATAGTAGATTGGATCTACTCATCAAGGCGCATCTATCTGTCCAATCAGAATTCAGTTCCGAGCATTTTTAGATTTGGCCCTAAAAATTAGGGTTTCCACAAAAATAGGAATTTCTGGAAACTAAAGGCACAGCTGGAAGCTCCTTGCAAAAATCGAAGGTTAGAGCTTTGGATCGAGATTTTTGGCTGGGTAGATCTCCGGGAAACTCAAACCCTAATTCAGGGCTCTCCCTAGTGAACCCGGGAGGACAAAAAGGCAATTTTGAAGGGCAAGACTTTGCTGATCTCAAATTCTGAATGCACTAGGCTGATCAGCTCTCCAAGTCGCATCTTTCTATCCTTTTGGAATTTTGAAATTCACATTTTGAATTTTTAGGGTTTCTCTAACAAACCCTAATCCGGGACCAGATCCAGTTTTCAGCACTTCAAGTGGTAAGTCCTAAATCTTTTCTATTTCCATTTGAAGTACTCTTTAAGATGTCTCTCCACACTTAGCTTGAGGATAAGCTTGAAGGGGCTGATAACTTCCGAGCCTGGAAGTATAGGATTGGGTTAATCCTGGAAGAGAATGAGTTGGACTCATATGTGAAAGAAGACATCCCTATCCCAGAGGATGAAGAAGCCAAGGCATTACACAAGAAGAACTTGGTCAAGGCAAAGAGAATCATTGCTGATTCTATCAAAGACCATCTCATACCCCATGTGTCTTCTCTTAAGACACCCAAGGAGATGTTTGAATCTTTGACCAAGCTATTTGAAGGAAAGAACATAAATCGGAAGATGACCCTGCGGAACCAATTGAAAGCAGTGAAGTTTCAGAATGGAGAAACCATTCAATCTTATTTTTCAAGGGTCTCCCAGATCAAGGAACAATTAGAAGCAGTAGATGAAATGGTGGAGAATGGTGAAGTGGTGATGACCACTCTAAATGGCCTACCCAGGTCATGGGATTCCTTTATTCAAGGAATTTGTGCAAGGAAGAAGTTGATCTCCTTCAGTAGACTTCGAGAAGAATTCTCTCAAGAAGAAGCTAGACTTATATCTCGTGAAGAAAAGATGGGAGGTGAAGATCAAGCTCTTGCAGCCCACACCAGGAAAGGAAATTTCAAGAAAGAGCCATCTCACTCCAAGAGATCTTCACATCAATTCAAAGAAAGAAGAGTATGCTTCACCTGTAATGAGAAAGGACATATTGCCATAAATTGTCCCAAGAACAAAAAGGACAACAACATCTCCAACAAGAAGAAGAAGGGTGGCAAAAGAAGGTTTCATGCTCATGCTGCCGAAGATGATGAACCTTCAAAGAAGAAGGCTAGGGCAGAAAGTGATAGTAATGATGACTCATCAAGTGAAGAATTGTATGTTCTGATCTGTGCTCTCACAGGTACCATCTCTTATGGTTGTAATGATTGGTTGATTGATAGTGGGGCCTCCAAACACATGACTGGGTTCAAAGAATCTTTTGTGAACCTATCTGAACATGAATCACCCCATAAGGTGAAACTTGGGGATGATTATCAATACCCAATCAAAGGAAGTGGTGAAGCCTCCTACAACCTAGATTCTGGAAAATCTCTGAAGATGAAAGAAGTACTTTATGTACCTGGGCTCAAGAAGAACTTACTCTCCATTTCTGCATTAGATGCAAAAGGTATGAGGGTTGCATTTGTGGATGGCCAAGTCCTAATGTGGCCAAAGGGAAAGACCATAGATGATGCAGTAGTAATTGGAGAGCAAGAGGGAGGCTTGTATAAATTGAAGGGACAACCTGAACATGCCATGGTGCATGAATCCATGGATCCAAGTGAACTTTGGCATAGAAGACTTGCTCACATGCACTATAGAGCACTTCCAATTGCAAGCAAGGCAGTAGAGGGTCTTCCTGAAATCAAGACCAAAAATGAAGGTGTTTGCAAAGGATGTGCAAAAGGTAAGAACATTAAGAAGGCTTTCCCAAGCAGTGAAAGCAAGGCAAAAGACATCCTGGAAATCATCCACTCAGATGTATGTGGTCCTATGTCATCCAGTTCCCTAAGTGGGTATGTTTACTATGTCTCATTTATTGATGACTTCTCCAGGAAGACTTGGGTATACTTCTTGAAGGGCAAAGATGAGGTGCTTGATAAATTCAAGGAATTCAAAACCTTGATGGAGAATCAAACTGACAAGAAGATCAAAAAATTCAGATCCGACAATGGTGGAGAATTCACCTCAAATGACTTCAAGAAGCTTTGCAGTGATTCAGGGATTAAGAGGGAGTTGACTGCTCCTTATAATCCTCAACAGAATGGTGTTGTAGAAAGGAAGAACAGAACTATCATGGAAGCAGCAAGGGCAATGTTGCATGACCAGGATCTTCCTATGCATCTATGGGCAGAAGCAGCTAGAACAACTGTATATGTGCAGAACAGAACACCCCACAAGATATTGGACAACAAGACACCAGAAGAGGTCTTTTCTGGTAAGAAACCTGAAGTCAGTCATCTCAGAATATTTGGTTGTCCAGTATACACTCATGTCCCAAAGGAAAAGAGGACTAAACTAGATCCTTCAGGAAAGAAGGGTATTTTTGTGGGATACAGTGAAATCTCGAAGGCTTACAGAATATACTTTCCAGGGTTCAAGAAGATTGATGTCAACAGGGATGGAACATTTGATGAAAACTCAGCATTCATCAAATCAAGGAAGGCACCTACTGAAGTTTATGAAGAACCTAAGGAAACAAGATTTCAGGACACTCCCATGACTGAAGCAGTTCCAGAAGCTGTTCGAGAGTTTGAAGATCCACAAGAACCTATAGATCCACCCCGTGAGGATAACTCTCACAAGAGGAAACCTGTATGGGCTAGAGAGCTCATTCAAGATGCAGAAAGATTTGGTATTCTAGAAGAAGAACACAGAGCAAAGAAAAGAACCAGATCACAAACCAGCTATGTTGCTTTACTCTGTGACATTATGAACAAAGAACCTTCCAGTTATGAAGAAGCAGCAGAAAAGAAAGAATGGAAGGATGCCATGGTTGAGGAATACCAATCAATAATGAAGAATGATGTTTGGGATGTTGTCCCAAGACCTAAAGAGAAGTCTGTTGTGACTTCTAAATGGATCTTCAAAATCAAACATGCTGCAGATGGCAGTGTGGAGAAATACAAAGCAAGATTCGTAGCTCGTGGATTCTCTCAGAAAGAGGGAATAGATTATGAAGAAACTTTTGCACCTGTAGCCAGGTATACTTCCATCAGAACAGTACTTTCCCTGGCTGCAGCTATGAAATGGAAAATACACCAGATGGATGTCAAGACCGCTTTCCTGAATGGTATAGTTGAAGAGGAAGTATATGTGGAACAACCACTTGGTTTTGAAATACATGAAAGGGAGTCATATGTGTGCAGACTGAAGAAAGCCTTGTATGGCTTGAAGCAAGCTCCCAGAACTTGGTATGGTAGAATGGACAGTTTCCTATCTAGTTTGGGCTTTACCAAGAGTAAAGCGGATTCCAACCTTTACTACAAGGTTGAGGAAGGGAATCCTGTGATTCTACTCCTGTATGTGGATGACTTATTTGTAACAGGAGATGACAGACTGATTGCAGATACTAAAAGGAAGCTTGCCGCTGAATTCGATATGAAAGATTTGGGAATGATGCACTATTTCCTAGGTATGGAGGTGTGGCAGAATGCAGGTGGGATCTTCCTTGGTCAAGGGAAGTACACAGTAGATATCCTGAAGAGATTTGGGATGATGGATTGCAAGGCCATGGCCACACCGATGGCATCGAATCTGAAGCTTCTATGTGATGCTTCATCTGATCCAGTTGATGTCTCTATGTATCGTCAGATGATTGGGTCCTTGATGTACCTGACGAACACGAGACCGGACATTTGCTTTGCTGTGAACACATTGAGCCAGTTCTTGACAGATCCGAGGAGTGTTCACCTGGTTGCTGTAAAGCATGTTCTGAGGTACCTGAAGGGTACAGTGGATTATGGGCTCAAGTATGAAGCAAATCAAAAGTTTAACCTACAGGGTTATGTTGATTCAGATTGGGCTGGCAGTGCTGCAGATAGGAAGAGCACATCTGGGTGTTGCTTCAATATGGGATCAGGTGTGATCTCTTGGTTTAGCAGAAAGCAGTCCTGCGTAGCACTGAGTACAGCAGAGGCTGAGTATGTTGCAGCCTGTTCAGCTAGTTGTGAGGCAGTATGGCTACGGAAGCTACTGTCTGAGTTATTTGATCTCCCGCTAGATGCTACTGGTATCTTCTGTGATAACCAGAGTTGTGTGAAGCTATCCGAGAACCCAGTGTTTCATGACAGATCGAAACACATAGAGATCAAATATCACTATATCAGGGATATGGTGCAGAGAGGAGCTGTGAAGCTCCTGTATGTTGCGACGGACGAGCAGATTGCAGATGTGCTGACGAAGCCACTAGCCAGGGTGAAGTTCGAGTACTTCAGAGAGAGGCTTGGCGTGCTTCAGATCGAGGACACTTCGAGGAAGAAGTGATGAACACATTTGCTGAAGCCATTCCAAGCATGTTGGAAGGGGGATCCTTCACATGGCTGTGGATGTAAGCGCTGAATGATGAACATCAGGAGGATGTTCTGGTTTCTGCTTGGATATGATCAGTTGGATCATTATATGTATTTTGTGTATGCATCATGTTGGATGCTGGATATGATCAGTTGGATCATTATATGTATTTTGTGTATGCATCATGTTGGATGCTGGATATGATCAGTTGGATCATTATATGTATGTATGAATGCATCATGTTGGATGCTGGATATGATCAGTTGGATCATTATATGTATGTATGAATGCATCATGTTGGATGCTGGATATGATCGGTTGGATCATGTGTATTTATTTTGTATATGCATCATGTTGGATGCTGGATATGATCGGATGGATCATGAGTATGTATTTTGTATGAACGCATCATGTTGGATGCTGATGGATACATTGTGTGGATCATGTATCTTTGTATGATCAGGTAGATCATGTATGCTGATGGATACATTGTGTGGATCATGTATCTTTGTATGATCAGGTAGATCATGTATGCTGATGGATACATTGTGTGGATCATGTATCTTTGTATGATCAGGTGGATCATGTATGTTGATGGATACATTGTGTGGATCATGTATCTATGTATGTATCAGATGGATACTTGGATGATCGTGGATGACGAGCTTCTCCAGATGACATGCAGCAGGATGTTGCAGTGATGATGATCAGGATGATCATGTGTACATCAGGATGATGTTTGATGAGTATCAGATGATACTTTGTGGCCGTGGATCAGGTTGTGCAGGAAAGCATGTAATTTGTGCCCTGGGAGATTTGCAGATGGTCTTTCGAGGTTTTGCCTATGGCATGTAATTCAGTGCCCTGGGACATCTGGCAAATGCTCTTGCGAGGTTTTGCTTGGGAGGACATGTAATTTGTGCCCTGGGAGATTTCAGGTCGGAGTTGTGTACCCGTAACATCCTGAGATGCTCTTGCGAGGTTTTGTCCTATGGCATATAATTTGCTCCTGGGAGATCTGGATAGGATGAAAAAGGCCTCAGATGCTTCAGCCAGGTTTTGCCATGACCACATGTAATTTGCTCCTGGGAGATCTGGACAGGATGAAAAAGGCCTCAGATGCTTCAGCCAGGTTTTGTGGTGAGATCACATGTAATGTGCTCCTGGGAGATCCGACAGGTAGAGCCGCGTGCTCGTAACAGCCTGGGATGCTTCAGCCAGGTTTTGTGATGGGTCACATGTAATGTGCTCCTGGGAGATCCTACAGGTAGCGCTGTGTGCTCGTAATAGCCTGGGATGCTGCAGCCAGGTTTTGTGACGCACGTAATGAGTCCTGAGGATTCCACAGTATGGCCAGTGATGATGAAGACCTGCAGATGGCGGGCCTACATCCAGTGTGAAAAAGGACTGTCTCTGTAGAACTTCCTATGACGAGTAGAGTCAGAGATTGGTTGAGATAGCAGCAGCAGTGACGATGATGATGACGATGATCCAGAGAAGAAGACTTGTCTAGCAGATCTGTGTCGAGAAATACCTTCCTAATTAAGAGGGAGTGTTGATGTATATGTAACTTTGAAATGTATTTCATTTGTATATTTTATATATATTTATTGTACCCTTATAAGACATGTGTTATTCCTCTATAAGGAAGTGTCGTCATGTGGATTGACAAGTGTCACAAATGTGTGTACTTGCCGATGGGTTATTAGACCACCATTTGGGGTCGGCCCGGAATTATATATAATATAATGTGGATGTATCTAAGTAGACAAGTCGGCCCCAGTAGGTCACTGGGCAAAAAGGTAAGTATAAATAGAGATAGGAGATCTCTATTTTACTTACTCGGAAAAGTAACTCACTCTCTCTCTGGAAAGTGGCGCACTTGTAAGGAGGAGGAGGATCATCTGCTAGGAGACTATCTCTATGTTATTTGGTTGTATTTTGGTTGAGCCATTGCTCTCTCTATCTCTGAGGAAGTTGTGGGGTTTTTCACCTTAGGGTTTTCCCCACGGAAACTATGTGTCTCTTGTCTCTATGCTTTTGATTCTTGTGATGCTTGTGATGCTTGTCATATTATGATTATCATGCATTGATATACTGTAGATGTTATTCTCTCAGCAAAGATCCTAGAGTATAATGAATTAATGCTCAAAATTTAACAAATTGAAAATTGCAAAAGTATTCATTTTCTTGCATTTTTGTTAGAAACAAAGGGAATTATTGCATGCTCACAACATGTCTGAAAATTTTATTAAGAATCAAGGCTTGGTCTTCCATATTCAAAAGAATCATTACTTTGATGGTGGAAAATCTATGCTTTGATAAACTTTGAAAAATTGCTTGGAAAAATTTCAAGATCATTCATTTCCTTTGCTTCTTTGCTCGATATTAAAACATTTTTCAAACAATAAAAGCTTCTTTCCCTTAACTTGTCATTTTAGACTCATTTGAAGCAAAAAAGAAACAAAAAAGTTGTTTTTGCTTAGATTAAAGTGTTTGGATTCATTTGGTGTGAAAGAGTGTTTCATGCATTGATTTGGCATATAATTTGAAAAATAAAAACAAAAAGTGGATATTTTATATTTAGATAAGTTACATTTGTGTTTTTGCATTTGGGAACGAAAAGAAATCTTCCTTACTTTAGCTAGAAGTTCATTGAAGGAAAAAAGACTTGCATAATTCATCCAAATTTGCATGGTTTGAGTCAAGTCTACACACCACCGAGTTTCACTTCTGCTCCCCTTCAGTTAAACAATATCCATTAAAATTAAACACCCTAACTAAACACACATTAAACTCATTTGAGGAAATAAAAGAATATTGTAGTTAGGTAGGGCATCAGGGATGGGAATCCAAATAATTCCCCCTTTCCATTTTACATCTAAAACATAGTTGTTTTCTCTTAGGGTGCTAAAATCCTCTTCTATTTGTTGACACGGTTATACACCAATTTTTTGGGGGGCCTCCTGTTCCATGGGGGTAAGCAATGAGGATTAGTTACAAACGGACTTTGTGGAATACAACACTCCACTTAGCACCTAAGGAAATCAATACATTGTCTTGCTTGTATTTTTCGGCCTCCATACTGGTTGTACAAGAGACAAAAGGAAAAAGATCCAGGAAACCTTCCCAGATGTGTCATGAATGAGGTATCCTAGTGACCATTCTTCTAGGGATAGTTTACCCAGGATGCCTTTCGGTAGAGGGATATCCCTTCTACTATATTGGTCTCTCATTTCCTATTGCCCGACTTGGATTTCATCACCTTGCAGAGGATACGATCTATTGAGATCTCTGCATCTTAGATAGGAGGTTGCCTGCTCTTTTACCTTATAGAGGGTCTTTTTTTCCTTAGTGCTGCTTGTTGGCTTTCTGGTCTCTTTGTTATAGCTCGCTTGCTATGGCAACGATTACAGTAAAAAATTTTGAGCATGATTTTTGGCCTGTGTGCCTCTTTTTCTTCTATCTCCCCTTTCGCACACTAAGTTTCCTGAGGGTTTTTGAGTTATTTTTAATGAGACTTCACCCACATCACTTAGTCTTGTCCCATGGCAGATCCAAGGAAACCCTGGAGACAACAGGGCATGAGTCCTAAACCATCTATACCTAGACTTAGTCGGCCACTACCTCCAAGTACCCAAGATTCTTCTACTAGAAGACCAACTGGTTGAGAGGTTGTCTTGGGACAAAGTAGTGTGACACCACCAGTTGCTACAACACCAAAAGTCAGTATCACACCATAATTCATTGTAGCACCACAAGTCAGTGTAACACTAGAAGTTAGTGTAGCACCTAAAGTTAGAGTAATATCAGGAGTCAGCGTAGCACCTGAGATTAATGTCGCACCAAAAAATCGGCTTACACCAAAATTCAATGTCGTGCCAGAGGTTCATAACCCTCCATAACTAGTATAGCCCCGAAGATTCCATCACAAAATGACCTTCCCGAAGGATATATTGAAGTTATTGAAGAATTCGATCCTTTCCCTTCTACGACTATTCAATTAGCTGCGAATTTAAACCAACCACTTGTACAGTTGGAAACACCACCTGATATCCCTAATACTTATGTTATGCTCAACTATCAATCTGAATCCTCTAGTAGAAGAACAATAGGAATGCCAACCCCTGAACTTCCTACGGCCAATAAATTATGGCATCGATATGAGTAGAAATTGCCAGTTTCTCTCACGAATGCACAACAACAAATAGGTTTACATGTGAAGCTGCACCCACATATTGGGTCGTTCTACACCCACATATTGGTTCTATTCCCAACTTCCATGTAACGACTCAGGAACGAAAAGCATTTTTGATCCATCATCATCATTATGGGACACGACTTTGGGGCAAGCCCTTAATGATTTATGCACCTTTGCAGCACCTAAGCAGTTAACCTCAGAAACTCCCCTACGATGTTTCCCAATTATTTTACCAAGTGAAATTCTTGGTCGCTCTTTAGGGATTGTTCCTAGTCAGGGGACAAATCATATCATCCCTCCGTTAGCTGTAACTTATGGAATTGGTGCACATTCATGTTCACAAGTCAGTACTACGATTGCAGACACTCAACCGACACGATCAATCCATTCTAATGTTTCAGTTTGAAGACCATCTATTCCCACTGTTGGTATGTCAGATGTGTCTGAAAGTTAATCTTCAACCACGATTTACACCATCTCTGGAGGCCAACCTTTTGCTGGTGCTCCAAGTGGGCCTAGTGACCAACCTCCTCCAGGACCATCTGCTTCACGGGGACAACAAATACCACCTATTGGGGGGAAACATACAGTAGGCAACCAAAATATTTATCGGGGGAAAACAAATCAATTTCAAAAATTTTACCCCCAACCCTAATTTGTATCTTGGGCTACCTTACCCTAGCGTCGCAAATAATGAATGGATCCCACCCCCTCCAACACTACCTCTTAATCAAGGTGCAACAAACAATCAATGTGTTCCACCTCCTCTGACGCCTCCCCTTACTCAAAGCATGGGAAACCCCCCCAATCAAGGACTTCTAAACAACACATGGGCCCCACCACCCCCTGTATCTACACCATTTAACCCCATAATGCATAACTCACAACAACTGGTTTATCCTACGATTCAAAACCAACTGGTAAATCGTATGATTCCAAATCAACAATCGGTTTACCCCATGGTCCCTAACCCACATAAATTCCAACAGTACCCTGCGGGTAACATATATGGGTATAATATGCAACAATATGCAGTGTAAGTCCCTATGGGCATTCTAGCACCCCATCAATACTATTCTTACCTACAACTCAATAGACAACTTCCCTTCGAAGCAACATTAGACCTTCCTGATTTTTCAAGATTAATTATTGATCCTATTTGGAATGAACCACATTGGCTACCTATCCCTGCCAAATTACCATCGGATATCCCAAAATTTGATGCAAATCCAGAGGAAGACCCAAAAAATCACGTTATGACATTCCATCTTTGGTGTTCTTTGAACTCATTGATGGATGATTACATATGATTGCGGCTCTTCCAACACACAGTCACTAGGATGGAAACTAAATGGTATATTGAGCTGCCACAACACTCTTTCTGATCTTCCTGGCCTTCATTCCTTGACTCTCTAAGTCTTAGACCTCATAATTTTGGCAAATTTATTCCTAGACCTTCGCCCTTTCCAACTCTATAGGAAATTTTCGCGCCCCATCTGTGTATTATAGAGCGAAAATTACCTAATTTTTATGCCCCCACAATAGTTTAGAGCATGCAAATTCCTTATTTTTGCGCCTAAGTGGTCTGCCAGGGAGTGAAAATTCCCTGTAACTTGTTGTGGTGCTTGTATTTTTTACTTGATTAATGTTTCGTTTTTGCTTTTTGCTTTTTTTTTCCATCTGACACTAATCAGTTGTGTGTGATCCCACTGTGATCTTTCCATTTTGGTCTTTTTCAGCCCTCATTTGGTTCTTGGAGTGAATTTGCAAGTATTAGAAGTGTCTTTTAAATTGGAGGACCGACAAAGCCTCCCTTATCATTTCATCACCTTATCAAACCTCTGAGTTTGGTTTGACAACTTACAATCTCCTCTTCTCCTTGTTTGAAGGTCTGAAAGGTTGCTTGGTTTGCTTACTTTTACATTCGTATGGTGTGGATTTTTTAGTGGAAGTGACAAGAAAGATTGGATCCTTTACTTAGCTTCTTGATTTGAACATTGCAAAAGTATTCATTTTATTGCATTTTTTTTAGAAACAAAGGGAATTATTGCACACTCACTGCATGTTTGAAAAGTTTATTAAGAATCAAGTCTTTCTCTTCCATATTCAAAAGGATCATTACTTTGATGGTGGAAAATCTATGCTTTGTTAAACTTGGAAAATTGCTTGGAAAAATTTCAAGATCTTTCATTTCCTTTGCTTCTTCGCTTGATATTAAAACTTTTTGCAAACAATATAAGCTTCTTTCCCTTAACTTGTAATTTTAGACTCGTTTGAAGCAAAAAAGAAACAATTTTTTTTTCTTTGTTTCAAGTTTTTGGATTCATTTGGTGTGAAAGAGTGTTTTCATGCACTAATTTGGCATGTAATTTGAAAAAGAAAAACAAAAAGTGGATATTTTATTTTTAGATAAGTTACATTTGTGTTTTTGCATTTGGGAATGAAAAGAACTCTTCCTTACTTTAGCTAGAAGTTCATTGAAGGAAAAAAAACTTGCATAATTCACCCAAATTTGCATGGTTTGATTCGAGTCTACACACCATCGAGTTGCACTTCCGCTCCCCCTGAGTTAAACAACAACCATTAAAATTAAAAACCTTAACTCAACACACATTAACCCGATTTGAGGAAATAAAAGAATATTGTAGTTAGGTAGGGAATTGGGGATAGGAATCCAAATAATTCCCCCTTGCCATTTTACATCTAAAACATAGTTGTTTTCTCTTAGGGTGCTAAAATCCTATGGTATTTGTTGACACAGTTATACACCAATTTTTTGGGGCCCCTCCCATTCCACGGGAGTAAGCAGTGAGGACTGCTTCCAGACGGACTTTTTGGAATACCGCACTCCACTCAGTGATTAAGGCCATCAATCCATTTTCTTCCTTGTATTTTCTAGCCTCCATACTGGTTGTACAAGGGACAAAAGGCATAAGCTCCAGGAAACCTTCCGATATGTGTCATGAATGAGGTATCCTAGCGACCATTCTTCTAGGGATCTTTTACCCGGTATTCCTTTCGGTAGAGGGATATCCATTCTTCAATATTGGTCTCTCATTTCGTATTGTCCGACTTGGATTTCATCATCTTGTGGAGGATACGATCTATTGAGGTCTCCGGATCTTAGATAGGAGGTTTATTTCTCTTTTACCTTGTAGAGGGTCTTTTTCTTTCTTAGTGCTACTTGTTGTCTTTCTGGCCTCTTTGTTATAGCTCGCTTTATGTGGCATCGATTGCAGTAAAGTTTTTTGCTTGTTGTTTGGCCTGTGTGCCTCTTTTTCTTCTAGCTCCCCTTTTGCATGCTCGATTGCCTGAGGGTTTTTTATTTCTTTTTAACGAGACTTATCCCACATCACTTAGTCCTATTCCATGGCAGATCCAAGGAAATCCCAGAGATAACAAGGCATGAGTCCTGAACCATCCATACCTAGAGTTAGTCTGCCACTACCTCCACGTACCCAAGCTCCTTCTACTAGCAGACCATCTAGTTTGGAGGTTATCTTGGGACAAACCACTGTGACACCACCAATTGATACAACAACATAAGTCAATATTGCACCAGAATTATGTGTAGCACCATAAGTCAGTGTAGCACCTGAAGTTAGAGTAACATCATGAGTTAGTGTAGCACTTGAGATTAACATCGTACCAGAAAATAGTCTTACACCGGAAGCTGATGTCGCGCCATAGGTTCATAACCCTCTGGAAACTAGTATAGTCCTGGAGATGCCACAAAAAAATGACCTTCCCGAAGGATATATCGAAATTATTGAAGAATATGATCCTTTCCCTTCTACGACTATTCAATTAGCTGCAAATTTTAACCAACCAATTGTATAGCTAGAAACATCACCTGTTATCCCTAATACTTTTTTTATGCCCAACTATCAATATGAATCCTCTAGTCAAAGAATGATAGGAATGCCAACCCTTGAACTTCCTACAGGACAAGAAATTATGGCATCTATACGAGCAAAACTTTCCAGTTTATCTCACGAACATGCAACAACAGATAGTTTTAGAAGTGAAGCTACACAAATGATGGCTCCCCCAACCCAGAAGTCTCATTTCCTTCTACATCTGAAGTAGTAGATCCTTATAATATGATAATTCCCCGATCCGCTTCCCGTGATTCGAACTATGGTATCTCATTTGTGGGTCGATCTGCACCCATAGATTGGTTCTATTCCGAGCCTCCACCTAATGACTCAGGAACACAATTTTTTTTTTATCCATCATCATGATTATGGGACACAAATTTGGGACAATCCCTCAATGATTTTTACACCTTTCCAGCACCTTATATGCAGTTAACCCTAGAAACACCCCTACAACCTTTCCCACTTATTTTACCAAGTGAAATTCTTGGTCACTCTTTAGGGATTGTTCCTAGTTAGGGGACGAATCATAACATCCCTCCGTTACCTGTAAATTCTAGAATTGGTGCACATTCATCTTCACAATTCGGTACTACTATTGTAGACACTCAACCGACACGATCCATCCCTTCTAATGTTTCAGTTGGAAGACCGTCTATCCCTACTGTTGGTATGTCGGATTGGACTAAAATTCAATATTCAACCACCATTTACAACATCTTTGGAGGCCGACCTTTTATTGGTTCCCTAAGTGGGCCCAGTGGCCAACCTCCTCTAAGACCATCTACTTCATGGGGACAACAAATACCACCTACCGGGGGGCAACATATGGTGGGTAACCAAAATCATTATGGGGGGAAAACAAATCAATTTCAAAACTTTTTCCCCCCCAACCCTAATTTGTATCCTTGGCTACCTTACCCTAACGCCGAAAATAATCAATGGATCCCACTCCCTCTCACACCGCCTCTTAATCAAGGCACAACAAACAATCAATGGGTTCCACCTCCTCTAACACCTCCCCTTACTCAAAGTATGGTAAACCCACCCAATCAAGGATTTGTAAACAATACATGGGCCCCACCACCCCATGTATCTACACCATTTAACCCCATAATGCATAACTCACAACAACTGGTTTAACCTACGATTCAAAACCAACTGGTAAATCCTATGATTCCAAATCAACAATCGGTTAACCCCATGGTTCCCAACCCATAGAACTTCCAACATTACCCCACATGCAACATCTAAGAGTATAATATGCAACAATCTATAGTGCAAGGCCCTATGGTCATTTTAGCACCCCATCAATACTATTCTTACTCGCAACCCAATAAACAACATCCCTTCCTAGAAACATTGGACCTGCTCAATTTGTCAAGATTAATTAATGATCCCATTTGGGATGAACGACATTGGCCACCTATCCATCCCAAATTACCATCAAATATCCCAAAATTTGATGCAAAATCTAGGGAAGACCCAAAAAATCACATTATGACATTCCATCTTTGGTGTTCTTCAAACTCATTGATGGATGATTCCATATGATTCTGACTCTTCCAATGCACACTCATTGGGATGACAACTAAATGGTATATTGAGCTACCACAACACTCTCTACGAGATTTGAACTCCCTCACAATGTCATCATAGAAGTTGACTATTTTATCAAGTGGGACGAAGCTATGCCTACATATGCTGAAGACAGAAAAACAACATCACTCTTCATATTCAATCATATCATTGCAAGGTTTGGAGTCCCTCAAGCCATTGTAATTGATCATGGTTCCCATTTCAGGAATCACATGATGGCTAAACTAAGTACAAAATTGGGTTTTCGCCACAAAAACTGAACCCCCTATTAACCCCAAGAAAATGGACAAGTAGAGGCAATCAATAAAGTCTTGAAACAAATGATCCAATGCATGGTGGGGACCCATATATCAAATTGGCACTTATCACTATTCTCAGCTCTATGGGCCTATAGGACTTCCAAAAAAAATGCGACTAGGTTCACACCATTTCAATTGGTCTATGACCTGGAAGCTATCCTTTCGATTGAATGTGAAATCCCATCCCTCAAACTAGTTGTTGAACTCTTGCCGAACACTCCCACCGAGGAAGAACAATTCCTATACTTAACTAAGCTTGATGAAACTCATCACGACGCTACACTCACTAATGAGGCTAAAAAAAACGAGTTAAGGTTCAATATGATAAATCCGTCCAACCTCACAATTTTAATGAAGGCGACCTAGTCTTAACCTACGATCAAATGCATGAAAAACTAGGTAAAGGCAAGTTGGAATCCATGTGGTATGGTCACCACATTGTCAAACGAGTGTTAGAGAAAGGAGCCTACGAGCTAGTTGATTGCGACGGCATACCTTTGGGAGAGCCTCATAATGGACTTTACTTGAAGAGATTTTATGCGTAGGATCATCCTGCGTAAACACTTTGTATATCATGTATTTATGGTGTGATTTTATGTAATGTCCCTTGTTAGGAATTTTATTAAAATTGCAATTTTCCACTTTTTTCCTTGGTTTGACCTTTGACTAGTTTTGATCTGTAGGTCCCAAATTTGCCCCAAATGACCCCAAATATTCTAAGAAGGTATATGAATGATATTAGAACATAAATATGTGCTTCAAGAATGTCTTTGTACCTTTAAAACACTTCTGCAAATACTCTTTCAATTCTGGTCAATGTAGGTAACTTTACTAGTGATTTTCCTTTGACTAGTATTGGTCTCTAGGTCTCAAATTGACTCCAAATGCCTTCAAATATTCAAGGAAGGTGTATGAATGATATTAGGACTTGAATATTATGTTCAGGTATAAAATATGGCCACCAAAAGACCTCTGTAAACTCTCTTAAGATTCTGGACCAAGTATGCAATTTTACTTGTAATTTGGGGTTCAAATCCCCCTAAGGTAAGTACTGAAAATGGCTTCCCAAATGCCTCCAAACCCACTCAAATTTATGAAAATAGGTATGTAATGTGTTAAGTATGTTATTAAAGTATCATATGCACCATTAATGGTTTATTACAACTTTTCTCACCGTCTCCCATTCAACTGCAAAAATCACCAATTCGACCCTTGGGGGAAATGGCACTATTTCTTCTCCCAATGCAATTAAACTGAGTAAAAATACTTCAAATGCTCAAGTACAGTACATGAAACTTGTAAAATACATCCATGGCAGTCCATTAATCACAAATTCATCATAGAATCATCCATTCATTCGAAATCATCATCAATACATTGGTTCACAACAAGGTAGTGGGGAAATGGCATTGTTCTTCCATTAAAAATGAGATTTATACATTTCTACTTGGAATTTCGACCTGAAACTTTCTGGAGATGAAGAACAGAGTATTTAAGTCATATTAAAAAATAAATGGGGCATTATAAGCTCCCCCAAAGAGTACAATAGCTCACCAAAAACGCCCTCCTTCAAGGATCAAGAATATGCCATCAAAACTGGAAATGGTTGAAGGAGCGAGCTGCAATAGAAGAAACCATGAGCTGCCCTGTAGCTTACACCTGCAAATAAAGACTCCATTAAAGATCCAAATGAAATGTCTGAATGGCCTTTCCAATTGCCAACTTGGATGGGAATCTTTCACCCTCGAAATTGGCTAAGGCAAGAAACTAGTCATCCACTAGCTCTCCCTCTTCACAAATGCAATTGCAAATTCTACAAATGATCAAAAGCCATTCTCATACTTCATTTATACATTTTATAACCAACATTATCCTTCTAAGGGTCGAAATCCTCTCAATAGATTTCCATTTAGGAAATATTCCACATTTGCCACTTGTCTCCTAGTTCCAACCTTCCATCTTCTCCCAAATTCGATTTTGAGTCTCTTTGGCTTCTCCAACTCCCAAATTCGCCTTCCTTGAGCCTATTTTTGGGGATGACATGTCATAGTGGTCAGATGTCATAGGTCAGGTCTGCAATTTGTCATAGTTGTCATAGATGCTCCATCATTGGTGTCATAGGGGCTAGGGAATCTAGCCCAAGTGTCCACAAACTTCCACTTTGACTCTTTATCTTCCATGGAGGTTACCAATCCTTTCCAATTCGACCTAAGATGCTCAACGACATGTGTTATGACTTACCAACTCACCCAAGATTGTTCACATTCCCATTAATTCGAATTTGCAAAATAGAGATACCATGTATTATGAAAAATCAAGCTAGTGTGGGTCCCACATCCTCCATATGTCTCCAAAACCATTTGTCACCTAGGATTTCTCTTGAATTTCTTTATTCACTCTATTTATTAAATACTTGAACCCTTATAATTTCTAAACATCATTTATTATCCCCCTTATTCCAAATCCCAAAGATTCCACCCCAAATCTATGAAACTAGTAATTTTCCTCCTTGGCAATTATTTGACCCTTAACATCAATTTTACAAACTCTAATGAATATGGCTAATGTGATTAGGCCATTGTGACCCAATTCCAAATTTGGGACATGACAAATCCTCCCTTCCGAATATTGCTTGTCCTCAAGCAATTTCAAACATGGGTGTTGAAGAACCTGCTTTCTGTATAATTCTTTGAAGTTGCCATTGAATTGCCAAATCTTGAGTCTTTGAGTTTCCATGAATATTTTAGAGAGGAACCACCATGCTTGCTGCTGCACTACTTTTATTAAAATCACTTTATTAAGTGAGGAATCCATCTCCCATACTACTTGCTTCCCCAAAAAAAATGAAACCAATGAGACAAAAATTATTCCAGGGTCCCATTGCTTGTATTGCACCCCAACAATTAAGAGTGCTCTCCAACCTACACCATTAGATAAGAGGATTCCTGGATCCCATTTTCTTGTATGCATTCTTCCAAACATCATGAGTACCAAATATATATCATCAAAGTACATAACAACATAATGAAAATGTACATCAAGTATATGCTTCATCAAAGAGTCATGAAAGTGCTTATACCTCCAAGCAAGTAGACCACCATTTTCCAAGTGCATACAAGCTTCAAGTGACCAATCAAATCTGCTCCAATGACATAGGTGAGGATCCCATGTCCTATAATGTTTCTCCAAAAGGATGTGATATGCATCAAAATATTCAGCCATGTATTCTTTCATCCAAGAAGTGAATGAAGAATCTCCACTAAAATCTAAACCAAATAATGAGCAAAAAAACAAGGAGACTTCAAATGACTCAAAGAAGTCTCACCCATACATCCATGAATGTGAGAATCATAAAAATATAACAAAGTATGTGGCTGCCAACAAAAATGCTCTCCAATCATAAATCTATTCTCCCAAGTGTTGGATGAAGTTCCTCCAACATCAAATGAATCAAATGTTGAGCAAGAAAAACCATGAGTCTTCAAGTGACTCAAATGCATATCATAGGTGCATCCATGTAGATTTGCATCATCATAAAGCGACAAATAATGTTGCTGCAAATGTGAATAAGAATGGGCTCCAACCATGTCATCATAAAAGGTAAATCTAGGAGTTCCATACTCTTCATGTGGCACCATCAAAAAGAACCCTTTCACCCATACTTCATTAAGACTAATACTGCAAAACATGGAATTGTAGGATGTAGGAGAACGAACTAACTCACCCAAATGATCAAAAAGTGCAGAAGTTTCATCATGGGAAGGATCCATGTGGGTAGTATCATGCAGCTCCTTCAAAAGTGGGAAACCTTTGTCATAGATTGGTTCCCATGTAGAGGAATCATGCTCTTCTTTAAAAATTGCATAAGCTTCATCAAGAGACAATTCAAGTTCCTCTTCCACCACATCAAGTGTTTGGATCTCTTCAAGTTCATATTCAAACACATTAAGCACATTCAAATTCCCACATTTCTCATGATCCACCATGTCATGAGAATCCTCCAAACAATCTACCATTTGACAATCTGAAACATAGGAGGAAAAACAAGTATCTTGCAACTTTTCAAGAAGTTGATCATTTTGAATTGTGAGCTTATGAATATCCTCATTATTCTTCAAGTATGCATCATGTAACAATTCATTAAGCTCAAACAAATGGTTTCTATCAAAAAGCAAAAACATGAAATTACCTTTGATGTGGCACATTGCTCTTTGAATCTTCTCCATGTCTTCAAGGAAGGATGTTTCCTCCAATGAAGTAGCTCTCCAACAAGAATTTGACACCAATGCTTGAGTGTCATGGAGAATGTTGAGGGACTCTTGGATCTTATTTTCATTCATCTTTAAGGACCCTTCAAGAAAATGAGGCTCTTGCAAATGAACCTCCTCATCTTCTTCAATTTTGCTTGGACCAACTTCATGAAGCTCAAGTGGTGATGGGGAAGTTGATCTTGGTTCTTCTTCAACTGCTACAAGGTCTTCATTATCATGATTAATGAAACTTGTACTTGTAGAAACACTTTCAAAAGTGATCTCTATGTCACCAACATAGAGGTGTGAGCACCCATCAGTAGGTACTCCTTCATAGTTTAAACATCCATTAGTAGATGCTCTTTGGTTCATGTCTAAGCTAGAAGGTGTCTCGAAATGATCTTCCATATTTTCAATAGAATATTCTTCATGCTCTTGTGATGTCTCTTCCTTTTGCTCCTTAAAGCAAGCTAATGCATTTTGCCCCTTGTTTTCCTTAGGATCAATATATTTGGAATCTCTTCTTGAATAAATCTCAAAAGCTCTCCTCAAGGAGGACATCATTTCATGCACACATATATGATACTCGCTCCAAGGGTTTTTACAAGAAGGGCATAAACCTTTCTTCACTAACTCCACATCTTCATTTTTGGGCCTATTTTCAAAAACATGTTCAGCATAGTACTCAAAAGACATGGCATTTTGTGTATTTTTGCTAAAAGCAAGATATTCTTGATATTTTTGATATTGTTGGGGCAAGGTTTTATATTTTGCTCTCCATCTTTGGAACTCACTCATAGAATTATCCTTGGTTGGTGTGACACACTCATATTCATTAGATTTAAATTCATAATAATAATCTTCATTCCTCTTGAAATTGTAAGAAGTGTTGCATGATGGCACCTCTTCCTCATACCATTCACATTCTGCTTCATATTGCTCATAAGCATCTGCATATTCCTCATAAGAATTGTACTCATAGGATTCATCATAATAGTAAGACATGGATGCCAATTATTCTTGAATGTATGTACCTAATACACAGGTGCAAGGACCATGCCTTAATACCACTGTAATGTCCCTTGTTAGGAATTTTATTAAAATTGCAATTTTTCACTTTTTTCCTTGGTTCGACCTTTGACTAGTTTTGATCTCTAGGTCCCAAATTTGCCCCAAATGATCCCAAATATTCTGAGAAGGTATATGAATGATATTAGAACATAAATATGTTCTTTAGGAATGCCTTTGTACCTTTAAAACACTTCTTCAAATACTCTTTCAATTCTGGTCAATGTAGGTAACTTTACTAGTGATTTTCCTTTGACTAGTATTGGTCTCTAGGTCTCAAATTGACTCCAATGCCTTCAAATATTCAAGGAAGGTGTATGAATGATATTAGGACTTGAATATGATGTTCAGGTATAAAATATGGCCACCAAAAGACCTCTGTAAACTCTCTTAAGATTCTGGACCAAGTATGCAATTTTACTTGTAATTTGGGGTTCAAATCCCCCTAAGGTAAGTACTGAAAATGGCTTCCCAAATGCCTCCAAACCCACTCAAATTTATGAACATAGGTATGTAATGT
The DNA here is from genome assembly GCA_027924585.1 of Larix kaempferi. Taxonomy (NCBI): domain Eukaryota; kingdom Viridiplantae; phylum Streptophyta; class Pinopsida; order Pinales; family Pinaceae; genus Larix; species Larix kaempferi. The sequence goes on along the minus strand of BSBM01001402.1, from coordinate 19,805,332 downwards.
GTTAAGTATGTTATTAAGGTATCATATGCACCATTAATGGTTTATTACAACTTTTCTCACCTTCTCCCATTCAACTGCAAAAATCACCAATTCGACCCTTGGGGAAATGGCACTATTTCTTCTCCCAATGCAATTAAACTGAGTAAAAATACTTCAAATGCTCAAGTACAATACATGAAACTTGTAAAATACATCCATGGCAGTCCATTAATCACAAATGAATCATAGAATCATCCATTCATTCGAAATCATCATCAATACATTGGTTCACAACAAGGTAGTGGGGAAATGGCATTGTTCTTCCATTAAAAATGAGATTTATACATTTCTACTTGGAATTTTGACCTGAAACTTTCTGGAGATGAAGAAAAGAGTATTTAATTCATATTAAAAAATAAATGGGGCATTATAAGCTCCCCCAAAGAGTACAATAGCTCACCAAAAACGCCCTCCTTCAAGGATCAAGAATATGCCATCAAAACTGGAAATGGTTGAAGGAGCGAGCTGCAATAGAAGAAACCATGAGCTGCCCTGTAGCTTACACCTGCAAATAAAGACTCCATTAAATCTCCAAATGAAAGGTCTGAATGGCCTTTCCAATTGCCAACTTGGATGGGAATCTTTCATCCTCGAAATTGGCTAAGGCAAGAAACTAGTCATCCACTAGCTCTCCCTCTTCACAAATGCAATTGAAAATTCTACAAATGATCAAAAGCCATTCTCATACTTCATTTATACATTTTATAACCAACATTAGCCTTCTAAGGGTCGAAATCCTCTCAATAGATTCAATAGATTTCCATTTAGGAAATATTCCACATTTGCCACTTGTTTCCTAGTTCCAACCTTCCATCTTCTCCCAAATTCGATTTTGAGTCTCTTTGGCTTCTCCAACTCCCAAATTCGCCTTCCGTGAGCCTATTTTTGGGGCTGACATGTCATAGTGGTCAGATGTCAGAGGTCAGGTCTGCAATTTGTCATAGTTGTCATAGATGCTCCATCATTGGTGCCATAGGGGCTAGGGAATCTAGCCCAAGTGTCCACAAACTTCCACTTTGACTCTTTATCTTACATGGAGGTTACCAATTCTTTCCAATTCTACCTAAGATGCTCAATGACATGTGTTATGACTTACCAACTCACCCAAGAGTGTTCACATTCCCATTAATTCGAATTTGCAAAAGAGAGATACCATGTATTATGAAAAATCAAGCTAGTGTGGGTCCCACATCCTCCATATGTCTCCAAAACCATTTGTCACCTAAGATTTCTCTTGAATTTCTTTATTCACTCTATTTATCAAATACTTGAACCCTTATAATTTCTAAACATCATTTATCATCCCCCTTATTCCAAATCCCAAAGCTTCCACCCCAAACCTAAGAAACTAGTAATTTTCCTTGGCAATTATTTGACCCTTAACATCAATTTTACAAACTCTAATGAATATGGCTAATGTGATTAGGCCATTGTGACCCAATTCCAAATTTGGGACATGACATTTTATTTCTTTTTGCATGTCAGGATCCTGTCTCGTTCACAACTATTTATCTTGATTTGTGCTTTCATGCACAGATGTCAATATAATTTTGATTTGGAGACGGTGCTAGTCAACATACCCAGAATCTCGCTTCTGTAGCATGGGTATTGTATTCCCCTACTGAGGAGTTCATATCCTCGGGTGGAATCTGTTTAGGTCCTGCCATAAATAACATAGTGGAATATCATGTAGTGATTGGGATTCTAACTAAAGTATCTTCTCTTGGGATTCACCATCTTATAGTCTACCTAGACTCTCAACTCATGGTATCTCAACTAAATCGCATCTATACTGTTCGTGATCCCGTATTACTTTGCTTCTATCGAAGGATATGCCTCCTTGAAAAGATCATTGGATTATATCTCATATCAACATATACCAAGGAAATTCAACATAGTGGTTGATTCATTAGCTAACTATGTGTTAAATTGGCATCTAGCTCATACATAATCAATGTCACCATGAAAAAAAAAATGTAAAAATGTAAAAAACAAATCATTATAGATAAACAGTAGATATAGGTCCATGTATATATCATCTAAAAAGTTTTTGATCATGTCACAAATAGTATCAAAATGCATTAAAAGACAAAATCAAGATCACTGCCCATAAAAAAAATTGCACTAGTGCCTACATATTGTGTAAATGCTGCTAATGCTAAAAAGAACTACTATTGATATCTAATCATGAGGAGCACGATGCTCGTGATAGCATACCACAGCCCTAGAAACACTGTGTAGTTATATGCCAATACGCTCTGGCACACCCACGGTATGCCTCTGGAATTGATAAGGGACCTCAGGCAATCTCATAGGGGGACACCCATGGTCAAACCCTCAAGATTTCGATCTACATCGCGAATCCCCCCTGCCTTGTCCTTTTTTTCCTGATACTCCTCTCCTCGTCATCGCAGTGGTGAATTTCCTGCTAGCCTCATAGGTCCATGATCTGCAGCATTACACATGCACATATCAGCTCTTTTGCACAACAACCAATATATATATATATATATATATCAATGAACAAATTCAAAGGGTAAGGGTAATCCTCGATCATCACATTCTATTTCTCTAACAAAGAAAATAAGTTTTCAGCAAATGATAGAACTTGTGGCCCACCTAGCTTCCCAGCATAATCACTCCATCTCCCCATCCGTGGCTTAGATAGAGAACGAAGAGGCCTCTCTATCTGCTATCGTACTAGTGGGACCCTCTCTAAGAGGAAGGTGACTAGAATAATGCCATACCCAAACTGCTTGATACTTCCATTGTGACACTTGGTGATTTGATCCTTGCTATTGAATAGGACTCCCTCACACCAATTGAACAACCTCGGCTCAAGAAATTCCAAGGCATAAGTCATTTGATCCTTAGTAGCATCCTGAGGCCCTGCACTTCCAGCCACTCAAGCAAGAGTGTACAAAATCATCCTCAAGGGAAGATCTAGCACATCGGCTATGAGTACTTTTATGCTTTTCTTACGAGATCCTTACCTACAATATTGGGCTATGTAGTCCTATGTACTCTCTTCGGGGGTATGATGTCCAGAAAAATTGACTCGAGGCCATATCTTAAAGAGACCAATCAAGAAATATATATCCTCAAGCTATATATCAAGGATATGCTCCCCTATATGGAAATCTTGTAGATCCGGCTCCCACATTTCTATTATGTGGTTCAAAATTTTCCCTTGTTTCTGGATTCCTCTTGTCTTAAAGAACTTAAACAATCCACACTGTCTCAATGTAGACAAGGTGTTATCATCATTGAGGTAATCTTGCTCCTTCCGTTTATTCTCTCTCTTTCTACTCGATCATTCTCGCTCTTATCTCTTGGAAATTCCTGAAAAATCATCAAACGAAGCTGTGATGAGAGTCTTGAAACCATTTTTTGCAAAATGAGAAGGGGGCAAGCTCTTCAAAATTTCATTTTTCATATTTTCATGCCCTGGCAGTTGGTTAGAATGCGAAAACTGATAATTTTCGTGCCCCCACCATTCACCATAACGCGAAAATTCCAAAATTTTTGTGCTTCGCGATATAGCGAGGGCACAAAAATTACTGGGCGCATAAATTTTTGCACTAGGGTGCTTGATTCCCCCTCAAATAAGCATGAAATTGGAAAATTAAGACATCAAATGAAAGACTAGGGCAAGAAGACTAACCTGCTTGAAACGACGACTCGAATGGTGCCCTGGACATCCCGATATCTTCAGTTGAAATTTGACTCCCAACAAAGGTGAAACTCTCCTTGAGGTAAAAATGACCAAGTAGCAATGACTAGTTTTACATTTTACTCTCATTTTACAATGAAACTAGTTATTTTTTACCTCCTTTCGCATTTATGGCCTTGTTTAAACCTTTTTTCGCATATTTTTATCTTCTAATGCTATTTTCTAGGGTTTTTTACCAGGTTTAGGCAGGTTCATTAAAGGTGTTCATACCAATGAAGTCAGTTGTTGACCTTTTTTGAGCTCACTTTCTCTCTTTCATTCTCTAGATCTAAAATATGAAAGAGATTACAAGCACTTTTCACACTTGGGTCATGTTGTTGCTGCAACATCCCCCCCAAAATTTTATAAATATTGGGGCCCCTCCTTAAATTTTTGAGAAATTTTTGCTTAGGAGTTAAGTCTTGTCCCGAAAATATTTTCATACTTAGTTTTTTTCAAGAAGGATCAAGTCCTGCAACTTTGTTTTTTCTTACGTAAAACTCATCTTTTTCGGCCCGAAACCACGGTGCAAGTCACCGAGTCAAGGAGCAATGGTCAGATTCCTTTTTTGAGTTTTAAATCTTTTCCCGTGTCGACACAACTCAGCGAGTCGCACCGCAATAGGAGGATGTCTTCATTGAGTGGAAATGCCTTCTTGTTTCGGCCTAACTTGCCCAGTCTCGCCGCTATGGTCGGGTGAACTTGTCCAAACCCGCTAAAGCACAGCTCTTTGACTTGTTTTTTTCCAAGAGTTTTGTGTCATGGAAAATCTTGCCAAGTTTTTTGGACACAATCGACGACCCCTTTTAAGTTTTGTTGAAGCCCCTCGTTGCAGAGAAACTCGTGAAGCTAACCCGAAGCATCCGGTTCTTCTTGGTCATTTTTAAAGGTCTCAATGCATTCCGATGGAACTCAACAAGTCACACCGAAACCATCTCCTGCGAACCGTAAGAAGCACCGATAATTGGTAAAGAGATAGAGGCAATCGAGGAGACTCAAGCCCCGTCGCTGAAACGAATTAGTGATCGAAAAGGTTTTCAATCTTGCGCTGAACTCACCAAAAACCACCGGCACATTGCGCAATCACTTGGCCAGTGCTGTCAATACTGATCTATCCAACTCGCCAAATGGTTTCAATTTTTACACTGAGAAGTTAATGTTGAGCGGCGCGAAAAGGACACTGGGCCCCCTTCACCTTAACGACGTTTTAATTCCCAAAACCTACTCGAGCGTGTGGAGGAGCTCTATATATCAAAGTGGGGTTTTTATTCTTTTTATTGTTTAATGTTAAGCTTTGCAACCCCATTCGAGGTCCCTACCACCATTTTAGGACAACCAGCTACGTAGCTTCATCAATACCTCAAGCCCAATCGTTAGTTGAAAGGTAGGTGGCTTCATTCTTCGTCGTAATCTTTTTTCAATCATGTTTTTTTCAATGTTAAGCGTATGTTGTTATATTAAGACCCTCCTGTCAGCTTCGCCCTTGGCGTGACCACCTTTGTCCCTTTTGAATTTACTCTCTATACCCACTTAGTCACCCTTGAAGTTTTTGAAATCCCCGCTGAACCTTGTTTCCCATCTCACCAATATTTCCGCGAAGTTTAACTAGCCAAATCGACGCAATGGGCAGTGCCCTGGTCGCGACAACCTGGTCTCATTTTCTCACTTACATCTGGTTGTGTTTAGCATTGTGCTTTTAGACATACACCGTAGCATCATAGTCTCAAGCTTGCTTGAGAGGAGTTGGTTCTATCATTATTAATTTGATAGGAAATGATGTTTTGGTTATTATTTACACCTTCCACTGCTGTTTGAAGTATTGTTTGAAACACCGTATCATTTTAAGAAATTTTAACAAATGTTGTTTCATCCAGGTTTTGCATGTCTTATGATGCGTTTTGCTCAAGAATTGGTTATGTGTTTCTGCTCATATGTGGACTTGTTTTATCAGGTTCGAATACGATGCCCAAAGGAGACAAGAAGAAGTCTAAGATATCTGAGCCCGAATCAGGTGGCGAAGCCATTCTAGAAGCAAGGGCGGAGACCTTATATGAGGACACCAGGTCTATTATAGGTGTTTCCCCTGAATTCAAGTGGGAGGAATTCCAGCATGTGATAAGAGATCTGAACATCCCTGGGGCAGTCCTGGAGGAAATGTATCTATACGAAAACATCAAAAAATATGGCATCACAAGAGCGGCCACATGCCCAGAACTCTTCCCTTGCTCAGAGGTCATCGAACGGATTCTCGACACATGCTAACACTCAATCAAGGATTCTATCTTGTAGCTTGGGAGAGGCATTCACCTCATTCCACCCGACCCATATTTCAACAGCCTATAAGTTTCCCTGTCATCAAACACCGCTGAATGATGCTTGGCTCGAAATCCTTGACATGGACACCTTTGAATTTTCCAAGAAGTTGTTGATATAGGGAAAACAACTAAGGCTAAAGGAAATGATCCTAATTTTAGGGGGCATATGGTCTAAATTCGTATGTATAAGCCATAAAAGCATTAAATGGGGAGGCCACCCTCTCCCATTTATCATAAAAGCATTAAATGGAGAGGCCACCCTCTCATATCCATGTTATTTGGTAGCACATGGTTTTGGCCCATGGTATGGCCTCAAGACACATTGTAATAATGCTATATAAAGGCCTAGCAAGCCTTCTCATGATAACAAGTTACTCATTTGGTTTCTCTCCTATTTTCTATTGTTCATTGTGAGATTAATTAGATCTAAGTGACTTATTGGTAATTAGTTTCAGAGGTGGTGCTCCTCTTTGATCATCACCTCCCATTCACTTCATATGTTTTTGTTCATGCTTATTCTCATGCAAGATTAGTGTTTTTCATGTGAATTTTATGACAGATTTCCATGCTTAATCTCCTCCTCTCTTGGCATTCAAGTCTTCTGAATCTCATCCCCCAAGATCCGGATTAGTGGTATCAGATCGAGTACACTCTCCATTGGGACAAGATTTTGAAGCATGATGCGGGTTCAACGGAGGTTCCACAACCTCTACAACAAACCATGCTTCTCTACAAACCCTTGGCATCTCTATATTCAACACTCTCACATTCAGCAAACTTTGAACATGTACCATGGAATGCAAAGGATGTTTCATAGACTCTACCATATCTCATCGGAAAGGTATTTCCTTCACCTCAAATGGGTATTTCACGGAATTTCATTTTGTTTCTCGGTTTGCGAGATATGCTTGTTTGAAGTAGCACATGTTTGTGCATAATGCAGCCAGATGTACAACAACTTTAAACAAGTGCTACAGACTCCATAAAATGTCTCAGAGGCTCTACCATAGCTCATTAAAAATCTCTTTCCTTCAGCTAAAATGGGTATTTCATGAAATTTCATTTTATTTTTTGGTTTGTCAGATATTCTTGTTTGAAGTAGCACATGTTTGTGCATAATGCGGCTGGATGTACATCAACTTTAAACAAGTGCTACAGACTCCAACAAATGTCTCAAAGGCTCTACCATATCTCATTGGAAAGATCTTTCCGTCAGCTAAAATGGATATTTCGTGGTTTTCCATTTTTCTTTCTGGTTTGAGAGATATCATCGATTGAAGCAACATATGTCTGCAAAATAGTGTGCGTGCAGCTCTTAAACTTCAACAAACATTTTCTCAATCTCTAGGCCATCCCAGAGAAAGTATGTTAAATGGATGGAAAGGTCTCTTCGAGATCTCAAATGGGTCTTTAATGGAATTCAATTTCAGTACATGCATCAAAAGCAACGAATAAATTTGCAGCAAGACATCAACTGCACCAAAGATCATGAATTTTCAATTTTTTTAAATCTTAATGTAATCATGGTTATGGTTAACCACACAAACCCTATGGTTCTGGGTCAACCACTCAAAACCCATGGTTATGGGGGAAACCACACAAAACCCACATTTATGTATTGTAATCACGGTTATGGGTCAACCACAAAGATCCCATGGTTATGGGTCAACCACCCAAAACCCACAGTTATGTATTGTAATCATGGTTGTGGGTCAACCACACAAAACCCATGGTTATGGGTTAACCACACAAAACCCTTCTCTTCAGTGGAAACAAGCTTGTCATTGCCACCATGGTTATGGGTCAACCACACAAAACCCATGGTTTTGAGTCAACCACACAAAACTCTTCTCTTTATTGGAATCAAGCTTGCCATTGCCATCATGGTTATGGGTCACCCTTGCAAAAACCCACGGTTATGGGTCATCCTTGCAAAACCCATGGTTATGGGTCAACCACGTAAAACCTTTCTCTTCATTGGTAACTAGCACATTGTAATCATGGGTCTCTTTTTAGCATGAAATGATGGGGACTATCATTTTCTAAGGGGGGTGGAATGATCCGAATTTTAAGGGGCATATGGTCTAAATTCGGATGTGTAAGCCATAAAAGCATTAAATGGGGAGGCCACCCTCTCTCGTTTATCATAAAAGCATTAAATGGAGAGGCCACCCTCTCATATCCATGTTATTTGGTAGCACATGGTTTTGGCCCATGGTATGGCCTCAAGACACATTGTAATAATGCTATATAAAGGCTTAGCAAGCCTTCTGATGATAACAGGTTACTCATTTGGTTTCTCTCCTATTTTCTATTGTTCATTGTGAGATTAATTAGATCTGAGTGACTTATTGGTAATTAGTTTCAGAGGTGGGGCTCCTCTTTGAGCCTCACCTCCCATTCACTTCATATGTTTTTGTTCATGCTTATTCTCAGGCAATATTAGTGTTTTTCATGTGAATTTTATGACAGATTTGCATGCTTAATCTCCTCCTCTCTCGGCATTCAAGTCTTCTGAATCTCATCCCCCAAGATCCGGATCAGGAAAGCAGAGAATATGAAACCCAGGCATTGAGGCCTCCTTTTAGGATGATAGACCTAATGCTGAGCATAATTTTTGGAAGAGCAGATGGAACTACATATAAGTTGAGTTGGATACCTCTGATCCATCATGTAGCTTTCCATGGTACAATTTTCAATTGGGCAGATATCCTCTCGGATAATATGTCATTAGCAATAGGTGCTGCTCAGGAAGGGATGGCTCAAAAGAAATTAGAATTATATATGTCATCGTACCTAGTAGATTGCATCTTGTCAAGGAATCCTTTCCTAAATTTAGGCTGCATCTGGACCCAGGTTGACACCCCAGTTTACACAGCTTATAAGATCCTATGGGCTTAGAAGTACAAGAGCTACTACAAAGCCATATGCAAAGAATTCATCATGCCACTATAGCAGCTGATGTTCAATAAAGAGCGAAAATGCCTACCTGAGAACGCCATGGCAGTCATAGGAGAGTATGGTGATTATTACCTGTCTGAGGAAGGCACCTACATCAAAATGTATGGCAGTTCCAAGCCTCCATCTCTCTTTCCCAAGTATGCAATAGACTATGTAATCCTCAAAGAAGTAGTGAGGCAAGTTTTTATTGATGGGATCAGTGGCATCCTGAACAGGATAAAGAAGGCATCCTTCCCACCATTTCCCTTCTACATTGGGGCATATAGGTTCTCTAAAGTTACAACAGCCGAGGCCTTCGTTCAAGAGTTGGGAGACTTCCACTTTGGTGAAAATATTTTCACAAAGAACGACAGTCTCAATAAAGTTGCAGGCCATTGTGAATAAATCAAAGTATATTTTGAATATGCACACTACTTTGATGAAGATGAAGAAGTTCTTAAAAGGGTCACCAATATGACTGAACTCAGAAGGCGCCTTTGCCTCAAAAGTGGAGCTAGTTCTAGATCCGCTGCTACACAAGATACTAAGAAGGAAGAATTGCAAAGAGAGAGAGAGGAATTCAAAGCTCCGATGAAGGAAGAGCAAAGGCTAAAGGAAGAAGTTGAGAAGTTCCAAAGGGAAGTAGCGGAAAGAAAACAAAAGGAATTGGCCGACAAACTTCAAGAGGAAGAAGCTCGAAGGATCCGGGAAGAATAATTAGAAAGGATCAGAAAAGAGGAAGTCGACAGACTCCAAGAAATGAGGGAGAAAGTAGAGGGAGAAGAAGAGGAACAACAGAAGAAAGCAGAGGAAGAAGAAAGGAAAAAGAAAGCAGAAGAAGAAGAACAACAGAAGAAAGCAGAGGAAGAAGAAAGGCAAAAGAAAGTCGAAGAAGAATAACAACAAAGGAAAGCAGAAGAGGAGGAGAAAGCTAAGAAGGATGCAGAAGCAAGGAGTACAAACATGCAAACCATGGACATTGACTTATCCCAAGCATCTCAAGAAATAACCGCGGAAGGCCACTTCCCCATAGGAGAGCTCCCGCTCATTCCTTTTACCCAATTAAAGAGCCACACTGTGTCCCAATGGGACAAGATCACTTTTTATAAGAAAAGGAAGGCTATTGTGAGACAAACAGAGACTATAATGAAGAAGCCCTACCAACCAAACATCATCACCAGACAAGAGACCATTGTCGTACAAGGCACGCAAAGTGACCCCGTATTTATAGCATCCATCAACCTAGTTGTTTCCTAGGCCAGTGAAGACAGTGTACACAAGCTTCAAAAGGATGTTGAGGTAGGGAAAAAGAAGGTACGCAAGTTGCAGCTTAATCTAGAAAAGGAGCGGCCAGATGGAGAATTAATGGTGAAGAAGTATGAGACTCTTTTATCCGATAAAATAAAATTATCAGGTGAGTATCGGAATCTAGAAGAAGAGAAGGAATCTTTGATGGTACAGATGATGATATTAGAATGAGAGAAGAATGATCTCAAAGCCAAGCCCTCTCAGTTGGAATCAGGGAAATCAATCACCAACCAACAGATAGAGGAGTTGAAAGCTGATGTGGAGGAGTTGGAAAAGGGTAAAGAACTAATGACAGAGCAGTTGGAGCTGGAAAATAGAAATATGAATGACTTAAGCCCCTTCCATGAGTAGTCTTGTAACATACTAGAGAATATCCATGAGTCACAAGAACTTATCATAGAAGAAGTTTGCAAAATGAAGCAGATGGTTGCTAGGATGAAAGAAATCAATTCCGAGGCCAATAAGATCGGAAGGAAATAAGCACATGTAAACGAAGACATCGGGAAGCATATTGAATGGAGAGAAGGGAAGTCAGGTTTCCCCACAAACTTACCTCTTAAATCCGTAGCAGATTTTAAATCTGATGCAGGTTTTATGGAATTCTGCAAGAATTGCGGTGTGAAATTAAACTCTATAATCCAAACCACCATTGGACAATGTAATAGCCTATACCTTAGAATCCACGCAATTCAGGAAAAGTGCCAAATGGTGGTACCCCCCAAATCTAGAAGATTTTCCGGAAAAATACCAACACTTGTCTGAGGTAAGGAATGAGCTAATTTCAGATATGGAATATGTGAGGAAAATAGACATGTTAACAACAGAAGACCTCCAACGTCTCATCGGGAAAACCTCCATTCACGCTCACATTCTTGAAGATATCCTCTAGGCTACAGCAGCAGAAGTAAAGAACATTGAAGCAGAATTAGCCAAGCATGAAATCTCCTTAAAATTTATGCTCCCTGCGCCTGCCAACATCGTTGTAAGAGAAACGGGCATGTGGGTCAGCTACATAACTGAAGTAGATAAACTAGCTGAAGTTGAAAATCCCGCTGAAGCAGAAGTGTCAGCAGAAAGATGATTTGGCATTGCGTGAATATTTGAATGTGAAAGCTGGAAACTATTTTTCTTCCCTATTTTTGTAAAATATTAAAGATAGCTGGAAAATCTTTGTCTCTTTTGTAAAATCATTTGGGAATTATTCTATTTTTTTAAAAGAGCACTAAAAGACAAAATCAGAAGATTCCGTAGGTTTAGGGTATACGTAGAAGCTCTAGATTCATTTTTTAAATCTATAAATAGAGGAATAGAAGAGAATCAAAGGACTTTTGACAGGTGAAAGGACATTTTGTCTTGTACGTGAATTATTTTGCTACATATATAAAGAAAGCTCCATTTTACCTGGGAAATCCTGCACTGCATTTTGCTTGGACTATGTTGAATGTATGGTGAACTATTTCTGCATCTTTCATGTATATATTGTGAGATCGTTCCTAACTATCATGAATGAATTCTCTGTTATGAATGCTTTCATTAGCTGTGCAAAATTTCTTTGTTAAATGAGTAATGGAATGTTTATTTTTGTCGAAGCTATCTTTGATATCTTTAACTTTCAGCTGTAAGTGCATCTATTAATTGGAACAACTACCTGTGAGATTCTTGGTTGTAATTCCGGCATATTACTCAATCTTTAGTTTTGCTCCTTGCAAGGAGAGATTAATTTGCTTAAATAGTTTTAGATCAGATTTGTTTAATTGCATGCATTTAGTTAGAAGCACTTGCATACCATCTTTAAAAATAAAATACATAAACGGTGGATCGGGCTGCAACCGGTAAAAGAATACAAATGTTTAAATCTTATACGGTAGCCGAGCCGTTAACCAGACGGATTCCCCACACCAAACAGTGAGCGATCTAATTGGGCTTGCTTGCTGGGGAGAATCCCTTGCTGATTGGTGCTGCGATTTTCGAGGCATCAACAGGTCATGCTTGTTAAAATCAATAAAAAGTGTCGAGCTCAGTCTGCTTTACTCGTGCTCGTAAAACAATGAGAAAAGTATCAACCTAGTATTATATAATCTCTTTTTTGGACTAGGGGAATTAATCCATGAAAAAGGACGGCTTTGGAGTTTTCTTTATGCTCTTTTTAGACTCTCAAAATAAGAAAAGATTGCCAAGTGAACTTGTCTCTTTTACACTTGTAATAGTATTTGAAAGTTCATCTATTCGCTGGTAGTTTATCCCTTTTTCGGACAGTTTAGGCTATTTATGAAAAAGGCACACCTTAGTCAACTTTTGACTAGGAGAGTTCCTCCATATATTATTTTAAACTTTTTTGGGTCTAGGGAGTAACTTTTACAAAAAATTCAAATCTTGGAGGCTTCTTTATATTATTTCAGACTCTCTAAACATGAAAAATTGTCGAGTTCTCCTTCCTTGGACTCGTAAAAACAAACATCAAAGGATCCTTATAGGACTAAACCTCTCCTTCCTTGGGTTCGTAAAATGTGCAAGGTTGGACTCATCTAAAGGTGAGCTATATCAAGCATCTTTTATCGTCCTCGAGTTCGTTAACAAAACAAAGAGGTAGTCATCAAGCATGATGGGGGTTGGGGAGAAATAAGCTAAGTCCGTTTTGAAAGCTTTTTATGGCAGCTTGTGTCACCCTTCAACATGGTACCTGTTTGCGTCTCGTCATATAGTTGGGGTAATCTGCTTGTCTCCGAGTCATATCAATTCCATGAGTCATCCTGCTCCTTCAAGTCATCTGAAGAATGTCTCAGTCATCATTGCATTATGTATTGACCTCTGCCTCGTTGAGTCTGTTAGCACTTAGAAAATCCCTTTGGTTGTAGAAGGATAATCCTAAGGTAACTCTTTCAAACCAACCTTTAGGAGGAATGCTAGCCTTTTTTCCTACCAGAGAGGGCTCTCTCAAAAATATGTGAATGGCTAGGGATGTAAGAAAATGATTAGGGTTTTTGAAATGGATATGTGGATGAAATATACGCAATAACCATTGGGCATGGAGTCAAAACTGATAATTTTAAGGACCAACAGACAAACAACAATGCTGATTTTCACAAAGGCAAGATAGTTGTCACATTACAGTCAAAATCTTTTGCAAGTGATAACGGAAAGAAAGATAGACATTCCATCAATATGGGGCACCAAATTCAGATGAATCCAATATCGATTTTAGAGAAAAGATGAATACTCAGACCTAATAAATCAAAGAATATACATATGAATTCTGACTTATTTCAACTCTCATCCAAGCATAGAAGACATAACATAATGGAAGAGATAACAAAGAAAGTATACATGAACATAGAGGAAAAGAAAGTACAAAATGTAACTTCGATCAACACATGAATCTTTGTTCTGCAAAAATGTTCTATTTTCTACGTGGCTCTCTTATATTAAAAATAGAATAACTCCATACAAAGAGTGTCTTGCTTTCAAAAGTTTCCAACCCTTCAAAATGACAATTATTCCCTTTTTATACAAAAACCTCTTTGAGTTAAAACCTAACTGCCTTCTTAACCGAAATAGTTAAATAACTTAACTAATTTCCACATGTCACTTGAGTCAAAATTTATATAAAAATATAACAAGATTTTTCAAAAATCAAATTTTTCAATAGTCTTCATTTACTGATGGTTGTTGACGGATATCTTTATGGATGAATAGTGTATTTCATTTTCCCAAATTTCTCTATAGCGTTCCATTGATCAGTAGTAATGGTCTCATAGAGTGTCATTTCTTTTGCTAAAACTTTCAGCTCCACATTTTTCTTCAATAGAGATAGGAGGGATTTTTTCACCCCAGAATATTCAACATATCCATGATTTCGAAATCCTCTACAAGCTTTTCCAACAAGATCTTACCTATAAGTTCATGAGTTAACTTATGAAATTTATCATGATTCATTCTTATTGCAAATTTTTTTTTTTTATAATCATTATGGGGAATCAATTCATTGTTTTCATTCCAGAAAGCAGGAAAACCCTTTTGGAAGACTCTTTCGAACTTTTTCTTGAAATTAGCAATTTGTCTTTTCATTCCTACAACTCCGGCTTCAACACTTTCCACATGTGTATATTTCCCTACTATTCTCCTCGCCCAAGCAATCACCAAAATTCAATTTTTGATAGCCATTGTCTTCACCTCATCTTCTGTTAAAACCCTCACGAAATCCATGGCATTTCGGGCTATTTCTTTAGGATTTTTATTTAAATTCTCCCTCACCGTTGTGCAACTCTTTAAAGATTCTTCTATTACTTTTTTTTTGCTTTTACAAAATTCAAGTAAGGTATGAATTTGGCAGCTTCTTCAATGATAATATCCCAAATCATATGTTTACATCCTTGCATTGGGACTTGTCCAATCACTTGGGAAATGAATCTCTGGTTTCGTGTCTATCAAAATCTTTATTTTTACTCTATAGTTCCTTTAATTCCTCATCCTTTTCCTGATTCTGTTCTTCCAGTCTTTGCTTCTCTTCTTTCAATTCCTTTATTTCCACTTCTTTGAGACTCACTTGAGACATGGATTGTATAATGTTAGCTGTGTTAGTTTTCTCCGCTTACCTGGTTGGTACTTGATTGTTGTTGAGCCAAAACTGTTAGCTTCCCTTTTAGATCTTCAATTTGGCCTTTCAGATTTGTTTTGTCTTTCTCCCACTCTGCTTCCCTTTTAGCAAATTTTAATAATTTGGCTTTACTATCACTAATTTCTTTGGACAAATCTTCTTTATCCTGCTCTAACACAGTTAATTTGGAAGGCTGAATTAACTGAGTTGTTGGAATTTTTAATTTCTTTTGTAGTGCTTGAATCATATTATCTTTCTCCATCAACAATTTCTTGTCTGCATTTCCTCCATCACTATTCCCAACCAAGTCAATATGTAACTTCTTGACTTGTTGTTGGTGAGCTTTATTCTCTAACCTTTTCTTGTTTCAACTGTTTCTCCAGTCTCCTTACTGTATCCTTCAATTTAGTAACTTTCAAAGTTTCTTGTGCAAGATCATCGTATATTACTTCTCCTGTGTGCCTGTGTATTTGGATCTTATCAGGCACCATTGTCTTTTTCAAATTTACTTTTAACTCGGTCACTTTTTCTTCAGTTGAAACTGTCAAATTAAAAGTATTCTCTTTGATATCTCTACTTGCTACTAAGTTAATTTCTGAATTTGTCAAATCTCTAACCTTTAGCAGAAAAACCATAAGTCATACGGGAAGAATTTTGTTTATCTTTCCCATATTTGTCGTACATTTCAACTCTAGATTGAAATTTACTCGTATCTCCAACTTCTTTAGCTTCCTGAAAACTATATTCCTGCATCTGGACCTCTGGGCCTGAAAACTTATCTTTTTCTTGCCCTTCACTGCCTGTAAATACAACCAAATCTTGTTTTGCATCAATCTTGAGTCTCTTCTCTCCATCTCTTTCTTCATTATCTAAATCAATAATATCTTGCAAGCTTATTTTCCCTCCAATATCTAGGGTACTTGATGTATGCTTTGTCTCTACTGCAAACTCTTTTAAAACAAGGTCTTCAAACCTGTGAACTTGTAGTTGACTCATCATCAGATTCATACTGCAACAAATTTTTTCTTTTTGACAATCCCTCTACTTCTTTGTGTTCAAAGGCCTTATTATTATTCTTCTGCCTCCTCTCGGAAATGATATGAAGAGGATCATATTCAATTGCTATATATTTCTTGAATTCCATATTTTCTAATAATTTCTTCACACATGCAAGAGCATATTTATTTTTTACAATAAATGGGGCCTATTTTCCAGGGATTCTTGAAATAAGAAGCTTTCTTAAAAGTTAAGAAATGCTCATCTTCTAACACCAACTTCTGTCTAATAAATTCCAGAGTGAACATTCTCAAAGTTAAAAAGGCGGATAACACATAAGCATCATGCACAAAGCCATACAACCTAATCACTATGTGATCCTTTAACAAGAACCAATCTCCCATTACCATATCTTCCTTCAACTGCATCAGGGTCTTCATTTCAGGCAACACCCTAGGTAATTCTTCCCCAAATATCATTCTATATAGTTCAAGATAGAATATAATTCATATAATTGAACATATTATTATCTAGAATGCATGTGAAAAGTATTTGTGGAAAATGTAGCTCTTATGACTGAAAACATGACCATATTCATCAAATGTGACTGAAATCTAGAGTGCCTTGTGTTGGGAAAGCTTACTAGCTGTGAATTGATACTTTCTGGTAAAAAATATTCAAATTTGAGACAAGGTATCGAATCATATTCAGCTCCAGGCAAACCAACACTTATTCTGAATAATAAACATAACTGTAACTCTATCACCACTGTATCAGTATCTAGACCTAAAAACTGGGCAATTAAGGAAAGAACCAATTGAGTATTATCATTGAAAAAATTGACATCTAAAGGGTAAGGGGTATTTTGAATTTCCAAGTCGGGTTTAAGACAGGTGGTAAAAAAAAGCTTATCAACTCTCAGGGGAAGATTGACGATACAAGCTGAGGACAGAATCTTCGGAGAAACTTTCTAACTCTGACTCTTGAGACACCGGGATTTTAAGAGAAATTTTGACGACCGCCGACTCTATTGGACAAACAATTTTAGTTTTCTGAGCATTCATAATGACTCTCTTGGCTTCAGAATAATTTGATGTGTACCAGGATACGAACCCAAGGAAAAGACATAATTTGGTCAAGGAAAAAGAAAATAAAAGATGACTGAACCACTCTATGTACGTCCATACCCTCTTGTCGTGGACAGGTAACCGGATTTTTGTATCAAAGACATCATAATCCTTGTCTTCTAGGGCATTATTAACCTTAACAATGTCAAGATTCAGAACCTCTTCCATTTTTCTCTTCTTATAAACAAGCTTAGAATACTGACAGCACTGGCTACAAGACCCTACCTGTTACTGGCAACCTGAGAGACTGACCTGCTCTGTCGCTTTCTTCACCGCACACACCTCCATAAGCTTCTGACGATAGCACTGCGAAGACAAATTTCAAATTCACGTGTCCCATAGCTTTATATAACTTATTTTCTTTATATTTTGAGCTTCTCCATTGATGCGAATCCTCCACACCCATTGATCTCTCGTGTTGAAACCAGAGCCGTTAGATTAAAACTCCCTTTACCATCATGATGATCTCTCTCAACCGTCCGATATTTCCATCTTCAAATATTCACCGTTTATTTTAGTGCCATATCTCTACCAAGGTGGTTTCGCAACTCATTTAAGTGGTTTCCATTAACATTTTCAGCCCTTGCGAAGTGTTGTAGCGTTGACACCTGTCCGACAGTTTTATTTTCCACAACCACTTTCTCCTTTTATCACCTGCGCATCTTCATAGTGCGGAATTATTTGGATTCTTTGATTTATCGCGATGTAATCTGGGCCATTTAATCTCCGACCACATATGTGCCTTTTTGAAACTTTTATTTTCAACGGTTGGATTTCTTTAACGTCCGTCTTAACTGTCCACGTCTTTGGAAAAGTGATAGCCCAAAGGTTTTCACATAACACATAAATGGTTTGATGATACAACTTTCCCACCATGCGAAATGCTGCAAGCACACCACGTGGTAAGCTGTTTTGAAATTCACAACCACTCACTGCTTCTTACCTCTGCGCACTTTGGTCATGTGTAATCAATGTAGACCGTTGATCTCCTTTCATTCATCCCATCAATGGTGGATCTTGCGCAATGTTTAGTGCCTTTCATATGTCTTCTCAAGTGAATGCTCGTTAACTAGTATGCCACTCCCTTGGGGAAAAAATGATCTCGACCATTCATCTTCTTGATTAAAATCTGAAACGTTGATTTTTCCTCATTCTTAACCACAATCAAATGCACTTTTTCCTTCCGCCAATAAGATGGAATCTCAACCAAAATTTTAAAATATGATCCAAACCTTCATTTTTTTGCATAATTCTTTGAAATTTTGTCGTGCGGTCCTCCTAGGGATTTTATTTCCAACTCATGGTCATATGATCATGGAAACAAGGATATTCTTAGGGCCCTTCTCACCGTATTAAGAACTTTTTCAAAACATTTTCTCCATTATACACTAGCATTTTCCCTACAAAAAGCATGGTGCTAACAACTGGCTCCAATTGGGGATGTTATCCTCCTCGTGAGGTAGCAAATAATCCCTCAGACTGAGTGCCTGATCCATTTGACTGCTTCCAATTTATAACCAAATACAACTCTAAATTTCATGATCCACATATTACTCAACTGGACACATTTTGTGATCAAATATTGAAACAACAACATACCTTCTGAAAACAAACTGTATATTGCTGAAAGATATTTTCTTCAAGCAATTTTATTTATGTAAAAAATCATAAAGGTACTATAAAAGAAAGATGTATATACACTTTTATGTACAGGGATTTTCCTCTTCATCTCTTTTAAGAAAGGTAATGTTTGAGATGCCTCCCATTCACGGGTCCACCTATAACAAATTCTCCATTCTCGTCTTGAAGAATGATTAATGCATTTTATCCCTGATAAGATGCTATTATATAAGGACCTTTCCTCAAATGCTCGAATTTGCCATGCTTATCTTCTCTTCTAGCATCCCATTTCAAGATCAGATTGTCAATCTGAAAGTTTCTCTCTTTGATATTTCTATCAAAATTTTTCTTCATTTTTTTTTGATGTACCTGACTTTTGTTGTAAGCTCTTTCCCTTATTTCATGAAATTCTATCATCTGATTTATCCTTCTTTGCATGTGATTGGGTTCCTCTACAACTTCTTGTAACAACCTCATAACCTGTAGTCCCAAATAAATAAGAAATACTACTTATGTGCCATAAACCAGCTGAAAAGGAGATGTACCAATAGCTCTCTTTGTGCTAATTCTGTCTGCTCAGAATGCATACTTGAGTTTGGTATGCCACTCTCTTTTATTGTATTCCAACAGTTTCTTTATGATTCTTACCAAACTCTTGTTTGAAGATTCTTCCAGTCCATTGTCCTGGGGATAGTATGCAATTGAATGATTCAGATGAATGTGGTATTTATGGAAAAAAATACTCATTTTTTTGGATCTGAAAGCCTGAGCATTATCTGTTACTATTCTTCTAGGACATCCAAATATTGACAGAATATTTTCCTCCAAAAAATTCATAATCATTACATCAGTAGCATTTCTAGTTGGGATAGCTTCAATCCATTTTGTAAAGTAATATGCTGCAGTTAGAATCCACTTATGTTGTCCTGAAGAATTTGGATTGATTTCTCCAATAAAATCCAATCCCCATTGTTGGAATGGTGCTTCAACTGAGATTGGCTTTAGAGGAAAAGGAAAAAGTTATCTTTTCCCATCAAGAATCTAACATTCATGACACTTTGAGATTTCTTTATATAGATCTGAATAAATAGTTGTCCAATAGAAACCTGCTCTAAGAATCTTATTCACTGTGGCATTCCATGAGTGATGTCCTCCTCACATTCCCTTGTGAAATTCTACCAAGATATGTTGTGCTTCATTTTCTAGTAAACAGTTCAGCAAAATCCCACCTGGATCTTTCCAGTACAAATATTCATTCAATACAAAGAACTTTGTTGCTTTCAATTTTACTGATCTTGACCTCGTTTTATCCATTCCTGGGGGTGCTTTAAAATTTTGTAGGACATATACAATATCCGCATACCATGGAGACAAAGAAAAATCTTCAACCACTTGACACTTGGGGACTGTTCTCGT
The DNA here is from genome assembly GCA_027924585.1 of Larix kaempferi. Taxonomy (NCBI): domain Eukaryota; kingdom Viridiplantae; phylum Streptophyta; class Pinopsida; order Pinales; family Pinaceae; genus Larix; species Larix kaempferi. The sequence continues at coordinate 19,785,265 of BSBM01001402.1, read as the reverse complement.
CGAAAGTTCTGAGATGAAATTTATATCTAAAGAATCACAATTAGTCTCAGTCATCATTTTTTCCAAACCTTGTCCTTTTATCAACTTTGTGGGATTTATATCCAAGTCATACTCCAACAAAACCGCAATCCATTTTTCTCTCTTTCCTTCGGGATCTGGCTGAGTAAGAATATCCTTTACTGCTGCAGACGGGACATATGCAATGGTATGAGAATGTAATATATAAAATCGGAAATCTTTCAAATATTTTACCAATGCACAATCATGTTTCTCCATTATATTGTACTTCAGTTCTGCATCTCTCAGAATTTTTCTAAAAAAGGGAATCTACTATTCCATATTATCTTGGTTCTTCTGCAATAAGACTCCAACCAAAGTATGTTTCGATGCATAAGAAAATATAATAAAGTCTTTCGAAAAATCAGGACTAATTAAAACAAGAGCTTCAGTTAAAGCTTTCTTAATATCAGTGAAAGACTTCTTGGCCTCAATAGTCCACTTGATTTCACTATTTTTTCTTAACATGTCTAAAATACTTCTCAAAATTTCTGCAAAACTGGGAACAAACCTTCTCAAGAAATTTACGCTTCCAATGAAAGACTAAACTTCCTTCTTACTCCTTGGTATCTCAATTTTCTGAATTGCTGATACTCTTTCAGGATCAATTTTGATGCCATCTTTTGATATGATATGCCCCAGTAACTTTCCTTCTTTCATAGAAAAATGGGACTTCTTGGGATTTAAAGAAATGCCAAATTTTCCGCACTTCAGAAAAACTCTTTCCAAATGTTTCCAATGATCTGACTCGGATTTAGAAAATCCTGTTATCTCATCCATGTACACCACAATGAACTTATCTTTTTCCTCAGCAAAGGCAATATGCATGGCCCTCTGAAAAGTAGCCCTTGCATTCATCAACACAAATGGCATCTTAGCATACATGAATGTCCCCCATGGAGTTGTGAAAGCCATTTTTTATTAATCTTCTGGAAGAACCTTGATTTGGTTATAGCCTGAAAATCCATCCAACATGGAAATCCTTTCTGCCCCAACAACCTTCTGCAGAATGTGATCCATTTTGGGTAGTGGATAATTGTCCTTTAGAGATACTTTATTCAAATTTCTAAGATCCACACACAACCCTATCTCTCCATTTTTCTTTCTTACAAGTACCAAATTCGCCACCCATCTGGAAAATCTTAATGACACAATAATTTTGGCATCAAACAATTTTTTGATTTCTTTTTCAATTACTGGAAGCAATTTGGGATTTATTCTCCTCAACTTTTGTTTGAAGGGATTTTCATTCGGCTTGATGGGAATGGTGTGTTGGATTATTTTCATGTCCCAAATTTTTCATTGGGTCACAATGGCCTAAGCCCATTGGCCATATTCATGAGAGTTTATCAAATTGATGCTAAAGGTCAAATAATTGCCAAGGAGGAAAACTACTAGTTTCCTAGGTTTGGGGTGGAAGCTTTGGGATTTGGAATAAGGGGGATAATAAATTATGTTTGAACATTAGAATGGAATAAATATTTAATAAATGAGCTAAATAAATATATATACAAGTGAAAATCAAAGCGGCATTTGATCATGAAGACACATGGAGGAAGTGGGACCCACATATGGCTAGATTTCCCCACTACACTTGGCATCATTTTCTCACTAATTTGAATTCAAGGTGAATGGTAACATACTTGGGGGAGTTCAAAGGTATTATTCATGGCATGACTCATCCAAGGTCGAAATATATAGGAATAGTAACTCCCATGGAAGAGGAAGAGGCAATTGGGAGCTAGTGGGACACTTGGGCAAGATTCCCTAACTCTATGACAACAATGATGAAGATGCTATGACACCTATAACACAAATCAGACTTAAAGGCTGACATATGACATATATGACATGTCAAGGCTAAAAATAGCCTCCAAGAGGGCGCTCAAGGGAGTTAGGGCAGCTAATATGCTTCCACATGTGATTTGGTGGAAGTGGAAGACTAGGAATTGTTGTACAAGTGGCATTCTTTGGAATCTCTTCCCAACTTGAGTTGGAATGAGTATCTTGGAAGGAATTCGACCCATTGAGGACATTAGAACTTTATAAAATTCATGAACAAATAAGAATATAAGCTTTTTATCATTTGATAAATTTTCAATTGCATTTCTGAAGACGGAGAGCTAGTAGATGACTAGTTTCTTGCCTTAGCCAATTTCGAGGGTGAAAGATTCCCATCCAAGTTGGTAATTGGAAAGGCCATTAAGTCCTTTCATTTGGAGATTTAATGGAGTCATTTGTTGTAGGTGTAAGATATAGGGAATATCATGGTTTTTTCTAATGCATCACATTCTCTCAACCATTTCCAGTTTTGAAGGCATATTCTTGCTCCTTGAGGGAGGGCATTTTTGGTGAGCTATTGTACTCTTTGGGGGAGCTTCTCATGCCACATTTATTTTGTAATATGAATTAAATACTCTGTTATTCATCTCCAGAAATTTTCAGGTCTAAATTCCAAGTAGAAATGTATAAATCTCATTTTTAATGAAAGAATAGTGCCATTTCCCCACTACCTTGTTGTGAACCAATGTAATGTTGATGGATTCGAATGGATAAGTAAAATACTGATGGTTTATTGATTAATGGAATTATATTGATGTATTATACAAGTTTCATGTTCAATACTTAAGCATTTGAAGTCATTTTACTTAGTTTATTTACATTTGGAGAAGATTTGGTGCCATTTCCCCAAGGGTCGAATTAGTGATTTTTGCTGCTGTTTGGGAGAAGGTTAGAACATAATTAATAACTTATTAATGGTTCACATGAGACCTAAATAATGTATCTTATACATTCCCTACCTATTTTCATAATTTCGAGTGGGTTTGGAGGCATTTGGAGAGCCATTTTCATAACTTACCCTGGGGGGATTTGAACCTCAAATTGCTAGTAAAATTCCATACTTTGTTTAGAATATTAAAAAAGTTTTCAGAAGTCTTTTAATGGTAATAAATCATCCATGAAAATCATAATCAATTACAAATATCATTCATAGACCTTCCTTGAAGATTTGAAGGCATTTGGAGCCAATTGGAGACCTAGAAACCAATACTAGTCAAAGGGAAACTACTAGTAAAGTTCCCTACTTTGGAAAGAATTGAAAAAGGATTTGCAGAAGTATTTTAAAGGTCCAAAAGCATCCCTAAAACAAATATTTATGTTCTAATATCATCCATATACCTTCTCAGAATATTTGGGATCATTTGGGCCAAATTGGAGACCTAGGCATCAAAACTAGTGAAAGGTCGAATTTGGGGAAAAAGAGAAAAAATGGTCATTTTAATAAAATTATTAAAAACGGACATTAAAATTATAGAAGTATCATATTATTTTAAGTCTTCATAACTCCAAGAGAAAACATCTTTAAATTCCCTCATTAGTTCAACATATTTTCTTTCTTCTTCTATTGGCAGTTTATTAAAAATCTTCACTATCTTGGGGTTTTCATTGGTTCCAATGTTGCAGTCTTTGATTTCTCCATCTTTAGGTTCTAATTTCGGATTCTTGGCCACATCATATTGATCAAATAACTTCTCTAAAGGAATCAATCCTCTTGGAATAAAATTGCTCTTCAATTGAATTATGTCTTTTCCTCCCAACATATTTTTCCATTCTTCGTTTCCAGCTTTTTCATCTCCAATATTTTCATCGTCTTGGAAGTTCTCTAAATGTTCATTTTTTGTATCAATCTAAGTATTTACGAATTCATCAAACATTTCCAAAAATATCTTTATTTGCAGATCATCATCAAAAACCTGCCAGTATTTGGAGTTATCTGGTATTGAGGGTCTATTTACAACTTCAACTTTATACTTTTTTTTTCTGAGAATAAATAGGAGTTTGGAAACTACTAGTAGTTGTAGCCAAAGAGTCTGCTACTTGATTATCCATTCTGGGAACCAGTCTGATTTTATTCTCTGTAAAATAATTTCCAAACATGTCCCAAACTTCATTCATGTATGCTCTCATTCTAGGATGTTTTGTTTGGTAAGTATCCTTCACCTGATTTACTACAAGTTTTGAATCCCCAAATACTTCTATTCTCTTTTCCCCCATGTCTTTCAAATCTTGTAAACCCAGCAACAAAGCTTCATACTCAACCACATTATTAGTACATTCAAAAGTCAGTTTATAAGACCTGGACCAACTCCACTTTTACTTATATACCCATCAAAGTACATAGTCCACAATCCTTCCTCATTCTATTTATTTTCTAAAGCTTCTTGTCTCTTTGCAAATTCCTTATCCTCTTTAAGCTCAATCTGTAAAGAAACTTTAGGATCCGTGTGTGGTCCATCATTGAAAAATATAGAAGATCCCAAATCAGTATCAACAACATAAATAAGATGATTCTCAGGTTTATCTTGACTGCTGACTACATAGCTAACCTATTCTCTCTATATAACCTTCTTTTACCTCCAAATAATGGTATAATGGCATATGACACATCCATTTGCAAAGTTCCTTTCAATTTTGATTCCCAAGACCTTGACAACAACATGCCAAATTTAGGGGGAATGCTAGTTACTACAATGTCCATCACAATGCTTTTAGTTGGAAGTTGCGCAAGGGTTACCACCATATATTTTATCAATCCTAGACATATGGACTTTCTATAATCAAAAGAATATAGGTCTTTGCAAGGCCTATTAATCTCCAATCCCAAACTTTCCACTGCTGTCTTTGGCATAAGATTATGAGATGCACCATAATCTAACATGGAATTGTGCAAAATCATATTATGGATATTCAAATTTAGATAAAATGGGGGAACTTCTTCATCATCTGTATCTTCAATTTTAGGCCCAAAAACAATTGTGGAAGAATCATCTGTTACTTCTAAAATATCTGGTTGATAATCACCTTGATTCTTGACCATTTTGGTAATTTATTCTCTATACTCATTGTTCCTCAACAACTCATTAAAGGGGATAGAAATCTTAACCTTTGATAACTCTAACTTCAGATTGAAGGATGAAATTGGTCTATCTACATCAATTGGCATTAATTGTTTAGTTTCTTTTGACTGGTGCTCTTTATTTTTTGGATTTTTCTGTACAATAGTATCTTTCTGTTTTTCTGAGCTCTGTGGGATATTGGAAAGCTGTTTTGGATTGGGATTTCCCTTATTTATTGTTACATCATGATTTCTCAGTTTCAACGTTTTCTGAAAATCATCAATGGCATTTTGATATCCTCTTTGATATTGTTCTAAATCTAGTTCTGAAATAAGAGAGTGATCTTCTTGAGTAAATAAATTATGTTCCTCCTCAGTTAAGTATACTTCAAAATCAAAATCATCAAAGTGATGAATCTGGTTATCCATTGGATCTTCTTGTCCCTCCTCATCAACCAAATTTTCTGGAAATGGTGGTCTTATTTGCTGATCTTCAGGGTTTCTTTGGTTTCTTTGAGGAAATGGTCTTCTAAAATTTGGATTCCTTATTTGATTTTCAGGTGGCTCTCTATTAGGTGGTATGTTATATAGGCTAACCTGTCCATCAATCTCTCCATAGTATTCATCATCATCTCAAATTTGACATCACTTGCAGAAGAAGGGGCAGAAGAAGATGGCTGGTTTTCTTGTTTTCTCTTATCTGTCTCTACTCTATTTTTTAATTTTCCTGAAGCCATTAAGTTTGCCTCCACTTCTATAGCATATTTTAACATAGCTGACAAGGTAGCTGACTTCCTCTCTCTCAACATACATGAAAAATATCCATCAAAAGCATCTGCATAATGAAGTTTAGCAGCACCTACCAAAGGCTTAATATCAGCTGGAATGGAGTTGTATACCTTCATAAATATGTTAGAAAATTCATGTATAGACTCAAAGTTCCCTTTCTTTAAATAGCCATATTGAGATAATATTTGTAAAGGACTCTTCTTTGCCTCCCACCTATCCAAAAAAAGTGTTTGAAAAGCTTCAAAGGTAAGGATAGATGTTGCTGGTAAATCCTTAAACCATCTCTTTTCCTCTCCTGACAAACGCTGAGCAAACAACCTCATTTTCACATCATCATGATCTACTTCTTCCAGGTCAATGAAATATTCAAATCTATCCATATGCTATCTTGCTATAAAATTCCCATCTCCATCATATAAAGAAATTCTCCGTGACTAATTCTGAGGGAGATCATGCAAAGTAGCTGGCAAAGCCAAGGGTGCAAACTTAGCTACCATTGGTCTAGGTGGATTATGTGATACAGGAGGGTTCTGAATAACATTCTCATTTCTTATTGGTACTCTCTGGGATTTAGGTTTCTTAGAATCAAATTTTCCAGAATTTTGCAAATATCCTCAAACAGAATGTAACAAATATGTTTGAAATCTATTAGAATCAAGCACTATTTCCTTCGATGAGTATATTCCTGTCGACTTCTACACATTATCAAAGAATTAGACTTAGAAACCAACCTTAGTACCTTGGTACCTGCAGGCCTGAATGGTAGGTCTCCTCGTATTCGACATTAGGTTTCCATCATTGAACTATGAACGAATAATCCCTCAAATGTTCGACGTCAAAACATCTATTCACATTCATTGGGTTGTACTAGACATACCTTGGGAATCATTGTCATCATCAGTGATTTCTCTCACGCTTGTTAACAATTTACATTATTGATCAATAATCAAGTGGTTTCTACCATGTTTGAATTCAACACCTTGTAATCACATGGTTAGATTCGTATCAATTTGCGATTGGGTAGAAGACCCTAGATAGTTTTGAAGTTTATTTCACCCATCTAGGTTGCATTGGTGATTTTTTGAGTAAGTTCCCATGTGGACATTATGTGGGTGACCTTATTGATGTACTATCACACAGATCCACTCTTGTATTGGTCCTGGCTGTGTCATTGACTTACAATGGATCTATGCTTGTAGTCTAGTAGCCATGATTTCAATCATGTGTTGAGTCCTATAATGGACCTGCAATGTATTGGTCGGAAACCATGCTTCGAGTTAGTTTTTCTGAGCATGGGTATGCCCACCTGGGGTTATGAGACATATTTTTTATGATTACTTGCAGCACTTCTCCAGTTCTCTTTCAACTATCCTTTGAAACTCCATTATTGGTAAAGTGTTTCGGCCATCAGATTCCTTCTGACCTCACATTTTAGGGGGCATCTGTCATACCTCAGATTGACACGTTGTGTACCAATGAGTGTCTTCATGTCGTATCACCATGAGAGACATGATGTTTTTTCCTCCTAGTGGTGTTAATACCCTTCTTAATCATGTTGGAAGCCAATCCAACAATTTACAGGTCGAAAAACTACTTCACCTAACCCATTTATCCACCTCCTAGAGATATTTCTGCACCCTGCTAGTGGTGCAAGACGTGAAAATACAACATTTTCATGCTATGCATACCTATGGGGGCATGAAAATTATAACATTTCCACACTCTACTCAGTTATAGGGGTGCAAAAATCCCTGAATAGCCATTTTCCTTAGATATCGGATCTTGGATCTCGAGGAGATTTTCATGGGATGATATTCCCCTTTGAATCCTCTCTGACATTCCCTCCTTGGCATGTTTGAGATCCTTGATTCACATCTTCCTCACTTAAATCCACAATATCCTCTTAGTGGTTGGCCTCCCAAATCCAATATGAAGAAGGACATCCATGAGCTAAGGGGGTGGAGCTCGGAGGCATCAAACCTATGATTGTAAGAGTCTTGCAAGGATATTGAAGGATAGCTTGGAGGATGATCATGGTGCGACAATGTCAGGTATAACATATTTTGATGTACAAACTTTCATAGCTTTCATATTAATATAACTTATCCTATTCTCCCATATCTTGTCTTTTCATTGATATACGATATGTTGTATTAGATCTTGTTGATGCACTTGTGCTTGGAGGGTTGTTTTCTATCTAATTTTGCATACATTCAAGTCTTCGACATTAAGCTTGGAGTTGGAGCTTGGACAATCTCCAAACTAAAAGGTGAGATATTTTCCTATTCTCTCCACTTTCATATCTAAATTATTGTGCATGCTTGATCTAGGAGTTTAGGGTTCAATTTGTTCTCTTTCTATCTTGGATTTGGATTAAGGGAACCACTTTATCATCCAAGGGATCTTCATCTTACTCGTAGGAAGAAAATATCACCACAAGAACTTGATTATTACTGAGACGTTTGCTGACTTGGATGGGATGGCCTCTACACATTTTGTGAAGTAATCAATGACTATCAAGATCCACCTATGATGTCCACTATATTGTGGATTTATCTCACCAATAAAATCCATCCCCCATTGTTGGAAAGGTGTTTTTTCCTTGATAGGATTTAGGAGCATGGGTTTCAACTTTTTTCTTCCCTAGAAACAATTGCCACTTTGTGCATGCTATGAATAGTCATTGACATCAGAAAAAAATCTAGGCTACTTACCCTGCTCTTAATATTTTGTAGGCTGTTTCCCTCCATGCATGATGACCTGCACATATTCCCTTATGGAATTCTGTTACCATCCCCTTAGTTTCTTCCTCTATTATATAGTTCAATAATATACCCAGAGGATCCTTCCAATATAAATACTCATCCAAGATGTAGTATTTGATGGCTTGGAGCTTCAGATATCTAGCATGAGCTTTATTGAAATTGCCTGCACAATGAAGGTGTAACAAATAGAATACTATATCTTGATACCATATGGAGTCAACAAATTTCGAGTTCACTTTTATAGGTGTTACATGAGGATTACTTGCACTTGTTACTTCTTCTTCTATCATTTTGGCTACTAAATTTAGATCCAATGCGTCACAGTTTGATCTGGAAAACATCTTAGATAGTCCTTGTCCTTTCACCAATTTAGTTGGATTGATCTTTAGGTCATACTCTTGGATATTTACAATACATTTCTCTCTTCTCCCTTTTCTATCTGGTTGACTGAGCATTTCCTTTACTATTATACTGTTAGGCGCATAGGAAACAACAAGTGAATGTAAAATGTAGAATCTAAAATATTTGAGTGCCTTTACCATTGCATAAGCGTGTTTTTCCATGAGACCATATTTTAATTTGGCATCTCTCGAAGCCTTTTTGAAAAATGTAGGCTACTCCTATCCTTCTTTGTTTCTTTGCAAAAACATAACTAAAATAGTACTTACTAAAGAAAAAGAAAATATGAGGAAAGGTTTAGTATAATTAGGGATAGTTAAGAAAGGGGACTCGCTTGGTGATTTCTTGACTTGCTGAAAGGATTCCCTGGACTCACTAGTCCATTTAACATCATTATCTTTTTTCAGCATATTGGCAATACTTTTTACAATCTCTTCCAAGTTTGGAATGAATCTTCTTAGAAAGTTAATATTACCCATGAAGGACTAAATTTCCTTTTTATTTCTTGGTAGTTTTATTAGTTGTATTGCACCTACCCTCTTTGGGTCATTCTTGACCCCTTGTTTGGAAACATTGTGACCCAATAGCTTACCTTCTTGTAGAGAAAAGTGTGACTTTTTGGGATTCAGGGACAATCCATATTTCATGCATTTTTTAAAGGTTTGCTTTAGATGAGCTAGATGATCATCATCAGTTTTTGAAATAACTATCATGTCATCTTAGTAGATGACAATGAACTTATCTATTTCACCTATGAAGGCTGTATTCATGGTACTTTGGAATGTGTCCCTTGCATTCATCAATCTGGATGACATCTTGTCATACATAAAAGTAGCGTAGGGTGTTGTGAATGATGTCTTTTTTTGTCATCTTTTTACATAGCTACCTGGTTGTAACCTAAAACAAATCCATCATAGAGATTTCACTAGCCCCCTCACCTTCTACAGTATATGGTCCATATTATAAATGGGATAGTTATCCTTTATAGAACACTTCTTGAGACTTATGAAATATACACATAGCCTAATTTCCCCACTCTTTTTCTCGACAAGCACTAAATTGGCCACCCATTCTGGATACCTTAAAGGAATTTTGATTTCTGCTTCTAGTACTTTTCTTACCTCTTTTTCAATTGTAGGTGGCAGAATGGGGTTGATTTGTCTCATGTCTTTCTTGAAGGGATTAACTCCTCACTTTATGGTTGTTCTATGTCGTATGATAGAAGTATCATAAGTCTTGAGTTATTCATAATTCCAGGAAAAAGCATCTATGAATTCCTTGAATAGATCTAGGTATCTTTGTTTAAGAGAAGCAGTGAAAAATCTATACAACTTGATATACTTTAGATCTTGCTGAGTAACTATGTTGAATTATTCCACATCCTCTTCCTTTTGCAACAAACTGGGTTTAATAGGAATGCCATTTTTATCAAACAACTACTCTAAGGGCACTAGGCCTTTAGGTATAAATTTTTTTTATAACTACAAGATATATTGATTTGCAACATGACCGATAAATTTTGGACCTAATTTCTCATCTTTGTTAAACAACTCTTCATCCTTTGTATCTTCTTCTCGGTTTATATGGGAGGTGGAGAACTCACCTATCAATTCAATGAATCTATTTATGTGCTGGTCATATTTGAATACCTACCAATGTTTTTTATTATCAAGCTTGGAGGGTCTATATATCATTTCAACTTCATGCTTGAGTTTGGGCCCTACGGGATGCTTAAACGTACTAGCAGCTACACCCAAGGGATATACTAAGTACTAGACTCGATTCTTGTAAGTTGTCATTCTGGGGTGCTTTTTCTGATAAATGTCCTTTATCTATTGCACAACTAGCTCAAAACATCCAAACATTGTAAGCTGAGTGATCCCCATCTTTTTAAATTCTTCCAATCCAAGTATTAAGGCTTCATATTCAAAGACATTGTTTATAGTTGTTAGAACATTATTACACCTAGGACCATAGTATACAAGTTAATCTAGTGGTTATTGGTTGAAAACATTGTTAATGATGTTAATCCAAGGTTGTTAGAAGTTTGCTGGGGCATTTATGGCACATTCCACCACTTATGGGCCAAATCCTAGTCAAACTAGCTGTTAGGTGCCCTCATTTATGGAAACCACCCTCATTTATTACCACTACCTGAGTGAAGGCACCCTTATCCCCTATTTTATGGATCTGGCTTTGACTTGAGGCGCCCATGCATTGAATGTGGCCATTTTGTACCCTCCTTGGTCGTTTTTTCCTATCCTGAGCCACCTACACTCCACCAAATCCTCACCACCACATGTGACATCATCATTAATGACTTCCCATGCCTACCCAACATTCAGATTAGGAATTCGTGATAGGTTGAGTAGATTTGGGATATTATTCATCAACCTACGGGGGATTGAGGTCCAATGTAAGCTAGCCACTTGTAGCTTCCTTCCAAATTCTATATAAATGTATTCACAACTCATTTCTGGGTTGGGAATTTATAAATAAACTTGCCATTTGATCATTTGTGTCTGGTTTTTGTTCATTTGTGTGTCTAGGATTCTTTTTACACTATTTTTATACATACTTAGCCAAATTTTTTAATTGTGAGGATATCCTTAGCTAGTAGATCCTACTGTGAGTTATGTTTCACATGGTATCATAGCTATTGGATCTTCTAGTCGAACATAGACTGCTTTAGAAGTGAACTAGAAGTAGTGGAGAAACCACAAAAGTCCTTGGGGCCATTTCCTTGAAGTCATTAGATAAATCCTTTGGAGTATACCTAGGGTGTGACGTTCTCCCGAATGTGCCTTCTGTCAATGTAGGGTTCGAATTAACTAGTTAGGATCCCCTCCAGAGTGATTGAGAGTTTGCATTGCAGGTTTATAGTTTTCTTTGTCACCTAGTGCGCAAGATACATAATGGAGTAGTCTCATGTCTTGCTCACTCCATTCAACTATTTTGAGTGGAAGGATGAAATGATAATCCAGCTGAGATCCAAGGGTGTCTTCATAGTTACCACGGGGACTAAAATTGAGCCAAATTCTGCCGTAGAGAATTCCAAGTTCTTCAACAGAATGGATGAAGATTTTGGCATGCTTTGTCTCAGCATTTCAACAGAGCTCCTGTTTCATATTGACAGTCTCACTACTCCAAATGAAGTGTGTCTCAAGCTTGAGTAATTTTTTGGGAAGACTGATGAGATGAGGGTCCACCAACTTGAGAATGAGTCGATATCACTGAGACCAAGTAGTTTAAAAACTATCCAAGACTTATTCACCAAGTTCAAATCCTTGGTCTTGCAGCTCAAGCAATGTGGCATTGAGAAGAAGGACAAACAATTGGTTTTGTCCATACTTTCGAAGTTGGGTCTTGAGTACTCTGTGTTTGTTTCTACATTTCATTCTAACAAGGTTGTTGTTCAAAACTGGAAGATTTCATGGAGATTCTCACATAAGAACAAGATAAACCGGTTCTCATGGGTTCCATTAAGAAAAAGGACCAAGTTCTTGTAGCCAGGGATTCGAAGCACGCAAGAAGAAAGCAAAATCCCAAGCGTTTCAAAGTAGAATGAGAAGAATAAAGACAAGGAGAATCCAAGATCTTCTGATGGGGGTTCCAATCTTGTTAAGGAGAAAGGAAAGAAGAAAGAGAAGACCAAATGCACTTACTATCAAAAGGGTTGGCACCCTGAAAGTGCATGCATGAAGAAGACCATTGATATGATGACCCATCTCCTTCAGAAAAATAACATTACTCTTCCAGAAAGTTCAAAAAAGAAGGAGGGTATTTATCAAGACAAGGAGAGATTCAATGCATTGATCGATAGTACCTCAGAATATTCCTCTTTCATCATAGATTCAGGTGCCTCAAGGCACATGGCTTCTGCAAGATATTTTTTCTCTACTCTTTCAGCTTACAGTGGTCCTTCCATTCTCATGGGTGATGATTCAAAGATCCCAGCAAGAGGCATTGGGAATACCAGTCTAGAAAATGGGTACTTCAGTAATGTACTGTATGTTTATGATCTTGTAGCAAATATCCTCTTTGTTTACCAAATGAACCAGACTAGTTCAGCTAAGAGAGTGATTTTCACTCAAGATGATGTGGAAATTTTTGAAGTTTCTACGAGCAAAGTGGTAGCAGTTGGTGTTGCAGATCATGAGTCAAGAATGTACAAGTTTTCTCACTTTCTCTCTTACTCCTCTTCTAATTCTCTTCTGTCACATGCTAATGAGGTCAATAGACTATGGCTTGAGAGGTTTGGACACCTCAACTACAGATATCTTCAAGCATTGAGAAAAGAATACATGGTTGAACGACTTCCAAGCATCATATTTTCCAAAGGCCTTTGCAAAGGGTGCATTGTTGGGAAGCATGTACAGCGCAAGTATGAGAAAGGGAAGGCAAGGAGAGATTCCCATACTCTTGGTTTGGTCCATTCAGATGTGATAGGACATATTCCTACACCCTCCTATGGAAACTCAAAGTATGTCCTAACATTAATTGATGATTTTTCAAGATATTGTTGGGTGTTCTTTCTCAAGCAAAAATATGAAGTCTTCCAATCATTCAAAGTTTTCAAAGCTTCAATGGAGAAATTCAGTGGGAGGAAGATGAAGGTCTTAAGGAATGATAATGGAAGAGAATATTTCAATAAGGACCTGCATCAGCCATGTGAAGAATATTTTATTCAAATGCAACATTCTGTGCCTTACACACCCCAACAAAATGGTGTGGCAGAGCGCAAGAATAGAGCATTGAAGGAGATGGAGGGTAAGTATTTGTCTCTTAAAATATGGGATGAAGCCATTAATTGTGATGCATATGTTCATAATAGAGAAACACACAAATCCTTGGAAGGCATGACTCCATTTGAGGCTTGGATGGGACACAAGCCTGATGTGTCTCATTTCAGGGTGTTTGGCTCAAGAGCATGGGATATAATACCTCCAGAGAAGAGAAAAGAATTGCAGCCCAAAATAAAGGAGTCCATCATTGTTGGATATGCAAAATATTCAAATGGATACAATCTATTTTACCCCTCATCTCATAAAAATTTCATTGAGAGGAGTGTTCAGTTCGAAGAAGAGCCCATGCATGCAGTAGAACAAGGAGAAGGGGAATGCTCAAACCCCCTTCTTGAAGAGGATGTAAGTGATGATTCTTATTATGATATTTCTGATTCTAATGTTGAGTATGAATATGATGACATTCATGCATATCATGACCCTTCTACAAGGCCCAATTGGGCTGAGAAAACAATACAAGCAGCTAGTGAACTTGTAGGTGATCCACAAGAACCTAGGAAGACTAGATCACAATTTCACAATGCATTGTCTTCTTGTGATCTAGATATTCATGGGAGGTGTTTTATTATGGTTGGATCTGATCCACAGTCATATGAAGAAGCATCAAAATATCCAATATGGAAAACATCGATGCAAGAAGAGATGAACCCTCTCCATGACAATGAAACTTGGGATTTGGTCCCTCTTCCTTACAAGAGGAAACTGGTGCAATGCAAGTGGGTGTATAGGACCAAGATGGCTGCTGATGGTTCTGATATGAATTATAAGGCCATATTGGTGGCTAAAGGATTCTCTCAAGTACATGGAGTGGATTACATAGAGAAATTTGCACCTATGGCAAAGATGGACTTAATCAGGCTAGTTTTGGCCATTGTAGCTTCCAAGCGATGGGAGGTTCATCACATGGATGTGAAGAGTGCATTTCTTCATGGGGATATTCATGAGGAGATATATATGAAGCATCCCAAATGCTTCATTCATGATCCTTCACTTGTTTCCAAGTTGACTAAGTCCCTCTATGGTCTTAAGCAAGCTCCTAGAGCTTGGTATGCCAAGATGGACAATTTTCTGCTATCACAAGGTTTTGAGAGATGCAAATCTGATCCAAATGTTTACATGCAGCATGTTAGTGACTCTATATTTCTTGTTGTGTTGTATTTTGATGATATTTTTATCACTGGTAGTTGCATCAAATAACTAGGTTGAGTTAAAGCTGCATTACATAGTGCATTCTCCATGTCAAATCTAGGATTGTTGAGACAATTTCTTGGCTTGGAGATTGTTAAATATTATGAAGGGATCACAGTTTCATAGTCAAAGAATGCTTCAGATCTGCTATAGAATTTCAAAATGGATGAATGTAAGGATGCTAAGTTTTCATTCTTTTTAGGAGTTAAGCTTAATGATTGGGGTTCATCACCATTGGTTGACAGTTCACTGTATAGACAACTAGTTGGGAGCTTGCTGTATCTCACACACTTTTGACCAGATTTACCTTATGCAGTAGGAGTTGTTTCAATACACATGAAAGAGCCTCATGAGATCCATTAGAAGGATGCCAAAAGTATCTTGAATTATGTGCAAGGAACCAAGCAGTTTTTGATACACTATGCAGTTGGTTCATCACTTGAACTAGTTGGTTTTACTGATTCAGATTGGGATGGAGATAGCACTAATCAAAATTCCACTTTTGGTTATGTTTTTATGCTTTCGCATGGTCCCATTTTTTGGTCTATCAAGAATCAACACACTATTTCCTTATGTTCAGCTAAGGCCGAATACAGGGGAGCAATGAATGCAATTACACAATGTGTGTGGTTGCAAGGTATTCTTGGAGAGTTTGGATTTGTATTTGATTGACCCATAGTCATTTGGTGTGATAATCAAAGTGCAATCAAGATATCCACTGATTCAGTACAGAGATAGAGGACTAAGTGCAAAGAGATTCACATGCACTACACTCGAGGCTTGGTGCATGACCATATTATTGCCTTGAGTTATTTCCCATCTACTAAGCAAACTGCTGATATCTTCACCAAGAGTTTCACTGAGAAGACCTTCACTTACCTTAGATCACTCCTCGGGGTGAGTGATGCATGGTGAAGACTGGTATATTTTCCATATTTGTTTCATTTCCACTTTTTAGGGGAGGTTTTATTTCCCATGTGGTTTTCCTCCTTACCCTGGTTACATGGACTAATAAAAATTGTTGTTGTAAGAGGTGACTTCAGCCTTAGTTGTCAAGCCCTAATTTTCATTTTGGCCACATAAGTATAGCTTAAGGGAGGATGTTAGAACATTATTAAACCTAGGACCATAGTCTACAAGTTAATTTGGTGGTTATTGGTCCAAAACATGGTTAATGATGTTAATCCAAGGTTGTTAGAAGGTTATTGGGGAATTTATGGCACATTCCACCACTTATGGGCCAAATCCTAGTAAAACTAGTGTTAGGCACCCTCATTTATTGCCACTACATGAGTGAAGGCACCCTTATCCCCTATTTTATGGATCAGGCTTTGACTTGAGGCACCCACGCATTGAATGTGGCCATTTTGGCCCCTTCTTGGCAGTTTTAGCCTATCCTAATCCACCTACACTCCACCAAATCCTCACCACCACATGTGCCATCATCATTAGTGAGTTCCCATGCCTACCCAATGTTCATATTACAAATTTGTGACAGTTTGATTAGATTTCGGAGCCTATTGGTCAACCTACGAGGGATTGAGGTCCAATGTAAGCTAGCCACTTGTAGTTGCCTCCAAAGGCTAACGAATTCTTCCAAATTCTATATAAATGCATTCACAGCTCAGTTCTAGGTCAGAAAGTTATAATAAACTTGCTATTTGATCATTTGTGCCTGGTTTTTAATCATTTGTGTCCAAAATTATTTTTACACTATTTTTCTACATACTTAGCCAAATTTCTTAATTTTGAGGATATCCTTAGCTAGTAGATCCTACTGTGAGTTAGATTTCACAATAGTTTCAAATTTTAGCTTGAATGATAGAGGATTTTTTTATTAGGCGAGATCAAAATCACTCCTTCCCATGCTTCTTCTTTAGAGGTCGATCCATGCATCAAAGTACATTTTCCATACTTGACTTAGACAAAATAAAAAGTCTTGAACACAAATTTCTATAACCAAGGAGTCTTAATAATCCTCAACTATTTCCATAATGCAACATCCCATGTCTTCCTCTATTGCATGCAAAGGATAATTCTTTGGATTGTTTTGATCAGTTACCACATATTCAAACTTAGCTTCTCTATAGAGCCTCATTTTCTCTCCTAAAAATACTGTGGCACTGGCATACTTCATGTCCATTTGCATTGTTCCTCCCACACTTTTGTGCCATGATATTAACAACAACATCCCATATTTGGCAGGAACAACTACCACTACCACATCCATCATGATACTTTTTATGTGCAATTGAGATAATGTGACTACTAAATTGTTTATCATTCCCAAGAATTTCACCCTTTTGAAGTAAAAACCGTAAAGATCACGGTATGATTTGGTAATATCTAAATCCAACTACTCCATGATAACTTTTGGCATTAAGTTATGTGAGGCCACTGAGTCTAGCATGTAGTTATGTAGTAACTTATCATGCATAGTAAGATTTATATAAAAGGAGGATGTACCTTCATCCTTTTCTTCTACCTATGGGCCCAATTTGATAGTGGGATTTTCATCTAAGAGGTGAAAAGTAGCAGGATGTATGGTTGATATTGATCCATTTATCACTTTATCAATTTGCTTTTGATATGCAATATTTTTTGCTAATTCAGAGAAAGGTATAGAGATCTTGATATTTCCTAGCTCATGTTCAATATTAAAAATGATAGTGGGTTTATCTTGTTCCTTATGCTCAGGTTTATCTCTTTGTGGATGGGGAGCATCATTTACTTTTTGTAAGACATCAGACACATATTTGTAGAATTTGTCTTTAGGTACAACAGGATTTTGGCAGAGGTTAAAGGGTCAATGGTCTTACCATTTGGATTATTTGCAGGAGAACTTTTAGGAGGGGTATTGTTTTCTAGCTCATAGAAGGATTTCTAGGTATGAGATCATACTTTCTCTATAATTTGGTCTACAAAGTATCAACAAAAATCCTATACTAAGTTGAAGACATTTCATATTCCTCATTTGTTTGTTCTTGCTTTGCATGCTTATGTATGTTCATTTTTAAAGAGCTCTCATAATCCTTTTGGGTTAAGTGGATCATGTCATCTTCATCTTACATCCATATCATCTCATATGTTGGTTCAAGATAATATTCATCTTGTGGGATATTTTCAAAATCATTGTTATTATTATCTCTCATAGGGGGTTGTATAGGACGATCTTCATTCTTGCTTTCTCTATTCATAATCTAAGGATTGAAAGGTATCCTATATTGTTTGGGATTCCTCTGTCCTCCACCCTGAGGATCTCTATTTGGAGTATTCACTTCTACCTCTAGACTAGTTATATTATTTTATAAATATTTTATCACTCTGGACATCTCCTCTATCTTAGCATATTGTGCATATCTATTTATCCCAGAAGTATCAACTTCTTCTTTTTTCTTTTCCTTTTTTGGATCTCATTTGTACTTCATCCTTCTTGACACTATCATGTTTCCCTCAACATCTACTACATCATCTTGCATAATGAGTAGGTTCACTGACCTCCTTTCCTTGAGCCTCATTTAAAATTCAGGCTCGAAAGCCCCTGCATAGGTGACCTTTGCAGCTTCCTGGGAGGATTTAATGTCTTGAGGTATTTTGTTGTAGATTTTATTAAATATTTTATTGAATTCCCCCGCTTGTTCTCCATTTTTTTTTAATGCAGCAAATTCAGTCAAGTAGCAGAGGTGATCCCTCTTTACAACCCATTGTCTCATGAAGCTGGTTTCAAGGATGGGCCAAGAGTTTATAGTGGTTGTACGGAGGGATTCGAACAATTCTCTAACCTCTCCTTCTAAGTTCTAGAGAAATATCCTCATAAAGAAATCATCATGTTCAATGAAAATGTTGTTAGTAAAGTCTTGAAAGGTGGCCATATGTTCTTCAACTAATGTTACCTTCTCTCCGTCAAACTTAAGAAATAGTTTTATGTAATTATCTGGAAGACCATGTATATTATTTGGAAGGTTTAGTGGACCATTCCTTACATCTACCTGTGGATTAACAATACGTGGTGGTGTCCCGCCTCTCCCTCCTGCATTGGTCATTAAATGTTGTACGATAATATTCTTGGCTGGGAGGGTTATAGGGATTCTTTGAGATCTTGATTATGGATGTAAATAATGAGAAGCACTTTCTAACCCAGATAAAGCAGAGGTTCATGAATATACTAAAGAAACAACGAGATTCCCAAGAGTAGAGTGTGAACCTTTCGAAGAATTTAAAGCCTTAGACAATTCTTGATTTTCACAAACATAAGGGAAAATGGTAGTATTTCTTTGAGGAATAGATGATACTTGAGGATTTTGTCTTTCATGATGATTCCCCTAGGTGACCATCTTCTCTATAATTTGAAGGATCTGGAATTTGCAAGATTAGGACATACTCTAGTGTGTCACTTTCCAAATGTCATCTTCACTTCAATGGGGCATCCAAGTGAACTGTTAAGATTGATGTCTAACTCTCACTCAATGGAATCCTTGAATTTCCACACATACATGAATGTATATGTTATATTTTGAAAAACAAATATTAGAACATCTCTAATTACACTTTTAAAAACTTTCAATTAGTAAAGTTATATATTTTGAGGATAATTCCATCTCCTACATTTCATTTTGCTACATAATGTTCAATTTTCTTATGCCATGTTGACCCACTTGATGATGCTATAACATCATTATTTGTGTCTTTGATGCTTCCATTGATTTAATATATTTAATTAATGTTATTTTCCAATATCTATTGGTTAATTAATCACATCTAACTTGTACATTGGTTTGAAAATATAAAAAACCATTGAACCCTTTCAAAAGCAATACAAATTGATAGAATGGTGGTGGCTTATCTCTACAATTAGATGTCTCATAAATGCTCATTTGAAAGAAGTCAATTACAAGAGGAAAAAATGACCCTTTAATATAAAGTATGAAATTCTAAAAGGAAAAAATCCTAATGGTCCAAAAACAGTAACCTTATGAGATGAGTTTGAAAAATGAATGTTGCACACAATGAGCCTAGTTCATACATCAACTTCCTATGGCCACTTCATTCACATATAAACTCCATATGGGGCATTTACTATATTTTTATAAATATTATTCCATGATCTATGTGTTTTGAAGGATTATCAATGTAGATTATAGTAATGCGATGTGTTAGCTCTAGAAATATATGGGAAATGCCTGAAAATGCACCAAAACTTCAGGATTTGCAAAAATATAATGTAAATACCATGATGTAGAACTATTATGAGTTAATGGAAGAGATGATTGGCCATTTATATACACCTATATCAATAATATTAATTATTTTCTTTCCCTACCCTTATTATTATATTTTCCAAAATCTACTTCTTCATCCATTGACTATCTTATCCTTTATTTCCTTACATCAAACTATAATTACTAATTATTTTAAATTAATATCCATTTTAGAAATTCTTCTCCTCATATCCTTATATAATTATTGACCCATGATCTAATCAAACATTTTATTATGCACATTCATGTCTTTGTTCATAGACTAATTAAAATTTTGAAGACCAAGGGGGAAGCTATGCATACACATTTTCCTTGACATCATCACCAATGGCATTAAGATAATTTAGCAAGGTGTTAAAAGGAAATAGGTGATGTGGATTTTTGCTCCAAGTAGTTTTATAGTTATTTTTTACTTTGTTGTTGCACTTCTAGTATGTTTGAGGAACTGTTTAGTATATAAAGGTATATTCTCAATGTTGTGTTGGTCTAAAGAATAAAAGTAAACTTCTCTATAGGAGGATTTTGTTAGAAAAATAATAATGAATAACTTTTGGGTTTTCTCTCTTCATTATGTTTCTTTGAAAGTTCATATTCTAGTTTAAACAAGTTGTTCTTTGCATCATTTGGCATTACAAAAAGTTCACTCTTGGCTTCTATATCCCTTTCAAGGATCCCCCCCTCACAATAAAACTTTGTAGTTTATTCAATTTTTTTTATTGATGCCTACCCAAATCAAACAACAATTTTCTTGTTATAGGTTCTATAGGTTCACCATATGAACTTAGACAAACACAATTCTTCTTCTTCTTCTTCTTCTTATTTATTTTTATTTTTATTTTTGTGCACATAATTCCTCCTCATAGAGAAGCTACCTTTGAAGACATTAGTTCTACTTGTTCCAACTCAATTCAAGATAGGGAACTTGCACTCACTAAGTCTCTATGAAGGAAATCTAAGACATATATTTCAATTCTCACAGTGGACACTTTTATTACTCTACTTTAGTATATGGGAAAGATGAAAGGAAACATTATGGATTCTTGAATTTAGAGCCTACACACCTATTCTAATATTTTCCCATATATTTCTAAAGAACAAAAGATGCAAATAACTAAGTGTAATTTGGATGGTTTTTCCTTGGCCTGGTGGTAGTCCCATGCTAAATATTTATAAATCTATGTTAAACTCAACACAAGGGATATCCATTTCTCTTTGCATTTCCAATTGAGATGCATTTCATCATACCCTTTATAGGTTTCTTTAATCAATGTGCTTATTTCAAACTCTTTCAATGTGTTTTCTATAGCTCGAGTAGGATCCCAATTAGACAATTCAATAGTATATTTAAAACTTCGCTTGGATTGTGACCTGGATATGGATTCAAATTCAAATTCATGATCCTAAATATGTACTTCTGATTACAATATGTTATTTTTTATTTATGATATTTTAAAAGGAGATGGAATTGTTTACCAATCATTCAATCATGCCCTAGATATTGAAATAAAATTTAATATATTTTCTCATTCCCTATGAACTGATAGCCCTCAACCACATCCCACTTCCACCCTAGCAAATCCATTCCCAGTTCTACCTCTTATTAATACATCCTCTCCCTCTTTTTATTTTCATTAGTGTTCATATCATAGAACACAAACACATTCCATTATTAAGCAATATCCATCCAATTCCAAGAAACTACCAAATCCTTGTTTAATGATGAAAAACCCAATCCACTACAAATTCCATTGTCTCTAGTCAACATTGTGTAGAACCAAAGGTGATTTCACTAGAAAATCCTACCTCTATAGATCTCTCACTGCTCATCATGGCTAGGGATCCATTACATCCCTTTGAGGACCTCATCCTTTTGTATAATTATCAAGATAAATATCAATTGGATACCCTAATTCTTGATAATGAGAGACAAAAGAGCCTTGTATCCCATTAGTTTTCAAACACTATAGCTATCCACTACATTGCACACATCCCCTTAGCATATGTGTTCAATCTAGAAAGAGGAGCCCCACTTTCTAGTTAATCAATGATGTGTTTCTACATTTTCTTTTGGTGCTTTCTATGATACTATCCATATGATACTATCAATTTTGATGTTTCAAATATTAATCATCCATGTTTGTTACTTGGCATTCTCTACTAGTATCAATGCCTAGCCTTGTATGATGTTGGGAATAACACTTACAATCTATTCAAGGATGCTATTATCTATGAACATAGGTATGTTTCCATTTATCCACATCCTCTTACCTTTGGGAATAGAATTCCATGAATGATAAATTACATAAATTCCTATCCTTATGGATCATAAAAATTATGAAAGCAAATAATGAGATGCAGTCCCTCCCTTTTATATAATACCATTGATCGATTAGGTTGTTCCTATTTGTAATCACTCTACTAAGCTTCCTCCCATGCATATTATTACCAATCTATTGAATTAATTCTCAACATCATTCTTCCTAACTCTAGATCTTATAATTTTCCTCCCTTAAGGTTGCAAATGTTGAATTCCAACTCAAATCTTTGCTTATCTCTACCCATATATATATATATATATATCTATATATATATATATATATATATATATATATCTATATATATATATATATATATATCCTACCTCACATCTATGTGGTTCACCTACCTTTATTATCTCAAATAAGGAACACCAACAATGATAGTTGGTCATATATTATATGGTTCTTCTTGGAGGGACCCTTCAGGGCCCTTAATTTTCACCATTAACCTATGTTATGTAATATAAATAAAGAAGTAGTTGGAGCGGGTGTAACCACTCAAACTACATCCATGATGTACAAATACCACTTCGAGATGAATGCCAAGTAGTTGAACATTCGAATCAACTTGTTATCTTTTATTGATTCTTATTGTGTGTGTTCTATTCTCTGCTTTAATGACCATATAATATAGGATATTACAACAATGTCATCATTTCCTCCTCTGTCCAGTCTAGGTGACAACAGCAACGAATAGAGGTGGTTTGGACCTCAGATCAATTGATATGCTCCTTTAAAGAACCTACAAAGAAAACTATAGACTACCTGTGTGTAATGTCCCCCAGGGATATCAAATGGACTTAGGAACATATCAGTATCTCTAAGAGTCTAATTACAAATTTTAAGCATACCAGAGAAATAGAATAAATACTTAATTTCAATTTTCACAAATTAATTACGACAAAATATTGATAATCACAAATTAATTAAAATAAAATTTACATATGAGAAAGAAAATGAAACAAGGCTGGGAAATCTTATCCAACACTATATCACATCATTATACATCCATCCCAAGCCATAACACAGGTTACTGTCTCCCAAAATGGTCATTTCCAACAATATGTCATTAACTAGTTAATTAAGGTCATTAATGTGCTAATTATGACACTTAACTTACAAAATGACGACACTTAGCATAAAATAATTTGTTCAACTAATTAACTCAATTTATAAATCCCAATGGATGATTAACACCTACATCCATGTAAATATGGCCAAATAACCATTTTTAAATAATTAAACATAATATACACGAAAATGAGATACCAAGACTAGTCAACTAGTTTCATTATGCAAACAACTAATCTTGTGCATTTTCGATACACAACCATACCAACTATCCAAAAAGTGAACCTGAATCCATTATGTGCATAAATAAGCATGCACGTACATAAAAATAAAAGTACATTTGCAGCTATGATCCGAGTACATAAATGAAGAATCTTTCAAGTTTAGTTAGTACAACTAGTTAATAAATACTGTTAGTAATTCAATCAAAACAATCGTACTGAGTTTTGATGCACATAGAGGTGAAGGTAGAGATATGAAAAATGGAATTATATAGCACAAATAAAGTACCAAAAACAGAGAATATGGCTGTACATTCATCATTTACTAGAAATAGAGATTCCAATCCAAAAACTAGTTACCAATTTCATCGTTTCGAAGCTAGTGTCCAATTATAGTTTTCAAAATCAATTCAACAAGAAGGAACTTATGATCGGAGATTAGGATCAGAATATTAGAGTTCATATATAGTCATATGGATGTAGCTTCATACTCATATACATTCCACATTTCAAATCCCAAATCTAGCTATGGCAACCTCTCTGAAAAGAATAACTGTTCGAGAAATAGACTAGGATCGCAATAGCAAATTTTATAGACTATATTGGAATCTCTTTCACACATTTAGTAAAAAATATCAAATGAAATTATCAGATATAAATCAAATAACTCATATATACATTTGAACAAACACTTCTCTTTGCAAAGTCTCGAATGTAGCTAAAACTATTTTTCCGGAAAACTAGTAATTGAAAAACAATTGGATTCATTGCAAATGGATTACATGGAAATTTCTAAAAAATATTCCAAATTCAAATAAAAATTTATACCAAGACTATTAGAGACATAGAAATCATATCTGTAGCATAGGAGCCTCATAGAAATTTTAACAAACATTTCTCTTGCAAAGTCCCAAAACTAGCTTTCGTAATTTTTCCAAAAGAACTAGTAATGGAAAAACAACCGGAATCATAGAAAATGAATTTTTCACATTCGATTGACACATTCCATCAAATATTTCAGAGATATTCATATCTACATCATATTAGAAACAAATAACCCATATAAATAAAAGACAACCACTTATCTTTCCAATTCCCACAATTGAAATCAACTGTGCCACGATCCACCCAGCCATAGACACTATACAAGCCAAATATTTATTTGCATAGGTCACCCTCGAGATGGAACCATGATGCCACAAGTAAGAGTGCACTCAACCATAAAACCCAACTATCACTAGTTCAACAACAATTCCAATGGAAAGTGGATTCCCCATCACTTCCAATCCAGGACGGTGGCACCAAGACAGACAGTCACAAGTCTACCATTGGTCCAACTGTATTCCAATGGAAAAGAGATCCCACTATTCCCAATCCAGGACATATATCTATAGGATAGATAGAATCAATAAAACACTAATCTACAATCGGTCCAACTGCATCCAATGACAAGTGGATTACACATCACTTCCACTCTAGGACAAGCAACTTCCAGGACAGATAGAATAGCAACAACCGAGTCTCTTTGCTTTGGAACAGGATCAGCAAGGGCGCACCAACCATCCAAAAAGATCACTGGATCACAGGCTCTCACACATTCCAAGGGAATCAAATCAAATTCCCAAGTGCCAAAGAGAAATGAACATGAGTGAGTGAACCAAGAACAAAGAGAATGAAGCGAAGAACCAAGAACAAGAACCAAGAAGTAAATATCAAGAAAAAAAAATGAAGCACACACAAACCAATTCGAATTTTTCATAAAGAACTTCAAGTTGGGGAAGAGAGAGAGAGTCACAAGAGGATTTACTCTCTCATAATAGAAAAACACTAAGGAGGAGTTACAACTTTCATGAGGGAAATGCCAAGTGGCACTCAAAGGGGCGTACTAGGAGAGACAGTGACTCCAAATTTAATAAAAACCATCCCGGAATAATAAAATCAAGGAGAAACACAACATAAGAGGGTGCATAAGTTAAGAGGGTCCACCAGCATAGACACAAACACTTGGGAACACACTTTCCCACTTCCCCTTGCTGGTAACATCATGGTTCCTCATACTCTTTTATGTGGCATTGGTCAATATCAACTGTTTTATTTTATTAATTAATAATAATGTGCAAACCATAGTCCTGATACCTCATTCCATATTGTCACAACATCAAAATAATAATCACATGTCTAGGGGCTAAACCAAAGGGTATTACATCCCCCTCCCCCTAAACAATGCATTGTCCTCGATGCATATTACATACATGCATTTACAAAAGGATAACATACATGCGCATACATGCCTCAGAAAGTTAACATATTTCTAACTCTCACAGACATGCCCATATATGCCTCAGAAATATAACATCTTTCTAGCCACAATACTTCCCACTACCACCTAATTTCATGTCCATCTCCACTTCCCATGGGAGAACTGGGACTAGTAGAGTCGACTCAAGGAAGAAAGGGTCGATCTTCAGTCCCCATCACAGGGTATTCAATGCTCTTTACAAGTCCTTCAAACCTTCAACAAAGATACATCCTCCCGAAAATCATATTTCAATCATTCATATGATTAACATTAGGTATATAAAAAGATGTGATACATAATATAAAGATATTCTTCTACAAAGATACTTTTTACATTCCAACAAACACATGATCAACCAAAAACATGTATATATATTGTTCATCTAGGTACATAAAATACATCTTCAAGATACATGATACATGAAATAAATCACACAAAATACATTAGTATATACAAGGTACATGAGATATAGATACTTCAACAAAATACTTGAAATGCATCTACCTGAATCTTATTCTAATCAATTCAATCATATGAAATGTATCAGGTGTGTCAATCAATTTCATGAAAGGCATTAGGTGTGCACTCTTTCTTCATGAAATGCTTTCCAGTCAATCAATCACATGAAAGGAATATACTCTACCTACAGATACATGAAATGCATCATGCATATGCTCTATCAGCAAAATACATGAAATGCATCTAATATATATGAAATGGATTCCAATCAGTCAATCACATGAGATGCATTATCAAGCTGCGTTTACATGATTTATCACCCAAACACTTTCCCTACAAGGATGCATGAGATTTACCATGATACTTTACAAAGATTATTTTCAACAAAGGTATTTGATATACTGCAAGGATACCCTAACCTGATACTTTCAACAAAGATCACAAGGATATTTTTCTAACAAAGATCACAAAGATCACCTGAACATTTTATGCACTTAATGTAACAGATAAGTGAACTTATATGCAACAATTCCATTCTATCTAAGAAACCAAAAAAAAGGGCCATAACACTAGTAGTTAAACATACTACCTTTCATCTCCACACAAAACATAATTCTTCTTTAGAGAACATCCAAAAATCCATTATACATCAACTAATAGTAATTAGTATCAACCAGTAACATCAACCAATATCAATAATGCATCAGTCATACATGTGCTAGTCAATAATACATTAATTCATAATACCTCAACCATATATCAATCATATGTCAATCATATATCAATCATACACCAATATCAACCAATGAAAACCATACACTCATCAACTTCCCATACAAACATCAATCCTAGTACATCAACCTAAATACATCAACCATAACATATCAACCAAAATTCATCAACCAAAATACATCAACTAGAACACATCAAACAAAACACATCAATCATAATATATCAACTAGAAGAAAAATACATAAACCAGAACACATAAATCATAATACATCAACTAGAAGCAAAATACATCAACCAGGATACATCAACTACAACACATCAACCATAACACATCAATCATAATATATCAACTAGAAGCAAAATATGTCAACTAGAATACAACAACAAGAATACTGCAATCAAAATACATCAATCATATTAATATCAATCCATGACAAAAAATAACAACCAATATAAACCATATGAATAACAATATCATCTATACATCATCCACTCAGCATCATCCATCGTTCATCAAGAATACACACAACAACCGTGCAACAACCATAAAAGCCAAGAACAACCAATAATATCCATACATATAGTAATGACAATATCGTACATGTATCAACCATTAATCAACCAACATCAATCATTAATAACCAATAGTATCAAACAACTTACATCAACCATTCAAACATCATACATCAACCCTAACAATAATTTAGAATAGTTACTATTTATCATAACATTATATATAATTATTAGCACATGACGATATATATAATATCCATATATTAATAATACATGTATACAACCAACTACATCACACAAACACTGCTAATACTGCACTTATGTAAACATTCAACACATACACAATCATACATCTTGCCTGCATACATACTCCATCAATAGCAATGTTATACATACTTTCATGGAATTCCCATATAATCCCCATATAATAACCATACATTTATGTTACTAATTATTTACACATAGCACACTACTTGATACTATCAACCAAATTAAATACATAGTCGGCTCAAGCAACCAAACATCCTACCACCAACATCTTCTAATATTATGCAATAAAATAATTACTAGTTATACAACTCACCGTCATATGCCATACACCATACTTAATATTACTATGCATTATATCTATACGTGCGTCCATTTGTCTACAGACATATTATAATTCTTTAATCATATATCATATTATTATTAATCATACACACATCATATTAGTCATATAACATTTTATATCCTATATTTTATACACCCAAATAATTATTATGTTATACCATAATATCCATACAATTATAGCAGTATAATTACTTAATCCAATGCTATCATATTAGGTACGCATTATAATATATATGCTAACATAATACTTATGATCACACTATACTTCATAATACTTCCAAAAACTTCCAAATACTCCCAAATACTTCTAAACATTTTTGTATATTCCTAAATACTTCCAAATCTACTTCCAATATTTTACACTTACTTCATTACATATGTTCACATCTATACATATAGTATATACACAATATCATATACACGTAATACTAATAATTATTGCAGATTTGAAAATACATATTACAATACACACACACACACACACTCACATATATATATACTTTTAGAACTATATATATACCACACATATTATACAATTAAAAACAAGTGGCTCATTTCCTCAAAAAATACACAAAAAATTACATCCCCATAAATAAAATAGAGAGAATATGAATCATTAAAGACACGTGGTTCATTTCGTCCAAAAATAGACAAGGAAGTAGTCACATACTTTGAAAAAAAAAAGGAAAATGGAACCACTATTAAGACAAGTGGTCTATTTCCCCAAAATAGACAAGGAGTTACTCACATACATTGACAATAAAAAAGAAAAAAGAAAATGGAAACTACTATTACGACAAGTGGCCTATTTCCCCAAAATATACAAGGAGTTACTCATCAATGTAACCCACCACCTTCCAAGTGGAAGAAATAAGCCTATAAAAGCATACCATCAATAGAAAATCCAAAATCCATAGAGGGTATAAATGCCACTTAATAAATCATATAATATTTAATAATATAAAACTATATCATCTTAATAACTTAGCATTAAAATATATTGATAATGTACATAGTACATACTATTATAATGACAATTATTTACTTATCAATTAATAATCATAAGGTACCAGTAAATAAATCATACCACAAGAAGCATTCCAATATTAACAATTCAATGAACAGTAAAAGAGGCAATGCACGATGAACAAGCATTGACCAATCAGTCACTGTATAGTAAAGATAAAATGCACAAGCATCAACCAATCAAGTCATTGAACAGTAAGAGAGGATATGCATAAGTATTGACCAATCAAATCACTGAATAATAAAATAGGCAATGCAAGGTGAACATGCATCAACCAATCAATCTACTCAATTATTAGATATGCACCACATAGTACTTACCAATCAATCTATTGAACAATAAATATGCATATTAATTAATTCTAAGCATTACAACAAACTGATATCTGAAGTGAGGCTTCTTATTCTTCCATTAGCACAAGGGAGGTTAAAATTATTTCACAAAGCACATTTATAAATTCCCAAGGCATATAAGCAGAGTTATGAATCCATAATAGGCCCAACATCCCTAGAGTTGGAACCATAGCTCTGATACCACATGTAATGTCCCCCTGGGCTATCAAATGGATATAGGGACATATCATTAGATCTAAGAGGCTAATCACAAAGTTTAATCACAACATAGAATAGAATAAATACTTAATTTCAATTTTCACAAATTAATTACACAAAATATCGATAATCACAAATTAATTAAATAAAATTTACATCTGAGCAAGCAACTGAATCAAGGATGATAAATCTTATCCAACACTATCTAACATCATCATACATACATCCCAATCCATAACACAGGTTACTTACACCCAAAAATGTCATTTCCAACAATATGTCATTATCAAGTTAATTAAGGTAATTAATGCGCTAATCACCACACTTAACTTTACAAATGACGACACTTAGCATAAAATAATTTCTTCAACTAATTAACGCAATTTATCAGTCCCAATGGCTAATTAACACCTACATCCATGTAAATATGTCCAAATGATCATTTTTAAATAATTAAACATAATATACATGAAAATGAGATACCAAGGCTAGTCAACTAATTTCACTACGCAAGCAACTAGTCTTGTGCATTTTCGATGCACCAACCATACAAACTATCCAAAAAGTGAACCTACATACATTATGTGCATAAATAATCATACATGTAAAAAAAAATAAAGGTACATTTTCATCTTTAATCTAAATACATAAACAGAGAATCTTTCAAGTTTAATCAGTACAACTAGTTAATAAACACTGCTAGAAATTCAATCAAACCAATTGGTACTGAGTTCTGATGCACACAGAGGTGAAGGTATATATTTTGAAAATATCATTCTACATAAAAAATAAACTACCAAATATAGATCATATGGATGTACATTCATTGTCTACCAAAAATAGAGATTCGAATCCAAAAACTAGTTACCAATTAATTCACTGTTTCAAAGCTAGTTTCCAATTCTAGTTTTCAAAAACAATTCAACAAGAAGGAAATGATGATAAGAGGTTAGGATAAGAATATTAGAGTTCATATATATTCATATGGATGTAGCTTCATATTCATATATGGTCCACATTTCAAATCCCAAATATAGTTATGGAAACCTCTCCAAAAAGAATAACAGTTCGAGAAATAGACTAGGATCGCGAGAACAAATTTTATAGACTATATTGGAATCTCTTTAACACATTTATTCAAACATATCAGATGAAAATATCATATCTGAATTAAATAAATTATATAGGCATTTTAAAAAACACTTCTCTTGCAAAGTCTCGAATTTAGCTAAACCTATTTTTCCGGAAAACTAGTAATTGAAAAACAACTGGATTCATTGAAAATGGATTACATAGACCTTTCTAAAACTCTTCCACATTTGAATAAAAAATTATAACAAGATTATATGAGACATAAAAATCATATATGTAGCATAGGAGTCTCATATACATTTTAACAAACATTTCTATTGCAAAGTCCCAAAACTAGCTTTCGCATTTTTTCCAAAAGAACTAGTAATGGAAAAACAACCGAAATCATAGAAAATGACTTTTTCACATTCAATTCACACATTCCATCAAATATTTCAGATGCATTCATATATATATTGAATAATAAACAAATAACCCATATAAATAAAAGAAAACCACTTATCTTGCAAATTCCCGCAACTGAAATCGACCGTGCCATGATTTGCCCAGCCGTAGACACTTTACAAGACACATATTTATTTGCACAAGTCACCCCCAAGACGGAACCATCATGAAACAAGAAAGATTTCTCTCAACCAAAAAATTCAACTATCTTCGGTCCAACTAAAATTCCAATGGAAAGTGGATTCCACATCACTTCCAATCTAGGACAGTGGATCTAGGACAGATAGTCACAAGTCTACCATCGGTCCAACTATATTCCATGGAAAATAGATCCCACTATTTCCAGTCAAGGACATATAGACTCAATAAAACAATAATATACCAATTGTCCAATTGCATCCAATGGAAAGTGGATTCCACATCATTTCCAATCCAGGAGAAGCATCTTCTAGGACAGATAGACTAGAAACAACCGAGTTTCTCTACTTAGGCATAGGCTCAGTAAGGGAACACCAAACATTCAAAAAGACCACTGGATCATAGGATATCACACATTTCAAGGGCAACAAATCAAATTCCCAAGTGCTAAGAGCAATGCACATAAGTGAGTGAACCGAGAACAAAGAGAATGAAGCCAAGAGCCAAGAAGCAAAAATCAAGAGAACAAAAAATGAAGCACACACAAACCAATTCAAACTCCCCATGGAGAACTTAGATTTGGGGAAGAGAGAGAGTCACAAGAGGATTTTAGTTTCCCACAATAGAAAACCACTGAGGAGGAGTTACAATTTTCATGAGGGAAACACCATGTGGCACTCAAGGGGGCGAACTAGGAGAGAGAGTGACTCCAACTAAAAACCATCCTGGAATAATAAAATCAAGGAGAAACACAAGATAAGAGGGTTCATAAGTCAAGGGGGTACAACAACATAGACACAAACACTTAGAAACACACTTTCCCACTTCCCCTTGCTCCTAACATCATGGTTTCTCATACTCTTTTATGTGGCATTGGTCGAATTCCACTGTTTTATTTTATTAATTAATAATAATAATATGCAAACCATAGTCCCGTCACCTTATGCTATAATGTCACAACATCAAAATATTAATAACATGTCCAGTGGCTAAACCAGAGGGTATTACACCGTGTGTTCATCAATAAATCTTTTGCACAGAAGAGTGTTTGTGTGTTGGTACTTCCGCGAAAATAAATATAAGATAGTTGAATACTTTACTACAAAATTAAAGTGAGACTATTACGGGATGTTGCACATAAAAAATTAGCATGTAGAAGATTATAAAGGTTTTTCTGATGTTGGTGTAAAGAATATACATGCATTATGTAAGCATATCTTGTGTGCAATACATTGATGCAACCCAACTGAGACCACCAGTGCCAATTGATTAATAAAGTCATACTTTTAGAAGATTGTGTTGTTTGAATATTTTTGTGCACATCTTGACAAAGACTAAGGACGCCAACCATGGAAGTCGATCAAACATCAACATTAATTGATGAACACCAGAAACGAGAGATCTTCAACGGGATTTCTGGAAGGATAGCATCAAAATTTTTCAATTTATGTCTAACCCATCTACTACATTGACCATGTAGAAAATAACTATCTACCGTATGTTTTTTGTGGTCGACTCAAAAAAACTATGTTGATATTCGCTTGGAGAAAGATAAGACAACTCAATTTTTTGTGGAATTATATTATATGAAAAGGAATGCACAACTGACATGTGGAATATTTTTCCTCCATCGACTGTCAAAATGAACGGTATTCATGTATGGAATCGACTAGTATCGACGAGAGAAACTTGGTGGCATCCAATTACCGGTTAAAATCACTCCTTGACCAGTGCCTTCAATCGACTAAAAGTAAGCCGACTATTTATTAACAATATATGCTTATGTCTTGGTAGATAGTTTTTTTCAAAGCATATAGTGAAGACTTGGCGATTAAGTGGCCAATGTCCATCCATGTATATACTTAAAACTTATTTTGAATTCGATCATTAGTCAGCACATATTTTATCAACTTTATCGATCAAAACTTTCTATTAATTTATTGGTTGGCAAGTGATGGTAATTTTAGTAGTAAAAGCATGTGGTAGATGATAATTTATTGGTCGATATGTAAAGCTGTTTTGATGGTCAAAATTACAAGTATGATGTCATCGATGTATATGTGCGGTTCATATTGTACTTGGTTAGTTGATTCTTAAGTTTGGTCGAGGTTGTATTATGGTAAAATATTTACTATTTCTGGATTTTTTTGAAGGGCTTTAAAAATTGTAAGTCAAATTAAAATCATGTTTTTCCTTGATTGGATTGAGTAACCAGCATATAAGTGACCCTACTTTAAAATTCTACAAAAAAGAGGGGATGAAACGGGAGTCTCGTTGAAGGTAGGAAATCACCTCCACTTATGAAATAAAGTTTGTCTCTAGCTGACTCTTTTCAGTCGATTTGAGTCAATTCAGTTGAGTCCAAAAGCAGTCAACCCTGACCAAGATCGCGAATATGAGTAGGAAATCCAGTGAAACTTGTAGGAAATCTAAACCCTCACAATAGAAGAAGACAACAGAGACAAAAATCAAGAAGAAAAAATATTACACCACACAGGATAGAGCTTAAACACAAGATGGTGACATGAGAATACCTAAACAGATTGAGCCCCCCCCCCCCACCCAGGCATAAATGTGAAAGTAGTTTGTGAATTGTGATCTAGGTTGTTGAAGGAAGGAAACTGGTGTACAGAAAGACGAGTAAAAAAAAATTATTTTGAGCCATTGAATATGATTCCTACTAGATGATTAAAGGGATAGGCTTCATTGACTATTATCGGATTGAAGATAGAGAGTGAAGAATTACAAGTCGCGACTGTTTTTTGCATACTTGTTCTCTTCAGGACGAAGAAGAGTTTTGAGATGGGAGAGATATTGGAGGGACTCTTTGGGGCCCTTAATTTCCATCATTAACCTATTTTATGTAATATAACTAAAGAATCACTTGGAGCGAGTGTAACTTCTCCAACCACATCCATGATGTACAAATACCATTTCAAGATGAATGCCAAGTAGTTGAATGCTCAAATCAACTTGTTCTCTTTGATTGATGGTTACTGTGTATGTTCTATTCTCTGCTTGAAAGACCATGTCATATAGGATATTACAACAGTTCTCAATAAAGTTACTCTTAGGAATTTTTATCCCTTACTTATGATTTTCTAGTCGACTTTCAAGGCTCCATCTTTTCACCAAAATGGACTTAACTACTAGGAATAATCAAGTTTACATGTCCTTAAGAGACAACTAGAAAATCACCTTTAAAACTAAACTTGTGTTGTTTCAATGGTTGGTGATGCCTTTTTCCCCAACCATATCTAGTCTCAATTTTAGAAACTTTTTAATGATATATTACATCCACAATTGGGACATTTTCTAGTCATATATTTGAATGATATTCTTGCTTTTAGTCACACAAGGGCTAATCACTTTGACCACATTTTTGTTATAATAGAACTATTATGTACCCATTGGGTACTGGTCAAAAAGAATTTTTTTTTTTTTTACCAAAACTCCATGTAGTACCTTGGGTTTCTCACTGATTAAGAATATATTTGTGTCTATCTAGCTAGAGTGCAATCTCTACCCACGTGGCCCAATTTTTCCATACGAAACCAATTTCAACTTTTTTATTGGTGGTATGGATTTTTATTATCTTTTCATCATCAAAGTATCCCACATGGCATTCCACATGCATCAACTATCCAACCAACATGTTTTCACATAAAATGTAGGTGTTTTGAAGAGAGTTTATAGAAACTACAGAATACCTTACTCCCATCTTTAATTTTATATTGACCTTCTCCACATTATTCCTTATACGTATACATGGATACTTCTCATTATGAAATTTATGTTGAATTAAATAGCTAGGTCACCTTATTGCATCTCATTCTAGGACGTTGTAAGGTCCCAAAATAAATTTATAACTCTTATGATAAAGAATTATATGCATTGTTGCATTCCTTGAAGCAATGTGTTAGGAACCCATGTCTTTACTTTGTTAGTATATTGTTGTTGGACGCATATGCTTTGTAAGTCGTCCCGTAGTATTTGTTGATCCATAGTTTATATTAGCCCATAGTATTGACCCATAGTATTGGACGCATATGCTTTGTAAGTCGTCCCATAGTATTATATGTCCCATGGTTTTGACTCATAGTATTGGCGCCTAGAATTAGCCCATGGTTTGTATTGACACATAGTATTGACCCATGGTATTGGCACCTAGACTTAGTATATAAGTGTGTGTTGAGGCCTATGAAGGCACTGTGAAGTTAATTGTATTGAGCTTGCTCAAAGGAGGTTTCCCCCTCGAAGTGGCCTGTGATCAATATAAAAGTGATTCTGAGTCTATTATTTCTGATATCTCGTGTATTTGCATTAATTAATTATTGCAGGTTCATCACATCTGGTATCATAGCACTTTTTTGGGCTCGTTGGGTGGAATTTCTACCAATTTTTTTTTTTTCGCATTTGTTGCAGCTTCGGATTTGGGAATAATCCCTATCCGTTTAACTGTGTAAAGTACTTGGGCATAAGCCCTAAAACTCATTGTGAGGAGTACCGCAAAAACCCCAAAGTAGCTGGCCCATTGAGAGGACCTGCCAGCGAAAAGGGAAATGACCCCTACCTGATTGACTAGTTCCCACCCGTGAGGTAAACCAAAAGCTGTCATTTGTGGCAAAGCGGTTATCAGTTTTACCTGAGTCGTGGAGTGAGGGGTACTGCCCCAATACGCAAGCCGTCAGATAGCATTGGTGGCCAAGTGAAACACCTGAACTGTTAGGAAGCTGTACATACTTGGGGTCCATATCTATTTTCAGTTGAACTGTTGCCGATCACTTCCGCTTCAGATCCAGCGGTTTTTGAAAAGAAAAAAAAAACTGTTTTTCGGCCATATCTCCCTTGTTTCATCTATGTTTTCCCTTAAACTTCACTAACATCCCTTTAATCCCATTCTGCATATTTCCTTCCTGAAGACCCTATCCCAAATTCCACTTCCCAAGACCAGAAATCCCACATTTGTCTATTTTTAGGGTTTGCCATAACTTCTTCAATTTTCACCCGATTGCCTTCAAATTTTACCATAGAGTTCCCGCTTCTAAAATCCCCAATTTTTGCTTCCCTGTCCCTCAGAAAGTGTCCAAAACCTAGTCAAACCCCAATTACCCCTCCGAGTTTTTCCCAAATCCAAATTTCCCCTTACTAAATAAGCTTGTGTTTGTGTTTTTCTATCCATTCGCCCCCCCCCCCCCCCCCCCCCAACAAAAAAATAAATAAAAAAAAATTATTGGTTATGGTTGTCACTCGCACAGGAGCAAACACCATGGAGGAAGCACTTGCAGCCATCCAAACCAAACTCCAAGATCTGGATGAAAAATTTCTCAGCCTCCATCTTCAGCATTCAGCCATGAACAATAACCGACAGCCAAAATCTTTTGCAGTCACCGGGTTCTCTTCTTCCAGCAATTTTCGTGGGTCGAAGCTTGATTTTCCTTGCTTCAATGGCAGTGATCTGACTGGATGGATATACCGAGCAGAACAATATTTCAGTCTGCATAATACTTTGATGTCCAGAAAGTTCCACTTGCATCCTTTCATTTGGAATAGGAAGCCCTTCAATGGTACCGTTGGTACATCAAAGCTCATCCTGAGCCAAACTAGACAGATTTTTGCCAACTCCTTTTGCCACGATTTGGTCCTAGTGCTTTTGACGACTTAACAGGAGCACTCACTAAACTTCACCAAACTGGCACAGTGAGAGAGTATCAAACGGAATTTGAGAAACTAGCTAATCACATAGAAGGATTGTCTGATGAATTCTACAGGAGTTGTTTTATCAGTGGTCTCAAGGATGAAATCCGCTCAGAGGTCAAAATGTTTTGTCCCAACACAATGATGGAAGTCCTAGGGTTGGCTAAGCTGTCCGAGGACAAGATCACAGCTCAACAACACTCCAAACCCACCTTTGTTCC
Source organism: Larix kaempferi (assembly GCA_027924585.1). Classification (NCBI taxonomy): domain Eukaryota; kingdom Viridiplantae; phylum Streptophyta; class Pinopsida; order Pinales; family Pinaceae; genus Larix; species Larix kaempferi. The sequence continues at coordinate 19,747,712 of BSBM01001402.1, read as the reverse complement.
CTTCAGAAATATGGGTTCCCAATGACCTCCCATCATGCCTGCTCCTCAACCAACTCCTATCAAGCAATTGTCTGAAACAGAGATGCAGGCACACCGAGAAAAAAGGATTTGTTATAATTGTGATGAGAAATTCACTCGGGGACATAGATGTGTTCAACAAAAGCTCTATCTCTTGGATGTGGATTCTCTGCCTGCCTCAGAACTTGATGAAGAAGCTCCAGATACAGTAGATGATCAGGTCGACATTCAACATCCGCCTGTTGACACCCCATCTCAGGACGACCCACCCGAGATCTCTCTCCATGCTATAACCGGCATCACCACCCCACAAACAATGCGAGTCAGGGGATACTTCAAGAAGCTCCCTCTTACCATACTCATTGTTTCTGGTAGCACTCATAACTTCATTGATCCTCGTATTGCCAAACAGGCTGATTGTTTTGTCCATCCTTGCTCCAACTTTGAAGTCATGGTTGCCAATGGGGGCACCTTACCTTGCACGGGGAAGTGTCACAATGTGCATATCTCTATGGAAGATTATAACCTGCGCTCTCACATTTTTTCCTTGTCCTTAGGTGGATGTGATGTGGTTTTGGGCGTTCAATGGTTACGCACACTTGGCCCCATCTTATGGGATTTTGCTGAACTTTGGATGCAATTTTCAGTCAATGGGGCACAACACAAATTTATGGGCTTACAACCAGGGTCTCTCTGCATCATCAGTTCACATCGCCTGGAAAAAATACTTAAGAAGAATTCACATGGTGTCATCGCTCAGCTCCATTCCATTCAGATGCACCCATCAACAGGCTCCACTGCTTCCTTGGATAGATATGCAGGTGTCTTTGCTGAACCAATGAGCTTGTTGCCTTCAAGAGACCTTTTCGGTAAGAATGTAGTTGCTGCTACCTCTCAGCAGGAAATGATGACTATTTTGCATACAGTACAAAAGTGGCAGCCATCCCTATTGGGGAATTATTTCTGCATCAAGACTGATCTCCAGAGTCTGGAAACTTTCCTGGAACAACGGGTCTCCTCCCCAACACACCTGAAATGGGTTATCCAACACATGGGTTATGACTATGCGACCACTTACCCGAAGGGTAAGGACAATATGGTGGAACATGCTCCTCCTCGCACATTTGATGACCCAGTTTCTCTTACAGTTATTTCTCTGCTTGTTCCAAATTGTTTGCAATCTGTTCAACGGGGCTATCTCTTATATGAACTCCATGCTTCTTCATCAGTAGGGCACTCTGGGTTCCTCAAAACGTATGACCAGGAACAATGTAACTTCTTTTGGCAGGGACTCAAAAGGACAATTCAATGGATGGTGGTTGACTGTGATACTTTCCAGGTCAACAAGGGTGAAACGACCCTCCTTTCGGGACTGCTCGAACCCTTGCCCATCCCTCCATAGATTTGGACAACTATTTCTATGGATTTCCTAGAAGCGCTCCAGTGGTATAGTACCACATCTCAAAGGACACCATATGAAGCAGTCTCTTGACAGGCACCACCAATTCTTCTTTCATACACCTTCAGCAGCTCCCCAGTTCAGGCAATTGACTCAATTCTTCGAAACCATGATCAGCTTCTTCTCATTCTACAGGACAATTTTCACATGGCAATAATTCGACTGAAACAACAAGCCGATCAACACCGTTCTGAGCGCACTTTTCACATCGCTGATATGGTTCTTCTTCGTCTACAGCCTTCCATGCAATCCTCCTTGAAACTCCAAAGGCGCCAATGGCTCAGAATGCAACTCGAGGATGCTATAGGGGATCCACTCCTTCAGATTCTGCATCAATTTCCACATCTAAAGCTTTGAGGACAAAGCTTTTTTTAAGGGAGAGGGGATGTTAGGAACCCATGTCTTTACTTTGTTAGTATATTGTTGTTGGACGCATATGCTTTGTAAGTCGTCCCATAGTATTATATGTCCCACGGTTTTGACTCATAGTATTGGCGCCTAGACTTAGCCCATGGTTTGTATTGACACATAGTATTGACCCATGGTATTGGAGCCTAGACTTAGTATATAAGTGTGTGTTGAGGCCTATGAAGGCACTATGAAGTTAATTGTATTGAGCTTGCTCAAAGGAGGTTGCCCCCTCGAAGTGGCCCGTGATCAATATAAAAGTGATTCTGAGTCTATTATTTCTGATATCTCGTGTATTTGCATTAATTAATTATTGCAGGTTCATCACACAATGACATTACTATATTTTGGGTAAGGAGATTATTTTTCACATTAATCATCATCATATGATATTTCTCAATTCTCAATCTCAATTTAATATCCAGGAAGAAACATATCTCAACTAGGCCTCCTATATACAATATTTTCACTTGGCCATTCACTATAAAAAGTGAAATTTCAAGAAAGTGGTTGATATTATTAGTTGTCCCCCTGGTGTTGATGCTTAATATTTCAACATTTCATTATGTAACCTATGAAGCATGAAAACCTCTCTAGCCATTTTCACTTGGTAATTTAGTATGATAAGGGAAACTTGAATAAAGTGTTTGATATGCCTAGGGCTTCCCTAGTTCCCCCCTTATCCATGACTAATATTTCATTAGTTCATTATGAAACCTATGAAGCATGGAAACCTCTCTATGCTACATTCCTTTTTATGCCCCTAATTTATTTCCCCATTTGGAAGGCCATTCATTATCCTATAGATACCATCCAAATTTACTTCCTTTACTATTATATTCATGATGTTCAGTTATACAATCTTAACTAGATTTATGTTCCCAACAAACCTAATCTATTAGTTCTCACTCAAAAAGCTTGTACATATTCTTATTAGATACACTTTGGAACAATTAAGGATCTCCAAAACTTGAAACATCAATTTGAATAATTTATTTCTAGTTGTCCCTGGTGCAAAACCAATACTCATATTCATAATAAACTAGGGTTCTACAATCCTTTACCCATTACCTCCTTCCCTTGGGAATCATTAACTATGGATTATTTGAGTGGTTTTTCATGATATTTTGAAAATATAATTGCACCTTTATTCTATTTTATTATTCTTTCAATATAGACCTTTTTATTCCCTAGACAAACACCACTTCAACCACCCAAATTGCAGATTAATTTTTTCAACATGTTTTGTCTCATTTTTACTTACCTCTTACTATTATTTTTTATCGGGATTCACATTTTTTAGCACATATTTAAAAATACTATGTAAATTTTGGGCTAAAAATATTATTTCTCTATTAATTTCACCCTAAAATGGATTGTGAAACTATGATATTGAATTGTATCCTTGTCCATGTCCACATGCACTAAATTTACAATAAATAATGAGACAACAACTTGGATGTTGGAAAGCATTGATATAATTTATTTGTCAATCATTCTATTTATTTTTCACCATATGAGGTACATTATTGGTATCAACTTTCCACCCCATATTAGCTACTTATCACTCTCTGGCCTACCTCCTCTTCCCACCAAATAAAGGAGAAACATAACACCACCTCCTTTACGCAAAAGTGTGAATTTTAATTTTGAAAGTGTTAATATGTCATGTTTCAATTTTTTCAGCACCATGAAGAAGATCGAACCCCATGGATCCTAGTGACAGGTTGAATTAATTAATTAATGAGGGGTTAAGTTGAGGCATTTAATTAATTAGGAGTTTTAATTAATTTGTATCCAAAGTTTATTATGCACTTGGAATATTTATTTTTCATGCATTTAATATTATTATGTGGAATAAATGAGGATAATGCTCCACTAGAGTGAATGAGAGGATAAGGTTGACTTGGAATTAGCTTGAGGAAGAAGCAAAGAGAAAGATTCCAAAGATAGGAAAATCAAAGAAAAGGAAAGAAAGTGGTGTATATCAGAAAAGCAACAAAAGCAACATAAAGCAGGAAGTAGACAAAATTAGAAAAGAAGGAAAGTTTTGAAAAGCAGGAAAGTCCAGAAAAGCAGACAAAGGCATAAAAGTAGGAGAAAAGCAAAACACCAGGGAAAAGCAAAAAAGTAGGAAAAAGCAGGACAAAGTAGAAAATCAGGGTAAGGAAGAAAAGCAGGGAAAAAGAAAGACAAAGTAGAAAAGCAGGGAAAGGTATAAAAGCAGGAAAAATAAGGATAGAAAAAAAAAGTAGGATAAAGCAAAAGCAAAAGTAAAAGCAAAAGCAAAAGAAAAAGCAGAAAGCAAAGCAAAGAAGAAAGCAAGGAAAAAACTAAAGCACAAAGCAAAGCAATCTTATCCAGGGAAAGGTATAAAAGCAGGAAAAATAAGGATAGAAAAGCAAAAGCAGGATAAAGCAAAAGAAAAAGTAAAAGCAAAAGCAAAAGCAGAAAGCAAGGAAAAAGATAAAGCACAAAGCAAAGCAATATTATCCACTCCATCTTACTTTCTCAACAAGTCACCTAAATATATAAAAGAATGTTTACAACTCCATTTCACATTTTTTTTTAGTTTGAGAATTTGTAGAGTGCAATTTTGCCTCAGAGACTTGGGAGATGTGCCCCTAGTAAAGTTTGGGAGATGTGCCCCGGATTTCTATGATAGGATGATGGAATTCAGCCATTTTCATTGATTTTATTTGAAGTTCCTGTATCTTTTCAAGTCAAATATGAAGTTCAGAAGCATCATCATCCAGTTCAGGGTTCGAATCTTCATGTTTTCTATGAGTTTCTGGAGCTAGTTTCTTATGCAGAAAGAGACATCTTCTCATATTGTTCTGAGAGGAATATTGGACAATTTATGATGTAATGACAAAGTATGTAATATTATGATATCAATCAAATCAATATAAATTATAGAACTCTGATTTCTTATCCTGTTTTTCCACCCCTTCTAGATTTAGCTATAATTTCACTAGTTTCTAGTGTGTATTTCATAAATGAATAAGTATAAATTCAAATGAAGTCATTCTTGTTTATGGAGTTGCATAAAATGTCGTATGTCATGATCCAAGTCTTAGTTCAGAAATTTTTGGGCCTTTGAACATTGTTTGGGAACCCATAAATCACACTAGTTGAGCAGTTCTGAAAGGCAATTTACTAGTAATAGTGTGAGACTTGCTCAGATATTTATGAAACTTTATGGAATGATATTTTATGATAAAATGACTATAAATTAATTATATTTATACTCTATAATGTCTTAAATACTCTTACCCATCCTCCAGTCAAGTTTCCTACCATACTAGTATGCATATGCTAAGGGGGCCTAGGATCATTGGAGTAAATTGAAGCCTTGCTGATGTTGAAACATGAAAGGTCTCAATACTTTTTCTAGATGTATCATTCCATATCATATCCTCCTATCCATCCCAATCCTTTGATCTAGTACTCCATCCTCAATCCACCTAGCTTCGACAAACATTGTTTTAGTCAAATTTGAGAAGTATAGAGTTTTTGTATCACAATAATAAGTTGATTCATTACAGTTGTATCAGAGCTATTTCATTGGCTCATCCTGTGGAAATTGAATCTGAGATGAAGAAATATCTCATACCTATCTTTAAGTTGTAGCTATGAAACTAGTTTCCATCATGGAAGATGAAGGTTTTGAGTTATATGAGGAAGAATACATCATTTACATTGATGGATGCATACCAAGAGATGATGATGGTTACATTTGTGACCAGATGTACATAGATCAATGGGATGAAACACCGATGGCTAATCCTAATAAGGAGTTAGCAAGGAGGATATCAACAATTATAAATTTGTCCTACCACTACCAGGAGTATCTAGATTTAAGAGAAGAGATTCACAAAGCCATTTCTTTCAAACATTAGTTTTATGGAAAGGGCAGAGAAAAAACAACCCAAGAAGGCCCAGTCATCCATTTCACCAATCCCACATTCCACAATTCTGCATTTAGTTCACTTTCAGCCAGTCGCAACTGCAATCCATGGGGGGATTCCTCTAACCCCCTTTATCTTTGTTTTAGTTATTTGATTTTATATACGTCATTTCGAGAATCACACTCATTTTATATACGTCATTTTATAAACGCCATTTTGATTTTAGATATGTTGAAGGATAAAAATCATAGTAACAATCAGTCATCAAAGGAGAGGAGCAGTAGTCTCTTAAGGGAAGAGCCATGTGTTTCCTCGAATGAATGCATTGAGCAAGAACAAGAAGAGTTCAAGCTAAGGATTGAAGGTAAATATGATCTTTGTAGCATCAATTCTTTTTTGCATCAATCTGAAGAATGTCCCACTAATTTAATCACAAAAGAGAAAGGATCAACCCTTGAAACATTCTCAAAACACCATTATTGAGAAAGATACAACCACACTCTAGTTGAGAGTGAATCGGGAGATTTGGAGGGAAACATGACATCACCTATTGATGTATATGTAACTTCGGAAGATATTCACTTGTATATTGTATGTATTATATTTGTACCTTATTGTATTACCAATAGAGATGTATTATTCCTCTGATTGGAAGTGTCGTCATGTGTACTTGCAAGTGTCGCAAGTTATATTGTAAGTGTCGTAACTTATACTTGATGGGTTATTAGACCACCTTGATGGGGTCGGCCTTGTATGAGTCATGTGGTTCAAAGGGTTATTAGACCACCCTAGAGGGGTTGGCACAGTCAACATTATGTTAAGTGGTTAATTTGAGGCCGACCTAGTTGAGTAAAGGTCAAGTGAAAGTAAAAGTATAAATAGAGAGTGTGACTCTCTATTTGACACATTCTCTCATTCTCTCACTTCGCATTAGTGAGAGAGAAGAGGAGTGTGCACAAGTGGAGGAGGAGTATGTTGCTGAAGATGTCTATCTCTTGGGTTTGATCATTGTGATCTTTGTATTGGTGCTTACTCTATCTTTGAGGAAGTTGCGGGGTTTTTCACTATCTTGGTTTTCCCCGGTGAAATGCTTTGTGTCTCTTGTCTCTTGTCTCTTGTGTTTGATATGTTGTACATGTTGTTCTCTCAGTTATGATCCTAGATCAGTTTGCATTCAATTCTGAAAAACTAACATGGTATCAGAGCTAGCCTGAATGAAGGCATGGTATGGCATTTATGACACTTGATGCACTTGCGACAAATTGGAAGCTAGGGCTTGATATAGAAAAAACCAGTCATCGTAGCACTTTCGCTATAAATCCATTTTGGCGAAGGTTCAGGATCCGAAAATTTTACAGGTTGAATATAACATCCCCATGTACCTTTCTTCCAAAGAATATCATCTAATTCGATGTACTTTCTATTTTATGATCAATACAATCTAGGGTTTTGGCCTCTTCCAGATCTTAGTCATAAACAAGTGACCTAGGAAAAAAAGGTCACAACTTGGGCTAGGAAGCTCCAAATGAAATTTAGTAAAATGTGACAAGTAGGGCAGGTACTGTACATTCACAGGTTCACTTTTTAGAGGCCGAAGTTGAACTAGGGACACATGGCACTCCATACAAGTTCGCTCTCCTATTTTATCCCATAAACAGGTCACGTTGTGACACTTGGCATAACTCTCTCACAGAGAATCCATTTGAGGTCATACCTATGGGGTTGGAAAGATGACAGGTCAGGATACCACAGGCCGAAGTTTCATACCCTATGGATCCTAAATTTCGAAGTTACACCAGAAAAAATCAAGTGCATATTTCTGTCAAAACAGAATTGGATTCTGAGCACCTTCATTCTTGGCTTGTCACTGCTGCGGGAATTTAGGGCTTCGAAGAAAGTTGGAATTTTTGAAATATTTGACCATGGCTGGAAGCTCCTTAGAAAAATCAAAGTTTAGAACACAAGATCGAACCTTTTGGATGGGTAGAAGACCGGGCTTTATCAAACCCTAGTTTGGGATCCTGTCCAAGAGATCCGGAAGTTTCAAACGCAATTCTGAAGGGTCAAATCTTGGAGATTTCAAAATTGAAGTATACCAGCTCGATCAGCTCAGCAAGGCACATCTTTTCATCCAATCAGAAGTTTGAAATTCAAATTTTGAATTTTTAAGGTTTCTTTGACAAACCCTAATCCAGCTCCAAATCTAGTTTCATCAAATCGAATTAGATTGGGTTAATCCTAGAAGAGAATGAATTGGACACCTACATAAGTGAAGAAGTTCCAGTTCCAGAGGGAGATGAGGCTAAGGCCTTACATAAGAAGACTACAAGCAATCTCGACAGGTGTGACTTGAGGAGATACAGGTATTTTTTGAACTATGTTCATGATTAAGTTTATGATATGTTTGTCTTCATATTATTGAGGTTAGTACAATCTTGATTAATTTTAGACTTGTATTATCACCCTAGTAAAAGTATGGATGCATGTGAATGATAGAATATATTCACTGATTAGGGTTATGCCACTTATGATTTTTCTAATGCACTGTGGTGTTGTATGAGGATGATGTTGTCCGCTAACATGAAAGGTACATCAAGAAAGTTCTAGATTAAGAACATATGACCATGGTGACATGAAGACAAAGACTCATCCATAGTCATGGATCACATGGAATCGCTACTTATGAGGTATGTATGATTTGGTTCTACAATGGTTAACTTATGAGATATGCAGGTTACTAGCACAAGTCATTGAAAAGAACAAGAAGACATTATATGGGTATGTTAGACATAACTAGCAAGCATGACAATCCAGGTATGTTTTTCCTATATCAAGTTAGAATCCTATCTTGTGTTAGGATCTCTTATATAAGTATATTTGGCATAATTGATGAAGTTATAAGTTTGGGAAATCATGGGTTTATGCATATTATGCTTCTTAGTTTGATTAATGATATGACAAACTAGAAAACTCCTATGGTCAAATAAGAATATGCATGAGTAATAGAAGTCCTCCCTGGAACCTTGAATACTAATGCTTGTGATAATTACCTGTGTGTGAAATGATCATGACCATACATGTTAAGATTATTTAGGATCATAATGCTTTGATAGTATTGAGATTATACTAATGTATGTATGGTTATGTATGAGATCTTGAGGATAACACAATCATGATAGTCCAGTGCACACTTAAGCGTGAATAGTGGTCCAGGATGAATATAAGCTCAAGGACAGGTAATCCAAGAAGCAAAAATCAAGAGGGAGCACACTCCAGTAGTTCCTGTAAGGAAGCAAATATCAAGAGGGAGTCCACCCAACAACTAAACAAAGATAAGTATTTGAATTGTCATTTCTTATTACTTAAATGATGTTGTTCATTCATGTACATACTTATGTTCCTAGATTTAGGATGTACATTATGCATTTTAGAAAAGTTGCATTAATGAACAAGATACTACTAATATGCAAGTAATGGGTAAGTGGCCTATGGTACTGTAAAACATTCCATTGCTACTTATTTAGAATGAAACCTCTTTGCTAACATGTTGGGAGTTGTGCACACTCTTAACAAATGTTCTGGTAGAGATGGAAGGAATCTAGAAAGTTATGGGATATGGATAAATGTTGTATTGAAGGAGTTCCTAACATAATTGCATGACTGCATGACATATTTTTTTATACGTAAGATTTTTTTATGAAAACTATGAGAAGTTTCTAATCATGCAATTTAATTTGACTTGTAGGAAAGATCGTGTACAATCACCTACAAAAGAAGGGCAACAACATTTGTCCCAAGCGACGAAGTTCAAGAAAACTATCTATTGAATATGTTGAAGAATCTGAAATGAAGTAATGGAAGAATGCCATGATCAAGGAATATCAGTCGATCATGAAGAATGATGTTTGGGATGTGGTCCCAATACCAGAAGGGAAGTATATGGTGACTTCCAAGTGGATTTATAAGATCAAGCATGCTGCAGACGGTAGCATAGAGAAATAGAAGGCGAGGTTTGTAGCTCGTGGCTTATTCCAGAAAGAGGGGATAGACTATGATGAGTAAGATACACCAGATGGATATCAAGACAGCTTTCTTGAATGGTGTAGTCAAAGAGGAAGTGTACGTGGAGCAGCCACTCGGTTTTGAGACACATGACAGGGAGTCATATTGTTAGAAAACAGGATCACAGAGTAATAACAATAAACAGAAATGCAAATATATTCACACATACACATTACAAGAGAGACACAGATATATCGTGGTTCACCCAAATTGGGCTTCATCCCAGTTGCTAGTCCTTATTATTATATTGTCCAGGAAAGTGAAGGGATACAACTTGTAGCACAACCACTGCACTTCCTCTTCACTGTCTCACAGTCTCTCTTCATGATCTCAGAGATCTTTACACTGGATAAAACCTAATACATCAACCCTGGCCGTATTACAATGTATTTCTTTTATAGGGGAAATACAATGGGAAAATACCACGGGATACCCAAAACCATGGGCCCGAAATCTGTTGGCGAAACAAGCCAAAAGTTTCCTTCAGGGGATACCCCCTCGGACCCCCTGAGGATCATGCTGGGATCATAACCAAATCTGGGGTACGGGCACGGCTGAATAATAATATCTCTGAATCTAGAGATCAGTCTCCACAACCAACACATATGTGTGTAGATTGAATAAATCCTTGTATGGCTTGAAGCAAGCTCCTAGGACTTGGTATGGGAGGATAGACACCTTTCTATCCAGTTCGGGATTTACCAAGAGTAAGGAAGATTCCAACCTTTACTACAAGGTTGAGGAAGGCAATCCAGTGATACTACTATTGTATGTAGATGACCCATTTGTTACAGGTGAGGATAGGTCGATTGCCGACACAAAGAGGAAGCTTGCTACCGAGTTCGAGATGAAGGACTTGGGGATGATGCATTACTTTCTAGGCATGGAGGTGTGGCAGAGTGCATATGGAATATTGCTTGGACAAGGGAAGTATGTATTGGATATCTTGAAGCAGTTTGGGATGATGGACTACAAGACCATAGCCACACCTATGGCATCGAACCTAAAGCTTCTGTATGGTGCTTCATCTGAGTCGGTTGATGCCATGATGTATCGCCATATGATTGGGTCCTTGATGTACCTGAAGAACACGAGACCAGATATTTTCTTTGCCGTGAACACCTTGAGGCAGTTTCTGATAGATCCTAGACATGTTCACGTGATTGTTGTAAAGCATATTCTGAGGTACCTCAAGGGTACAATTGATTATGGGCTCAAGTATGATGCGAATCAAAAGTTTAACCTGGAGGGTTATGTTGATTCAGATTGGGCAGGCAGTGCTGCAGATAGGAAGAGCACTTATGGGTTCGACTTCAGTGTAGGATCAGGTCTGATCTCTTGGTTTAGCAGGAAGCAGTCCTGCGTAGCACTGAGTACAGCCGAAGCAAAGTATGTCGCAGCTTGTTCAGCCAGTTGTGAGGTAGTATGGCCGAGGAAGCTACTGTCTGAGTTAATTGATCTCCAGTTGGATGCTATCTGTATCTTCTGTGATAACCAGAGTTGTGTGAAGCTATCTAAGAACACGGTGTTCCATGACAGGTCAAAGCACATAGAGATTAAATATCACTATATCAGGGATATGGTGTAGAGAGGAGGAGTGGAGCTCCTGTATGTTGCGACGAATGAGCAGGCTGCAGATGTGTTGACGAAACCACTAGCCAGAGTGAAGTTTGAATACTTCAGAGAGAGGCTTGTTTCTCTTCAGATTAAAAATACTTCGAAGAATGAGTGATGGGACACATTTAAAGGAGCCATTCCAAGCATGGTGATAGGAGGATCCTTCCCATGGCGGTGGATGTAAGCGTCGTGTGATGACAATCAGGACGATGCTCCAGTTACTGCTATGTACGATGATCAGGATGATCATGTGTGATGATATGCATCAAGTGGATGCTTTGTATCATCGGTTTGATTATACGATGATGGCGAGTATCAGGACGATGTTACAGATGATATGCATCAAGACAATGTTGTGGCGATGATCAGGATGATCATGCGATGATGATATGCATCAGGACGATGCTATGACGATGATCAGGATGATCATATGTTGATGATGAGCATCAGGATGATGCTTCATGCGAGGATGATTAGGTTGATCTTGAGTATCAGGAGGGTACTGTGTGGTCGTTGATAGGTTGTGCAAGGGTAGCATGTAATACTTCCTGCAGATCCAGATAGGTTGTGCTAGTCATGTAAAAGGCCTCGGATTCTCTTTAGAGATCTTGCTGGGAAAGACACTCTTTTAAGGTTTTGCTAGACCACATGTAATATTTCCTGGAGATCCGGACAGGTTGTGGTAGTCATGTAAAAGGCCTCAGATGCTCTTTAGAGATCTTGCTGGGAAAGACACTCTTTTAAGGTTTTGTGGAGATCACATGTAATACGTCCTCGAGATCTAGACAGGGTGTGCTAGTCACGTAAAAGGCCTCGGATGCTCTTTAGAGATCTTGCTAGGCAAGACACTCTTTTAAGGTTTTGTGGTGGGGGTCACATGTAATACGTCTTGGAGATCCGGATAGGTTGTGCTAGGCACATAAAATTCCTTGGATGCTCTTTAGAGATCTTGTTAGCCAAGACACTCTTTTAAGGTTTTGTGACAGTCACATGTAATAGCTCTCTAGGAGATCTTTTCGGTCATGCTTAGGCAGATAAAGGATCCATGGATACTCTTTCGAGGTTTTGTTGACCCATGTAATTAGTCCTAAGGATTCCACAGGATGGCCATCTTGCAAAGATGATGAAGACCTACAGAAGGCTAGGCCTACATCTAGCATGAAAAAGGGTTGGATTTGTAGAACTTCCTATGACGAGAAGAATTCAGAGATAGCACTAGTGATTGATATGACGAGTACAAAAGTAGTGACGATGATGCTCCGTGATCCAGTGATGATGATCCAGCTCTAGAATTGAAGACTTGTGCCGATATGTATTGATGACCTATGTCAAGAGAATACCTTCCTAGTTAAGAGGGAGTGTTGATGTATATGTAACTTTAGAAGATATTCACTTGTATGTTGTATGTATTACATTTGTACCTTATTGTATTACCAACAAAGATGTATTATTCCTCTGATTGGAAGTGTCATCATGTGTACTTGCAAGTGTCGCAAGTTATATTGTAAGTGTCGTAACTTATGCCTGATGGGTTATTAGACCACCTTGATGGGGTCGGCCCTGTATGATTCATGTGGGTCAAAGGGTTATTAGACCACCCTAGAGGGGTCGGCCCAGTCAGCATTATTTTAAGTGGTTAAGTTGAGACCAACCTAGTTGAGTAAAGGGAAAGTGAAAGTAAAAGTACAAATAGAGAGTGTGACTCTCTATTTGACACATTTTCTCATTCTCTCACTTCGCATTAGTAAGAGAGAGGAGGAGTGCACAAAAGTGGAGGAGGAGTATGCTGTTGAAGATGTCTATCTCTTGGGTTTGATCATTGTGATCTTTGTATTGCTGCTTATTCTATCTCTGAGGAAGTTGCGGGGTTTTTCACCTTCTTGGTTTTCCCCAGTGAAATGCTTTGTGTCTCTTGTCTCTTGTCTCTTGTGTTTGATATGCTGCACATTTTGTTCTCTCTATTAAGATACTAGATCAGATTGAATTAAATTATGAAAAACTAACATCACCACTCCACATCATGAAGAGATAGAGGTGTCACAAAGGTATAACAATGATTCTCATTTTTTCATTCACCAAATTCCTTTGTTTCATCTTGATATGGCAACCATTTATGGTGATAAGGTTGGCAGAGAATATCCTTCTAGTACTGAGATCCAAATTTTTTAGAAGGATGAATTTTTAAAGGAGAGTTTGCATGATTCTCAAGAGTGGCATGAACACACATGTGATCAAATGTGTGTTTCTAATAGTACACATTACATTATAGAGTGTGCTAGTCACGTAAAAGGCCTCGGATGCTCTTTAGAGATCTTGCTAGGCAAGACACTCTTTTAAGGTTTTGTGGTGGGGGTCACATGTAATACGTCTTGGAGATCCGGATAGGTTGTGCTAGGCACGTAAAATTCCTTGGATGCTCTTTAGAGATCTTGTTAGCCAAGACACTCTTTTAAGGTTTTGTGACAGTCACATGTAATAGCTCTCTAGGAGATCTTTCCGGTCATGCTTAGGCAGATAAAGGATCCATGGATACTCTTTCGAGGTTTTGTTGACCCACGTAATTAGTCCTAAGGATTCCACAGGATGGCCATCTTGCAAAGATGATGAAGACCTACAGGAGGCTAGGCCTACATCTAGCATGAAAAAGGGTTGGATTTGTAGAACTTCCTATGATGAGAAGAATTCAGAGATAGCACTAGTGATTGATATGACGAGTACAAAAGTATTGACGATGATGTTCCGTGATCCAGTGATGATGATCCAGCTCCAGAATTGAAGACTTGTGCTGATATGTATTGATGACCTGTGTCAAGAGAATACCTTCATAGTTAAGAGGGAGTGTTGATGTATATGTAACTTTAGAAGATATTCACTTGTATGTTGTATGTATTACATTTGTAACTTATTGTATTACCAACAGAGATGTATTATTCCTCTGATTGGAAGTGTCATCATGTGTACTTGCAAGTGTCGCAAGTTATATTGTAAGTGTCGTAACTTATGCCTGATGGGTTATTAGACCACCTTGATGGGGTCAACCCTGTATGATTCATGTGGATCAAAGGGTTATTAGACCACCCTAGAGGGGTCGGCCCAGTCAGCATTATGTTAAGTGGTTAAGTTGAGACCAACCTAGTTGAGTAAAGGGAAAGTGAAAGTAAAAGTACAAATAGAGAGTGTGACTCTCTATTTGACACATTTTCTCATTCTCTCACTTCGCATTAGTAAGAGAGAGGAGGAGTGCGCAAAAGTGGAGGAGGAGTATGCTGTTGAAGATGTCTATCTCTTGGGTTTGATCATTGTGATCTTTGTATTGCTGCTTATTCTATCTCTGAGGAAGTTGTGGGGTTTTTCACCTTCTTGGTTTTCCCCAGTGAAATGCTTTGTGTCTCTTGTCTCTTGTCTCTTGTGTTTGATATGCTGCACATTTTGTTCTCTCTATTAAGATACTAGATCAGATTGAATTAAATTATGAAAAACTAACATCACCACTCCACATCATGAAGAGATAGAGGTGTCACAAAGGTATAACAATGATTCTCATTTTTTCATTCACCAAATTCCTTTGTTTCATCTTGATATGGCAACCATTTATGGTGATAAGGTTGGCAGAGAATATCCTTCTAGTACTGAGATCCAAATTTTTTAGAAGGATGAATTTTTAAAGGAGAGTTTGCATGATTCTCAAGAGTGGCATGAACACACATGTGATCAAATGTGTGTTTCTAATAGTACACATTACATTATAGAGAAGTATCATTTCCAAGGTAAACATAAGGAGTCCTCAGATTCACAAGTGCTTCAAGGAAGCATTGACTTGCAGGATGATTGCCAAAAACCTGTTTCACTCCAGAGAGATTGTGAGCTTATTTCATGTAAGGAAGGCTTATCCTTGATGAATATGGCTTATTAAATTCCATTTGGATCAGCAAGAAAAGAATCTTATTCATCATTGAATTGAATGGATAGCTACATAACTGATATGGAGACTCAAGATTTTGCAAGACTAGCTCACATGAGTAAGAGTTTTTTTTTTCATTAGTAATGGATCTATTGTTGTATTCAAATATGTTATGACCAATTAGAAGCATGCAAGGCATATATATCTGCCACATGATTCTTACCATACATTTCCATTCATACCTGGGAGGAAAAATTACACAGCAGAGGAAGAGTTATCCCATGGCATGATATTCGTAGTAAAGCATGGTGACATTGTGGGGGATACTGAGGGCCTCACCACCCTTCAAGGCACAAGTATGGGCTACTTACATCATATTGATATCATATGGAAGTCACTACAACAACATGATAAGGTTCTTGAATACCACCCACCGGGTATACCACCTGACAGGGTGAAGAAGCATGAGGATGAATTGATGATGAATGTGCAATCCATCAACATCTTTCATTACTAAGCATATGAAAAGGTTCAAGGAAGGAAATTAAAGGGGCCACAAGAGTTTCTTTGACTGGAGACACATAAAACCAAGTCCTCTTGCATTTATTATGGGCCTAGTGAAGATGAAGTTCAGAATAGAGTACATGTGCATAAGGAGCAAATTCCTTAACATGGAGAAGGTTCAGAAAGAAAAGACTCCAACCCAAGGTAAATTTTCACATATGCTTTATGACAGATATTACTTGCATGATATTCTTCATATGTTGCGGGAAGCATACTTGAAGGATGATGAAGATATTTGCAGGCCCAATGATGAGTTGATGGCCACCCAAGATTCTTTGAGAAGCACTCAAAGTGCCCTCTTTTATTCACCATTCTTGATATAGGTGAATTGATGGATATAGGTGTTCACAATTATCTACTAAATGAAGAAGCGGTTGATCATTTGGAATTCGGGACAAACATTTCTTATATGTTATAACTTACCTGATCACTGGATCCCTACTATTTACAGGGAAAGCCGAAATTCGGGAATTGCCAATCTAACGTTCGTAGATTAAATATTTTCACATTTCTATCGTAAATTAAGGGTCGCTAGACCCTTCTTATGCTCACTATTCTTCCAGTTTTCACCATTTTGGATATACATGAATTGATGGCCTAGCCTTCATAGGTTGAATATTTTTACAATTCCCTCATAAATGAAGGGGTGGTCAACCCTTCTTCTACCCTTTATTCTTTTCACAATAGTTCTAGACTACAAGAAGGGTAGGTCGATCCTTCTTGTGTTCTCCATTCTGGATATAGGTGTTCACAATTATCTTCTAAACAAAGGGGCGGCCGATCCTTCTTGTCGGAAAATGGAAGTCGGGAGAAACATTTTTTATATGTTATAACTTAGTTGATGTCTGGATCCCTACTATTTACAGCGGAATTTGGAAGTCAAGAATTGTCGGCCTAAACTTCATAGTATAAATATTTTTACATTTCTCTCATAAATGAAGGGTCGACTGACCCTCCTTGTCCTCAGTATTCTTCCAGTGTTCACCGTTTTGGATATACATGAATTGACGGCCTAGGCTTCGTAGATTGAATATTTTTACAATTCCCTCATAAATGAAGGGGAAGCCGATCCTTCCTCTTCCCAGTATTATTTTCATAATAGTTCTAGAATGCAAGAAGGTTCAGTCGATCCTTCTTTCATTCTCCATTCTGGATATAGCAAATTGTTGGATATAGGTGATAACAATTATCTACTAGACGAAGGGGCGGACGATCTTTCTTGTCGAAAAATGGAATTCAGGACAAATATTTTTATATATTATAACTTAGCTTATGTACGGATTCCTACTATTTACAGGGGAATTCGAAATTTGGGAATTTTCAGCCTAGACTTGGTAAATTAAATATTTTTACATTTCTCTCATAGATGAAGGGTCGGTCGACCTTTCTTGTGCTCAATATTCTTCCATTGTTCACGATTTTGGATATTGTATATGCATATCTATCGATAGGGGTTCACTTCATGGAGCGTCAACAAAGCTCGACACAAACTCCCATAGATATCGGACCTGAAATGGATTAACCTTTCCAGCAACACTTGAAGAGCAAGTGAGGTCTCACCCGAGGCACCTAAGGAGGCTACGGGAACCATGTTTCTGCAGTTATGAGAGGACATGCGCCATAAATAGTTAATCGCAAGACAAACCATAGAGCGACATAATTAACATTCACATCATAGTTCCATCATCGCATACATAGACTTATTAATCAGAACCCTGCTTTAGCGCATCATATAAACATCATTCAACAATTTTTCCATAAAGAATTGCAATCTAATCATAACTGCGACATAACATAAACTGACATAACTGTGATTGAACATAAGCAATCAAAATGTAACGTCAATCATCATAACAACAATATCACCATAACACAATTAAGCACAAATGTGATCCACACAAAAGAGACAGATACATCGTTAGAACCTTCCTTCTCATTAACGCACAAAATTCATACATCAACTCTGTCTCAAGATCGACAGAGATCCATATCCATAGGTTCAATCCTCAAAGCCTCAGATCCAGAACAATACAAAGACAAATCATGACCATACCAAGTGCATATCCCAGACAATGCAAGACCGACTATCGATCCATGCCTCCAACTAATATTAGATTAGATTAGATTAGATGCCAAAGGCTTACAATGTGACTCATATTTATAGGGTCAATGGTCGTTACAAACTTGTTCCTACTTCACAAAGTGGACCTATCTTAACCACTAAGTCTAAATAACTTTTAATCCACTTTGACTGCTTTATCCACTTCACTCTATTCCGCGACCACTATTTATCGTTTTTGTCTCCCACTTGTCGTTGCTCCTTTGTCACTTGTCCCCTTGTCGATGTTATTTTGGACCAAAACTCCTTGTCTATGTCCCTTTGGACCAAAAATCCTATGCAGTAATCCCCTTGCCAACAAATATACATGAATTGATGGCCTAGCCTTCATAGGTTGACTATTTTTACATTTTCCTCATAAATGAAGGGTCGACTGACCCTTCTTTTACCCAATATTCTTTTCATAATAGTTCTAGACTGCAAGAAGGGTCTGTCGATCCTTCTTATGCTCAGTATTCTTCCAGTGTTCACTATTTTGGATATACATGAATTGACGGCCTAGACTTTGTAGTTTGAATATTGTTACAATTCCCTCATAAATGAAGGGGCGATTGACTGTTCTTCTTCCCAATATTCTTTTCATAATATTTATAGACTGCAAGAAGGGTCAGTCGATCCTTGTTGTGTTCGTCATTTTGGATATAGGTGTTCACAATTATCTACTAAATGGAGGGGAGTCCAATCCTTGTTGTTGGAAAATGGAAGTCTAGACAAACATTTTTTATATGTTATAACTTAACTATTGTCCAGATCCCTACTATTTTTAGTGGAAGTCAAAAGTCGGGAATTTTCGGCCTGGCCTTCGTAGATTAAATATTTTTACATTTCTCTCATAAATGAAGGGTCGGTTGACCCTTCTTGTGCTCAGTCTTCTTCCAGTGTTCACCATTTTGGATATTCTTGGCGTAGCTCTATCGACAGGGGTTCACTTCGTGCAGCATCAAGAAAGATCGACAAAAACTTTCATAGATACCGGCCTAGAAAGGGGTTAACCTTTCCATCAACACTCGCAGAGAAAGTGAGGTCTCACCCGAGGCACCTAAGGGGGTTGCAAGAACCAAGTTTCCGCTGGAATGAGAGGACATGTGCCATAAATATTTAATCACGAGACAACCCAGAGATCGACGTAATTAACATTCACATTAAAGTTCCATAATCACATACATAGAATTATTAATCAGAGCCCTGCCTTGGTGCATTGTATAAACATCATTCAATAGTTTTAACATACATAATTGAAATCTAATCATAAGTGTGACATAACATAAACCAACATAACTGGGATTAAACATATGCAATCAAAATGCGGCATCAATCATCATAATAGCAATATGACCATCACACAATTAAGTGCAACTACGATCCACACAAAAGATACAGATACATCATTGGAACATTCCTTCTCATTAATGCACATAATTCATACATCAACTCTGTCACAAGATCGACAGATATCCATATCCTCAGGTTCAAACCTCAAAACCTTAGATCTAAAACAATACAAAGTAAAATCATGACCATACCAAGCGCATATACCAGACAACGCAAGATTGACTATCAATCCATTCCCCCAGCTTAAATTAGATTAGATTCCAAAGGCTTACAATACGACTCATATTTATAGGCTCAGTGGCCGTTACAAACTTGGTCCTACTTCTCAAAGTGGACCTATCTTGACCACTAAGTTTAAGTAACGTTTAACTCGCTTTGACCGATTTATCTTCTTTACTTTGCTCCGCAACCACTCTTTATCTTTTTCATCTCCTACTTGTCACTATTCCTTTTTCTCTTGTCCTCTTGTTGATGTTCTTTTGGAACAAAAATCCTATGTAGTAATCCCCTTTCCAATAGGCTCCCAACACAAAATTGTGGCTCATCCTCGAGCCACTTCAGCCTGATGTTGCCAGTGTGTTTACTTGCGCCTTCAATTATTCATATGTAACTTTTATCTTGTCGACATCTTCCTTAATTGTTGTTCTAAGCATTGTGCATCCTTCGTCCTCTTGCTCCATCGCAAGTTCCCTTTCCTTATGCTGCACTTTATCTAGATTTTCCTTGATTCTCATCAACATTGGAATTGCTTCTAGTGCCAACTGCTCCACCTTCGTCTGTAATTCATCCAACTGCGTGGTTCTTTTCTGCTGTCTTTTGATCGACTTGTCCACTTGATGCTGTAATTTCTTCAGTTCTGTCACTATATTCATATTCCCAAGTAGGGCCATCGCCTTTAACGAGGCCCTTACTGCCTCTAATTACTCCTATGCCTTTCCGAGTTGCACATTCAATTCGTGCAACTGCTCGTCTTGCACGAGACGTCCCCAAAATTGTGATCCCTCTTCTACTTTATGTTGTGCCACCTTTTATAGTGCAATGATCTCCGTCACAACCTCCTCAATGCTAATCTTTCGTACCTCCACTTGCTCTGGCAGTGTACTTGGCGTTGTCCTCATCTGCAAGTCCTCATTTTATTTTCTTAGGTTGGTGAGGACTGTGCCCATTTTTAGTTCTTTGGCCTCTACAACCATTTTTGTAGATATCTCTGGAGCTTCTTCGCAGGCCATATAAATGGCTTGCTCCAGCATCTTTCTATCATCCAACGCTCTCTCCCTGTCTTTCATTACGGTCTCCTTTTCTGCATGGATTTGTTCAATCTTCGCCTCGACATGCCTGACCTGCCTCTTGTAATTGATCATCTGATCATGATTCAATGGTTCTTGATCATTGATTTCTTCGCTCACCCCAATATTGGTGCGGTGAAGCATGAACATTGGAAGCAAGTTCAAGTCGATGCTCATTCTGTTGAGTCCTCTTAGGGAGAGATTGAGGTCTTCATTGAAAGTGGTAATCGCACCAGGTAAGATTTGTATGATGTGTTGTTGTGTATCGATATCTACATCTTCATGTCATTTTGATGGCTGACTTCCCTCGTCAAGTCCTGGACTTACCTTGGTCTCAATGATCGCATTGCTCAATGTCTGCAGTAGCTACAATACTTCATGGAAATATTAAGTTGTGTGTTGCATTACTTGTGCGTGATTCTCCTCTGCCACCTTCGTCATATTTTTCAAGCAACATGTTCATATGCTCATTGGAGATACCAGCAATGGTACTCCCTTCTCCTTTGTCTCGGTTCCTCTTCATCCTGCCATCTTCACACTATGCTTCTAACTCTGAATCTGTCATAGTGGAAATCGACACCTCTTGAATATCGCCCATATGGCTTGATGGGTTGTCATCGCCTTTGTCATCCTCCTCTGAGTTCTTTGCCTCAGTTTGAGTATTTGGTGAATTTGTCAACTTGTCATCGTTGGGATCAGATAATTGGTCTTTGGTGAATCTGTCAACTTGTCATCCTTGGGGTCCTCCACTCATTCGACCATTCTTCAACAATGGCATCCAGCTCCTGCTCTGTTAACTTATACTGCGTCATGAGCCATTTCTTGTCTGGGTCTGCACGTACTTGGATGAAGATTTAATGAGGGCCCATAGTGATCCTTGCAATCCTTTGGTACTTCTTCACCATGACATCGGTCAACCACGGGACCTTTACTGCTTGTTCATGCAATTATTCTAGGTAAATATAAAACTGAATATTGTTATCACGTTTCCTATCTTTATCGTTCAACGCCCATAGGTTTTGGTATCGTTCCCCTCGGAACATTTTGATGCTCTTGATATCAATGCCTTGATACTACGGTGGCTCCATCCACGTGACCAAAGAAATCAATAATAGGATCCATGAATATGTGAAGGGATCACCCTTTTCCTTCATCACTACTGCATCTTCCATTATCATTCATAAAAAAGAGTGACCAGTTCATTTGGACACCAGTCGTGCATTGCTCCACTGATGCGATGACCTCCATTGTGCATTGGTTCGGTCGATTCTTGCGCACTAATTTTATCACCAACATCTTGGCTGCGAGCTTAACCACCTGATCATTGATTGTGTCGATCAAATATCCACAGGTGTTCTTAACTACTCTGTATTTTGACTTCATTCCTGCTTCTAGTTGCTTGTCGTTATCCTTCCCTTGGAATTATTATGATGGGTCTACCCCGATCTTGGGTAACCTGGTGATTCTTGAGATCAAATCCGCGTCGATGGGTATCTTCATATTGATCCATAGATATCGACCGTGAATACATAAAAACAATTTCTTGATGCACGCATTCACCTCCGTCGATCTTCCAAACCGAGGCATGTGGATGATCGAAAGAAAACTTGATCATTGTAACCCTAATGCCCATGGCATTGGTTCTCTTCTGATCGGTCCTCCTTCCTCATGGATTGTTCTAAATGTGTCGCGGGTGCATTCAGGGTATGCCAAGATCTCATGGTAACTGTATTGCAGCTTATGCAGTCACTACATCGCCAATGATATGGAAACCTTTCGATGTCATTGGTTATGCTATGTTGTACTTGGTGTTCTTGCTAAGTCGTATCACTGCATCACCTTCTCGTCTCGACAACACATACCCAGGGATGTCTGCCATAGTTCGAACTTTTTGTTTCATGGTCCTTCCTCGAGCTGTCGTTTCTTCTTCTTTGTTTTAGTTCCCGAAGTTCCCGCTTTTCCTCCAGTGGTTGTAGCTTGTGTCATGTTGTGAGTCGTCTTTTTCCTCCTTTCGGTATCAACCGATCGGTTGGCACTCCTTTTCTTCTTGAAAACTCAGGCCAGTGCAGAGGCAATCTCTGGTTGTTCTTCTATGATACTTGCTCTCTCCCAAAGTGGCCCTTGCATACTGGTGCTCAAAATTACATCAGAAATTCCTTCGCTTCATCGACAACTAAAACACTTAACTCAATTCAATTCTATTCCGCTCTCTAGTTTCTTCAATCTTCACAACGCATAATGAGTCTGAATGTCTCCCTTTGCCTCCTTTTTATAGCTCTAGATTTTCCCAACTTGTCTACTTGGACAATGATTACACAATCCTCTATCGATTTACCAAATTCGGCTATGTTGGCTCATGAGGTGTTCTTTAGTTCTTCAATATAGACTCAAGTTCTACGCAGTTTAGGGAACCAACAAAACCCCTTTTCCAATGGCCCTTTTGGTAACAGTCTCGAGTAGACTGAGGTCTCACCCGAAGTGAAGTTAATGGGGAGGTTGCAGAATTAGGTTTCCACAACCGAGTGATGCGTGCTTCAAAAAATTGACAAGCAACGTGCTACAGGACTCGCGCTGCGAACTAGGGATTGCGCGAAGTTCACCTACTTCGCGGATAATGCTTATACAATAGCGCATCCAAGGACTGCACGGTTTGGAATAGTGAGTTAATAACAGGACAGTGCAACTGAGGACTACACTTCCTCTCTATTATTCACACAGTCTAACAGACTTTACTTAATGTAAATGACATATTCAACAAGCATACTGAGTTGTGTATTGAGCCAACTTATGTAACACGACGAACTGCAAAGTAACTGTGCGCTTCCGGAGCTGCGCTTAGAGGAATCACACCATATAGACTTCGTTGATTTAAGTGTTACCTAAATAACTCATGCATTCATCGTATCCAACATTACTTGCATCTTTAACATTCACTCTTATGCGTTCAACACTTAACATATTATCCCATCATTCATTCTTATGAAGATTATACATGAAAGAAACGATACATTCACTTATAAACAAGAACGTAAGCATTCATCAAAGAAACCACATATAGTCAATCACATAACACAATGATTTAACGTGGTTCACCCCCAAGATGGGATCTATGTCCATAGTAACTGTTGTTATATTATGAATGGGAAGGGTACAATAGTTCCAGTCTGTGCACTCAGCTGCAGACTCTCTTCTCTCTTCAGTAGGTCTCTGCACACGCAGCTGCAAAGTCTTTTTACAATAGTATTCAACACTTAGAAAAACAAAGATTACTTGAATATTAACCCTTTCTTGTACCAAATATGCCCTTTTATAGATCATGCCCAAAGGTCACATCTTTACAATCAAGTGGGCCAAAACCCTAAGGTCACCCAAAACTGGTGCGATTATCTGTAGACTCAGCCTGTCGTAGTCGACAGTTGCTCCACATGCTTCTGGCCATTCTATTGGACCACTCACGACTCACACGCCCTTCTGATACCCACAGCCTTCATGAGACGGTTATATTGCGCCATGGCATGTCTCTTTCCGCCCCTCTGTCCTTCCTATCACTGTCAACTTCATGGCTTAGCTTCTAACTATTTTCTGCTACTCTAACTGACACATTGATTTCATCTAACTTCACACTACTCCTTACCCACTCCCGAAAATCATAGACTCGCTTACCCAAAATAGGTCGCTTTCGCCTGCTCGACCTTTGCCCCAAAATAATTGTTGTGCTAGAACTGCGCATCAGCATAACTGTGCAGTGTCTCAACTTCACACTGCTTCATGCACTTATCTGACTTCGCAGTCCGAACTGTGCCTTCGACAAAACCATGCCAATTGAACTTTCGTAGTCCGAACTGCGCATCCGCCAAAATTGTACTTCATAAAAAATGTGCCAGCTTGGGCCATACCCAACAGGCCCCTAACACTTACTTGTGGCTCGTCCCCGAGCCACTTTCACTTGGTGACTTTGGCTGTGTATTCTCTAGAAGACCTACCTTTTCAATAAACTCCTGAAGAGTTGCACTCAACATCGCAACTACTTCCTTCGTTTTCGGCTCAAAATCCTTAACCTTTTCCAACATTTCTACTCAGACCTACTCTTGAGCATACTCATGCACCATCTTCTCCGAGGTGCAGAGTTCCTATAGTTTCTATTCAATATTATCAGTCGGGGATAGTGCCTCTTCTTGCGTTGGTTGTAGTCATTCTGATGTCTCTTCCTCCTTATCCCTCAAAACCTTCAGCTCTTTTGTTAAGTTCTTCACCTGTGCGAACTTTTGAATCTTCTCCTTGTTCGACAAGGTCTTCATGGCTGTATTGAGAGCATCCAGATCTGCCTAAGTTTTGTTCACCTCATTCTGAAGTTGCTGTAGGGCAGGGTTGTCTTGTAGCATGGTCCAAACTTGGGTTGCCTCATCCAACAGGTTTTGACACTTCACTACTTCGGCAGAGATGTTTTCTGCTGAAGCTTTCAGCTCTGCAATTCTTTCCTCTCCCATACCCGTCGGCATACTAGGAGGTTCCTCGGTTGTGATCCTAGAAACCTCTTCTTTATGTGTGATCTCCATGTTGTCCATATCCTCCTTGAGGTCACTCACCACTCATCCAATCTGAATGATTGTATCTTCTATTTATGGTTGTGCTTTGCACTCTGGTATTTGTGCACAGACAGTCGCAAGTGTGTCCTCAAGCCTTCTCCTTTTTTCTTGTGCCCTTGCTAACTCTGTAGTCTTCTGCGCACATTCCTCTATGAGTAGTTTGTAGCTTTCCTCTAGCTGTACATTGGTGTTATAAGAGATGATGTCTTTGTCTCTTATTTCTTCGACGACCTGCAGATGCAGATCATGCAGGCCCTCAATAGGTAGCATTCCAATGTTGAGGTCCAAGTGCTCTACCTGCTTAGCACCCTCAACCATCTCCTCATTTGGAAAAATGATGCTAAGTGGCTTCATTCTTACCCATCGAGGCTTCAATGTTTCAACTAGGGCCTTCCTTCTTCGTCTAGTAGACCCTCCTACCTTTTCTTTTGAATTAGAATCTCTAATGAAGTCCTGCTGGACTTGTTCGAACTTCGTAACTATGAGCTTTAGGTCTAACAAGTTCTGAGTTAACTGCACCTGCACTTCTTCCTGTTTGCTGTCTTTTTCCGGAATCGTGTCCTCTAGGTATTCATGTACCTTCATAGCAATGCAATCATAATCATCTTCATGCAACCACGTGTCTAGGTTTTCCTTGGTTGCCTTCATCTTCTTTCTTGGACCTTTTTTGTCTCCGGACCTTCAGGGTCCTTCCTCTTCTCAGCCTTCTTAACTTCGGATGTGCTTACTTCTTTATCTTTTTCTTCATCAACTGGTGTAGGATTTTGTGGGCTTTATTTTGATGAAGTTTTGATATCTATGGGAGCATCCACATTCCACTCAGGTGGCCAATCTTCTATGGCTAGCGTAATTCTTTGCGCGTCCAGCTGGTAGTCCATAGGGAACCAGACTAGATTCTTCTGCTCGGCCTTCGGCTAAAGTAGATATGGTGTAGATCAACCTTAAAAATAATCTCCAGCAAAAACATTTTCATCATCTCTTTTGCGATGCGCAGAGTGCGCAATATTACATCACGAAGTTGGCCGAAGTAGGTATGGAACTGCTCAGTATTGACACGCTATCCATCTAGCTGCGCGTTCACCCACATGTTCGCATACTTTGCAGCGATGCAATCCCTTGTTATCATTGGAAGATTATGTTGATACTTGGGCTCCTTCCAAATGATGAAAGCAATTAAGATCATCAGCCATGAGTAGTAGAATGCGTTGCTCATCTCCTGGGTTTCTTTGACATCGTCCAGAAATTCATTCAACAAATAACTGGGCCAATTATATGGGTGCCCATCTTTTTCCTTCGCAGCGAGAAGCACTGCTGCGGTCGACACTTCAGTCGGTCTACATTTGTGCAGAATCCTTCCTACGAGCAATTGAATTGTGAACTTTGTGGCTCTGTCCTGAATCTCATCTGTGAGAAAGCCCCGCTCGCCTTTATATATTTTGAACTCATCTTTCATTTACTTAGCAATTTCTTTGTCCTTTGTTTTTCCTCTAAACTCCTCTTTGGGGTCATCACCTCTCTTGCTGAGGTGAGTGATGGTGTAAATGAGGTCGACATTGATGTTGATCTTCCTTTCGAGCCATAAGAATCCTTGGTGCATACACGATATCAAAGTGCGCACCACCGCGGTACATTCTGGGCTATGCTCAAAGTGTGGTATGTGGAATAGGTGCAACAAGCCGGATGGCGCTAATGGCTTAGCCCACTCCTCTAGTACGATCAAAGGTTTTCTTGAGTTTGGATCCTCCCTATAGTACATGTACTGGTCCACTTGAAATTGCGGAAACATTGCGTTGTTTGGATCTTTCACTGCCAGCAGATTGTGATCTGCGAACTTGCATGTTTCTACCTTTCCAAGCAAGTTCCCCTGTTTTTCCACATCCCCAAAAATTGTTGGTACTAGGAGGTCATATTGTACATTCTTGAATAGGGTAACTACTGGCACATCGGCTCTTCTTGGTGGGATATAAGAATGGGCTAGATAGATTTGACTGTCCCCTGGTGGAAAAGGTAGCCTTGGTGGCTTCGGATTCCGTATTGCCTTTGGCTTCTTGGGTCCTTCAGGGGTCCCTTATTCTTCTGCATATTCATTTTGGTCTAGGGTGACCTTCTTGATCCTGAACCTTTCTCTGTAACTGACTGTTTGGATGGCATTTTCATCAACCCCTCCAACCCAGATTGCTTAAAATCTCTCATAGCCTAGTCAATGGTGGAATCCTCAGACATTCAACTGGAAATATCTCTGTAGCTCTCAGAATTGCTTAACACTCACTGTAAATGACTGAAGCTATGACTTGCGGGAAAATTTGAAACTTACGGGAAAGCCCGCGAGTCCAGTCTAAGTGGTATCTATAGGCATAGTTAGGCTTAGACACACCCACAAACAGTTAGATAAGCATTAAATGTTATGTCTGTTGACCAGATCCACCAAATATTTTGTTCCTTTCCCTCATTAACTGCTTTAGAATGGCTAATTTCATGTTAAATGCTCAAGCAGTCGTCAACAAAATCAGTGTGTAACAACTAGTTTTCCGATCGACATTTTAACAGCTACTTTCTTGGAACTACGTGCATGGGAAAGATGAAAACCTTTTTGCGTGGTCCCACTACACACTTGTTCTCCTTTACTTTTAACTTCGCAGTTGTACTTCTTCCTAGTACTTCACATCACAGCTTCTAGGGTACACTTTGCATATGCGCTTCCAACATGCCTTGCGCATCGAACTTTCTTGGGGCACTGTGCATTCAACCTTCCTTATGAAATGCACAGTGAGGTACTTCTTCATACGGAACTTTTCATCTTTCCTTCTCTATTTGACCTGCACGACTGCATTTTGAGCTTCGTATTGCGTGCTTCTACTTTTCTTTTCCTTTCTTTTCTTTTCTTTTTCTTTGCTTCTCTATGCAACTCTATTTCACTGTGGATTCTGCGAAGTAGGACTATCCTTATAGGGTTTTAGTCTACTTCCATTGATGAGACTTGGTAATTTTTCTCCAGCTAATGTATCTAACTAAACTACGCCACTGTTAGTAACATGCATAAGAGTATATGGCCCTAGCCAATGCATTTTAAATTTTCCAGGAGATTTCATGAACTTGCTATCATAGGGGAGGACTAGATCACCTACCTAAAAGGACTTGTTCTTGATTTGGCGATCATGCCATGCTTTTTCTCTGTCTTTCTGCACTTGCTGTGAAAGCCTGCAATGAAGCGATCTTCCTCCAATCCAACCAAGTGTAGAAGCCTCTCCTCTCTTTTTTGTTCATCTTCCATGCATGTGAATGCAGCTATCCTTAAGCTGGGTACAATATGCTCCATAGGCATCACAACTTCCCGTAAATAGGCCAACCTGAAAGGTGTATGGCCAATCAACTTCTTACAAGTTGTTCTGTATGCCCATAATACAACTAGAATTCTGAGGCCGCAATCATCCCTGTTTACATTGCATACCTCCGTCAACACATTTTCTAATACCTTGTTGAAGGCTTAAACAGTGCCATTAACTTGTGGATGATATGGTGTACTCCTCTGATGGTAGATATGGAACTCTTCAGTAAGGGATTCAATAGTTTTGTTCAAAAAGTGAGTTCCTTGATCACTCATTAAGATTTTTGGGCATCCAAATCTGGTAAGAATGTTGTCAAAGATGAACTGCATGGCAGTACCTGCACTATAGTCCTTCATGGTTTAGCTTCTTCCCTTCTGGTGAGATATTCAGGTGCGGTGGTAATATATCTCACACCAGTCCTTTTTCCTGGTGGGTTAATAGGTCCCACAAAATCAATAGCCCACTTATCAAATGATTGTAGAGTCAACTGTGGTTTCAATGGCATTTCATCTCTTCGCGACGACTTTCCTGTTCTTTGGCAAACATTGCAACTTTGGCAATGCTCCTTTGAATCTTTATGGATTGTACACCACCATAGCCCTACTCTTAATATCTTATGTGCAGAAGCTCTTCCTACGTAGTGACCTCCAGATGAACCTGAGTGTGCATCAGCCAGTATAAATGGCTTCTCATGCTCTAACACGCATCTACGTAGCACTTCATCTAGTCCCAACTTGTATAGTTTTTCGGCAATGATAGTGAAGTCTGCTCCTTTGACTACCAGCTGCTTCTTCTACTGCGTAGTAAATTCTATTGATGCCAATCCTGTAGTCAAGAAATATACAATGTCTTTATAATAATCATCTACGATCTGTATGGAAAATAACTGCGCATTAGGCAGATTGTATTCAAGATTATTGGGCTCTTCTCCTGACTCAATCCTTGAGAGATGGTTAGGTCCTAGGTTCAGTATTCCTGGATTAACAATAATTTCAAAGTCATACTCCTGAAAGAGTAGTAACCATCTACAGATTCTCCCCCCTGACACTAGCTTATTGACCAAGTACTTTAGAGTCGAATGGTTAGTGTACATGGAGAAGTGTGCACCCTACAAATAGTGCCTGAATTTATGCAATGCGTACACCATAGCTAAACCTTCTCTTTCCGTGGTTGTGTAGTTTTGTTTAGCTAAGGATAGCTTTCTACTTGAAAATGCAATGGGGTGATCAAACCCCCCTTCACCTGGTTGAGCGAGCACAATGACCAATGTTATAGATGAAGCATCAACATGTACATGAAACGGCTTATCCCAATCTGGAAAAACTAGGATGGGCGCAGTTACCATTTTCTCTTTTATGGTATCTAGTCCTTTGTCGCATTCTGCGTTCCATATGAACTGCGCTTCTTTCTTCAGAAGTTTCTTCATCGGCATGGTTATCTGCACATAACCCTTGATGAATTTTCTATAATATATTGTATGTCCCAGTGTCGTGCGAAGCTGCTTCACTCAGTTCAGTGCAGGTAAATTCACAATCACTGCGATCTTCGAAGGATCAACCATCAGACCTTCCTTGCACACAATGTGTCCTAGTAAAATTCCATAGGGTACACATAAAATACATTTCTTCAAATTCAAAGAGATTTGAAGTTGTCTACACTTAGATAACATCATTCTTAGGTTTTCATAATGGTTCTTCAGCAAACCAAAGAGAGTCCAATCATCAAAATAGACTTCAATGAACTTATGGATAAAGTCCTTGAATGCAGCCACAACAACTCTGGAAAATATAGCCGGTGCATTCTTCAACCCAAATGGCATAACGGTATATTGATATGATCCCCACTGAGTAGCAAATGTGGTCTTATGTCTGTCTGCTTCATCAATCCTGATCTGATGGTATCTAGAAAATCCATCAGTAAATGAGTAGGCCTCATTTCCTCCCATGTTATCTAGTACTTCATCTGTAAATGGAGTAGGAAATGGGTCAT
This sequence comes from Larix kaempferi, assembly GCA_027924585.1. Taxonomy (NCBI): domain Eukaryota; kingdom Viridiplantae; phylum Streptophyta; class Pinopsida; order Pinales; family Pinaceae; genus Larix; species Larix kaempferi. The sequence goes on along the minus strand of BSBM01001402.1, from coordinate 19,717,134 downwards.
GTAGCGACACATCATTTAGTTTCCTCAGATCTATGCATATCCTGATTTCTCCTTTAGTCTTTTTTCCCTAGATAACCATAGAGCTTATCCATTCTGATTCTTCCACTGGCTCAATGACCCATGCATCAAGCATCTTATCAATCTCTGCCTTCACTCTTTCCTTATATCTGGGATTCAGTCTATAAGGCCTTTTATTTATGTGATTCGCACCTGGCTTGAAAGGTGTCTTCATAACCCCTAAGTTGCCCAAAATGGCTTTCATTTCAGCGAACTTTGTCAGAAACAAATCCCTATACTAATGTAGAAGGTCTGCGATCCGCGCGATCATTTCATCATCCCAGTAATCTCCAATGGATGCGAACTTCGGCTTTTCACTTGTGCCAATGTTCACTTTTCTTGTCTTGAAAGGTCCACTCATATATGGAATTTCTAATAGAGGTCCCTCTACCTCGTGTGCTTCTTCTAACTCAGGTATATTGATATTGCGCGGATCCTCCTCGTCGCTCTCCTCCTCTTCTTCTTCATCTGCGGAGTGGTTATAACATTCAAGGGCAGATTCTATATGTCTTGCCCATTCTGGTTTCCTGTTCATAGGTACCTATACATATTCAAATATATATTTTTTATTTACTCCAATGCCTCATTTATACTTGGGCATTCGGCTTTGAATATCCTTTCTTTGATAATCTGCAGAGCGTCATTTATGCTTAGAGAGTCATCTTCGAAACTAAAAGTTCGTTGGAAGTTCATAGTTAAGATAGACCAATCTGTTGTTCCTCTGCGAAGCTCGATGTCTGTATACCAATTCTTTGGAATTTTATCTAATGTGTGCACAAACAAATGAACCCATTCTGTCTATGGTCTGTTTATGCATGGTTTTGAAGAAATTTCAATGTGATCCCTTGGATCTATTTGTACATTATACTTTTCCATTTCCAGCGCGAGTTTCTCTGTGAATCTGATTTGCATCATGTGTCTGCACTGTTCCCATGTGGTCAAAGTATGCTTATGCGTGACCCACCATCTAGTAGGTGTAGCGCACAGTGATATATCCAATGCTGGTATCCGATGTTTAGCTGAACAATATATTCTTGAATAAATGAATAGACGTTAGTTGAACCATCATAAGTGGAGATTGGACTTACCTCTGTTCCAATCCAGCGTAATGACTTCGTGATTTGCGCACATTAGTACAAAATGAGAGATAAGTGACTAGGCGACTAAAAAAATTAGTCACCACAGTTTTTTCAAGAGATAAACGACCAAAATTGCTCAATTTCAAGTGAGCCGGCTATAAACGACTAAGATAAATGACTAATTCAGCCACAGGATAAAATATACCACTAGATAAAAGTGGCTAAAATAAAAATGACTAACATAAACGACTAATTTATTCAAATGAATACAAATATGACTCACTAACAATGACTAAGAATATGAATTAGTCATTTATGTTAGTGATTTCTAGTTGTGTATGGATTGTAGCCATCTGTGATGGAAACAACAAGTTTGTTGTGGGTCTAGACCTTTAAAACTTGAATATCACTGGAACAACTGCTTCTAGTATAGGTCAATTGAGTAATTTGAGACACTTGAACTTGTACATGAATAATTTTGGTGGGGATTTTCCGTCTGGGATTTTGAATTGCACCCGTCGACTGCAAAACCTAGCTCTGTCTCAGAACGAGTTTGTTGGCATCAATATTCGATGAAATATTACGATGATACAGATAAAATCGATTATATTGTTAGAAATTACTTCAAAATTATGAGAAAATGAACTTTATTCCTTGGGTTCCCCGATGTTCGTCGAAAGTACAATGCAATTCATTCACATTCATACTAATTACGACGAAATTTCGTTGCAAGTCTAATGCATATTTTTATACATATGAAATACCATATACCTGTTTGAGAGGTCATAAAAGTTCTCAAGGGTTAAGGGGTGTAATTTGTAAAGGGTTAGAGGGTTAATTTGCATTGGATTGTAGTGTGTCCAAGGCTATAATGAGTAGGGGCTAAGTGTGTGAAGGGGCATTACTAAGTTAGAGGTTAATTGGAATTATGGGGTAATGTGTGTCTCAATGCATACTAGTAAGGGATTACAGTGCTTGAGAGGTCGATTGCCATGTCATGGGTCCTATGGGTTAGGGTGTATAGTGTGTAAGCATTACATGAGTTAGTGTGCATTGGGGCGTAGTGGTACATGTGTTCAATATGACAATGGTTTAGGAGTTAAGGTGTTTTAAGGGTCAATTGTCATGTTAGGTTTCCTAGGGGTTTATAGGGTGTAGTGTGTAAGGGGCTAGAAGGGTTAGTAATCATTGGGTGATAACGTGTTTGGGGCAATAATTGGCAAGGATAAAATGTGTGGATGGGTGTTACTTATATGTTGGGGGGCCATTGTGGTTATGGGGCCATGTGTGTATAAGGTCATACTTGGTAGTGGTTATGTATTTTTTAGGAGTTGACTATCATATCAAGGTTTTGAAGGGTTAATGGTATAGTGTGTAAGGGGTTAGAGATGCTAGTGTGTACTGGTGTGTAGTATGTCTAGGGCTATAATAAACAAGGGACATGTGTTCATTTGGAGGTGAATTCGTGTGTTGGGGATTCATTACAAGGTCATACTTCTAGCGGGTTAAGGTGTTTTAGGGGTCAATTGTCATGTTAGGGGTCTTATGCACAGGGAATGAGATATTTACGGTGTTAGAAGGGTTAGTGTGATTTGGGGTGTAGTTAAATTGGGATAATAATGGGAGGGGATAAGTGTGTGAAGGGGGGTCATTGTAGCTATGGGGAATTACGTGTTTCAGGTTGTACTAGTCAAGGATTAAGGTGTTTTAGGGGATGAGTCATAACTTCTAGATGGTGTAGTGTGTAGGGGGATAGAGGGGTTAGTTTACATTGTTACATAGTGTTATTGATGACAATGAATATTTGACCAAGTTCATTGACATGGGTTAGTTTGTGAGGGAGTCATTGCATTTATAGGGCAATTTTCTTAGATTCGAACTTGTTATAAGGGGTTAAGTCACGTTTTAGGGGTTGACTATTATAATAAAGGTTCCAAAAAGGTGTAGTCTGGAATTAATATATTATATTATATACAAAACAAAAAAAATAAAACACAATTCAAAAACCAAAACAAAACCCTGCTCCCATTCCCACATTGCAACACTGTTGAACCATACTCTGCAATACAACTAGTGGAACATTGGACCCCCCCACTCGACCTCTGACCTTGAAACTACCTGTACAAGGAGAAGATCGACCCCACAAATAAGTAGTTCGGTGATGGAGGAGAGAAGAAGACCTTCCAAGGAGGATACCAACCTGTGCGTCCAAGGAATTTCATCGGCGACCCTACAATTTATTCGGTAAGAGGATTCTAAGCTTCGGTAGCAAATTCATCTTCTGTTGAAAAATTTGGTTGAAATGTCTATTGGGATTAATGATGTAAAATAATTCTCTGGTTAGTGAAATTTGATTGAATATTTCGGTTGATTTGTTCTCCTTTCTGAGCGTTGATGTTAAGTTGAGAATCGATATCTCTGTATTTTATTTCTGCACAGTTGGATGCAAGATTAATTATGAGTTGAATGTATTAATTGGTTAATCAATAAGCTATGGTGGAATCATTGATATTGATTGGGTCTTATTCTTGAAGAGTGAAGTAATTTTGACACCTAAATGCAAGAGATCCATTCTAGATCTCTATTTATCTTGAACTTTGTTTAATGACATTGAGAATGGGACTTCTTCATTGTAGAATGAGTTCCCTCGATGAGTCCTATCAGGGTAAAACAAGTGTTTGGTAGTTTTCAAGTCCCAATGAAGCTTATAATTCCGATTTGATAGCCTATCAAATTTATGGTCTATAGGGTTTTGCCACTGGTTCATTTCCCATCGATCATATGATACTTGGGAGTCCATAGTTCATCAGGTTGAGAATGAGTCTGATCAACCTCTGTAATAGAAGACATAGGGTAAAGAGAGTTGTAGGTTATACCCTGAATCGAGGATTTCGATAACACTCAAGGCTTTCGTGGAGAGGGTTTTGATTGATCAATCTTGTCCTCTATGGTAGTTTTTTTTCCATGGCACTAATGTTCAGAAAATGAACCCAATGAATTGGTCGAGAGGTAAAGAGGTCTCTAGATCTATGGATTCATGTGTGGAATTTTGTAGCTAGCATTATAGTTATAGATCTTGATGAAGGACGATTTCCAGAACTTCGATTCCTTGCTAAATCGATAGTATACACTATACAGCCACAAAGTCCTCAACTCTCTTTTTGATTGATTGATCCTAGCAACAATCTTTGTTTGACAGTTTTTTTTATCCAAGCCTTGCTTTGTCGTTTCTTTATTTTGAGTGAATGTTGCATATAGAACACCATCATACTCAGTGAAGAACATATTTTCCAAGGCTCCTTGGACATCAGGATTTGAACTTAGTTTATCACCATGGAAACACACCATCACAACCACCAAACCATGGCCTAATGGACATCTTTGTTGCTCCTTGTATACACATGCAAGAGGAAGGCACTTTTTTATGGGAACGCCATATTTTCAGATATGGATTTTGGACACTTATTGAGCCTTTTGCACCTCTTGCTAAGAAAGAGTACAATCAACTCTCTCTACCTTACTTGAAGCATTCTAGTTAATCTTTTAAAAATCTGGTGTCCATGAAAGAAATTTTTTTGATAATGACATAAGAGAGTTTAAGAATTCATATTTGTCAGGTGACAAATGTGGTAAGACTAAATATGTTGAATTTCAACTTCAAGAACATTCTTCTCAAGGAATTCCAAGTTCACAACTCAGCGAGGTTCAACTTAAGAAAAAGGATGAAATGGAAATGACGGAATTTTACAGGTGCATTCTTCTATAAAGATTCCATGCATTTTCATTGTGTCTTCTAGAAAAGTTAATAATTTTTCTTGGCATTTCCTTAATTCTGAATGACATGCTGTCCAGTGTGAGAGACAAGAAGGAGGCAACTTTTTTGTGTAGAAGGAGGCCACTATTTTGGAGGTCTGAGTGCCCCCTGAACTATTGTTCTTGTCGAAATTCATGCCCAGAATTACTAATTTGTCCTATATATGCCTATTTTCATGCCAGAATTGCTGATTAGGGCTGTCTGGGGGCTAAGCAACGCCTAGAATGATATACAGTGTAGTTTGGAAGTGGGAGAAAGGCCCAAAGTTCATTTTGATTGTTGCTCAAAACTGCTACATACCCTAAAATTCTTGAAACTAGACCGGGAATGACATCTCTTAATACTTTTCTTTATTCTAGTAACCAATTATGTCAACCAAGAAGATCTTATAATTGTTGTTCAAGTATTTCTAAATCACTAATTGTTCACTACCACTAAGCTTTGAATAGTGTATCCCTTTGAAAAAATTGTATGTATTCCTGTGAAAAAATCGTATGAAGCTAGTTTGTGCCCATTGATGTTATTTGTTTGTGATATGTGTTTCACTTGATGAATATATATCTATTTGGTTACACTTGAAGGTTCAGAAACGTAGTTAGAGTTTTCATTTTTGTTTCTTTGCTTTAAAATCCTTGTGTTTAATGCATTTCATTTCTTTTATTCCATGGATTCCTTTCTATTTACTTGCTTAATAGTTGCTTGTTGTGGGCTCCATTTGGTTTCTGTGACATTGGACAAAAGCATTTCCACTCTGTTACCTACATATATCTCTGCCAAATGCTTTACTGTTGCCTTTGTTTCTTAAGTTAGCAGCTGATGTGCTACTTCTTTCCTTCCATCCTTTTCCCCTCTAATTCTCAAAGATAATAGATTATTTTGTATGACAATTATGGCAAGTAATTTTAAACCTAAGGTTTGTATCTTGTTAAATTTAAATGAGCTTAGCCTGATTGGTAAGATAAAGGATTAACATAAATTGCTAGCTAAAGATTTTTGTTGAGCTCTATTTGATTGTTTAATTGATAGGGCAGAACCTTTATTTTTTATTCCATTTTTTGTTGATTGAGTTTTGGTTTGTGGACAATGTCTCTTGAGATGTTTGTGGCATTAATGTTCAGTATATTCAAGCCATGACGACCTTATTTGCTTCAACTATTGAGTGTTTTTCCATGTTAGTTGCAACCTCCAACTTCTGGGTAATATTTGTCAGAAGTCTATAATCTGATGCAAATGTGCTTATCTATAGAATGACAGATTGCTGGGTTGATTGGGAAGAAAGGAATTGATGCCAAAAACAAGTAGTACACTTAATGGAACTGATATTTCCATGTCCAAATGAAATCTGGGGAGTGCAGAGTGCATATCCGACCTAATTCTAAGAGTAATGTTTATGAAAATGGTCATATTTGTTGGTAATCTAGTGTAGTTGGACTCTAGAGTAGTATGTATATGCAAAAAATAAAAATATAGATAGCAGCTTTGAATGTGTGTCTCATTCATCATCCCACCTCCATTCATGTTGGATGGTCATCTGGTGTAGTCTTTTCTAAATTCAGACCTATGATGGTACCTAGATGTAGCCTATTCAGAGGTATACCCAATATACACCTGAGTATTATCTTCACTCCTCGCACTTGAAGGTGAAATAATCTTTGTGATTGCAAAATATTCGATGACGAGATTTCATCAATTATTTCAAGGTCTTGTAGTGGCTCTAGAAAGTATAAGGGGTGGTTGCTGTGGGAGTAAATTATTGAGTTTTTTATCTGCATATTAGGTGGTGAACAACCCCCTGTTAATTGGAAAGAGTTACAGATGCTCGGTGTAACATGGTTAAATTAATGATTTGCTTTTCCAGGAGGCAATTAGTGGCTCAACGGAGTCAAATAATTGGGCAAGGTTGAATCAATTTATGAGGGTACTGCAAACTTGATAGGAACTTACAGCAATCACTAATTAGAATACTTGGATTTTTTGCTAGCTAAAGATTTTTTTCTGAGCTCTATTTGATTGTTTAATTGATAGGGCAAAACCTTTATTTTTTATTCCATTTTTCGTTGATTGAGTTTTGGTTTGTCGACAATGTATCTTGAGTTGTTTGTGGCATTAATGTTTAGTATATTCAAGCCATGATGACCTTACTTGCTTCAACTATTGAGTGTTTTTCCATGTTAGTTCCAACCTCCAACTTCTGGGTAATATTTGTCAGAAGTCTATAATCTCATTCAAATGTGCTTATCTGTAGAATGACAGATTGCTGGGTTGATTGGGAAGAAAGGAATTGATGCCAGAAACAAGCAATACACTTAATGGAACTGATATTTCCATGTCCAAATGAAATCTGGGGAGTGCAGAGTGCATCTCCGACCTAATTCTAAGAGTAATATTTATGAAAATGGTCATATTTGTTGGTAATCTAGTGTAGTTGGACTCTAGAGTAGTAAGTATATGCAAAAAATAAAAATATAGATAACAACTTTGATTGTGTGTCTCATTCATCATCCCACCTCCATTCATGTTGGATGGTCATCTGGTGTAGTCTTTTCTGAATTTAGACCTATGATTGTACCTAGATGTAGCCTATTCAGAGGTATACCCAATATACACCTGAGTATTATCTTCACTCCTAGCACTTGAAGGTGAAATCATCTTTGTGATTGCAAAATATTCGATGATGAGATTACATCAATTATTTCAGGGTCTTGTAGTGGCTCTAGCAAGTCTAAGCGGTGGTTGCTATGGGAGTAAATTATTGAGTTTGTTTATCTGCATATTAGGTGGTGAACAACCCCATGTTAATTGGAAAGAGTTATAGATGCTCAGTGTAACATGGATGAATTACTGATCTGCTTTGCCAGGAGGCAATTACTGGCTCAATGGAGTCAAATCATTGGGCAAGGTTGAATCAATTTATGAGGGTACTGCAAACTTGATAGTAACTTACAGCAATCACTAATTAGAATATTTGGATTTTTTGCTAGCTAAAGATTTTTTTTAGCTCTATTTGATTGTTTAATTGACAGGGAAAAACCTTTATTTTTTATTCCATTTTTTGGTGATTGAGTTTCGGTTTGTCGACAATGTCTCTTGAGTTGTTTGTGGCATTAATGTTCAGTATATTCAAGCCATGACGACCTTAATTGCTTCAACTATTGAGTGTTTTTCCATGTTAGTTCCAACCTCCAACTTCTGGGTAATATTTTTTAGAAGTCTATAATCTGATGCAAATGTGCTTATCTGTAGAATGACAGATTGCTGGGTTGATTGGGAAGAAAGGAATTGATGCCAGAAACAAGCAGTACACTTAATGGAATTGATATTTCCATGTCTAAATGAAATCTAGGGAGTGCAGAGTGCATCTCCAACCTAATTCTAAGAGTAATGTTTATGAAAATGGTCATATTTGTTGGTAATCTAGTGTAGTTGGACTCTAGAGTAGTACGTATATGCAAAAAATAAAAATATAGATACCATCTTTGATTGTGTGTCTCATTCATCATCCCACCTCCATTCATGTTGGATGGTCATCTGGTGTAGTCTTTTCTAAATTTAGACCTATGATGGTACCTAGATGTAGCATATTCAGAGGTATACCCAATATACACTTGAGTATTATCTTCACTCCTAGCACTTGAAGGTTAAATCATCTTTGTGACTGCAAAATATTCGATGATGAGATTACATCAATTATTTCAGGGTCTTGTAGTGGCTCTAGCAAGTCTAAGGGGTGGTTGCTGTGGGAGTAAATTATTGAGTTTGTTTATCTGCATATTAGGTGGCGAACAACCCCCTGTTAATTGGAAAGAGTTACAGATGCTCAATGTAACATGGATAAATTACTGATCTGATTTGCCAAGAGGCAATTAGTGGCGCAACGGAGTCAAATCATTGGGCAAGGTTGAATCAATTTATGAGGGTACTGCAAACTTGATAGGAACTTACAACAATCACTAATTAGAATATTTGGATTTTTTGCATGATGCATTATTTGAGAACAAATTTTTTCACAGTTATTCATAATTATGGTAAAGCTTCTGGATATGAATTGTGTTGGAGTTTATTAGTCCCAACGTTTCAAGTGGACACTCCACCCATCTTATGCTTATCAAATGATGGGTAGAGTGTCCACTCAAAACGTTGGGACTTATAAACTCCAACACAGTTCATATCCAGAAGCTTTACCATAATGATGCATTATGTCAAATTCATACTATTTGGACATTCAATTGAAAGAAGTATTGCGATTAAACTACTTACTAAGGCCAAGCATCTTTGATTTGCATGTTACACAAAGTTGGAGGGTAGTCTCACAATTCTAGAGGATGAGAGTAAATTATGAATTTTGTAGATATTAAAGACAAGGAAAAAAGTTATAACTAGTTAAAGGCTACTGCTGCTAATATGATCAGACCTATAGGAACTTGTCTTTTTTTTTTCTACTGTTTTAACATAGGTATTCCCAGAAGTGAATTTCCACTTATTGCAGCTCATACCAAGTCTTTTTCAGACTACCCAGGATCACTGCAGCACTGTTTTGACAGTGGGAGGTTCCCAAAACCACTGCAACACACTCAGACTCACTGTTTTATCCCTTCTAAATTGTCAAACAGGGCTAGAGCCTAGAAATGACAAAAACCACCTCAGATGGAAACTGAATAGGATTTACTGCTGTAAAATGAACCCATCATTCCTCAAATAGTACATATGATCATTCATCATCTTCACCAGGATACCAACAAATTGAAATCATCATAATGAATGATGTCACCCCTCTCGAGAGTGTGATTAGAATCACACGTGGACACATGCAAAATGGGTGGTAACACTAAGCTTTTGTGCAATTTGGAGAATATCAACTTGAAACACCCCTGATAATCAATACCTTGGGGACACCTTATATTCCTCTGCAGGTCTAACTGAGTCAAGGTATGTAAATGAAATGACTCTCAACAATGGTCAAAGGCTGCTAGTGTAGGAGATGTCAAACTAGCAGTTCTCTGCTAATGAAGATAAATACATATGCTTCATCAAGTGAATGTGTTGCAAGCTTTCATGCTTGTGTTTTATTCTTAAAGATTTCATGACATTTAAAATGTATTTGATCCTTCAAGGGTTTTGGTATTAAGCTTCATGCTTTGTAATTGCATTTGTTTGGAGACATAGTGATCGCACCTTTAGAATATGATATCTATTTAAAAGTTCACTGCTTAGTCTAATTGTTTTTCATTTCCATTGAAGATATTTTATTAGGGTTCTAAAACATCTGCGGGATATAATGGGGAGCATGCCAGTGATTACTACTGATAAAATCTTATTAACTGAGAAAAAGATGGACATGACATTAGGTAGTGTGCATAATTCACAGATTATGCTGTGTTGAGCCTATCCAATTTGAATGGAATCAATTGACGTGTTGTTCAATGTTGGCATTTGTTTGGGAAAATGCAGATGACATTATAAAGATGTCATTGAAAACCAGTCAAAAGACAAGGATGCAGCAGACTCCAGTATGTACCAATATCATCTTTGTATTGGTTTTATCAAGTGAATTCTATGCCGGTGTTTATAATTGCTTCAACTACTGAGAACCTATGGAATGTTGTAGAATAAGAGCTAGCGTGAATTTGCAAACAAGAATGCTAGCACAAACACCATTTCTAAGGCTAGAGTTCAACAATCCGTTGCTACCAGGTCATCATATCTAAGACAGGTATGAGGAGTTCTAATTCATTTAATATTACATTATTTATATATCCTGTCAAACTTTTTGTTATTAATTTATTAAATGTAGTGATGAGAGATTGCGTGTCTTGTTGCAGGGAAAGATTGCAGAGTTGAGGTCTAGAAATGGAACAAATCAGCTTGCAGCAGTTAAGGAAGCAGTAAAGAGAGCATTAGTTACACCCATAAGGACAACACTTGCTCAATGGAAAAAAAGAAGGTATTGCATTCTACATGCAATGTCTTCTCACAAGTTTGCTTTATTATGTTAATCAGAATACATTTTTATGTCACAGATAATATTATATCTGCCCAGAAGTACTAGCAGATGGCAAGTCTATGAACATTGTGACACTATTTTTTAAATTAAAGTTGGAAGATGATTAATTGTCCACTTAATCACAGCACAACAGCCTAATCACACTACAATAGCATCAAATCAACATACTTTCTTGAAGAATTCCTGCAAGGTTATATGTAGTACCTTTTGGAACTTGAGCTAGCTGGAGAAACAAGGTGGTTTATCACATTTGATACCATGAGCTATTTGGTATGGCATGAAAGAAGTGGTATTATACCCACATCAAGTTTCTAGTTTGATCTTTTTTTTTTTAATTCTCAAGTCCATGTGTTATCACTATATTGGTCAAACTTCACTTTCTATCTTATTGATTTTCTAAGAGAGGGAGAATCTCATGGATTGCAGTCACCAAGAATTGATTTCTTTTGATGTAGTGATGCAACCAATGATTTGATAGATGCTACAAGCACTGAAGACCGAAAACTACGGGCTGATGTTGCTGCCTCTTTCCAGGTCTTATTTTGTTTCTTGATTTCAACATTCTTAGAATCTAGGAGGCTCCTCATTGACATCCTTAGAGTTTACATTCTAAAATTTCAATTATAAAAACATCATTTAATGAAAAAGTAGCAATAATACCTTCCCTCTTGCATATTTTTTGAAGATAATCTCATATACAAGTGGAAGTAATTAAATAAGCCCTTAGCTGGACTTTCTAACCATAACTATTAACTGGACATAATTAATTTGTACAGAGAGTTGTTGTTTTACATTTGGAGCAGAGATGTGACCGAGCAATTGAATAGGCTCAAAGCATTGAACTATCTATTAATTATTTGGTAGGTTTAAGATCCCAAAATCCCACAGCTTCAAAAGGAATATAGCTTCTTTAGCAACCATTCCTCTGACCCATAACTATACTAGGGATGTTTCCCTGGGGGCAGGTTGTGTATTAACAGGTATCCAAGTACTTCCTTGAATCCTTACCTTTATTGATGACTTTTCTTGGTTGTTATGGGTCTACACAATTAATTCTATCATTAAGGTGTTTTCCAAATTTTAGGAATTCAAAAACCTTGTTGAAGCTCAATGTAAGAAGAAAATCAAGTGTCTCCTATTTGATGGAGGAGATAATGCATTGCTAATGCCTTCTGTCAGTTTCTTCACTCCCATGGCATGTCTTGGAAAAAAAATGTTCCTTATACTCCTTACTAGAATGGTGTGGTTGAGCAGAAGAACAGGGCTATCATGGAAATGGCAAGTTGTATGCTTCACTCTCAGAACATGAAGCTTTTCCTTGGGGTGAAGTAGGTTTCTGTGCAACATTTATCATCAATTGTATACCTACTCGCAATGTGTCTGATATGACTTCTTATGAGCGCTTGCATGGGTAGAAGTCTTTTGTTTCACATTTCAGGATTTTTGGATCAGGTGTATGGGTCTACCCTCCTTATTCAAAGGCACACTATATCACTTGTCCAATATACTCCTTGCCTAACTGTGGTTGGATACAATAAATATTTTCAGGGAGGGGTATCGTGTTTATGACCCTATCACTCGCTGTGTACCTGAGCATCATTAGGCTAGGTTTGATGAATCTATTCCTCTTTGTCTGCTCAGATTTCTTTCCTCACTTCTTTCTGGTGATGACTATTGGTACATCTCCATGGAATATGTCTCTTCTTCTTTAACATACTTACTTTTTGATGACTCCCAGCTTGTTGTAGTGGATCTTACCACATCTATTTTTAAATTGAAAATAACTTTCAGCCTTTCTGTTATCAAAAAATAATTATGTTACAACTATTTTTTACATTAAAAACAAGACTCACTATAAAGGAAAGGCTCACATTTTCTGGTCACATAGGCTATTGTGGTGAAGTTACGGTAGAGTTAATCACAAAATATCAGTATCACATTAGCTGCAACTGTAAAGTTAGTCACAGCAGATCTAATGAACAAATAAATCAGTCACAACAGATGAATAAGAAGATATGGTGCAAAACTGTGCAAAAACATGCAGCAGTGCTCTCTATCCCAGAAAGGGTGAATGAATTACAATAGATTACAATACAATCCAATATCTGTCAATGGCAATTCGAATTGACTAAGTAGGCCATTCGAATCACTGAAATGGAGTAGCTTGACTCAATCTAGGAGTCCTCATCAATCATCGGTGTTGCTCATCAATCACAACAAACAGTCATCCAGGTGTCAAGCTGAGTCTAACTGATCATAATAAATGTAACTGAAGTGTGTAGCACTGATATAGGATCTGGAGGCTCAGTGGGGGTGCATGGGAGGCTAACTGGAGTCAGAGCAAGTCACCTAATCGAACTGGAGGTCAATCGGAGGTGAAACAGTCAGTCAGGAGTGAAATCGGAGTGAAATCAATCAGAATCGGAGCTAACTGAATGTAACTGGAGTGAATCTGCAGTGGTAGGTGAGCAAGTGCGCCCTTCTCAGTCAGTAGGTGAGAAGAGGGCGCCTTCCAGCTTAGGAGGGCTAAAACTCTGTGGAAAGTGGCTCCCGGGTGCTAGAAGAAGGTGGATAAGGTGCTGGAGGCATCAAACTGGTGACTGGACTACATATCCTGAAATAGATCATGCAAGATCCTGAAGTAGATATGTATCCCGAAATAGATGATCCTGAAATAGATATGTATCCCGAAATAGATGATGGATATCCGAACACCCCCCCTCAAGCTAGACTATGATGTGCCAACTAAAATAATGTGGGGCCCTGGTAACTAAGACCAAAGGTCACCCCAATACAATAATCCAAAAAATGCTGAAAAATAAACTAAGTGAGGAAAGAGGGAAAACCCAGTGGGAAGAAAGCCCCCCCTCAAGTCTAAAGCATAATAATGAATCAATCTGTCTCCACCATGATGGAACTCACCCCCAACAGTGAACGGAGGTAAGAGAACTTCTTCTCAGTGAAGCTCTTGGTGAAGATGTCTGCAATTTGCTCATCGGTAGGGCAATATTGCAGAATGATGGTGCGGTCATGCACCAACTGTCGAATGTAATGCATATGAATCTCAATGTGCTTGGTCCTCTGCCGCTGAACTGGATCTGTGGAGATCTTGATAGCACTTTGATTGTCACAAAATAGGACAGTCGAAGTAGTGCCACCAAAACCAAACTCGGAAAGAATACCCTGCAACCAAACTGCCTGAATGCAGGCATTGACTGCCCCTCGATACTCTGCCTCTGCTGAAGAAAGTGCAATGGCTGCTTGCTTTTTGCTGGGCCAGCAAATAGCACCATGACCAATCATGAAAACATAACCGGAAGTGGACTTCCGATCAATGCTATCACCTGCCCAATCTGAATCAGTAAAACCAATGAAATCTAGCTCAGAATCTGCAGCATAATGTATGCCAAACTGTCTCGTACCTTGCACATACTGCAAGATCCGCTTGGCTGCTCGCCAATGAAGCTCATGTGGCTGCTGCATATATCTTGACACGGCACTCACGGCATATGATATGTCAGGCCTAGAGTGTGTCAAATAAAGTAGTGAACCAATCAACTGTCGATACATACTGCAATCTGCAAGCGGTGTGGAATCTCCCTCCTCAAGACTGATTCCTGAGAGGAATGGGAACGGGGCTGCCTTACATTCAGCCATATTAAACTTCAATAACAGGTCGGAAGCATATTTTTGCTGAGATATAGTGATCCCATCGAAATTTTGAGCTATCTCCAAGCCCAAAAAGTGACTCAGCAAGCCCAAATCGCTCATGTCAAAAGCTAGATTTAAGGCAGTTTTTAGCTTGTTTATTGAAGTAAGTGTGCTACCAGTAATAAGCAGATCATCAACATAAAGTACAATAACCAACAAATTACCTTTAACTCGCTGAAGATAGACATTCGGATCAGATTTGCATCTTTGGAAATTCTGAGAAAGAAGGAAGGAGTCCATCTTTGCGTACCAAGCTCTTGGGGCCTGTTTTAACCCGTACAAAGACTTCTTCAATCTACAAACCAATGATGGATCTGATGTATAACCCTCTGGCTGCTGCATATAGACCTCTTCAGCAAGGTCTCCATGTAAAAATGCACTCTTCACATCCATGTGATGCACCTCCCAGTGCTTGGATGCGGCAATAGCTAAAACAAGGCGGATGGAATCCATCTTTGCAACCGGTGCAAAGGTCTCTGTGTAGTCCACTCCTTGGACTTGGGAAAAACCTTTTGCCACCAACCTTGCTTTATATTTGCTGATAGTGCCATCAGAAGCAACTTTAGTACGGTAGACCCATTTACACTTCACTAATTTTCTTCCAGGTGGAAGAGAAACTAGCTCCCATGTGTTGTTCTTTTGAAGAGAACTGTACTCTTCATCCATGGCATCTTTCCATCTCGGATCTCGATGGGCTGAATAATATGATTGGGGATCTGAACCAGCCATCAAATAACAAATCTCAGGAAGAAATGGATCAGCAATAGAAAGAGCCATACCTGCCCTTTGAAAGTCTCCTCTTGTTCGTCTCGGATCAGCAGGATTTCCAAGATTCGAACCAGCAGATTGTAGAGTATTTTGGGCCCACTTTGGTAACTGAGGGGGATCTGAATGGTCGGATTCTGAACCTGATATGTCATGATCATCATATGCTGCTACACTATCAGAAATATCAGAACTCATACCTTCATTATCGCTGCTCGAATCTTCTTCTGGTGAAGGCGGTGAATCGGCAGTTTTCTCCTCAACTAGTTGCAATTCTTGAAGCGGTTCTTCAAACTGCACACTGCGCTCTATGAATATCTTTTTAGATCTGATATCCATGAGTTTATATGCTTTTGATTCTTCCCCATATCCTATCAATATGCACTCGATACTTTGTGGATCCAAAGCTCGTCTCTTCTCAGAAGGAATTCTAGCCCATGCAGTAGAGCCAAAAACTCTCAAATTGGACACATCCGGTTTGTGACCAAAGAATGCTTCGAAAGGAGTCATACCTTTCACGGATGAATGTGGAACTCGGTTCTGTATATATGCAACAACATTGATTGCTTCAGCCCAAATATTTGCAGCCAAACCTTTTGATTCAATCATGCATGTAGCCATCTCTTTCAGTGACCGGTTTTTCCTTTCCGCTACACCGTTCTGCTGGGGTGTGTAGGGAACTGTATGTTGGATCTTGATTCCGCTTTGGGCACAAAGTTGCAGCAACTCGGACTTGATATATTCCCCACCATTATAAGATCTAAGAGCTTTGATCTTGCTCTCAGTGGTGGTCTCAACAGAAGCCTTAAAATCCTTGAATTTTCCAAGCACTTCTGACTTGTTTTTGAGAAAGAATACCCATGTAAAGCGAGAATAATCATCAATAAATGTCAAAACATACCTTGAACCATTTAATGACATATGGGGCAGCGGACCGCTGATATCAGAATGGATCAATCCCAAAATAGTAGAGGCTCTGCTAGCCTTGCCGCGGTCGAATCTGTGCTCGGGGTGCTTCCCAATAATGCAACCGGAGCATATTCCCTTCGAGGAACGGAGTTGTGGAAGCCCATCAACCATGGATTTATTTGATAGCAGCAGAAAATACTTATAATTTAGATGTCCAAATCTTTCATGCCAAAGCCTACTAACCTCATTACCATGTGTGCGAAGAGCAGTGGGCTTTGCAAGCGGAATAAAGTGCGAAAACTCATAACATTTTGCAGTGTGGTTTGCCTTTCCAACCGCAACTAGTCTTCCACTTTTGATATCAGAAATTTCAACTGTATTAGGGCTGAATGTGACTTTCTTTGGATCACCAGTATGTGTCATTTGATAAACAGAAAGGAGATTCGAAGCTAAGGAAGGCACATAGAGAACATTCTGAAAGCATCCATGATCTACATGAATCGTACCTTTGCCCTTTGAAGAAATTTTTGAGTCATCTCCCAAATGGATGGGGATGGAGCTGTTTGGATCGAATGAGGAAAAAGAATCAATATTTGCAGCCATATGATTTGATGCACCCGAATCTATCAAGAGAGTGGGCTTCGAAACCGTTGCCATGAGTGCTTGTCCTCTTTCATGATCGTCATTCCGATCCTTCTTCCTTGCACCGTCAGGAAGGGTTATGTTGTTCTTTTCCAAAAGGAGGGCCATTTGATCTATAGTCTTCTTCATACATGAACTTTCGGGATGAAAGCCACGGTTACAATAAGTACATTTAGATTTTTGGTTACCTTCTTTGCCCTTTTGCTTGGATTTCGAACTGGATGGTGCATCCGTTTGCTTGCCTTTGTCTTTTTGCTTGTGAGGCTCGAATTTGGGCTTCTCCTTCTTTAGCTTTCCTTTACCATTCGAAATCTTGGGTCCTTGAACAAATAGGGCTGAATCTTTGGAGCTTATGGACCCCATTTGAATCAACTTGTCATGCTCTTTCGTAACGGACTCAATGAAGGCATTCAAGGTAGGCATCTTCCAATTCGGGGTAGTTAGCCGACCGGAATTGAAAGTGGAGACAAATACCGAATAATCTTTCCCAAGCTTGCTTAGAATGGAGAGGATCAACTGTTTATCCTCTTTGATAACACCACTGTTCTTCAATTGCAAGTTCAAGTTCTTGAATTTTGTGAAGAATTCATTGATGGTCTCGAAATTTTCAGGATTAAGGCCAATCAATTCATTCTCTAATTGAAAAGCCCTAAGCTCATCCTGCTTGCCGAATAGTGTCTCAAGTTGCTCCCATATGGCCTTTGGAGTCTTCAATCCGCTGAGATGGAAGTGAAGATCTTTGGAGATGGAGAGACAAAGAAGACCGTAAGCTTCATCAAGCTTATTGTAGTGTTTGGTTCTTTCTGCCACATTGTTTGGCTCCAATTCAAGACCAAGAGTGACTCGGTAGTATCCTTTTGAACGTAATATGATCTCCATATCATCTTTCCAATCAAAATAATTGAATGGGGTGAGGATAGGCTTTGAAGAAGAGTATTCCATTGCTAGGAGCGAGTCAAATGATGAAGAAGAAGCTTGCTTGCAAACTATAGCGAATGGAAATGCTGTAGGGAAGCTTGCATGCAGAATGTAGCGAATGCACTTGGAGGAGATAATTAACCTGCAAATCACATAAGAACAATCACAATAAGGTCGAACAATCCACCCTTTGAGAGTTGCATCACACCTGGGATTGGATTTCAAGCAATGTTGAATGGGTCCAATGTATCAAATCCAGGAATTATGTGGTAACTCAAGCTTCTGGAGTGGTATTGGAATAATTTTCAAGCTTTGCATGCACAGGAGCGAATGCCCTTGAGATATCTCATGCCAAACTTATTGCAATTTTTAGCAATTCAGTCAAATCTTCTTGTATAAACACCTGTAGAAAAGAGATCTTGTCCCTGCAATGGCTCTGATACCATGTAAAGTTAGTCACAGCAGATCTAATGAACAAATAAATCAGTCACAACAGATGAATAAGAAGATATGGTGCAAAACTGTGCAAAAACATGCAGCAGTGCTCTCTATCCCAGAAAGGGTGAATGAATTACAATAGATTACAATACAATCCAATATCTGTCAATGGCAATTCGAATTGACTAAGTAGGCCATTCGAATCACTGAAATGGAGTAGCTTGACTCAATCTAGGAGTCCTCATCAATCATCGGTGTTGCTCATCAATCACAACAAACAGTCATCCAGGTGTCAAGCTGAGTCTAACTGATCATAATAAATGTAACTGAAGTGTGTAGCACTGATATAGGATCTGGAGGCTCAGTGGGGGCGCATGGGAGGCTAACTGGAGTCAGAGCAAGTCACCTAATCGAACTGGAGGTCAATCGGAGGTGAAACAGTCAGTCAGGAGTGAAATCGGAGTGAAATCAATCAGAATCGGAGCTAACTGAATGTAACTGGAGTGAATCTGCAGTGGTAGGTGAGCAAGTGCGCCCTTCTCAGTCAGTAGGTGAGAAGAGGGCGCCTTCCAGCTTAGGAGGGCTAAAACTCTGTGGAAAGTGGCTCCCGGGTGCTAGAAGAAGGTGGATAAGGTGCTGGAGGCATCAAACTGGTGACTGGACTACATATCCTGAAATAGATCATGCAAGATCCTGAAGTAGATATGTATCCCGAAATAGATGATCCTGAAATAGATATGTATCCCGAAATAGATGATGGATATCCGAACAGCAACAAATAGTCATATTAGACCAAACCTTTACATAGAAGTATTCAAGGAAGGACTTCATTGTCGATATTTCTTTCCATGACTAAATGCCACAATTCTCTCTTTCCCAAGTTGTTTCTTGAAGAGAGTGTATAGACAAAGTTCAGTTAGTACTAGTAGTCTTTTGTTTGTTTGATCTTCATGTCTTGTTATCAGAAATCAGATTATCTTTCTTACATCAAAATGTCTTATGTCGATTTATAATAGAACTCAAATGTCCAAAGACTGACATTTGAAATATGTAAATGTAGCTCCCTTGCATATAGACACATACTTTGGCATGTCTTGTATTAGAGAGTGGCTCCAGCTACATGAGAACAACATTTTCAAGGTAAGGATATTCAAGCTGGAAATTGCCGATTTCCATGGTGTGATGTTAAATGAACTGGTAAGAGTATAAAGTTATTGAAAAAGATTAATTAAGATTCAATTGATTTTGTTGCAATCAAATCTTGGATATTATACTTTTTTTTTATTTATGTAAATGTGTATAGTCCACAATGCAAATTGCAAGTAAGTATACATAATTCGCCTCTACATACATTTTTCACATTTATTCACTTAGATTCCCAAACCTTGATTTTTTTTTTGGATTGATTCTTGAAATAAACCCTTATGTCAATTTCTCATTAAAGAACTTTGAAACTATTGCAACTTGCAAGTTTAGTTGTGGGATAGAGATATCTTTCTAGTTTGAGCTATTAATTTTTGAGATATAATAGTGTTTGTATCTATTACTTGACGTCTATTTTTCTATAGTAAACTATGATTTCATTGTACTGGAAAAGCTTCCTTATGTATGCCAATCCTCACCTAATCCAACCATAAATAACAATAAAGAGCGCAAATCCAAATATAGATTTGAGCTCGATCTCCTTTACAAAAGAATCTAATTGGGTGGGATCTAGATCCACACTTTTCTACAAGGAATGACAATAAAGTATGATGTCCACAACCTCCTGGACCACTTTCCATTAAAATATCAAGAGGTTGTTTTAGATCCACTATTTCCTCTAATGAAAAATAATAAAATAGTGGTTACTTCTAGATCCATACGTTTCTCCATGATTTTCTCCAATGAGACATATGAAATACAAACAAAAAAAATCAAAGATATCCCCACAAGAAGGATGTTCCTCGACTTTGGGATCTTCAATGGTCTTGTAAGTTGTAACATGTGCCAAATGCTCTCTTGCTGCCACATATCATCACCTTCCTTAGAACACTTCTCAAGAGTAGTTATGGAACTTCAAAAATGAGGGGAACGCTCTCCAAGTAGGCCCTTCCTCCAACCCTTTCATTTTTCATGTAATACTTCCAAATGGGAAGTGCTTCTCCAATAATGCTAACCACTCCAAATGTGGAATGCCTCCTTTAATAGTGACCTTTTGACCATCTAACAAACTCCTTAAAGCTCTCCAAGAAAGAATCTCATGAATTAAAGTGCAAGAGTGGTTGATCGCTGTTAAAAGTTAAAATAACTCCCTAAAGATGTGGCTGCCTTAGAACAGATGCATTGGATACATTCTTCTATGCTTGGCACTGCCCCCTTGGACTAAGTCTCCATTGTCCAGAACCAAAACGTCCTCTTAAGGTGTCTTTGACAATGCCAAATTACATGAAATAACTTCCTAGGTAAGGGAGTGTGTCCTAGAGAAGTGTGCAAGGATGGAGCTGGAGCATCCTGTGTATAAATATGTCTTTGACAGTGCCCTCGAAGGCTAACTAGTAAACACCATTTATCTTCCTTTAGGCTGGGGCTTTCTACATACTAGGCATTTATTATGCTCAAAACCTGCTGGAGTTATACCCTTATCATATACACAAGGCATGTCTGCTATAGGTTGCAACTGAGAGCTTTACTACTGGTCATAAGTATAATAGCCTAGAAAGTACAACAACTTGCCGTCCAAGATGGGCTCACAAAATCTGCTACAAGTAGTATGGAAGATGGCCATAAAAAGCTACCAGAAGATGGTCCAAATCTACCACAAAATGTAATTTCCCCCAAGTTCACATGGATGAGCAAAAATCAGAAAGAAATAGCCACAAAATTACAAAATCATGTCTTCTGTCAGTACCTGAAAATGCAGGTTTGGCTTTCATAAAATCCAACAAAAGACTTGAAAGAGATAGGCCCCAATTTTCCTCCTACCTTTATATTCCCTTTTCCAAACCCTTGATAAATTCTTTTGGCAGTCTTGGTGCAAGGGCTAGCAACGGTTTGAAGGCATTGAAAGTTCCTTGTTTGTATGCAACATTCATACTTAAATATATGGCTCAATAAGACAAGACTGCTTGGCTGCTCTTTTTCCTGAGTTTAAGAATGATGATAACTGACTGCAAGGTTGGATCTGAAATCGAAAATTCTTGCTCTCATAATTTGGTCTAATGTATTAGCAGGTTTAATGTATATCATCTACTCTAGCCCTGATCAACTTCTTCATATGACCAAATTCAGCCTCTTCTTTTGTGATGACATCTGATTCTAATACCTTTTATTTCAAAGACACACCTTAAAGATAGCCCACCATAAAAAATAATGCTGCAACATATTTGCACAGGCTTAATTTCCTAGCCATAAACTCCTGCAGAACTAATAACCCCAAAATATATAGGGATGAGGTATGCTGTATAGGACAGCATCTTCACCAAATATTTTATAGGCATTAGGCGTAGATGATTCATCCCTTCTTCTCTTGAAATCAAGGTGAGAATAATTTATATTTGTACAATGTGTATCTCATGGCAATGTGCCTGGACATATCCTCATTTCTATATTGCATTTCAAATTCATTCAAATCATTCCACGATTCTGGATTAGAACAAGAATCAGTCAAGCTATGAAGCATAAACCTAAATGGGCTCACATATTTCCATAGCTTTGGAACACCAGAGTTTACTACTGCACATGCAATATAAAAATTATGTTTCATATACTTCTACAGGTACCTCCAAATAAGTCCTTGCATCTCTCCAACCTTGATTCAAAACTTAAGTTACCGGAAACGTCCTAGTAGCCTTAGTGAAATACCGTTCCCCATTTTGGATCCTCAAACGGAGGGGATACGGCCCTGAAACGTCACTAATACGTATCAGATTGGTACGGATACATTTCATAATATAACAACATGATGAAAACACCACCAATATTAGAAGGCAACTAGCTAACCTAGATACTAAAGCAACTGAAAAGAAGGCTAAGATTTGAGCTCGTCACAAACTTTCTTGATACAGCCGAGGTCAACCCTCTCACCATGCATGTTCTGTCCTCTAAACTTGTCAAAGAAAATTCTCTACATAGATTGTGCTCAGTGACCATTTGTTTGATCTTGTCACATCAAAGTAAATATACCAGGATCATAAAAAGATTTTTTGAACACTCCAACCTATATATCTTTTGCATTAAGTTCCAGGTGTTTTAGTGTTATTACAAATTTTTTTTGCCATGATGCTCTCTATAATCATGTGCTCATGACTGCTAGGAAGCAAGGATAAGCTCTTTCTCTGTTTGTCTTTTCTTTTCATCATACGTTGTACATTCTAAATTCTTTCACCAATTTGTTAGAGAAGGGAATGAGATAGGTCTCTGTCATGGTTCCAAGCCTCTCCCAAAGCCAGTTAACCTGGCAATCAGGAAAGCTTCATTACTCATCTACTTCCCCTTCATTACAATTCTAAATATGTGTGAGTACTTATAGCTAGAAAATAAAATTTTAATTAATTGTATTGGTTGACATCTTGTAGGCAAATAAAATTTAATTAATTCTATTGGTTGACATCTTGCAGGCATGATGAGATAAACAATTTTCAAGAGAAGGCTCCATCTGCAATGGCTCATCCATATCCATATCATTTTTATCCATTGCATGTTGCTCTTGGAGTCGTTGAGGAGGGAGCCAAAGCTGACAGACAAACATCTCTAGCTGTCGAGAGATCAACAATTGATAAACAATTAAAACAAATTTATTGCAAGTTGGATCTTGTATTCTTTTCTGTCTTTGAAGGGCAACAACTTGCTTTTGTTCCTGATAATTTGTACAGCCATGGATTATTGTACTCATGTGTAGTTTGTAAGATCATTCTTTTTTGAATTTTCATCATTTTCACAATTGAATTGCTATATCTTAGAATTCTTTTAGTACTTGAAGTATTATTCTTGAATATGTTTGACATTCATTTTGTTCCCATGCAAAATTTGTTTGAATATCATCATTGTCAAGCAATAACAGCTTCTTAAAGGGTGCTAGCTCAATGGTAGAGCACTTGCCTAATTATAGGCAGGAGATTGGTGGTTCGATTCCTCCGTACCCTATCATAAATTAGTGACTAAGAAAATGACTAAATTCACATATATACGACTATTAGTAGCTAATTTCCAGTATCTTAAAGCGCAACTAATGTTTAGTCGTATTTAGCTTAGTCATTAATATGTTATCATCTAGTAGTTTATTTAGTCGTATATTTGGTCATTAATTGTGACAATCAATGACTAAATCAATGACTAAATCAGTGACTAAATCAGTGAGTATCAATGACTAAATCAGTGAGTATCAATGCCTAAATCAATGACTTAATTCGTGACTATCAATGACTAAATCAATGACTAATAAGTCAACCAATTAATGACTAGTGAAATACGACTAGAGATAAGATAGTGGAAATCGGATACTATTAGTTACCGACTCAAAAATAGTCGTTTATAGTCAAATTTTGGTCATTTTTTTACTCATTAATTTCTCATTTTGTACTAGTGGCACATCACCTAGCAGATACTTCATGCATTCGGCTTTGCCAATTCTCCAGTCCTGCGTTGGATTCTGATACGCAAGAACTGTCGCATCACCAACTAAGCGTTCCATCCGTCGTAGGATTGATGTAGTCATCCTAATTCACAGTCATCTTGTAGATGCGATCAAGGTCTTGTGCTCTCGATTCTTCCTGAATTGGCTCACTATATCTTTCTCCTTGTGAAGGGTCCAAGGGTGCGATGATCCTAATATACTACCCTTCAAAGATCATCTTTTTTGGTTTTCAAGTTTATGATCGCGAGGTTATCCATTGCCCAATCTGTCCCCAATAATGTTGGATATGGGTTACTGTCATCGATGATCTCAATAACCTCGAAGTCTACTGAAATTTTGACTCCATCGATGTCCACGAGTACATAATTGGCTAATATTCCGAAGGGTATGGCTTTCTACTGATTTGTTAATCTCAACTGTATGGGTGACCATGACAAGCTTGGTTTCCCCATCTGCTGCCATGTCTGCTTGGTCAAGACATCCACCTCTGATCCTAAGTCAAGGATTATCTCATCCATCACATAATCTCCAATCTGCGCATTGAGCCTCATTTCTTGGTCTGTTCTCTTATGGCTCTTGATATGGTGAACTGCACTCTGGGCAGTATCTATGTCATTGCGTGGTTCATATTGGTCCAGTAAGTTCCACAATTCCACTAAAGCATTTTCTCTTTTCAATAACTTCATACAGCTCCGTAGGAACTGTGCAACAGAAGTGCCTATTTCCGTTGTGGTACACATTTTGTCATACGCTGCTGGCATATCCTTTGTATGTGTTGTTTCACTTCGCAACGAGATTCTTGGTGTCACAGGTTCTGGATATTTTAAGGTCTCCCTTGCTTCTGCGAAGACTTCTTTGTTTCTTTGTAGATTGAAAGAAGGTGCTTTCCCGGTTGCTTTTCTGATCTATACCACTTCAGCAGGAGTCTACTTAGATTGACAATTCTCAGAAGTCAAAGCTTATGTTTCTTTATCTCTTCCTATCACAACACCACTTCTTGTCACAACATTAACATTTGGATCTCTAGTTCTTTTTTCTGCTACAATCATCTAAATGTTCGGATTTGGTGCTTCTTGTTTTCTTTATTGCATTTTTGCTTGTAGCACTGGGCATGCCTCAATAACATGATCAAAATATTTACAGTAACTACAGGTAGTATAGGCATTGGTATAGTCTCTGGATAGATCACCAGGCTGACCACAGTTATAGCATATTATCTGACCTCTGCCTCTTCCTTGTGCTGGGCCAGTGTTTCTTCCTCTTCTGCGGAATCCACAATGGCCTCTATATGCGCCTTGATCATACTGTAGGTTATCCTTGTTCTATGGTGTTTCTTCTTGAACTCTGTAAAATCCACCACGCATATGCTCTACATCGTGCTTTCTTTCCATCATGATCTCTTATGCTTTATAGTTGGAATCATCATGGCCAACTGATTTACAGAATGTGCAATATAAATTCTTGGGTGTTTGCACATATTTTTGGATCAAATAACAATATTCTGGGTGGTGTCCTCTAGTTCTACAGATCTCACACCATGGGCCTTGTTGCTGATTTAGTGATTCAATGCTCCACTATATAGGTAATATTGAAACAAAGGACAACGTTCCTTCGGGTGTCCTTCTCCCTTACATATTGTACACCAGACTTCTTCTTTGGTTTCTTTTCCTTTATTAATATCATGTAGTTGTAGTGTTAGGTTTGCTAGCTGATTATGGATCTGAGCCATTCCAGTGCTAGTCTCTCCTATCGGTGAAGCTTCTAATTTCATCGCGATCTCCAGGGCGTCTTCCTACGAAGCAACCTTTTGTTGCATCAGTGGTAGTCTAATGTGGGGAAACATCACGACTATGAACCACTCTTGGTGTTGTTGCTATGTGATGTCAAAACTGACTTGGTCTAACAATGTTTTAAGCTTATGGTCAAATTCCCATACTGAATCAGTCGTTTTCTACTTAATTTCTTTCAGTTTTTTTATACATTGTGATTCTGACTTAGGTTTCTTGAATTTTCTTAAGAGGGAAGCCTTGATATCTACTAGAGTTATATTCTGTCCAAAAGAATATTTCATAAACCAGTTCAAGGCTCTATCCCTGAATGTAGTGATGACTTGCACTTGCTTGACAGCGTCATCCTGGACTTGTTTAACGTTCCTGATAGCTTCACACAGAAGCCAATGTTTCTCAAGGTCTTCTAAACCCGTTTCTTTAAATATTGGTAGTTTAGTATCATCATTCTCCTTCTTTGTGGCGCAGTGTTCTAAGTGGTGTTAGGGATACTATTGCGTGGAATGTTCTGAGCCAAAATGTTCTGAGTACTCACTCCCGTGGTGTTACTATTGTTGATGTTTTGTGGAATAGGAAGCGGATTATTCTCAACTGGTGGATTCTGCGGAGTAATAGGCTGATAGGTAGCTGATGGAGGTGTTGTCTGGCTATCAGTCTAAAATTGGAACTTAGTATCTACGCATAGTTCATGTTCACTAGTGTTTTTCTTAGTGGTATACTGATATCTTTTTCAACTTCTTAAATTGTGTGTATCTTCGTCAGAGTCACTATATGTGTTATCGACCATTACAGATTCAAAAATTTCTAGGAATCTTACTACATTCTTAAAACACCTTTCTCATCTAAAAGCATTTTAATATATAAACTCAGATTGTTCAGATACTTACCTCTAAATCCTTTGATGAACTCTGCTTCTGCTGCACTATAGGACTTCAATGTGTCCACAGCGAAATATGTCACGAATCCTTGTAGTATGTTATTGATCCAACATTTGACTGCTTGTGAAAGTGGACTATCTACTGCTTTAGGTCTCTGAATGATCTCTGGGGTCCACTCGGTAGGTACTCCCTCTTGGAAACAATTCTTTTGCTCTATGAGTCTTGACAACCACTCATGCAACTTGTTTCCAAAATATGTGAAGAAAATTTTGTAAATGGGTGCCCACAGGTATTTATTTAACCAATCTACGTTAGAGAGATGTGGATGCCTATTCTCTTTTTTGGCAAAGTCCCTTTCTATTTTTTCCACCTAGTTCCATATCTCTTTTTTGTTCGGATTCCAATTTTTGGTAGTCATCACAAGTTCAAACACAACAACATAACCATTTGTTGGCTCGTGACGTGTTCTTTACTTGTTTAATATAGACCCAGGTTCTGCATAATTCAGGGAACCAAAAAAACCCATTTTCCACTAGCCCTTTCGAAAACAGTCTACGAGCAGACTGAGGTCTCACCTGAGGCAAAGTTAATGGAGAGATTGCGAAAACCATTTTCCACAATTAGGTGGTGCGCACTTCAATAGATTGGCAAGTAGCACGCTACAGGACTCGCGCTGTGAACTGGGGACTACACGAAGCTCACCTACTTCGTGGTTAATGCTTATACAATAGCACATCCAAGGACTGTGCGGTTCAGAATAGCGACTTGATAACAAGACAGTGCTTCCTCTCTAGTATTCACATAGTCTAATCATACTTTACTTAATCTAAATGACATATTAAACAAGCATACTGAGCTGTGTATTTAGCCGACTTATGTAACATGACGAACTGCAAAGTAACTGCACACTTCTGGTGCTGCGCTTCGAGGAATCACACCATACAGATTTCGTTGATTTAAGGGTTACCTAAATAACTCATGCATTCATCGTATCCAACATTACTTGCATATTTAACATTCACTCTTATGCGTTCAACACTTAGCATATTATCCCATCATTCATTGTTATGAATATTAAACATAAAAGCAATAGTACATTCACTTATAAACAAGAACTTAAACATTCATCAAAGTAATCACATATAATCAATCACATAACACAATGATTTAACGTGGTTCAACCCCAGGATGGGAGATACATCCACAGGAATTGTTGTTTTATTATAAATGGGAAGGGTACAACAGTTCCAATCTATGCACTCAGTTGTAGACTCTCTTCTCTCTTCAGCAGGTCTCTGTGCATGCACCTGCAGAGCCTTTTTACATTAGTATTTAGCACTTAGAAAAACAAAGATTATTTGAAGATTAACCATTTCCCTTAAAAAATATGCTCTTTTATAGATCTTTCCCGTAGGTCATGTCTTTACAATCAAGTGGGCCAAAACCCTAAGGTCACCCAAAAATGGTGCGGATATCCGTTGACTCGGCATGTCGCAGTCGATAGCTACTCCACATGCTTCTAGCCATTCTACTAGACCACTCGCGGCTCACACACCATTCTGACAGTCGCAACCTTCATGAAACGGTTATACTACACCATGGTGTGTCGCTTTTCGTCCCTCTGTCCTACTAGTCGCTGTCGACCTCGTGGCTTAGATTCTAATTTTTTTTCGCCACTCTAACTGACAGGTTGCTTTCATCTAACTTCATGCCACTCCTTACCCACTCCTGGGAATCAAGGATTTGCTTACCCAAAACAGATCACTTTCGTCTGCTAGACCTTTTCCCCAAAATAGTTGCTGCACTGGCACTGCACATCAGCATAACTACGCAATGCCTCAACTTCAGACTGCTTCCTGTGCTTATCTGACTTCGCAGTCTGAACTGCGCCTTCGACAAAACCATGCCAATTGAACTTCGCAGTCTGAACTGCGCGTCCACCGAAATTGTACTTCATAAAAAATGTGCCAAATTGGGACATGTCCAATAGGATCAATCATTTGTCATTAAATGCATCTCCATCCACTTGCATCGTCATTCGTCGTGTCTTAACTGCTTCATTTATTTCCTGACTTGATTGTTTCACGTTTTTCCAGTTGGGATGTCGAAAGGGCCCAATCCTCGTCGCCATGCCATCTCCCAATATATGAACTCAAACCTTGTCACCATTTCAACGACAGAATCTCGTTCCAAAAATCATTGTTGTTACATCGACATAATTGTGTTTCAAATTTCGTCACCAATTCGTCGATAGACTCCCACCATCATCGCTTTGCCGACAGACTACCTCTTTAAAGACTTTGTTGGTAAGTAGAAATTTTTTTAGAGAAAGAAAGGTCACTCATTCCACAGGTTGTTCTATTTTTGGGTGTTGGAAGTAGATGCTAAGGAGAAAGAGCGTCTGCTTCTTCCTCCATGGAATTTTTTTAGGAGTGGGGAAAGTAGATATCGACACTCTAAACACAAATTTCATAGGAACATTGCTTTGGATAGTTTGCTAGCAGGTGGAAATATTCTCAGAGAAAGAGCAACCGCTCATTCTTCAAGTTGTTCTACTTTTACAATTTCCTCATAAATGAAGGGGTAGATGACCCTTCTTCTTCCCAGTATTTTTTTCATAATACTTTTCGACTGCAAGAAGGGCCGGTCGATCCTTCTTGTGTTTTCCATTCTAGATATAGGTGAATTGTTGGATCTAGGTTTTCACAATTATCTACTAAACGAAGGGGCGGTCGATCCTTCTTGTCAAAAAATGGAAGTTGGGACAAACATTTTTTATATGTTATAACTTAGTTGATTTATGGGTCCCTACTATTTACAGCGGAAGTAAAAAATCAGGAATTCTCAACCTAGCCTTCGTAGATTAAATATTTTTACATTTCTCTCGTAAATGAAGTGTCGACCAACCCTTCTTTTGCTCAGTATTCTTCCAGTGTTCACCATTTTGGATATACATGAATTGATGGACTATCCTTCGTAGGTTGAATATTTTTACAATTCCCTCATAAATGAAGGGGCGAGCTACCCTTCTTTTGCACAGTCTTCCTTTCATAATAGTTCTAGACTGCAAGAAGGGTTGGCCGATCCTTCTCGTGTTCTCCATTCTGGATATAGGTAACTTTTGGATATAGGTTTTCACAATTATCTACTAAACGAAGGGGCGCTCAATTCTTCTTGTTGGAAAATGGAAGTCGAGACAAACATGTTTTATATGTTATAACTTAGCTTATGTCTGGATCTCTACTATTTAAACCAGAATTCAGAAGTTGGGAATTGTTGGCCTAGCCTTTGTAGGGTAAATTATTTTACATTTATCTCATAAACGAAGGGTTAGCCGACCCTTCTTGTGCTCAATATTCTTCCAATGTTCACCATTTTGGATATACATGAATTGATGGCCTAGCCTTCGTAGGTTGAATATTTTTACAATTCTCTCATAAGTGAAGGGGTGGCCGACCCTTCTTATTCCTAGTATTATTTTCATAATAGTTATAGACTACAAGAAGGTTCGATCGATCCTTCTTGTGCTCAGTATTCTTCCAGTGTGCACCATTTTATATATACATTAATTGGCGGCCTAGCCTTCGTAGATTAACTATTTTTACAATTCCCTCATAAATGAAGGGGTGGACAACCCTTCTTCTTCCCAGTATTCTTTTCATATTATTTCTAGACTGCAAGAAGGGTTGGGCAATCCTTCTTGTGTTCGTCATTCTGGATATAAGGAATTCCTAGATATAGATGTTCAAAATTATCTACTAAACGAAGGGGCGGTCGATCTTTCTTGTCAGAAAATGGAAGTCAGGACAAACATTTTTTATATGTTATAACTTAGTTGATGTTCGGATCCCTACAATTTACAGCAGAAGTCAGAAGTCTGGAATTGTCATCCTAGACTTCGTAGATTGATTATTTTTACATTTATCTCGTAAATGAAGGGTTGGTCAACCCTTCTTATTAACTTATTTGATAATATATACAGGTGGAAAAAATTATTCTTTGTTTAAAATAAATATTATTTTTAATGTGCTCCTGTTATTTTATATTTCGTAAATCACTTCTGAAATGGATTTTGATTCTCAACAATGTGTCATGTTATTGTGTATTTCAGAAATTGCTTCAGATATGGATTTTGGTTCTCAACAATGTGTGGACCTCCTTTTGAATGGACTGAAAGTTGTTGAAGGAATCTCTTTTCCAAAAATAAAAATATTGCATAATATCAGCATTCATGATGGATGTATCATTGTAAACGTTACCAAGACTTTAAATGCAAGTATTCAATTTCCCTATCCATTATAGAAGGTGCAGATACATTCTCAGAGGAAGTTGGTGGTTATATTCAATGGCCTACATCTGAGATCATTAAACACATTGGATCTTCTCTTCACGAGAATGAGGTGAATGATATACCAGCTTCTACTTCGACAAGTGTAGAACATATCATAACAACTGAGAATAAATCTTCTTTTATTATGAGAAACGTTAAGTTGTTACATAAGTGTTCAAAATGCAAGGATTTCATTTCCATAGGTTTTGTAACAAATGTGAGTGGGACTGATTTTGTTCGCAGAACATTTTTGGGTGACTTCTCCTTTTGTATTCTGGTGGATGAAGTGGTGTTTTCTTGTATGGCATGTTTTCCAGAGTTAAGCAGTGTAAGTTTTGTTGTATGGATGATTAAAAGAATCATAGATTTTAATACATAAACATTGGTTTCTGTTGAAAGCAATTTCAACAATAATCAGTCTGAAACTACTTTGAAATTATTAAGAGATAATCACAATATCAAGTTTGTGGGAGAGAAAGTTAATTTGATACATCAATGTTCTTTAAAGCCACATTATGTTGCTCGGGGAATAGTGTCAATTGTTTTTGAAGGAGACATTGTACAATTCAAACCACTAGATGTTGGTGAGTTTGGTATTTTAGTTCATAAAGTCTTCTGCAATTGTGAGGATTGTGGTGTAGTTAAAGGCTCTCTTGTAAGATGGCCTGCAAACAATTTGCTTGACCTCAATGATGTTCCTTTGGATGGTATACTAAAAAGAACACAGACAAATACATGGTCAACATTTTGAATATTTTTGAAGAATCATTTATAGATGGTCCTTCCAAGTATTCATGATTGTGAATATACAGATGTTAAAGGTAATGTAACAAGGCCATACAATTTTGTAAAGTGGCAAGATGGAGCTAAAATTTCTGAAATAAATTCAAGCTCTGTACCTTACAGGCTTGGAATTGATCAGGGTGCATTCCTTTAAAAAATTGTCACTGAACATTGTTGCTCAAATCTTTGTATATCAAAAATTTCACTTCAATCGATAGTTGAACGTCTGAATAAATTTCATAATATGAATGGAAATTCAAGAAGACAGTATGTTATAGATTCTATGGGATCAAATGCTCCTATGGCCAAAGAAGGAGATGATATAAAAAGAAGCATGTTTACAATGATATTAGACACAATAGACATTTGTCAAAATGCATGGTATAAATGCCATGGGATAAAAAGGAGCACTTTCTACAATTAAAAAATCATGTTCTTGAATGGTGATGTGAGAGTTGTGCATGGTAATAGTGGCTTGGAAGAATCTAGGGTGAACACTGTTGCACTAGTAGCCACTATTAATAAAATTATAGAATAGAATTTAGACAAATCTCCACATATTACACGATTAATAAGTGAAGATGGAGCAAGGGTGTTGGCTTGGTTTTGCAACCAAGCTTGAGTGGTATGGGAACCTATCAACAAGTGATAATAGTTTCAAAGATTGAAAGCAAAAACAATTATTATAAATCTGAATCTAAACTAAACTAGCATGTGCATATAACAAATAAAATTTTTCTGAAAATGATTCAAGAACAAGAAATAAAAAGAATGAGTATTGTATTAAGATACCTCAAATGGTGAGGATTTGTGTTGAGCAACATCCAAGGTGAGTAGCTCCAAGCTCCAAAGGTATCTTCTCCAAGATAGCTACAATGGTCAAAAGCTCATGAGAGATTTTGACAACATGAGGATAGGATGATGGATGGATGGAAAGTGAGGAGCCCCTACTACATTTTTATAGCTTTTGGTGGTGGGGAATACCATTATGGTTTTGAGGAAACCAATGGTATTGACCAACATGGTTTAGGTACATTTTTCCTCCTTTTTTCTTTTTTGAATATTTTGAATATTTTTATTCCCTTTTTAATATTTTTGGGAATTCTGGACCCTTTTTGAGGGTTTTTTATGCTTTTTGAGGAAAAATATTCATTTTGAGTGGAAAAGGGGGTGTATTAAGGTCTTTTGGTGACGTTTTGATGCCTTTAGAGGCTCAAATGGTGAAAAAGTGGACACATGGGTCATGTAAATAAGGAAATGAGCTAGTGAACACTTTTTGGGTGTTAACAGATTGCCCCCTGATGTGTGAGGGCAGGAGCTCATTGTATGGCCGATAGAAATCATAGTTCTTTTGTCATTTTTCTGGGGTTTGGGGAAGAGAAGAGACCGATTGGAGACTGGATCCACGACCCTTGGAAGCTGCAAAATAAACAATATTACATGGCCTCAATATGAATGAGGAATAATCTCTGAGAGTGGACGAGGCGAGCATACCCATGCTCGTATCAAGACATATGCATAACAATTAGTTCCAAGAAGGGGGACCTAAATAAGACATAAAAAATGTGCTGGTACATCATAATTGTCCAAAGGGGACACTATGTTGGGATGTACTCATGATCATAACATGACTGATCTCAATAACTGATACACTGGAATGAAGCGACAACCCTTCTGAATAAAGTCTCAAAAGGGTTGATGAACTGCTGATCCTGAAGGTGTCCAATATCTGTAGGGACTCAATTACTGTGAGTCATCTCTGCAAAGTACATGTAATTGTATACTCGAGGGAGTATAGAACTGGGGTACATCGGAATACTGTCGCCATGCACAACCCGGATATCTATAGAAAAAATGTAACTGTTTGTTTTCATAGGTAGACTCTCAAATGTGGAAGAGTCAGGTGGTATCTGGGGTCTTCAACAAATAACTGAACGGACCAATACCCTATGCGAGTCTCAACGATGCGATCAAGATGTTGACGTCGAGCATGTCAGAATCAACCATTTGGAGAGGTGCTGAGGACTCTTCTCGAAATGATTCATAGGCACTCATCATAAATGGTGATGAGTCCAAGACACAGGGACCTCTAGGTCTATCCTCTGGAATAAATTTGGTTGTCGTCGATAGAGGGAGACCAGCAACTAACAAGGCAATGATGTTTCCTTGATAGGAGCACGAGGTGTGGAACTGAAGTGTGGTAGTACTGATGGTAGGATTGACATACTTGGGGGGATGGGAAGTAATTGGGGTCATAGAGTGGGTAGACTCAAACTTCCTTTGTTCAGACCATGATGACATGGTTGACCTGGCAGCGTAGGGAACTGACTTGCAGGTGTGGGGATCATAGCTCTTAGGGACTGAAGGGTATGTATTGACTCTGGGGGGTCAAGCGGATGGGTGTTATCAAGGGATTCTCAGGGTGACATACTGCAGAATACTCTGAACAAAGGCGACCAAAATGGGGAAGCTGCCATGTGAGTAGACGTGATCTGTTCTGGTGCCGAGAAGCACCATTGGGTCCTTCTTCGTAGTTTTAATGAGCTCTAAGAAAGGATAAAAGTGTGCTCTGAAATGGTACTGTCCTGTGGATTTTGTGAGCCCAGGACTGTTCGTGCTCATGGGTGCTTTCATTTTTAAGGAGTCTGAAAACGATAAGAAGACTCTGCAGTGGTTGTGAGTATCGTCCTGTTGGTTTTTACGAGCCTAGGATGGTGATTGCTCGTGGTCACTTTCATGTTTAGAGAGTCTGAAAGCAGTAAGTGGACTCCATTGGTGTTCTTTTTCGTAAGTTAGTCTCCAAGGCCTGAAAAAGCATAAAATGATGCAAATGGAGAACTCTTCTAGTCGATGTGACTAGAGTATTCCTTTTTCGTAATTAGTCTACAAGGTCCGGAAAAGGGGTAAACTTATACCAGGTAGACGCCCGTTCAGATACGTTTAGCGAGCATGAAAGGAAGCAAGGTTGCTCGGCGATCTTTTCATTGTTTTAGGAGTCAGAAAAGAGCTTAACAGAAACTCCCTAAGTGCCTTTTTCGTAAAAGGGATTGCTCGGCCCGAAAAAGGGGTAAAATTATACCGAAAAAAAAGGGATTGATGAGAGCAAAAAAAGGTCTCAAGCACCATCATGAGTGCGGAATACTGGATCCGGTGAAATAAAGATTGTCAAAAAGGGACGACGGCCAATGTGGCACGCAAATCGAGGTGATGAGTGGCATTTTGAAAAAATGCCTGAAAATGAGGGGGTGAGAGCGAGAAATGATCTCAAGCATCATCATGAGCACGAAAAACTGAATCCGACAATATCAAACTTGTCAACAACGGACGACGACCGATGAGGCACACAAATCGAGGTGACGAGGGGGCACGGTAAAAATGCCCAAAAAATATGGAGCGTGAGAGTGAGAAATGATCTCAAGCGTCATCACGAGCGCGAAAAACTGAATCCGGCGATATAAGACTTGTTAAAAACGGAGAACGGTCGATGTGGCATGCAAATCAAGGTGTCATGAGGCATGGAAAGAATGCCCGAAAGTTTTTGGTGAGAGCGAGAAATGATCTCAAGCATCATCACGGGAACAGAAATATGAATCTGACGGTACAAATGGTGCGAAAAATGGAGGTCATAAGGACTCGGGAATGGTCAAAGCAAATAACTAGGTTAAAAAATGGCTACAAATAAAGGTGAGCCCACCGAGCCAAGGATGCAGTGGTGGGGAGAAATGATGACCCGCGGGGGGAGAATACTAGGTGTATCAAATCAAATCGAATATACAAGTGATATGTGACCTCAAAAAATGGTTGAGATCACGCATGTGAAAAAGTCAGCAGGGTTAATGACCTGCCCCCATGCTATGTGCATGGGGTTTGTGATTGTGGATCACATATGTGTTGGTTTGAACAATGGGGTCATTGAAATAATGAGATAGATGTGATGGGGAAGATTCAAAATGATTGATCATACTCCCTATCCCAGGGTCGAGGTAATCTATTATGCCCCCTAACTTAGGGGTGTCAATGTGGTGCAGATGTTGTCTTAGAGAGGGATTAAGAGGGCATTGACCAACTACTGGAGGGGGGGTGTACCATGAGGCTGTGGACTGTGGTGGCATACTGAAGTGATGATATGATGATGGGGCATTCCCTTTGTGGGGTGGATGCCCCCAGTATCTCCGACGAGAATCACGATGATGATGAGTAGGAAAGGTTTTGGGCCTGCTCCCATGTTGTGGACATGTGGTTTCCTCGTCGATTTGAAAGGGTTGAACATATGTGTCAAAGGGATCAATGGAAGGGGCCGACCGGACAGAGGGGTATCCAGTGGAAACCGTGTAAATGGTGTTAATTTCTTCCAAGGAGGAATATGGTGGGGGATGAATTTCCTCAATTTTAGGAGGGGATATCTCTAGGTCGGCATTATTCAATTCATATAAGGCTGCTCTATAATCTAGGAGATCAGGGCAATGGTGTGAATAATGGCCATAAATGCCACATATTGCACAAGGATGGTTTGTGCACAATGATTTATCACGAGGTTGAGGGGGGAGTTCTAGTTTGACTACTGGAATGTTGGTGTCATCATCCAACATATTCATGTGTTCCTGTAATGTAGGTAATTGTGGACATTGATGAGTCGGATGGCCTAACTCATCACACAACGAGCATTTGGGGGGAGCACAAAACACGGGGGGGGGGGGGGGGGGTTTAAATGTCTTGGGAGGGG
The DNA here is from genome assembly GCA_027924585.1 of Larix kaempferi. Lineage (NCBI taxonomy): Eukaryota > Viridiplantae > Streptophyta > Pinopsida > Pinales > Pinaceae > Larix > Larix kaempferi. Next base: position 19,680,685 of record BSBM01001402.1, on the reverse strand, counting down.
GTATAGCAGTGTATGGTTGTGGGCCTCTGCCCCTAGTGGGATTGATAAGAGCAGGGGGATTCGTAGATGATGAAGGGGTAGTGACACCGGGAGGTGGTTGACTAGTAGTGACAATGGGTTGCACCAGTTGTAGGAGGACATTTGGTGTTGGCGGGGGAATGGGAGGAGAAATATACCATACGGTTAAGCCTAAGGTTAACCCGGGGAGGCTGAGGGTAGCCATAACTGGGGCGCTTACTACTCCTGAGGGAGGGAATAGGAAGGGGATTGTGTGGGTGGGTGTAACACCAATGTGACTAGGTACCAATGGTGGTTTGGGTAACAAGGGCGATTGATTGTTGGGTGTTTGTGTATTGTGGGAAAGAGTACAGAGGTCAGAGATGTGGGTCGCGGGTGACAGGGGTGAAATGGATTAGAGTGTAGAAGTCATCGGCGTGTCGGAGTAAAGTCCGGGTCCCACGGAGGAAACAAACAAGGTAGTTGCACCACAAACAGGTTGTTCAACCATGGGGAGAACATTTTTGGGTGCAGCGGGGGCATTGGGATCGTAATAGGTGAGTTGGTCGACCTTGACCACACGTCCGTCATGGGGGAACATCATGGTATGAAAAACGGATGAGGCAACCTCCCGCATGGCATACATGTAGCTATGGCCAAGTAAGAGGTTATAATCAAGTTGGGCATTGATGACCTCTATGTCAATGAGCACGGTTTTACTAGCCAGCTGGATAGGGACATTAGCTAAGAGACCTTGGGGTTGAGCCGAGCGGCCGTCATAGGCTCGCAACGCAGTGGTGTACTGCTGGAGAGTAGGGGATCTCAACTTCTGCCAAATGAATGTGGACATAATGCATGTAGAGGCACCTTCATCAATAATGCACCGATGGATGACAAGATTACGAATGGAAACAGAAACTATGAATGCTAAAGTGGAAGGCAGGTGTGGTTCGGACTGGTCCGAATCGAATGCCATCAGTTGTGAATCATTGGGGTCAATAGCACCAATGGCAGAGAGAAAAGTCTTGTGCTGTGAAGGACAATTTTTTAAGACTTCTAAAGTAGACATGGTTGCGGGAGACTAGGCTAAGTCATCTACAATGCTGTAATTCGACGCAGTACGAGCATTGGGGTTATTGTTGATGCGACGAAGTGGGAAGCAAGGTGATTTAGAGGTGCCATCGAGTGGAGTCGGAGGTATACGTAACGTCTAATCAGTGGGATTATCGTTAGTGTTTTTGTCGGCAGGAGGGGCTTCAGGGGTGGAGCCATATTGGTTCCGACAGGTTTGGAGGTTGACATCAGCGGATGACATCATTAACAAGTGGTGGGTACCTGAGTCGAACATGGGTTGATCAGGAGCGGCATAAGTGATCTGTTGTTGTGGGGGCGCGTTGCCTTGAGGGGGAGCCAACGGTTGAGTGTTCACTACACCTTGGGTTGGTAAGGGGTTTTGTGATATCATGGGTTGTGGTTGATTAAGTGGAGCTGGCTATCCAGCGTCGCCCCGGCGTTGGGCATCGTCAGCCCAAAGTTGATGTGCTTTCTCTAAGTGGGGGCAGTTATGAGTGTAGTGTCCATAGACTCCACATATAGAACATGGATGGTTTGTTCTCAGGTTATTGTTTTTGGGTTTCTTGGGATGATGATCCGGATTCTGGTTGGGAGGAGGAGCATTGTTATTATTTGGAGGATTGGGAGGTGGTGGACCTTGATTATGTTGTTGGTTGTTGCCGCAGTTACGTCCTCTTCCACGGTTTTGTTGTCCACCCTAGTTGCATTGGTTGTTTTGATGTTGGGGCTGATTGTGTTGTGTGTACACTTGCCCTTGAGCAGTGGGAGGATTTTGGTTTGCCACAGGTGCGGGAGCAGGTTGCGGTGGCTAATAAGCTGGTGGGGCTGGAGGTGGTCTAGTTACCTGCTGGGGTTGTTGGTAACCCTGAGCTATTGGAGGTGTTGGGTTAGCTGTTGTAGCTTGCTGTGGGTAATACATTGGATGTGGCAGGAACTGAATTGGGTTCTGGGTAGCTGGTTGGTTATAGTATGTGGGTGGTACATATGTCGATGACGTTTTCCCATAGCAATGTTGTGGACAAGAGGGTCCATGAGTGTGATGAGTCTGATTCATTAGAGCGTACGAAGATGTCGCTCCAGAATTAGATGTAGCCCTAGAGAGGTCTGGGACATTTATGGTGCTCACCATGATAAAAGGTTTAATTTGCGGTGTGACTTGGCCAATAATACCATCAACAGCATGTGATGGCCCCGGTGTGTCACCGCGTGAAGAATCACCTTGTGGGGCATCTGGTCGAATGCTCGAATGTGGGGCATAGGGAGGTGGTAGAGATAGCCTGATTGGGCATAGATTAGGTCGAATTGCTGAGCTTTAAGGATAGCTTCTTCCTCTGACTTGGGTCGTTGGGAAGCGACATCTTTTGCTATGAGGGGTAGGAGTGATTTAAGGAACCAGTCCAAAAATATACGGTCATCCGGTTTAATCTTACAGAGGCTACGACGCTTGCGCCACTCATGGATGTGGTCCGTGATGTGGGTAGCTGTGTTTTGTCTGCAAGACAACAGTATTTTAACTCCTTCATCGTAACGTACAGGTAGCTGAAAAAATTGAAGGAAAGTGGAGGTGAGAGACGTAAAAGTATGGTGGGTCCCATGTGGTTGTTCGATGTACCACTTGGCTGCAGAGCCAGTGAACGTTCATTGCAATAGTCTTAGACGAATGGAGTCATCCACTACGGAGTTAGATGAACACCATAGGTGAAAATACATTATGTGGTTTTGAGGGTCCTCCCCAGGTTTTCCTTCAAACTTGGGTATGTCCGAGGGGAGCTTTGTAGGCATGGGTGGCCATGTAGGGTTATGCCTGATAGGATCGTTGGTTAGCCTGGCTAAGTCTGGTAAGTTCAGACTAGCCATGTAAGGTAAACTAGCAGATGGGTGTGGCGTAGTGACTGGGACATAACTATTCATGGTGGCATTATGTAGTTGTCCAGTAGCCCCTAAGGGTATGCTAGGTATTGAACGTATGTGTCCTCCAACTATTATGGTTTGGTATGGGCCAGCATTTCCAAGTGCAACATGGGCTACAATGGGGTTAGGAATAGCGCCAGGAATTCCTAGGATCTGGGTTGTGGTGATGACAGGTGGTGTGATTCCTATGTTTGGCATACCCATAATAGGAGGAAGTCCTATGTTGGGCATACCTAAAGGTGGAGTTTCCCCCATATTAGGAATGCCTAGAGGGGTTATTGTTACCATGGATGGCACAGTAGTAGAAGGGTTTGTCGATGTATCTCCAATAGTACTGGTAAAAAGTGGGTCATATTGTGTTTCAGCCATGAGTTTGGTTGGTGATAATTTAGTAGGGTTTTCGGATTCAGCCTCATAATCAGATGTGAAGTGAGGCGTGTCAGAATCGGATGACTGTATGTTTGGCTGATGATGTGTCGAGTCAAGGGATAAGGCTCTACGTCGGTGACGTGGAGAGCCAAGTAGACTGAACTGAGGGGGTTCACCCTGAAGACGATGAGATCGTCTTAAATTCTCAATGGTGAGAAATATTTTTTTTTTTAAATTTCAGTGTAAGGCGGTGATGTAAAAAACTCAAAACCGCCTAATGCAATAATGAGTGCAAAAAGGGGAGTGAAAATAAAGGCTCTCAGGCCAAAAATCAAACTCAAAAAGCACTTATTATAGCAGTTGTGCTATAATAAGTGGAGGGATGCAACAAAATTGGTCAGAATACCAAAAGTCAAACAGTTTCTAGAAAAAAGAGGTGTTACTAGACCAAAGGTGGATAATGTATCATGCAAACACCTAACTAGAAGTATTGTGAGTCAACAAACAATATCCTCTGCAAGGTGATGAAATCCAAGTTAGACAATATAGAGTGTTGAATCAACCGCTAGATATCCCCCTACCGGGAGGGATATCGGGTAGACAATCCTAAAGAGTGGCAACTAGGATACCCCATTCATGACACGTTCGGTTGGGTGAATATGCAGTTTGGTTCTATCGCCACTGTACACCAGGGGGCTGTACACCGAGAACTTCGAAAGGTATCCTTCGGTTACTGAATGGATTGCGGTATTCCACTCAGACTTCCAGAACCAGTTTGGCTACTTCAACCCTCCTAAGGGAGAGGCCTTCCCGATAAATTGGTTGATAACCATGTCAAAATTATAAGGGATTTTGGTACCGTAGAGGACAACCACTATGTCTCAAATGTAATAACTGAGGGGTGTTATTGGAACACCTATCCCCTCAATTCTACCTAACTACAAAATTCTTTTAAGTGCTCCCCAAGTGGGGTTAAAAGTTGGTTGAGTTTAAGGTAAATTTTAAGGCTCAGTTTAAATTATGTGGCAGAGTGGGTGCAAGTGTGGTATTTAAACTGAAATTGATTTGCCTCGCTTGGGCGATTTTACAAATGAAAGAAAAGATGCTTCCAGTTTTGCAAAAAATAAAGGCGTTTTTGAAATGTAAATGCTTGAAAAACTATTCAAAAATAATAGATCTTTGAAATAATTCGAAGGAAAGCAAATAGCATGAATACTTCAAGAAATAAATGGATCTCTTAAAAATTGCTTGGGCAAAGTATCGAGCAAATAAACAGTAAAACCTTGATCTAGCTAAAATGCAGAAAAATCTCTCTTTCAATTTCTGAAAATTTTGTAAAAAGACTTTTTAAAGGGGCATTCTAAATAGTAAAAGATTTATATGGCTGTAAAAATGCAGGAAATTTAATACTGTAAAATATGCTAAATGGGCAGAAAATATAGCAAAAAATAATTTTCAAAAAATTGGTCGAATTGAAAAAACTTTCATCGCAGGTTTCGGGGAAAACAACCGCGATGGGCAGCGCAGGTTTCGGCCGCGCAGTCGCGATGGGTAGCGCGGGTTTCGGCCATGAAGCCGCGATGTGCAGCGCAGGTTTCGTCCTCGAAGCTACGATGTGCAACGTGGGTTTCGGTCACACAGTCGCGATGTGCAGCACGGCAAATGGCCGCGAAGCCGTGATGTGCAGCGCATAAATTGGCCGCGAAGCCGTGGCGAGCCGCGCGGAAAAAATCCGTGAGGTTGCGATGAGCCATGCGACTGTCAGGCAAAAAACCGCGAGGTGAAAGCTGAAAACGGACGCCGAAAAACAAACCCGAAAATGGCAATTTCACACTGTTAATGGCAATAAAAAGGGCCAAGATCTAAAACAGCAATAGATCTGCTATCTAGGATGGCAGATCTATGAATTAAAATGATTAAAACTAACAAAAACTAATACCTAAGGCAAAAAACTGAGATCTAAGAATTCGAAGCCAGCGGGGTCGCCAAAAATTGTTGCCTTTGTTTTGCAACCAAGCTTGACTGCTATGGGCACCTATCAACAAGCGATAGCAGCTTCAAAGATTGAAAGCAAAAACAATTATTATAAATTTGAATCTAAACTAAACTAGCATGTGCATATAACAAATAAAATTTTCTGAAAATGATTCAAGAACAAGAAATAAAAAGAATGAGTATTGTATTAAGATACCTCAAATGGTGGGGATTTGTGTTGAGCAACTTCCAAGGTGAGTAGCTCCAAGCTCCAACGGTCTCTTCTCCAAGATAGCTACAATGGTCAAAAGCTCATGAGATATTTTGACAGCATGAGGATATGATGATGGATGGATGGAAAGTGAGGAGCCCCTACCACCTTTTTATAGTTTTTGGTGGTGGGGAATACCATTATGGTTTTGAGAAAACCAATGGTATTGACCAACATAGTTTAGGTACATTTTCCCTCATTTTTCCTTTTTTGAATATTTTGAATATTTTTATTTCCTTTTTAATATTTTTGGGAATTCTGGACCCTTTCTGAGGGTTTTTTATGTTTTTTGAGGAAAAATATTCATTTTTAGTGGAAAAATGTGTTAAATTTTCAGAATTTACTTCAATCTGATCTAGGATCTTAACTGAGAGAACAACATGTACAGCATATCTACAGCATATCAATCATGGAGACAATAATGCAAGCACACAAGAGACACAAAGATTTACTTGGGGAAAACCATAAAGGTGAAAAACCCCAATAACTTCCTCAGAGATAGATAGAGCAATGATACAACCAACCAATAGAGATAGCCATAACCTAGCAGCAATCCTCCTCCTCCATAAGTGCGCCTCTCCTCCTTGAGAGCATGTGTGAGAAGTGAGTGAGCAAATAGAGTGCCTCCCGCACTCTATTTATACTTGACTTGACTTGCCTTTTTACCTAACTCATGTCGGCTCGAACTTAACCACATAACATAATGCTGAGTGGGCCGACCCCCAATCGGGTGGTCTAATAACCCTTTAACCCACATGGCCGACCCCCAATAGGGTGGTCTAATAACCCTTTGACCCACATGACTTATACAGGGCCGACCCCAAACAAGGTGGTCTAATAACCCATCAAGTATAAGTTACGACACTTACAATATAAATGACGACACTTCCTTATAGAGGAATAATACCATCTCTATAGGAATATAATATACATATGTGTGAAATACATTCCGAAGTTACATATACATCAACACTCCCTCTTAACTAGGAAGGTATTTCTCAGCACAGTTCTTCTAGCACAAGTCATCTTCTCTGGATCATCGTCACTGGATAATCGTCATCGAGTCATCATCATCGTCACTGCTGCTGCTATCTCAATCAATCTCTGAATCTACTCGTCATAGGAAGTTCTACAGAGCCAGTCCTTTTTCATACTGGATGTAGGCCCACCACCTGCAGGTCTTCGTCATCACTGGCCATACTGTGGAATCCTCAGGACTTATTACGTGCGTCACAAAACCTCGAAAGAGCATCCCAGGATGTTACGGGTACACAACTCCGACCTGTAGGATCTCCCAGGGCGCTATTACATGTGACCCCACCACAAAACCTCGCAAGAGCATCTCAGGATGTTACGGGTACACAACTCCGACCTGAAATCTCCCAGGGCACAAATTACATGTGGTCCACCACAAAACCTCGCAAGAGCATCTCAGGATGTTACGGGTACACAACTCCGACCTGAAATCTCCCAGGGCAACGAATTACATGTGGTCATGGCAAAACCTCGCAAGAGCATCCCAGGACTGATTACGGGCACACAACCCAACCTATCGGATCTCCCAGGGAAACGAATTACATGCCATAGGACAAAACCTCGCAAGAGCATCTGCCAGATATCCCAGGGCGCTATTATATGCCATAGGCAAAACCTTGAAAGACTATCTGCAGATCTCCCAGGGCAACGAATTACATGTCCTCCCAGAGCAAAACCTCGAAAGAGCATTTGCCAGATGTCCCAGGGCACCGAATTACATGCCATAGGCAAAACCTTGAAAGACCATCTGCAAATCTCCCAGGGCAACGAATTACATGCTCATCTGCACAACCTGATCCACGGCCATAGAGTATCAACCTGATACTCACCATACATCATCCTGATGTATCCATGATCATCCTGATCATCATCACTGCAACGTCCTGCTGCATGTCATCTGGAGCAACATCCTGAAGCTCGTCATCTATGATCATCCTGATCATCACTGCAACATCCTGCTGCATGATCCACCTGATCATCAATGCATCTACCTGATGCATACCAAGTATCATACATGATCCTCCTGATCATCAATGTATCCACCTGATACAAATACATGATACATATCATCATACATGATCCTCTTGATCATCAATGCATCTACCTGATGCATACCAAGTATCATACATGATCCTCCTGATCATCAATGTATCCACCTAATACAAATACATGAAACATATCATCATACATGATCCTCCTGATCATCAATGCATCTACCTGATGCATACCAAGTATCTACCTGATACATATCATCATACATGATCCTCCTGATCATCAATGTATCCACCTGATACAAATACAAATACATGATACATATCACCATACATGATCCACCTGATCATACAATGTATCCACCTGATACATATACAGATACATGGTCCAAGCATCCAACATGATGCATACATACATACATAAAATGATCCAACTGATCATATCCAAGCAGAAACCAGAACATCATCCTAATGCTCATCATCCAGCGCTTACATCCACAGCCATGTGAAGGATCCTCCTTCCAACATGCTTGGAATGGCTTCAGCAAATGTGTCCATCACTTCTTCCTCGAAGTATCCTTGATCTGAAACACGCCAAGCCTCTCTCTGAAGTACTCGAACTTCACCCTGGCTAGTGGCTTCGTCAGCACATCTGCAATCTGCTCGTCCGTCGCAACATACAGGAGCTTCACAGCTCCTCTCTGCACCATATCCCTGATATAGTGATATTTGATCTCTATGTGTTTCGACCTATCATGAAACACTGGGTTCTCGGACAGCTTCACACAACTCTGGTTATCACAGAAGATACCAGTAGCCTCCAACGGGAGATCAAATAACTCAGACAGTAGCTTCCGTAGCCATACTGCCTCACAACTAGCTGAACAAGCTGCAACATACTCTGCCTCAGCTGTACTCAGTGCTACGCAGGACTGCTTCCTGCTAAACCAAGAGATCACACCTGATCCCATACTGAAGCAGCACCCAGATGTGCTCTTCCTGTCTGCAGCACTGCCAGCCCAATCTGAATCAACATAACCTTCCAGGTTAAACTTTTGATTCGCCTCATACCTGAGCCCATAATCCACTGTACCCTTCAGGTACCTCAGAACATGCTTTACAGTAACCAGGTGAACACTTCTCGGATCCGTCAGGAACTGGCTCAATGTGTTCACAGAAAAGCAAATGTCTGGTCTCGTGTTCGTCAGGTACATCAAGGACCCAATCATCTGACGATACATAGAGACATCAACTGACTCAGATGAAGCATCACATAGAAGCTTCAGATTCGATGCCATAGGTGTGGCCATGGCCTTGCAATCCATCATCCCGAACCTCTTTGGGATCTCTACTGCATACTTCCCTTGTCCAAGGAAGACTATCTGCACTTTGCCACACCTCCATGCCAAAAACAAATAGTGCATCATCGCCAAGTTCTTCATCTCGAACTCGGTAGTAAGCTTCCGCTGCGTGTCGCCAATCAATCTATCTTCACCATACCAAGTTCTGCACATATATGATTTCCTATCATGTGTCTCAGAACCAAGTGGCTGCTCTACATACACTTCTTCTTCAACTACACCATTCAAGGAAGTTGTCTTGAATCCATCTGGTGTATCTTCTATTTCATCACTTTTATATTTCTCAATGCTGCCATATGCAACATGCTTGATCTGATAGTTCCATTTGGAAGTCATAGCAAACTTCCCTTCATGTCTTTGGGATTACATCCCAAACATCATTCTTCATGATCGACGGATCATGGCATTCTTCCCGTATCCTGGGAACTTCAATATCTTCAATAGATATTTTTTTTTTTTGCTGAACAAATGTTGTAGTTCTTCTTTTGTAGGAGATAGCATATGATCTTTCCTACACAACAAGTTAAATTGCATGATTAGAAAACATCTCATAGTTTTCAGAACAAATTCTTACACATAAAGAAATATGCCATACAGTCATGCAATTATCTTAGCCAATGCTTCAATACAACATTTATCCATATTCCGTAACTTTCTAGATGCCTTCCAATCTCTACCAGAACATTGTTAAGAGTGTGCACAACTCCCAACATGTCAGCAAAGAGGTTTCATTCTAGATAAGTAGCAATGGAATGTTGTACAGTGCCATAGGCCACTTACCCATGCATATTAGGAGTATACTGTTAATCAATGCAATTATTCTAATATGCATAATACACAACCTAATTCTAGGAACATCAGTATATACATTTATTGAACAGTATTATTTAAGAAATGACAATTCAAATACTTATCTTTGTTTGTTCGTTGGGTGGACTCCCTCTGAGTCTTCGCTTCCTTGCAGGAGCTGCTGGAGTCCTAATCTGAAGTAGCTTCTTCTACACCTTTCTGTTGTGGGATGTAGAGAGATGGTCAACTCCCTTTGAATAGCTGCATCCTTGCAGAAACTACTAAAGTGTGCTCCTTTTCTTTATTGCAGGAACAACTGGAGTGTGCTCCTTTGCTTTCTGGCAGGATCAACTGGAGTGTGCTCCCTCTTGATCTTTGCTTCCTGAATTACCTGTTCTTGAACTCATATTCATCCTTGGTCCCTATGCATGCTTATTAGTATCATGAATGTGTTATCCTTGTGATCTCATATAAAATCATACATTCATTAGTATACTATTAAAACACAATAATCTCAAGCATGTATAGTCATGATCATTTCAAACAGAAATAATAAGCATTAGCATTCAAGGATTCTTATGGTTAGTCAAATCATAAGAAACATAACATGTCTAAACCTGTAATTACTCAAACCTATGACTCTTCAGGTTAGTTGAATCATCAATCAAGATAAGAGATATAAAATGCATAAAACCTGTGATTATTCAAACCTATACCATCATGAATAATCATTATCAACAACACAACAGTATAAGATCCTAACCCAAGGTAGGAATCTAGCTTGATATAGGAAAAACATACCTGGATTAGCATGCTAGCTAGTTATGTCTAACATACCCATATAATGTCTTTTGGTTCTCTTCAGTGACTTGTGCTAGTAACCTGCATGTCTCATAAGTTAACCATTATAAAACCAAGTTATACATACCTCGTAAATGGATCTTCTATGATATCCATGGCAATGGATGAATCTTTGTCCTCATGTCATCATGATCATATGTTCTTGAACCAGAACATGATTTGTCTTTCTTGGTGTACCTTTCATGTTAGTAGACAACATAAACCTCATACAACACCATAATTCATTAGTACAATCATAAGTGTCAACACCCTAACCAATGAATATCTTCTATCATGCATTCATAATTTTGTTAAAGTGATACGACAAATCAAAATTGTACTAACTGTAATAACATGAAGACAAACATACCATAAACTTAATCATGGACAAATATCGAAACATACCTCGATGCGTCATACCTGTTAAGGTCGCTTGTAATCTTCTTATGTAAGGCCTTGGCCTCATCTCCCTCTGAAACAGGAACTTCTTTACTCATGCAGATGATCAATCCATCTTCTTCTAGGATTAACCCAATCCACTTGATTTGCAAGAACTGGACCTGGAGCTGGATATGGGTTTGTCAGAGAAACCCCAAAAATTCAAGCTTTGAATTTCAAACTTTCGAAAGGATAGAAATATGCGCCTTGATGAGCTGATCAAACTGGTATATTTAGAATTTGAAAACTGCAAAGTTTCACTCCTCAATTTTGCCTTTGAAACTCCCGGATTCACTGGACGTGATCCTGAACTGGGGTTTGATGAAGCCTACTATTTTGCCCCATCAAAATGTTTGATCCAAATCTCTAAGCTTCTATTTTTCTGAGGAGCTTCCAGCCGTGGTCACAGATTTCAAAAATTCCCATTTTTACACAAGCCCTAATTTTCCACTTTTCTGATCAAAGTCCCGAACTAGGGTCTAATCAAGCCCGGCCTTCTGCCCAACCAAAAATTCTGATCTTGGTCTCTAAATTTCTATTTTGATGAGTAGCATCCAGCCGTGGTCTCCGATTACAAAAACTCCAACTTTCTTCAAAGCCCTAAATTCCGGAAGCCATGAATGAAGGTACCAAAAAATAATTCTATTTTGACAGAAATATGTACCTGATTGTTTCTGGTGTAACTCCGAAATTTTTGATCCACAGGGTCTGAAAAAGTTTCCTGAGATAGCCTGACCTGTTATCTTTCCATCCTGACAGGTCTGACCTCAATTGGATTCTCTGAGAGAGAGTTATGCCAAATGTCGCAACGTGACCTGTTTTGGGATAAAACAGGAGAGCGAACTTGTACGGCGTGCCACGTGTCACTGTTTTAACTTCGGCCTCTGAAAGAGTTTTCTGAGATAGCTCGGCCTGTTACCTTTCCATCCTGACAGGTCTAACCTCAATTGGACTCTCTGAGAGAGAGTTATGCCAAATGTCGCAACGTGACCTGTTTATGGGATAATACAGGAGAGCGCACTTGTACGGCGTGCCACGTGTCACTGGTTCAACTTCGGCCTCTGAAAACGTTTTCTGAGATAGTACAGACTGTGTACTACCTGTCACTTTTTACAAAATTTCATTTGGATCTTCCTAGCCCAAGATATGACCTTTTTCCCAAGGTCACCTGATTTTGACTCAGATCTGGAAGAGGCAGAAACCCTATATTGTACAGATCATAAATCACAAAGTACAATGCATTAGAGGTTGTCCTTTGGACACAAGATACCTGGAGATCTTAGCTTCGGCCTGTAACAATTTCAGATCCGAAAACTTCGCCAAAACGGATTTATAGCGAAAGTGCTACGATGACTGGTTTTTTCTATATCAAGCCCTAGCATCGTAAGTGCAACAAGTGTCATACATGCCATATCATGCCTTCTTTCAGGCTAGCTCTGATACCATGTTAAATTTTCAGAATTTACTTCAATCTGATCTAGGATCTGAACTGAGAGAACAACATGTACAGCATATCTACAGCATATCAATCATGGAGACAATAATGCAAGCACACAAGAGACACAAAGATTTACTTGGGGAAAACCATAAAGGTGAAAAACCCCAATAACTTCCTCAGAGATAGATAGAGCAATGATACAACCAACCAATAGAGATAGCCATAACCTAGCAGCAATCCTCCTCCTCCATAAGTGCGCCTCTCCTCCTTGAGAGCATGTGTGAGAAGTGAGTGAGCAAATAGAGTGCCTCCCGCACTCTATTTATACTTGACTTGACTTGCCTTTTTACCTAACTCATGTCGGCTCGAACTTAACCACATAACATAATGCTGAGTGGGCCGACCCCCAATCGGGTGGTCTAATAACCCTTTAACCCACATGGCCGACCCCCAATAGGGTGGTCTAATAACCCTTTGACCCACATGACTTATACAGGGCCGACCCCAAACAAGGTGGTCTAATAACCCATCAAGTATAAGTTACGACACTTACAATATAAATGACGACACTTCCTTATAGAGGAATAATACCATCTCTATAGGAATATAATATACATATGTGTGAAATACATTCCGAAGTTACATATACATCAACAAAATGGGTGTATTAAGGTCTTTTGGTGACCTTTTGATGGCTTTAGAGGCTCAAATGGTGAAAAAGTGGACAAATGGGTCCTGTGAATAAGGAAATGAGTTAGTGAGCACTTTTTGGTTGTTAACAAAGGGAAACCTTGAAATTATTGCCATCTAATATTTCCCATGGCCCTTGCTGCGAAAAATGGCAAATGAAGAAATTGAAAGTATTGGTTTTCCTCTAGTATCAGAATGCTCCTTTAGCAAGGTGATGAGAGAATATTTTCGAGATGTTATAATTTCTAAATCAAACTCCTTTGCAAGGTGTAATGAGGGCATTGCAATACAGAATAAGCTTAAGGGGACCACATATCCAACTGAGGTGGAAAGGTTGTGAGGACATCAAGCAACTCATAATAAATATATCTCAATTTGTGGCCAAGTATATTATTCTCACAGATTAGCTTCACAAAAAAATCCAAATATGTTTCTGAGTATTGTTCATGACAAAATGGATAAGTCAAAGACTTCCATTCCAAGGATGGGTAATAAGGAAAAATATTTTAGTAATGTTATGAATCTTCCCATATCATTGATTGTAATGTTGACTCATGGGCACAAGACTGGGAGTTTTTCCCATTTCATCCTCTCATTTATAGAGATGGGATCGAATTTCACTGTGGCATCCATGGCTAAATGCTTGAAGAGTCTTGAAGAGCCAGTGGTTGATAAATATGGTGATTTGATCTACAAAGGAGGAACATATAAGCACAAATTTCATGATGCTCTGTTGCAATCAGAGTCATATGAAAAGTGTGTGATATATAGACAAGATGTAATGCAACATGATATATTGTGTGTTGATGGTACTAATCAATGCATGCCAAATAGAAAACTACCACCCATATTGTTGTTGCAAATGGATAATTGCTTAGGAGATAACAAAAACTACTTTGTATTTGCATTTTTATCTCTTTTAATAGCAAGGATAGTGTTCAAGATAGTTGGGGTTGGATTCCTCCCGGTTGGACACACCCATGAAGACATAGATGGAACTTATGGAAGGTTATCAGTAAAGCTAATGCACAAGTATATATTTTCACTCTTTGGAATTATGGATACGTATAAGACATGTGATTTAGATCAAAATTTCTATGTCCCTTATCTAATTGATGAACTTTACGATTTTAAGAGTTTTGTGAAACCCCACCTTTTGGATGGAAATGCCAAAATCATCGGTATCAAAAAAAGATAGTTTTTTAAATTTCGGCTCATAGATAACATTCCATTCATTCAATGGAGGGCATCACTTCGGGATGAAGCTTGGTTGTCTCTTATTCATCTGTGGCGGTCATTGCCAGATGGTAGTGCATATTTCCCGGTGGGGAAGCCTAGGTTATTAAATCTGCAATCAAAAATACCTTTAGACATTAACGAAATAAAAAAAAGGAATAGAAACATATATTTCATTCTAGAATCGAGGGATTGAGAAGGGAGGTGAGCAATTTTTCCTTCCCAAGTTAAATTATTGGGAGGTTGTATATAAAGATTTGGACAGTCCCTTCGAGAGTGTTGATTAGTCAGCAACTAATTTTTTTCCATCAACAAGCCATGATATTCATAGTAGTGAACCTACAAGATCTGAACATGAAATTATGGATACCTATTTGAAGGAAAATTCTCCTTCTTTGCAGGATTTCTATGTTGGACCTGTATGCAACAAGCCTAGAGATGAATTCATTCCAAGAGTGGATGTTGTAAAGGGGAAAATGGTCATTGTGCAATCACCAGATCTAGATTGTGCAATATGGTTCGGTAAGGCGAGTGGTAATATTTATCAGGATTCAGATGCTAGTACTCTTGGATCTTACAAAGTAGAGGTGCAATGGTGGAAACCAATAGGAGCATCGAAGGATCTAAAGGTCTTGTACAGAAACTGCTTAAATAGAAAGCAACAATGGGTTGTTGGTGTAGAAGAAAATATTATGATCGATGTAAATAGCATCATATGGGCATGGTCACCTAGGCTAGGATGGACAGGAGAAAAAATTAGAATAAACAAGAAGGGCCTTGCAGCAGTTAAGGCATAATGAGAACATATGGGGCATAGCATTGAGAGTGGGATGGATGTTCCTATGGATATCGTTTGATGGGATCTTATCCCAACAAATTTATATTTTGTTACAATTCTTCTACCCTATCTATCAAGCTGGGTGAGAAAACGTCGAGCATATGGAACGTCCACGGGCCTCTAGGAATTTGAGGAAAATTACCACTGTGAGGCAGAATACACCATTTGCTGGTTAGTACTGTGTAAGTAAGCTGTGCCTATACAGATTACGCAGATACTTCCTAAAATTCCAAGCCTTGTTTCACTATGTAGCTCATGAGAGTTTGTTCTTATTTTAACTATGTCGATCTTTTTCTTTACTCTAGTTAAAACAGAGAGATAATTATGATATTCAAAATTAGGGTTAATTGCCTCCTTGTAATATCTCAATTCATTGAATGTAAATATCAGCATAGATCCATCTTCAACCTAGATATATCAAGCACCAAGAGGGATCCAATTTCTTGTCAACATGGATTTTTAATTACTTTTTATTTGGTTTTAATTTTTTATTTTATAATCCAACATGAAATTTTTTAATTACCTTTAATTTTTGTACATAACGATATGTTACCTGACAACATCTCCCCCATACTAGGCTGTAGATAACTTTGCTACTCTCGGTGCAACAAAAAAATCAATAAAATTGAAATATTATTATTTCAAATATTATAATTTTATTACTTTTATTTTTCAAAATTGGTAAGATAATATATATGGAGACACATGTTATACTCTACTTAAAATTAGACTATAAAATTTAATATCCAAATTTATAATAGAATTCGACTATACAATTTAATAGCTAAATTTATCATAAAATTCGATTATAAATTTAATATCTAAATTTATAAAATATTATGTTGAGTAAACTAACAAATATGATGTTACAATGGTTTTTAAAAATTTAAAATTGGATTGTAAATTTTAAAATGAAACTATTTAATACATATATTTTAAAATTTTTATAAATCTACATTTTATATTTATTTATTTTAAAATTACAACTTTAAGAGTAAATTTCAACAAAATTACACCTCACAATTGGATGAAATAAAATCGGGAAAAAAAAACGGTGACATGTTATTCTGCGTCACAAGTTTGATTTGAATGGGAGTGCAAACTCAGAGCACTGATATTCGTCGACAAAAAATATCACTTTACGAGTTACGACTTTCATAAATATATGAAATGACATGATATGCTTCTTAAAAGGTTTTGGCAATTGTTTATTTGTTAAATCAAGAACCATATTGGTAAGTCAAAATAATGTTAGGTCAAATCGATGAGAGACTAAAGAAATTGGTGCACATTTTAATTAATAATGGTAAGTTGAATGGATTTTGTTAGATGCAATGCTATCGTTTTAATGTAAAATAGAGATATTTTGTAGGTAGCAGAAGAATTTTCAATATAATAGAGAGAAATCAACCATTCAATGAATTTCCACAAAGAATACATGTAAAAAAATATTCTTGACTAATTATCAAAGTCTCAAACATTAGAGTAAAGCGACGAAGACATATTACTATTATATCAGTCTATTATATCAGCCTGATAAAAAATAAGAACATAGATTTTCCACAATTTTCCTATGAAATGGATTTTTATAGGGTTGATGCACAATCATGGACTCCCTTAAAGACACTTTAAATGCCACATAATACTGAAAAAACCTGGAACCTCCGACTTTAGGTGACAATTATGGGTACTTCCGTAATGGATTTGAAGATGAAGTAAAAAGACAAAAGATAGGTAATTGAATCAGCTTTCATAATATATAACATTTATCTATAGAACATTTGTGTAAATGATTATAAAATTAGTTTCCGTTAAATTGGGTTTTCAAATTTTCAGCACATCATAACATATATGTTTGTGCGGGTGCAGCACTTATTGAGGTAAATGATGTCAATTTTGGATAAAATGTTGTAGACATGTAAAGGACATATAGGCCTACTGCAACACTATTTTAAAAAAAATTCATGAATTATTTTTTTATTATTAATTATTGAAGTCAGTAAACCTTGAAATGAAAACGTTATGTGCCGGTGCAACACTTTAGGGGCAAAATTTAATGAAATCATTGATTTCTATATATGAGATTGTAGAGCTCAGTCTCCTCTAGTGCACCATATAGTTTTCTTGGGAAATGGTGAAGGCAGTCAAAAGTTATATAACAACCAATCAATGTATGTATTTTTTAAAACTGACGTGTGTCATTTAGAAAATTAATAATAAATAAATAAAACATACATTTTATGAAAAAATTACATATTCAGAATCGTCAGATCGTACTCTACAATATTCTATATTTTCATAAAAAAAATATTGATTTTTTCATAGCAAAACACGTAATTGAAACTGAGCATATTGATAGAGTTCTAAAATACAGGCAATGGCCCTGATTTTTTTGTTCTAGCCAATAGGTTCGGTAGTCCAAAGCTATTTCCGAACATCATCCCAATCGTTGTTCCCGCCAAGTTTTTAAATTTTAAATTAATGCTTATGCTATTTAGACTTGTTCATATCGCATATGCGTTATAACGCATATGCGATATAACGGATATGCATTTTATTTTAGTAAAAAAATAGTAAAAAAGAATAAAGATTATTAGATAAAAGAGTGGCATAAAGATTATTATTTTGAAAGGTAAGATAGCATCCCATCATGGTTGTAATAACATTGTTTAACAAGACAAATGGGTTCGGAAACAATACATCTCTATTTTGAACTAAATTATATTTGATATATTAGGGAGTATGGTATAAAGTATAATCTCACAACAAAGTGAAGGGGACATCTAAGAAGCCAAATGGTGGATTGTGGATTGTTATTGATGAAGTAATTGGGATATCGTGGTGAGTATAATTTGGTTTTCAATCCATTTTCAAGGGTTAGGGATTTAATCCTTGCCATTTTAGTCATTTTCCTTGTATCCTATCCTAGGTATGAGAATTAACAGGCACCGAAGAAAATTCGATTCAAATATCTCTCGAGAATTCCATCTTCACTATTGTGTAGTCTCCTAGTATAGAATTTCACCTTACTACACTAAGATAGTTGAAGTTTGTGGCTTCGACCTATAGTTCACTATGCATCTATTGATTGATGTTATTGATGAGAACCAACACATCTTTGCACTTATTTTGTTAATCAAACTTTCTTTGATATTAGAGTAGTTAAATGACTTCAAGTAGGGTTTTTATTTAATGACAAATTTATTATATAAGTTAATAATGCTCTACTTGAGTTGATGATGATTATGGTTGTTAATAACGTCCATTGAGACCAATTTTGGTCTGTCAAAGATTTAAAAAGGTAAGGAGTCACTTGGTTTTCTTTAGAATTTTATTTATGTGCTCAAAAATTTTAAGAGAAACATTCATAAATCACCATAGTTTTGATGAGTTAAAATGTTAGGAAGGTTGGTATTGTAACAAATATTTTGAATTTGGGATGTGATGTGGGTGTACACATGACATTTTAATGTGATTTGTTTCTATATTATCTTTAATAGGTTAATCACATTACACTATTGATTAAAAAACAACAAATCATTTAACTAGAAATTTTGCAACAAATCATTTAACTAGAAATCTTGATGATTGATCCTCTCACTCACTCCATACCTCATTTTCTCCCCTACCTCCTCTCTCCCCCCATAATTCCTTCTCTCTCTCTCCAACCCCTTCTCTATCACACACATCCACACACCCTCTAAAACAATTCCTTTGTTTCTCCTCCCTCCCGTAAAAACTCTTTCTCTCTTCCTCGGGCTCCCTCCCTCCCTCCATGTGTTCCATCCTATCACTCACTCCATCCATCACTTTTTTCCCCTACCTCTTCTCTCCAGCTTCAATCCTTCATCCCTCCTTCATCTCTCCATCTTTCTCTCATTTCCTTAATATCCATGATCTCTCTCTCTCTCTCTCTCTCTCTCTCTCTCTCTCTCAAACACACACACACACACACAATCCCTCATATCTATCCCTTGGTGTAACCATCCTTGACCATCCTTTATTTCCCTAAATCCCTACTCTCTCATTGTTATTATCCCACTCTCTGACCCTCTAAACATCCCTCCATCCATCATTCTCTCTCTCTCTCTCTCTCTCTCCCTCTCTCTCTCCCTCTCTCTCTCTCTCCCTCTCTTTAACCACCCCCCATTTGTCTCTCTCATTCAATAACTCTATACCTCTATCTATACCACCACTCCATCAATCCCTCTCCTCTCTCTCACTCTTTAACGACCCCCCCCATTTGTCTCTCCATCCATTATGCTATATCTTTCCTCCATCCATTATCCTATATCTTTCTTGCACCCAATCATCCCTCCCTTTTATATATCACCCTCTTCCATCCCCTCTATATATCTCCCTCCCCATCCCTCCCTTCCACTTATATGTATTCCCCTCCCACCAATCCCTTCCCTTTATATTTCTCCTCCCTTCAGTCCCCCCTCATATCAATGTCTAGAGACCCATCCCTCCCTTCCCCTTATATTTCTCATCCCTTCATCTCCCCATATCTCTCCCCTACCCATCCCTCCCTCCCACGATTCCCTCTACAACTCCCTCTCCCTCCTTTGACTGCCCCCACACTTCTTATAGCTTAATCAATTTAATGTTGGGGCATGAGCCACCCCATAGATCGTCTAGATGGAACCTTGGGAGTCTAAATTGTATTATAAGGGGATAAGGGTGACATTATAGGGTTTTGGATGGGAGGGATGGGTCTCTGGACATTGACCATAGTCATGGAAGAAAATATGGTCCAATGAGTCTCTAAATCAACACGCATGCACTATAGATGGAATATTTGGCCTTTAGTGGGATATGGGTGTCATTATGAGTTTTTATGCAGTAAGGATGGGTCTCAAGGTCTTAACCATGGTAATGGGACAAAAGTGTAACAGAAACAAGTCTTAAACCACTACACATGCCCTTTAAAGGGGATATTTAGCCTTAATATGGGATATATGTGCCATTAGACTATTTTATGCATTGAAGATTGTTCTCGAGGCGTTGACGATGGTCATATAGGAACCATTACGAATATTTCCAAACAAGACATAGTTCTGAAGACACTACCATGGTCCAAGGATAAATCCAATCTTCTAGAGATTAAATGATGTTTTTATGGTTCATGGGAAAATGACAAGGTCCCACACTACGACAATCTCTATAAATGGAGTCTAAATGGGATAAGGGTATCATTATAAGGTTGGGACATTGATCGTGGTCATGGAAGAAAAGGTAGGGTCTTAGGACCTAAATGAAGCTTTTATGGCTCATGAGCTATAAATGAGTCCTTTAATCACCACACATGCCTTCTAGATGGGATATTTGGCCTCTAGGTTGGGTATGGGTTCCATTATGAGGTTATGTGCATTCAGGATAGGTTTCAAGGTCTTAACTATGGGTATGGGTTGCATTATAAGGTAAAATGAGGTTTCAATAGTTGATATGCACTAAATCGCATATGCGATATAACGTATGTGCGATATATCGCATATGCAATTTAGAGATCACGTTATACAAATTGGCCGTTAGTAAAAAGTGTAAAAAGCATAGAGTTCATATTGCATATGCGTTCAAACGGAGATGCGTTATATGGCATATGCGATATTTGTTTAATAAAAAAATATTGGGTTGCGGGCCATGGGCCAGTTTTACTGTACAACAAAAGACAGAATTCTTCTGAAACCCGTGCAGAGCGTACTGTTCAACCTACAATTTAATCATTTATTACACAGATCCACAGGTTTTGTACAATTTTGGGTGGATTTCAATGGGGAATCCATGTAATAGAGTCGGAAGTCAATGAGGAAGATGCTTACACCCGAAGAAGTTGAAATTAAAAAAGAAAAGAAGAGGGAACATTCAATAAATCGTCGGCATTCATTGAATGAGCAAATACTTCCCATTCCCGCTCAACAAATACCTGATGAAGAGGCTGAGGATGATATTGCAACTTTAATGCAAGTTGGTTATAACCAAGATGAAAATCTTGGTCCATTATTAAGCGGATAGCCCTCTGAAGAGTTCAATCATTATGTTCCTGACGACACTCTGCAACAACCATGCCAGGTGGTTCAATCTCCTAATCGAAGTTGTCAGCCTACAGTGGATGTAAACGTCACTCCATCATTTCAAATGACAATAAATCTCGCATCAAAACGAAAGAGAACTCCTAAACGCATACAAGTGGACGAGAGCGAATTGACTTCCATGGAAGGTAAGGTGGCTAAACGCACAATCTTTCGTCATTGTTCTCAAATAATGAAACAATATTTTGAACCAAAATCTGAAGCCGGTAAATGTCAATTGTTTTTAGCTTTGATTAAATATAGAAGTATGGCAACTGTTAGAAAAAAGTTAGGCATAAGAACATTGAAGAATACCGAATCAAGTAATCACATTGTTAAATCTCTTGCTGCTACATTCACATCGATTGGTAAAAAAACTCGTTCAAAAGACTATAATGTGGCTCGCCGAGTATTGGCTAAATCAATTGTATCTAGATCCACAAGACAATGTCGTTTACTTAAATGCACATCATAAATTGTTCCTTTACATCCAAAGACACTTAAAAAATATTAAATAAGAAGAGACAACCTTGATGTAGAGGGACAAATGGAAACATTATGGGCATTTAGCGGTAGGTTTCCCCACAAAGACATGAAGTTGGTCGAAGCAGTGAAGGGACTAGTGCACACTTTTTGGCATGATAACACTAGGCCTTCTTCTAACACAAAGGATGTGTTAAAATGATGTAGGGGTTCTATGAACAATGAACCTCATGTTAAACATTATCTTGACATGACACAAACTCAATGGTTCAAGATATTTAAAGTTTCCCACATAGAGCTAAGGGTCGGGCAAAGATCTTTTGAAAAATGCAAGCCTTGGTATGTTAGAATCAATAGAATCTGGAACACTTGTTGTTGTATATACCACACAGAGTTTGATCTATATTATCATACATTTTCACATATACGTCGTTTTTTGCATCCTAACCATGTGCATGAATGCTCAAGTACAATACCACCAATGTCATCTAGATATTTCATCCATAGCATAATGTGTCCGAGGCAAGATGGGCAGACAAATTACTTAAAACAATGTGTAGAGGGTTCTTGCAACAATTATGGTGGGCTATCATTATGGTCCGATTGCATCCATGAGAGTGAAGATCAAGCATTCGTGAATGCAATTGTCGAGAAGCACAACTTTCAGTATGATACATATCAGCTACGTGATGGGAAAGAAAGCAAGAATATTAAATTGGTGACTTCACAGGTGACAATCTACACGAATAATGTTCATTTAACTGAGTGTGCATTGTTTATATGTTGTTTTATAACGTTGTTAAATATTGATGTATATTAATATTCATGTAAATATTTTTATGTTGTTTTATAACATTGTTTATTTTTTTCCACCAAGTGAAAGTATGTGATTTTATTCCAGAGTTCCGTGGAAATATCCAACAGTACATTCAGCATGTCGATATGGTATGGTGGCACGATGAGCAATATAGAATATGTCGGGACACCTTCCCTCTCGAAACAATACTATCAGTGGTTGACTTTGTGAAAAATTATACCCTACAAGCACAAAATGAAATACAAAGTCAATACTATCACTCAAAGTAGGTGAGCATAATGGTCCATATCACTTATCGACATGAGCTATATAGCAATGAAGAGAAATGTGTGATATCGAAAGAAAGTCACTTTTACATAAGTGACGACCGGACCCATGACATCCATTACGTGCAACATTGCTTTGAATTTTTCTATGGTCATGCGATAGCTATGGATATACCATTTTATCATCATTTGATTTGGTGAGATGGTTGTGCTGGACAGTTCAAGAATGCACGTGTATTTCAATGGTTGTGTTTGTTGCACATAAAATACAAGGTGCCACATACATGGAACTACTTTGAAATAGTTCATGGAAAAGGAGAGCATGATGATGCTGGTGCATGCATAAAAATGCCCTTCGAAGGGAAGAGATGAATTTTACAGGTGCTCGCCTTCGAGACGCTTCATCTATAGTCAAATGGTGTGCATCTGTGATGGGAGAAAAAGCAACAAGGAAACACCTAGTGCAGAGAATATTCTGGGAGGTGAGAGATGTTGACCGATCCCAAACACATCGGGTGAACACAGTGCATGGAACTCAAGGTTTTAATTCAATTAGAAGCTCAGACAACTCGGCCCTACAAATTTGGACAAGATTGAAGGCTTGCTTTTGCAGTTCCTGTAGCAGTGATGAATGGGATGATTGTGAGTATATAGATATAGTTGATACATGGGATCGAGTGACACGAGGGGGTTAATGAAATAGACCATTTGGAAGATGATCAGACATATATTTCTACAGACTACAATCACATATCGGATCTCATACAAGCAGGTACAAAAAATTAAATTAGTAGTACCTAAATCACTACAAGCCTTTACATTGAAAGAAATTTTATTTATGTTACATGCAAGACCTTTTTTAATATTTATGTATTTTTAACCTTTTTCGATTTCCTTTCACAGGTCAGATATATGTAGTGGTTTCCCCAAAAAATAATGAATGGGGTTCTGACTATTGGTTGGCATGTTTCTTAGAGGGGAAACAAACCATTCTCGAACCTGTTATAGATGATGAAAATATTGAATTCCCAACTGGCTCGATGGTTATAAAAGGGGAGTACTTGACACTAGCAGCACAACAAAAAAGGAAGGGTGGGTATGTATTTCAGGATTATAAACCAGGAGCTATTGTATACCACTTCACCAACCTGGTAGTTGGTATAAACATCAAGCTGCACACAATTTCGAACAAAAATAGGTCACATGTACGATACTTGCTACCTCATTTAGAGCATGAGAGATTGATGGACACCATCGGTAGCAAAGATGGTCCAGATGACCTACTCGAGTGAAGTGCATTGTCAAGTGTTACTAGATTGTCCAGTGTGGCTAGATTGTCAAGTGCATTAAATTTAATCCTTAAAGTGTGTGCTGAAGCACAATTTCAATTATTTAGCCTTTATATTATTCCCAATGTACTAAACTATGATTGGCGAATACCATTCACAGACATAATTTACTATTCAGAGGATACTGGACACTATAAACACGATCCTACAACCTCAGGTGAGTTATCTATAAATAATGTTTGCACATTTTCATTGGGTTCTCTTTATTTTCTTATGAGAGTACTAACATTTAGCCTTTTGTGTTCCTAGGATACAAACACTATCTATGCCACATTGGAGGAGCCAAGAAAAACCTATGTCTTTAGACACCACCAAATATAAATTGGAAAATAACATGCTCTCGAGTCAAGTTTATCAACATCATCTTCATATGCCAAAAGTTCTCTTCTATGTCAAGTTTATGAATATATATGCCAATTTTTACATATGACCAATAAAGCCTAAGATTATGAATGGTCAATAAATCTTGACTAACCTACTGTTGCTCCTAAAATAAACGTAGACCTCAACTATTTTGCAGCCCTAACTATTTTGCAGATTTCTTTTACTGGCTGTAAATTCCCTTTTGGGTAGCCCTAAGTTCCTATTTTGACACCCTAAACTTTCTTAATCTAAACCTAGGACATACCCCCTTCATCTAGGATAGTTCCTAGACTCTCAAAGCAACTAAGTTCCTATTCAACATAGAAGGGAACTTCTATAGATTCCAAATCTTCCTTCATTCCTTCATTCGAATTCATCTTGTTATGGTCGTAGAATGATATAAGGTTTTAAATTAATTATTCAATGGCTGAATTCATGGGTTAAGTTGTTGGCCATTCATAGTTAAAAATATAATGTTCTTTAGAATGTGTAAGAAGTATTTGAAAAAATGTTATAGTGAAAACGCAACATACTCTGAGGTTGAAAAGTCTAATACATGCCTAGATTTGACCTCATTGGTTCACCTAATGCTTTGATAATTAAATGATTAGCGTGTATATTGTGAATTCATTTGCACTTATTAATTCCCAATTTCTGATTTTATCATTTAATTGTTTGAAAAAACAAGTCTATAGACTGCCCATAGATAATCAGAGTAAATGGGTAAATGTTATGTCCAAACTTCCTTTTTAGGTCCATCTTTATAATATATGCATTAATATATGAGTAATTTTGCGAGAGAAAGAGATGGTATTGTAATTAGGTTACATGTTTTACTTGGAGTAGTATTTATTTATGCATTGAATTGGTTGGAACTTGCTTATAAATTCCAGGACCTGAGCTGAGTGGTATTTGCATTGGAATGCATATAGATACCATGAGTTGAAATTGGTTGGGTTGCATACAATACCTTGGGCTGAAACTTGAGTGGTATTTGTACATGCATTAAATGGATTGGTGTATGCAAGGCCCAGAATATGAGAAGAATTTGCATTTAGATAATATGAACTACATCGATTGGTTCCATGTCTTAATAAAATGGAATTTACATAGGAAATTCTTGTAGCTTAAGTTTTCAAGTTTGAGGAAATCATAGTAAAAGGCTGGAAATTTTGCATTCCAATTAGTTATAATTGAGAAATTATTAGTGTGTTTTAAGGTCTAGTGTAAGGTAGGATGTGTTATACTACAATTATAAAAATTCTATACCTTTAAAACCTATGACTTATATAATGTAACAAACCCTTGACTATGCTTGATATGCTCACCAAAAGGATGTATGAACTTCCACTTGTGATCCATGTTCAACCATATTCATTTTGTTTCATGTATGTGCATAGCCTAGGTATATGGCCTTTTTGTTTCATGTATGTGCATAGCCTAGGTATATGGCATTTTGTTTCATGTATGTGCATATAATTGATGTTTTCTTAATGCTGCAACATGTTTTGCGGAGTTGACCCACCAATGCGAGATTGCATTGAAGGAAACAGAGCAAAACCATAGTTTACCAAATGAATGCACAATGAAGTCACTGGGCCATGAAAACATGGGGGAGAGGGCTACCTAGAGGTAATCGAATTCCAGTAGATCAATGGATTCGAAGGTTCGTCGATCCGACCTCCGGTTGGCGAGTTATGTTGAGTTGCAAGTCGCATGAAAATGTCGTTCAGGGACACTTGGTGACTTTCGGTCCTAGAGAGAAAAAACAAACAGAGCAGCAAGATTGTGTGTCATTGGCTCCTGCAAGTGTGTATGGGAAATGCCAACATGGGAACACTACCAACACTGGCTCGATGGAGGGTTTTACAGAGTTGACCCAACAATGCGAGATTGCATTGAAGGAAACTAAGCAAAACCCTAGTTTACGAAATGAATGTACAATGAAGTCACTGGGCCATGAAAACATGAGGGAGAGGGATACCTAGAGGTAATCACATGTTAGGAGACCAACGGATTTAACGGTTCGTCGATCCGACCTCCGGTTGCCGAGTTGTGTCGAGTTGCAAGTCGCATGAAAATGTCGTTCACGGACACTTGGTGACTTTCGGTCCGGGAGTGAAAAAACAAATGGAGCAACAAGATTGCATGCCGTTGGCTCCTGCAAGTGTGTATGGGCAATGTTGACATGGGAACACTACCAACACTGAATCGGTGGAGGGTTTTGCAGAGTTGACCCACCAAGGCGAGATTGCATTGAAGGAAACTGAGCAAAACCCTAGTTTACGAAATGAATGCACAATGAAGTCATTGGGCCATGAAAACATGAGGGAGAGGGCTACCTAGAGGTAATCACATGCCAGGAGACCAATGGAGTTGATGGTTCATCGATCCGACCTCCGGTTTCCGAGTTATGTCGAGTTACAAATCGCATGAAAATGTCGTTCAGGTACAGTTGGTGACTTTCGGTCCGGGAGCAAAAAAACAAACGGAGCAGCAAGATTGCATGTCGTTGGCTCCTACAAGTGTGTATGGGAAATGCCAATGTGGGAACACTACCAACACTGGCTCAGTGGAGGGTTTTGCGGAGTTGACCCAACAATGCGATATTGCATGGAAGGAAACTGAGCAAAACGCTAGTTTACAAAATGAATGCACAATGAAGTCACTCGGCCATGAAAACATGAGGGAGAGGGCTAACTAGAGGTAATCGCATTCTAGGATACCAACGAAGCCGATGGTTTGTGGATCCGACCTCCGGTTGCCGAGCTATGTCGAGTTGCAAGTCGCATGAAAATGTCGTTCAAGGACACTTGGTGACTTTCGGTCCGGGAGTGGAAAAACAAATGGAGCAGCAAGATTGTGTGTCGTTGGCTCTTGGAAGTGTGTATGGGAAATGACGACGTGGGAACACTACCAACATTGGCTCAGTGGAGTTTTTTGCGGAGTTGACCCAACAATGCGAGATTGCATTGATGGAAACTGAGCAAAACCCTAGTTTACGAAATGAATGCACAATGAAGTCACTAGGCCATGAAAACACGAGGGAGAGGGCTACCTAGAGGTAATCGCATGCTAGGAGACCAATGGAGTCGACGGTTCATCGGTCCAACCTCCGGTTGTCGAGTTATGTCGAGTTGCAAGTCACATGAAAATGTCTTTCAGGGACACTTGGTGACTTTCGGTTCAGGAGCGAAAAAACAAACGGAGTAGCAAGATTGCATGTCGTTGGCTCTTGCAAGTGTGTATGGGAAATCTCGATGTGGGACCGAAAAAATTGCTAGAGTTTGAGTTTGATAACCCAAAAATGCATAACCCAAAATGTCTTTTAAAACATTATCATAACCTTTATAGTTTGATATAGGATTAAGTTTTCTAAGGAGTAAAACATATCTCATATATTGTTAGATGGGCCGTGAAATCCTACAATCTAATGACCCATCACATTCCACAAATCTTGGAAAATATCATGTCCCTATTGAATTCTAGTACAGGTACACTTGCAACATTGCATTATTCCAAACAATTCATTTCATGGCTCTAGAAGTACTACAAATCTTATTCCAACTATATTATTACATCCCTTATGGAAGAAACACTTAGCATGTTTACATAGCTAATAAGTTAATAACTTGCCTAAAAATAAATCATTCATAGGAATTGAGGTACACACCTAGCTTTGAGTAACAAATATTTACAAAAAATAAATCATCAATAAATAAATGGGGGTATGCATGCCTTTTTTAGGTCTTATAACGATATGCCCAAATTTACATTCAAAACTGCATTGTCAACTTGAAGTATACAAATACATTTATCAAGCATGATTCTTTACAACTAAGAATTCCTTATCTCATTGTTACACCTAAAATCTACCCATCATCATGATTTAGTGTATACATCCCTGAAGTCATCTGGACCAAGTAGTCATTTGAGACTATTTGTACTCAGTTTGTACAACCTTTTGAGAGGTTGTCGCAGGTTGCACACCAGCAACATGCGACGTCGCAGGTTGCTCTATAGCAAGGTGCGACGAGGTCTATTAATGGGAAAAAATAGCCATTTCGAGATATTTCTTGAAGCTTTCCCATTTAGGGGCTTATCCCTGATCTCTTGGAGAGATGGTACTCGACCCCTAACTCATTGGGAAGATCCCCTATCTCTCTCCTACCATCTCTCAACCTATCCTATCCATAACCTCATCCACTTAGTGCTATATAAATGAGGCTCACTCCCATTCCAAAGGGAGGAAGACTATGGTATCTACATGCTGGTGAAATCTCTTAGGACACCTTCACTCACCTCTTGGAGAATTCATGCTTCCTTGGAAGGGCTTGGCAATTGGCTTGTGTGGAGAAGGGTTGCTACGTTAAGTCATTGGTTGTAGTTCTATATCTCTATCATGTACTCCTCTATTTGTAGTAATACAAATGCTTTCAACCTATATCGTTCTTATGTGTAATGATGTTGTGTTGTTTACCTGCTTAACTATTTACATAGATCTCTTATTGTATAGATGCTCTTTACTCGTTTCTCTTTTCTGTGTCTTGACAGGTCTTGCAGCTTAGATCTGACGACCCTGGGATGTGGATCAATATTTGGGAGAAAGGATAGCGAATCAAAGAGGTAAGACATCTAGCACTTGATCCTTAAGTATATCTAAGAAATGTATTTGCAGTCTGTTCTATTTGTTCTAGACTCGCATTCAGCTAGGGAGATCCGGCTTACCTCCGGTCGAGTGGATTGTCCGGTAACAAATCTGGCGACCATATTGGGGAGTATTCTTGTTTAGTGATCGTTAATCTGAGTTATTTTCAGTTGATTGCTTGATACAAGCCTTGTTGTCATTTCTTTTGCCATTTTCCTTCTTAGGATTGATTCCATTGTCAGATCTTCACGTTGAAGATCCCGATCTTCTTCCTTTGAGTTTATACAACTCAGTTTCAAACTTGTTGGCGGTTCATTATTGGGAGATCTGATTCATTTTTGAATCTAGAACTCGCTTGTCGCACCTAGGCAGTGAAAACAGAGTGACACTGTGTTTTTCTGAGTCTCTATCCTTTGACTGTTGCTTGCTCATCACGGTCTGTACATTAGTAAACTGCGACATCATCGCATCTCTCGTGTAGGTAACCTGCGACGTCGCACTGTCTACAAAGACAAAGTGTGCCGATCTATCGAGACTTAGCATACAGGCATCCATCCTCTTGTTTGACAGTCTGAGCCTTGTTTTGATGTATGAACTCCCTCTGTGCTGCAACATTTAACTAGAGATCCCATTTTGATTTGTGTGTTGAGAGTTTGGTTTCATTTGGATTGACTTTGGGTTCCTTTTGGACAAGTTTGAAGTCGGTAGTGGTGGATACTTTTGTCTCCCCCACCTTCATCCACTTACTCTTGCTTTCCCTTCCTTCCATCCCTAATCTAATCATTGCATTGGATCACCTTCCAGACCTCATTTACATTTGTTTTGAGCTTTGCTTGCTTAGTTTGCTTGCTGCTGCTTGATTTTGAGTTTAGCATGTCTTTCAGCTTGGTTGAGTGCTTGTCTTTTCTTGAGTTTTCTGAGTCTATGAGTGCTGCAAGTAGTGTTTTCTTTTCAGTCATTTAGATCTAAAAGCAAAGCTGTTATCAAATCTATTCTTTGATGCACCCATTGAAAAGATTTAAAGTGCTTCTTTCCCTTTGTTTCTCAAAAAATTATTGAAGAAAGATTGTTTTGCACTGGAAAAGTCTCATTTGTATTTTGGAAAAGTTGAATGAATGAATCATCTACTATGTTTTTCTCGAATCATGAATCAATCAATTTCTTGAAGGACTCATAGAACGCTTCAATTTTTTGCAAAATTGTTGTCCATGCTAGGGAAAGATAGATGCATTTTCGATTTTTTGTTGCCTTTAGATCATTGAAATTGAAATTCAAAAGCTTGCATATTTCATTTCAGAAATCCTCTCATTTCATTACTTAGTGTTGTTTTGATTTGAAAGCAAAAGAAAAGAAAAGAAAAAATGCTTTGATTTGGATAGTAGTGTTGTGTATTTGTATGTTTCGTTGAAAAAAGAAAAGAGTACTTTCATTGTCAAATTTGTTTGAATTGAGATTGTGTTGCATTGAATTTGTTTGGCAATACCATTGGAAAGAAAAAGCTTTCTCCTTACCATAGTTAGAATTCATCAAAAGAAAAGAATATTCGGTGCATGTAGCTAGGGCCTACATTATGTTTCCAATTATGTACTCACCTCATGCATTCACCTAACTGTCCAAGATAAAATTAACGGTAGAACTAGGTAAAATTTTTAGCAACTTGTGTGTAAGTTAGAGATGTGTTCCGGTGTCGTTAAGCATGGCAGTTGTCGCTACTTGCCAGCATTGTAGTCCGGGGGTATTGTAGTCTTCCAAGTACATCAGTATATCGAGCTCCTTCACGTACCCACCAAGTACCATAATCCATACTTGGCGTATATCGAAGGGTGTAGCACGTACTCGACACATTATCGGAAGGTCTCGTGCCAATGGTTGTGCATTAGACAGCACCACTACGGATTTGAGCTCCCACGTACCTTGCGTATATCGGGAGACACCATTAGGATTCCTGAAACCAACTGAGTTAACCATTTGGCCATCTTGGCAAAGCAATACACTGCGAACAGCACTTGGGGAGATTAGCACGCACGTACTGTCCAGGTAATTGGATATGCAGGAAAGGGTACGGTCCCAATCCTCCTTGTCGCGTCATATTGTTAGACCATGCAGTATATCGCGGTTTGTGATGCCTTGATAATCTCGTGAGGTTCCATACTTTTGAATCCACTCTGTCACATAAGTTTGCTTGTTGCCTTAGTTTGAGTAGGTTTTCTTGGACTGTTTTTTTTTAGAATACCTTTAGGAGAAACGTTGTTTCGACCTTTTTTGGTTGATTTTCCTGATACTTTGGCGGATTTTCCCTTGAGAAGGTCCTATAGGATCTTGAACTTGCCACCCCGAATATCCCCTTAATCTGGAGGTCATTTTGAGGGAAAGAATGGATTAGCGTAACGCGATCGTAGTTACTGAAGTAGGGAACCCCACTTTGAATGTTGGAGGATTTTTGTTTCCACAAAATTTTCCAGATTCACCTGCCTCTCATCCCATGCAGGATGAAGAAGCACACACCCCCACTTCACATGACCTTCCTCCCATCATCCCGGGAGAACCTGGATCGTTGGAATGGATAAACCAACCCTAGGACGACCCTACACCAGTTGTTGGTCCTTCAACAGTTTATTGGACATCTTCTGCAGACCATCCAGTGGCTCATTTTTCCATCTCATCCTCATCCAGTGAGACTACTCTAGAAGACACTTTAGCCTACTTTCGTGACCAATTGGCTCACTTTCGTTCCATGGCTGAAGAGTGTCGACAGTCAAGTCTCCAACAACGGGTTCAGGACCCATCGTTACCCCCTTTCCAACCCATCCCATTTTGTTCGATATCTTTCGGATCACCTGAAGCACCCCACCACGTGACCACTAATGAGAATGGTCAACCCTCGCAAGAGTCCATCCCTGCACCTCAAGTGAACCAACCGATGGAAGAACAACAGTCCCACACACCTGTCACTACCACGGTTACTTTACCAGTTCCTCCCCCACCTCAAAATTCGAGGGGAGGGTACTCCATTCCCATGGATTATCTTATTGGTAATGTTATTACCATGGTAGCTAGTCAACAACCTACGTTGGTTCAACCTTTGAATAATGGTCAACTTGTTGTGGATGGGGGGAAACCCCCGTTTCCTAACCAAAACGTAGGCAGTGGAAACCCCAACGGGACTTCCGTTGGACCGTCCCAACTCGCTAGACTGTCCACCACGGGATTATCTCATGTTGGAGGGCCGTCAAATGTAACCCAACCCTCACGGAGTCAAGCGTATCCAGGTTCCATTAACCCTGTGCCAGGCCAACCTAATCCTGAAAATGCCCCACACGGGATACCTTATCCCGGGAATCCATATACTCTGTGGGGGAAACAACCTGTGTTGCAACATGGACCCCAACAGACTATCCCTCAAGTACCACCACCCCCGATCGGTCCTCCCCCACCTCATGCTGGAGGCGGCGAAATTCCACCCAACATCGGTGGAGGCCCACCTCATTTTACCTATAACATCACCCACCCCCCGGGCGGTGGTGGGAATGGTCCACCACCCCCTCCAGGCGGAGGCGGTGGTATACCACCTTATCATGGTGGAGGAGGACATTTCCCTTTGGGTGGAAGATGCCATCCACCACCCCGTCCAAGCAGAGGAGGTGGAGGACCTCATCACTATGGTGGTGGCGGTGGTGGTGGAGACCCTCATCCTTCCAGCGGTGGAGGTGGTGGGGGCCCCCATCCTTCTGGCGGTGGAAGTGGTCCACCACCTCCTCCATGTGGAGGTAGTGACAGGCCACCTTATTATGGTTACGGACCCCCACCTCCTCCCAGTGGTGGCGGTGGACCTCAACCCCCTCCCGGTGGTGGAGGCGGACCCCCGCCTTATTGGAACGGACTTCCTTATGGTGGCGGACCTCCTTACGGTCCAGGAAGCACACCCCCCTACGGTCATTTTTATCCTGGTACACCTTACGGTTAGTTTAGTCCTTACACGCCATATCCGTATTATCAATACGCGCAGGCTAATCCACAGTTGCCCTTTCTGGCTACTTTGGACTTACCTGACCTATCCCGTTTAACCAACAATCCTATTTACCATGGATCTAACTAGCCACCGATTTCGATGAAACTTTCGTCTAATATCCCCAAGTTTGACGGCAAGCAGGGTGAAGACCCCAAGAACCACGTGATGACATACCATTTATGGTGTTCATCTAATTCCTTAATGGACGATTCAATTCGTCTTAGATTGTTCCGAAGGACTCTCACCGGTTCGACTGGCAAGAGGTACATTGAGTTGCCACCGCACTCTTTTCCTGATTTTGGCTCTTTTGCTATGAACTTTTTGACACATTTCCAGCTGCCTATACGGTATGAGATTGGTACTGAGATTTTAACCTCGCTCCGTCAGAATACCACCACTTACGTTTCAGATCATATCCATGAGTGGTGAAGGAGACGATGTCTCATTAAAGCTCCCATCCCAGATCAGCTCCTAGCAGACTAGTTTACTAAATCGCTCATTCCCACCATAGAAAAAGATGTTTCCATGCGAGGTGTTGCCACCGAAGAACAAGCCATCGTGAGTGCTCATCTGTTAGACCTGGTCTACACTCAGTCTAGCACTCTGTTCAATATTTTACCTGACGCACCCTGGGACGTTAACGATCCCACAAAACCACATAAGGGACCCCAAGCTGATGGAATCATTGGATCCCTCAACACCCAACCTGCTGTTAGCACTGTTGGATCATCCAACCCAACTCCAACTGGCCACAGCACTACCAAGTCCACTACTCCTGCCGTAACTGAAGAGGTGAATTCTGTTCAAACAGCTTCATCTCAGAAGTTTAATGGAAAAAAGAAGAACAAGGGGAAATCCAAAAAAACTTCTGCCTAGCAGGAACCAAAGAGCACTCTCAATGATACCAAGCAGAAAAGGAAACTAAAATATCCTTGTCTACTGTGTGGAGAAGATCATTTCTCCAAAGAGTGTCCCCATAGAGACGAAGTGAAAAAGTTTCTTAGGGGTAAACCGACACCCGCAGACCTCAACGATCCGTTTCCTGCTCAAAATCAGCAGATGATTGCTCAAACCCCCTCAGCCCAGGGGGAAGCATCCAATACCATGCATGTTCTCATGCTACGTAACAAGATGATCAATTTGAATACTCGCTCACGATCTTACGAACAGGTCCCTTCGAAGGAACTTGCCGAAAGTAATACTGAAAAAGTTTCCGACTCTCTAACTGACGTCACTGTAACATCGACCTCTCTCACCATAGAGAGACCCTCTTTAGATTCAATATTACGTCTGCCCAAGAGTACGGTTCGAAAAGTTGTTTTCAATCCTAATGCTCGCGCGACACAAAATTACAATATCGTAGAGGACTTGGCCCAAGCTCCTTGTGCCATGTCCACCGTGGAAGTTTTGCAGAACTGTCCCAATCAACCCAAAACTCTCCTGGCAGCTATTGGTGCAGTCGACCCGGATTCCTCGAACACCATCATGTTCCGACTTGACAACCTTAAGTCGAGGCTCTCACACCAGCTCGCATTCCAAGTTTCTGCGAACGTTGTTGGGAAGATTATCCATCACACTCTTCTAGATGAAGGAGCCTCCACTTCTGTCATGTCCATTGCCTGTTGGAGAGCCATTGGCCCCCCCAAATTGAATCATTCTCCTACCACGTTGAAAGCATTTGACGGGCGTGGCTTTCAACCTCATGGGCTCTTACAAGCTCTTGCAGTTGAGTTGGGCAGAAAGACCGTAA
Organism: Larix kaempferi; assembly: GCA_027924585.1. Lineage (NCBI taxonomy): Eukaryota > Viridiplantae > Streptophyta > Pinopsida > Pinales > Pinaceae > Larix > Larix kaempferi. The sequence continues at coordinate 19,645,676 of BSBM01001402.1, read as the reverse complement.
CCATTAACGTGGAAGTGGTCTCGGCCCCATTAGATTATAATCTCTTGCTTGGTCGCAATTGGTTTTATACCATGTAGGTGGTAGCCTCTTTAGTCTTCTGCACAGTACAATTCCCCCACCAAGGACGAATTGTTACTATCGACCAGTTAGATTTTTGTACACTAGACACCACTACTCATCTTGGTGACCATGTTCCTTCCATTGGACAAATGTCAAAATAATATGAGAGTGTAGGGGTTGGCCTTTTGAAAGATTCAACTCTCATGGGTGTTTTTACAGCCACAGACCCCCCTAATCATGTTGCTACGGTGAACATGATCTCCACTGAGATTTTATTTCACTTTAACGATGCTTGGCTTGTACCGGATGAAGCCACAACACACCTACTTGGAGATATGATGCCTCTTTCACCCGCTGAACGTATTTATGAGGCTATCCAATCAGCATTGGAGGATCATTTAACCATGGCCTCCCCATCTTGTTCTCTACGATGGACATCCTCTCTACCTGATCTCTTACTTCGGACTTTTCATTCAGACGAGTCCATCATGGAAGTAATGAATATTGACGACAGTCCATGGGATGATCTACATCATAGGTCATCTTTTCTTCCTCCTTTGGAATACATAGAGAACAACATCCATACCCTCTTTTCACTAGATATCTATCCATCCCCTCAGTCCCCCATCCTTACATGTTTTACGGACATGGAGGACAACTTGGCTAACATTGAGCTAACCACCCCGGTAGACATCTCGATGAAACCTGGTATAATGGAACACATTCGCATAGGCTAGAAGTGTTCCCTTGAAGAAATCACTATTACCATGGCCTTGTTCAAGCAATTCTGAGACGTGTTTTCTTGGTCCTATGAGGAGATGCCTAAGATAGACCCCGCAATTGTTTCTCACAAAATAAAAACCTATCCCGACATCAAACCTATACATCAAAAGTTATGACCGGTACACCCCTGGAAGACTGCGGCAATAAAGGCTGAAATTTAAAAGCTCTTAAAGGCTAGCTTTATATATCCTGTCCCATTGATGGATTGGGTCTCAAACGTCGTTCCTATGAACAAAAAGCAGGGCACCATTCGCGTCTGTGTTGATTATCGGGACCTTAATCGGGCTTGTCCGAAAGACAACTACCCGACCCCCTTCATCGACCAGATCATCGACAACTGTGCCGGAAGTGTCATCTTCTCATTCATGGATGGCTTTTCTGGTTACAACCAAATTGAGATCAACTCGGCCGACCAACATAAGACGGTTTTCATCTGCCCATGGGGTACATTCGCTTATCGCAAGCTCCCATTTGGCCTTAAAAATGTTGGCGCCATGTTTCAGCGGGCTATGTCGTACGCCTTCCACGACATTAAGGACTTTGTGGAACCCTACCTGGACGATCTCCCTGCTTATTCAAAGTAGTGTGAGTTCCACATTGATCATTTGACGGCCATTTTCCTCAGATGCAGATGGTACAATATCCGTCTGAATCCTCACAAGTGTATCTTTTGCGTTGAGTCCACACGCCTCTTAGGATTTATCGTTTCGAAGAATGGGATCCGCATTGATCCCTTATAGGTGGAGGCCATCATCAACCTACCACCCTTGACTAATGTGACAGAACTTCAAAGTCTCCAAGGGAAGGTGACTTATTTACGACGTTTTATTTGTAATTTCACGGAGAAGACTCAGGGCTATATGAGACTGCTTAAGAAGGACGTCCCGTTCATTTGGGACGATCAAGCTCAAAAATCCTTCTACAGTATCAAACATGCCATCATGCATGCCCCTGTGCTCCAACCGCCTAATTATTATCGAGATTACATCTTATATCTCGCCGCTTCTGCTACCACTATCGCCATGGTTTTGGTATAGGAGGATCAAAACGCTTAGGAACATGTGATATACTATGCAAGTAAGGATCTAGCTAACACCAAAACTAGATACTCACATGTCGAAAAACTTGTTTTCGTGGCAGTCATTGCCGTCCAAAAGTTTCGTCGCTACATTTTCCTCTGCACCACCACTATCATTGCCGACTCGAACCCCATGTACCACGTACTGACACGTCAAGTGCTTGGGGGCAAGTATTCACACTGGATTGTGATACTACAAGAATTTGATCTTCTTTTCGAGAAAGCCAATTCTAAGAAGTCTTTGGTGTTTGCCGAGCTCATTTGCGACCTTCCCCATTCTGATGTATAAGTTGAGCACAATGACTCCTTTCCGGATGAATCATTGTTTCTCATCAGTACAACTGACCCCTGGTATGGAGATATCTTGTTATATCTTCAAACCCAATGCTTCGATCCTCAACTTTCTCGCGATGACCGTCGTAAGATTTGTCACCATGCAAATTATTATTTAATCATTAATGACACTTTGTATCGTCATGGCATCGATTCAATTCTTCAACATTGTCTCACTCATTATGAGGCTAAACGCATTTTGAATGACTGTCACGCTAGGGCATGTGGCGGTCATCTCTCTGGGATGGCCACAGCCCAGAAGATTTTGCGCGCAGGATATTACTGGTCTACTATCTTCAAAGACTGTATTGAGGCCATTAAAAAATTTCCTCCTTGCCAACACTTCCACATGAAGAAGCACACTCATCCCGCCCCACTACATCCGGTTATTTCCGTTGGCCCATTTGCAAAATGGGGCATCGATTTTATGCATTGTAAGCCTACCTTGGTCGGGGGGCATAGTTACATCATCGTAGCTGTGGATTACTTCACAAAGTGGACCAAGGCTATGCCTACATACCAAAACGATGGCAAAACCGCCGCACTCTTCATGTTTAATTATGTGATAGCACAGTTTGGAGTTCTGCAGGCCATAGTTACTGATCATGGTTCTCACTTTCAGAACCATATGGTTGATGAATTGAGCAACAGGTTGGGTTTTCGCCATGAAAACTTGACACCCTACTACCTGCAATCCAATGGACAGGTCGAGGCAATTAACAAGGTCTTGAAAACTATGGTCCAGAGGATGGTAGGAACACAAAAGTCCAACTGGCATAATATGCTCTTTTCAGCATTATGGGCCTACTGAACTACCGTTAAAACCGCCACATGCTTCACTCCCTTCCAATTGGTATATGGATTGGAGGCTGTTATGTCGATAGAGTGTGAAATCTCGTCTTTACAGCTCGTGGTCGAACTTCTTCCTAACACTACTGCTGAGGAAGAACGTCTCTTGCACTTAGCAAAACTTGACAAGTCTCGCCGAGATGCCACTCTTGCTAATGAAGCACATAAGAAATGCATCAAGGCCCAATACGATAAGTCCGTTGAACCTCGTATCTTTAACGAGGGTGATCTGGTCCTCACTTATGACCAGAAACATGATAAACTAGGAGCAGGGAAGTTCGAGTCCATGTGGCATGGACCCTATGTTATAAAACGTGTGTTGGAAAAAGGTGCCTACGAGCTTGAATATTATGACAGAATCTTTTTGGGTGAACCCCGCAATGGGCTTTACCTGAAGAGATACTACGCTTGATCTCTCATGCATAAGACTTGCTTGTATATACTGTACATGGCGTGTATTTGTGTGGTGTGACGCATTTTCTTTTCGAGTGTCTTTTGATCTTGTTTCTGCTTCTCATACCATGTTCTGTCCATGTGTGCAGATGGCAACATGCTATGGATTCGCGGATGGTGCCAGTCGGCATACCCGTCACCTTGCTTCGGCAGCCTAGGTACTATATTCCCCAACAGGTGAGCTCATTAGCTCAAGAGGAAGTTGCCTAGGGTTCACGACCAATAATGCCGCAGAATATCAGGCAGTAATCAGAACCCTAGCTAATGCCATTTCCTTGGGTATGAACCACATTGTCATCCACATGGCTTCTCAATTATTGGTTTCCCATCTTAACCGGATATATGCCATCCGTGATCCCATCTTAATCCGTCTCTTCAAATGAGTACATCTCCTGGAAAGGTCATTTGAATCTGTTCACTACCTGTACATTCCACGAGAGTTAAACATAGTTGCTGACTCCATGGCCAATTTTATTTTGGATTGGTACATTGCACACACATAACATCCATAATATGTAAAAGCATTCACAACATGTAAGTATAATGTACAGAAGCAAACATGTAAACAAGATCACATCACTAATCATTTGAAGAACACATAATGTATAAACTATCGATAATGTATATATATATAAATCGCTCAAAAGTAGTGCTGGTACAAAATCCGAAGCACGATGGCTTTCAGTGAGTCTCTAAAAAAATATGAAGCATCATAGCTTTCAGTAAGTACAAAAATATGAGGCCTCTAAGCTCTCAGTACAATTCTAAAAGTGCACTCAGGTTGGACGCCTGACCCGTACACCCCTAGCTCTAACAACTCTCTGATGCTGGGTGAGAAAGTAGTCCACAGTACGAGCCACCTTGTGGAGTAAGGATTTGAAGCGCATGGACACTCCCACCCCAAATCTCTGCATGGGCCTTGGTAGGTCGTCAATGGCTAGCTCTGGTACCTCCACAGTCAGCCCGGATAGGTTTCGGTACACCTCCTCCATCTCCTCACTGGCAGGATGAGCACGTGCAGGAATCACTGCCTCGCCATCTCTGTCTCTGCTCGCTAGAAGGGAGAGACCTACTAGTCTTATGGGGCCCATATCTGCACACACATATAATGTACTTGTCATCACTACATCAAAAAAAAATATAATTCACAAAACTAAAAAATACAAGGGTTTTGTTCTTACCGATATCACCCCACGCTGCACCCTCTGGCAGCACCAAGTCGGGATCCTCTCGAAAGTCCGTGCCACCGTATGCAAATTCCTCGACCATAAGTAACTGGCCTTCTAGCCATCTAAAGAAATGAGGACAAAAACTGATGATGGGACCCCCACCATGGCGGGTCATCACCTCTGCCCACCTGAGCATGTGAGGATCTCTCAGATCCTTGTCATCTAGTACCACCTGCAAGCACAAGAAAGGAACCCGCTCCAAGAGGAACGATACTATGATCGATCTGTATCCAAACTGCTTGAGCTCCCCACGCCGACACTTGGTCAGCTGAGCTCGGATGTTGGCGAGGAGACCCTCACACTAGTTGAAAACCATGGGAGACATACAGTCTTCTGCATACAACATCTGAGTCTGAGTAGCCGTATGTGGAGCTTGGCTACCCGCCACCCTGGTAATAGTAAGCAGTATGGTCCTCAGTGGAAGACTCACCACATCTCTGATGAGTATCTTCCCACTGGAAGGACGAGAAGAAGCTATGGAGTGTTGTGCCACCATGTCCTCAACTGTACGATCACTGGCTCGTGTCCCAGTGAGTTGTACAACATCCCCTCTTCAGGACAAACCAGTTAGAAAGTAGATATCCTCAATGTCAATCGTGAGAATATGCTCACCTATAACAAAGTATTGTTGGGCCGCATCCCAACTTTGAAGCATGTGTGTCAAGAACAGGATCTGGGCTCTCATCCCCTATATCTCAAAAAATTTGAGCAACCCACAGTTTCACAAAGCAACCACACATTGTGGATCGTTTGCGGCTTGCTCATCTTCCACTTCATGTTCTCTTTCTCGCCACTCCAATACCATCTTTGCTTGCTGGTAACCTCCCAAAAGGGGCATTTAAAACATGTTAGGTCCTTTCCCAACTTGCACAAACTCATTTTTTGAATCATGTTTGATGTTTGAGTTGTGGGTTTCTGCCATCGCACCTCACCCTTAGGTATAGGGCGACATCGTCGCAGGTCCCGTTTTCGAGGCTTGTGACGACCCAAACTCGTCACAAGTCCCAAAAGGACCACTTGCGACGAGCCGAGGGCGCAATGGCCCCTCCCCAAATCATAAAAGTACTCAAAAAATGAACAAAAATTGGAAAACAAAACCACTACCAAGTTGCTGGATGAGATTTAGGCCTACCTGATCCAGACAACTGGTGAAATGGCAGATCGTAGCTCCCGAAATCGGCAAAGGAAGTTTTGGCTCCAAATTGGTACTTCTCCACCCAAATTGGCAATTTGAACAATGTTTCTATTTTTGGCCCATATTTCTATTTATAGAATAGAATGGAATATTTCTTTTCAAATATTTTGATGCTTTTGGGCCATTTACTATAGTTTCGACCGTTTGTCATTATATTTGGGGCTATTTGACACTTTCTCTAGTGTACAGGAGTCGTAAAGTGATCTTTTGTAGCGTTTCTCGCACTACCAATGGTAATTACAGGTATGAACACTCCTTTGAACGTTTTGTCATTATTGTTTTTAGTTAGTCACATTTATTGCATGAGAATGAGTTTACTCTTCGTTTGTTCTCGTACTCACCCAACCATGAGAACAAGTACCAAGTTATGATTTATCACTTTTTCGGGCTCGTTAAAACTTCCACGGAAAAGGACACCCTCCAGAGTCCATAGTTAATCTCTTTTCAGACTCCCTAAAATTGAAAAGATTACCAAGCGAACTTGTCACGTTCATGCTTGTTAGAGTATTTGAATGGTCATCTTCCTGGCGATAGTTTACCCCTTTTTCGGACCAGGAGGCACTAATTACGAAAAATGAATACTCCAGCCAATCATGACTAGAGGAGTCCTCTCCCGCATTGTTTTACCATTTTTTGGGCGATGAGGCTAACTTTACGAAAAAGGACCGTTGGAGTCTTCTTTAGTTCTTTTCAGACTCTCTAAATATGAAATGATGACCGAGTTTTCCTTCTATGGACTCGTTAAAATTTTCACATTGAAGGGCCTATCATGGGACGAACCCCTCCTATCCTAGGTTTGGAAAATATTTGGGATTGGACTCATCTATGAGATGAGCTATACCGAGCATCTGTTTACCCTCATCAAGCTCGTAAAAAAACACATGGGGAACTCATCATTCATGATGGGGAAAAAGGAAAGTGTTTGTATTACATACCTTAGTGGCAGTATATAATCGTTCTTGAACATGGCACTCGTCTGCATTTGCATACCAATACTTGGGTCATCTGTTTGTCTATGAGTCCCCGCTTACTTTCTGAGTCCTGTTACTCCTCTGAGTCATTCGGAGAAAGCTTCCACTATCAGTTGCATTAGAAGTTTGCGTCATTCTCATGTCAATACTGCAAGTCATGCCATGCCCATGTTCAAGAACACATTCATCGCTCATCATTTTCAGTCAGTACACACGTCGTCATGTCGTTGTTACTTTGAGTCAATCTCGCATGTTATTGTACCATCCGATCCACTCTACACTTTTTTGTCGTGTTTCATGTCGATTGATGGGGGTTCATCATGGCCCTCCTTCGATGGGTTCATCCTTGTCGACTTCAACTCATCATCCAAGGATTGAATCTAGAAACCAGTCAAGTACCTTGGCCCTACATGCCTCAATGGTAGGTTACCTTGCTTTCATCATGAGTTTACATCATTGACTCTTGATTGAAAGATTTCATCTTGCGTTCAACTTCAAATCATTTATTCACGCTTGATGATATGTACTGTGGTACCTTGGGAATCATCGACATTAATGGTGATCTCCCTCCCACTTGTTAACGGTTTACATCAAAGACTGGTAATCAAGTGGTTTCTACCATGTTTGAGGTCAAGACATTTGTAATCACATGGATAGATTCGTATCATTGCAGGTTCAGCTTGAATACCCTGGGGAGTCATGTTTTATCCAGGTTGCAATGGAGTTTGTATTGAGTCATATTACATGGATCCACTTTTGTATTGGTCGTGGCTGTGTTATCATCTCATCATGGATCTACACTTATGTCTAGTAGCCATGATTATGTTTAGTCGGTCATTACTCCCATGGATCTGCAATGTATTGGTCGCCAGCCATGTTGTACTACATATGAGATTGTCAGTTCAGAGTCAGTTGTACTGCAGCAACGTCCTTCATCCGACAAGTCTTTTGCCATTTTTTCTATCAAAGCACTTCACCTGTACATCCTTAACAGCTTCATGCTTTGGGGGGCATTCTGTTACACCTAAAATCTACCCATCATCATGATTTAGTGTATACATCCCTGAAGTCATCTAGACCAAGTAATCATTTGAGAGGATTTGTACTTAGTTTGTAAAACCTTTTGAGAGGTTGTCGCAGGTTGCACACCAGCAACATGCGACGTCACAGTTTGCTCTATAGCAAGGTGTGACGAGGTCTGTTAATGGGAAAAAATAGCCATTTCGAGATCTTTCTCGAAGCTTGCCCATTTAGGGGCTTATCCCTGATCTCTTGGAGAGCTGGTACTCGACCCCTAACTCATTGGGAAGATCTCCTATCTCTCTCCTACCATCTCTCAACCTATCCTATCCATAACCTCATCCACTTAGTCCTATATAAACGAGGCTCACTCCCATACCAAAGGGAGGAAGACTATGGTATCTACATGCTGGTGAAATCTCTTAGGACACCTTAACTCACCTCTTGGAGAATTCATGCTTCCTTGGAAGGGCTTGGCAATTGGCTTGTGTGGAGAAGGGTGGCTACGTTAAGTCATTGGTTGTAGTTCTATATCTCTATCATGTACTCCTCTATTTGCAGTAATACAAATGCTTTCCACCAATATCGTTCTTATGTGTAATGATGTTCTGTTGTTTACCTGCTTAACTGTTTACATAGATCTCTTTACTCATTTCTCTTTTCTGTGTCTTGATAGGTCTTGCAGCTTGGATCTGACGACCGTGGGATCTGGATCAATATTCGGGAGAAAGGATAGTGAATCAAAGAGGTAAGAGATCTAGCATTTGATCCTTAAGTAGATCTAGGAAACGTGTTTGTAGTCTGTTCTATTTGTTTTAGACTCGCATTGAGCTAGGGGGATCCGGCTCACCTCCGGTCGAGTGGATTGTCTGGTAACACTCATTTAGCACATATATACTCATTCATTAAAGCATTGGTAATCATAGCACAACATTGAAGAATTACCAAAAATGAAATTACATAGTTTTACAAAGAGGATTTCTCCATACACTAAGGAATATAGAGCCTTCCTTTCTATACTGAACACATTACATTCATCATTTGCAATGCCAACTCTTCCCCCAAGGTGCTTGATCCGTCTCCAAGATTCTTCTTCATTAAATGAAAGCTAAGTGGTGAATGGAATTAGTTATTACTATTTACATGAGTCTTGATTAAGTTGGGAAGCAAAAGACCCTCAGAGGAATAATTTTGCTTAAAAAGCAACACATAATATTCCATAAGAAGCCATGTACTTGGATGGAAACTTGTCCATTTGCAACTGAAACGTACACTATTGATTGCATCTCACTTTTGATTCCAGGTGCCAATATTTTAGGGCTGATTTTTAAATGTTATATTGAGAGAATGGTCATGAGTTTATTTTAATAATTTATTGGTTACACTATTTCCTTGTAACGAACCATTTCATAATTTATCTCTTTTAATTTTCAAGGCTTTCTTGGGACGAGTTTTTTTCAATTTTTTAAACATTTAAGGAAACAACAACATCAAACAAACACAAAGCCATAAACCTAAAAACATATTCAAGCATATATCTGCAAGGCATATAATACACATCTCCATCCCATATCAAGTCAACCATATAGGTAAATATGAACATTGCTTTATATTATATGTACATGTATAATGTTTTCAAAAATGGCATGCCATGGCCATAATACATAATTGTGGATCATACTGTACATATGTGTGTACATACAAACAAAATGATACATGTATGTATTCCCCCTATACATGGATTCTATATGTACCCCCCCATACATGAATTCTATTTATCCCCCTTTTCACTGCCAATGTCAGTGGCTAATGAGAAGTCTATCTTTCTTCTGCGGCTGCTCGTTGGCATTCCCCAACGATCCACAGGCAGACGCATTCTCAATATCGGAGACTGCACACAAACCAAAATTTGTAAGTTAGTTTACCAAGCTATAAAAATAAATACAACTCTATGTATATTTGTTCAAATTCCAGGAAAATATAACATTTTTACTTACCATGCATGTGTAAGTCCTCGGCACTGAAACTGCATGTACTTGGGTGGGGGGGCGTGCAGGGTCATGAGTGGCCTCAATTGGGTGCTCTTCAGGCACCACTAGCTCAGTAGATTCCTGCATAAAGTAACATACATGTAAATTTCAGCAAGTACAAAGAAAACAAGACATATATACTACATGGACGAACAATGATTCTTTCAAAGAAAGTGAGACATACACGTACCTTGGGGCGCCAGAGGTGGGTCACCAACAATCTCGGTTGGGTGCTCTTCAGGAACCACTAGCTCAGTAGATGCTTTCATAAAGTAACATACATGTCAATGTCAGCAAATACAAAGAAAACAAGACATATATACTAGATAGACGGACAATGACTCTTTCAAAGAAAGCGAGACATACACGTACCTGGGGGGGCAGTGGTGGGTAACCAACAACCTCGGTTGGGTTCTCTTCAGGCACCATTGCATCACTAGATGCCTGCATAAAGTAACATATGGACCAATGTCAACAAATACAAAGAAAATGAGACTGTATATACTATGTATGGATGTACAATGACCTTTTCAAAGAAAGAGAGACATACACACATACCTGGGGGGGAGAGGTGGGTCACCAACAATGTCGATTTGGTGCTCTTCAACCACCATTGCATCGCTAGATGCCTGCATAAAGTAACATATGGACCATTGTCAACAAATACAAAGAAAATGGGACTATATATACTATGTATGGATGTACGATGACCTTTTCAAAGAAAGAGAGACATACACATGTACCTGGGGGGGCAGAGGTGGGTCACCAACAACCTCGGTTGGGTGCTCTTCAAGCACCACTGCATCACTAGATGCCTGCATAAAGTAACATATGGACCAATGTCAGCAAATACAAAGAAAATGAGACTGTATATATACTATGTATGGACGTACAATGACCTTTTCAAAGAAAGAGAGACATACACGTACCTGCAGGGGGGGGGAGGTGGGTCACCAACAATGTCGATTTGGTGCTCTTCAAGCACCATTGCATCATTAGATGCCTGAATAAAGTAACATATATGTCAATGTCAGCAAATACAAAGAGAACAAGATTGTATATATACTACATGGATGGACAATAACTTTTTCAAAGAAAGCAAGACATGTACACTTACCCGGGGGGGAAGAGGGTCACCGGTGGGTGGACTAAATGACATTGGCCTAAATAGACAGTGAAACATAGCCTGGTAACCATGCTACGTAACAAAACATAAAGATACAATTAGAAAATTTCTAATAATTAAACGCATACATGTTTCAAATCATGAAAAGCATAATTAAAAGAATACTTGAGTTTGGGAATCTTCCTCTACATGGGAGGGACCGACCTAGGATTCCATAAATTCATCGTGCCCACCCTGCATAAAGCATATTGTATCGAGTTTAAGACGTATTGAATGTTGCAATCTCTAAATTATAAATATGTAAATCACTCGATGACAAATTAAAAAGTAAATTTCTTATAGCTAATGGTGAAGCACCAAAATCATATGCAGCATTGACCGCTGCATCAATGACATTAGCATCAATGGCTGGATTATGTGAATCTAGGGTGTCATTGGACACTAGCTGTATATTTGTTCACATAAATTGTCAGATAATTATTTAAATAGAAATAAATCATGAAACAATTGAAAACTGTGATATAAAACAAAATATATACTATGTAAAGAATGAATTTTACTTACATATCGAAGTAATCCATCGCCCCGAAACTTTGAAGCAGGCCCGTAGCATATGCTTCGACATGATGTGCAAGGGTGTGGAATAACCCAATGTTCTGAAGACTCTGCCTCACCGGTGCGATGTGTAGCTCTGGTTTGGTCTGGGGACCTAAAAGGTGGATCCTCACTGTGAGATGGTCCAACCCTAGATGGGCCAACCTCGGAAGTGCCAACCCCTTGGCCTACATTGCCTTCGACGACAATCCCATGTCGAAGCCATGTATTAGCCAAATCGAATAAGACCTCCTGCGTATCATCAAGAACGGGACCCGCTGGAGGATATACGTAAGGGGGGTTTGGTGTGTGTGGAGAGCGTCATACATAGTTAGGATCGGTCCTAGCCCCTTCCCTATCTTGGGGCATCCCATGACGTACACCCTGGAACTCTAGAATGTCAAAATAGTTCACATGTTTCCCCGGGATAAATTCTGCATACAGCTTCCTAAGGAAATAAAATGGGATGTCTCTATTCCTGTGAGGGTCTTCATCGAAGACCATGTACCAATGATCCATCCAATTGGATTTAATATTTGGTTCCACGCAAAAGTCTATGGAAATGTGTGGTCAACTGGTGGGTGGAACCAATCTGGTGCTAGGGTCCCGGAATAATGAAAACAATTGGTCTTTGGTTATCTTTAGTTTTTTCACATCTTTGTAGCTCAACCCAGTGGAATAGTATTGCCTCTGGGAATCTCTGTACGAGCTAATGTTGTATAGTGCTCCCTGGGCATTGGAAATTTTATTTGTTATGGAGTCTAATGCCTCAGCTAATGATTGTCTTAAGTGGTCCCCCCCCCAAACAGTGAGCTAAGGTGCCTCAATGAACCGAAACGAGCCAGAATCTTTGAATTACGGTCGTGTTCCTCCTCAGTGTTTGGGTTTGTGCCTGGATCTTGGTTTGGGTTTGGGTTTGTGTTCTTTGTTAAGATTAAAACAACAAATTTAAAATTTAATTAATAAATTTCATTGTTTGTTTTTTAATACATGTAACAAATTTTATTAAATTGGTTTTGAAAAAAACAAAAACTAGTAAATTAACAAACACAATAATGAAAATTTCAAAAGGAAGTAACAAACTAGTAAATCTTTCCACCTACCTTCCATTTTATCCGAATTGTGAATTGGCTTGCCTCCTCATTCTCTCAAACGCAAATCGACAGTGCGTTTTTTCGCCTACCCGATATCGCTGGCCTTGACTATGTAGACTGGGAAAATGAGGCCACGGGCCTCTATTTTTATATATATATATATATATATTTTTGCATTACAAATCGCACTTGCGATATATCGAAAGTAAGATATATCGCACTTGCGTTTTTTAACTCTATTAATCCTTGATATATGAATGAATAAATGATTGGGGATTTCCTTGGACCAAGGACGAGGGAGACAAGGGAAAATTGAATTCTACAAATCCTTAATTAGTAGGTTGAAATCCCATCATTTGGACCTTCATTTTTGCCAATGTATAAGGATTTTCACCCCTTGCTCCTTGACTAGGGAGGGACAATTACAACTTTGTCACTCCTTGCAAGCCTACTAGGGAGTGATAATTACAACATTTTCACTCTATGTCATGCCTTAGGGGAGCGATAATCATGTTTGCACCATTTGAGCTTGGATCTAGGATATTGATTTGGACATGATTTTGAGAGGTTTGTTGCATCTTTCGAGTATGATCTCATTTCTATTCGAGGCGTCCTTGATATCCTTGGATCCAAATTATCCTCCCTTAATCCACCCTTCTCTCCCAAGCAGTTTGGCCTCTCCAGCCTGTCAAATGAGGCAAATTATTGAATGAAAACATCGGGACTTAGATATACCATTCTTATGATTGCATGATTCTCAACACGGATAATAGCTTAGAGAGATGGTCCTTATGGTCTTAAAGTGCTCAAGGGGATTCTAATTGAGAGCTTGGAGGAGATGTTGTTGGTGCAAGATCAGGTATAATAATGTCATATACTTGTTTCCTTTGGCTTTCTAATAATGAACTTCGCCTATTCTCCCAAATAGTGCTTCTCATGTCGAATGCATGTATTTTTTTAATTGTTAGTGAATATATTTTGTTTGATACACTTGTTCTTGGAAGTTGCTTGTATTTTCCTTTTGTTTGTAGGCTCATCAACTTGGATCCTCAAGCTAGGAGCTGGATCAACAAGGAGAATCGAGGACAACCTTCAGGGTTGAGGGGGGACATCTACCCCTTCTCATGCATATTCTTGCTTGGATTGGCTTGTGTATAAAGTGGATCTAGGAGAAAGTATTTAAACCATTTGTTTATTTTCTATCTTGGGTTTGGTGTCTAGGGAACCTGCTTTATCCCAATAGGAACCCTGTTTTCTTTTCTATCTTGGGTTAGGTGTCTTAAGAAACGCAATGAAACAATTTGTAGATGTTGTAACAAAGTTTTGGTGTTCCAAATTGCACTTACGATATAACGTAAGTGCGATTTGTAACTCTTAAAAAATTCAAGTCTGATATATCGCATATGCGATATAGGCTAACTAAGCTTAGCCTCGGTTTTGGGCTCGGGTTTGTCCGAACCTATCCACAATAACGCATATGCGTTATGGATTTCCATTTCAGATGTGCGTTTTTTATTTCTAAAGTGGCACTAAAAAGTGGAACCAACTTCGTGCGTGCGCCCTATAGTTTATATCGACGTCATGGTATTTGTGTGTCAATTTAATCAAAATCCTAAAGTTAGCAGGAATTTGAGGAAACTACTAAAATTATATATGTAAAAAGCTAGATATTCTTGATACTGTATCAAAAAATAAACAAGAACTGATAAAATTGCCATTCAAACAAGAACTGAATACTATAGACATTTCACTTTTCACCTTAAGAGATTGCACATTTCCAAATGAAAATTGCACTTTTCAAATCAAAATTTGCATTTTTTAATTTGAAATTCACACTTTTCAAATCAAAATTTGCATTTTTTGATTTGCAATTCACACTTTTCAAATCAAAATTTGCATTTTTTGATTTGCAATTCACACTTTTTGAACTGAAATTCATAGTTTCACAATAAAAAACTGCAATTTTAGGGTTCATAAGTAGTGCAATGCCCCTAGAATGACCGTAGGATTTGAGGGCACTTATCGAGTGAACCGACTGAATAAACTTCAATAAAGTGGTCCTTTGAGTTTGGATGTGTCTTAATGATTGAGAAAACACATGATGAATTGCTTAATGACCTAAATGATAAACGAAATCAATGAAATGAATAATACTTTTGGAAATGGATACTTTACTTAAAATGATGAATAAATGCATGCTTTGCTTAATGATTAGTTGTTTCATGAAATATATAATGTGTATGAACGAATTTGCATGTGATTCTTAATGATGTTATGAAATATATGTCAAGAATGAATGAATTGCACGTATTACTTAATGATTAGTAGAATTACGAAACATGATTATGATTATGGACTGACTGACATTGATGAGTTATGATGAGCAGTACTACTGATGGTTACTTTGAGAATATTTGCAGCAGCAAGTAATTATCATAACCAACTGAATCACAAAGGAAATATAAGCACCTTAGAGTACGAATAAATCACACACAGAAGAACAACGATGATGTCGACTTCCTACGGATTCCACGCACGAGTTAAAAAGCACCTATCCGCTTACTGCGGGAAGCATGAAGTCGTGTGAAGTGGACCATGATGGAATTGGTCATGTACAAGGTTGAGGGGAACGCTGTAAGAATGGACTTACTCCTCAGCGCCATTAGTCTCCAATAGAGTGTAGTTGAAGGATTGAAGGTAACGAATCCTGAATCCCTACATAAAGTTCCCGCAAATCAGATGCAACAAAGAAGTATTAACGAAAGGACCCGATGATGTGGCATCTTGTTGATAAACAAAAATGATGGACAAATGGACCCAACGATGTGGTACCATGTTGATAAAAAGAAAATGAAGGACAGATGGAGCCGACGATGTGGTACCTAGATTCAAGACGAAAACAATTGATGAATACTATGCATTAAGCATGTAGGTTTGAATTTAGGCTATTTGCACATGAAATGATTATTAGTAATTAAAATAATAAAGAATATTTGTTTAGGAAAAAGTAGTATACTAAACATTAGCATATAGCCAACTCCACTTACACCCACAAAAATAGAAACTAGATGGAAGCATAAGGGGGGACAGACTTGAGTAAATATAGGAATGTAGGTGCACTCTCCTAGGAGTTAGACACATGGCTAGGTGAAGTAATTATATTTGAATAATTAGAAAATTAAGCATTTTTGCATGAAGCGACATGTGTTGCAGAGAATTTTCGTATATAAGGAAGGCAAGAGGAAAGGGAAAGGGAACCCTATGGCTAGATGGTTACCGTAATGAGTGTAAGTCATTGATTTGCTTCTATTGTGAGTTTGGCAAGGGATCTTGGTGGAGAGGAATCTCACTTCTGTTTCCCGGTTTCTTTGTGTGATCTCTATGGCCTTATTGCTCGGGGGTTCGGGAAGAAGAAGAGTATTCCCGGAATTGGTAGGGTGGTCAACTGAGTGGTGAGTTGGACATGGGATTTCGGATAGGGGATTGCGACAACAACAACTCCTCCTTCGAAATCGGAATCGAACTACGACTGACAGGTATATTATTCCATTTGTATTTACTAAGTTATATTTTTGAGTTAATTTTTCAGTTTTCTATCACTGGTAATATCGACACTGTTTTATATTATTTTGTAAATTATTTAGATAGTCTTTTGGGAGGGCACCGGAAACGGGGTCCCTATGGTATAAGATCACGTTGAGCCTTGAGGGCACCAGACTCATTGCTAAGTTTGTAAGTTTGTGAGATTGAATAACTAATTCGTATATATAATGCTGGTTATACAATCTCCTTCCCTGATACGGAATCTGAATCGTGAAATTCTTGAACACATGAGTTACACATTACATATTTATATAAAGAACGGACCGGATATACTTTATTTTGACTGTGTATTTACATCTAAATTTTTATGAAGATCGAATCTACATCTATGCAATTATTTAATTTAAAAAAAAAAAATAGAATCGTAAGTATAGTTTTCGTCTCCAAATCTCCATTCGACTTTCATGAAGATCGATTAGATCTCTATGTGTGCTTGCGTATTCATTCACAAAAAGGATAAAATCAGAATTATAGTCTGTTTTTATATATTTAAATATCTCTTTTTTAAACTCCTTGAGGACCTTCCAGATGTGTAGCGAGTTTGCATTTTTAATCCCATAAAAATCGAAATTTCTAGATCTAAAATTTAATAATCTGAGAAGTAAATTAGATTTATGTCTGAATTTTTACGTTTTATTTTTAAGTCTGAATCAACTGCTCTGAGGAGCAATTTTATTTCTTCCTGGAATCTATTTTAATGGACCCCTGTCTAAAAATTTACATTTCATTCCAAATTCCAATAGAAAACCTTGAGAAGTGACTAAACTTTCCGCCTAATGTTTGAATTTTTCATCCTCATATTTAAATGGCCCTCTGCTTGAGTTTGCGTCTTATTTTAGATCTAATTTAAACACCCGGAGAAGGGTATAGTTCGTTGCCTGATATTTGCACTTCCATTCTCATATTTAATGGGTCTCTGCCTGATAATTAAGTTTAATTCCAGATCTTTTTTAAATATCCCGAGAAGTAAATCCCATTCCATATTTGTTTTAATTATTCTGAAAATCAATCTCTTCCTAATAATTACATATTCACTCCAAATTCAATTTAAATACTCTGAGAAGTAGACTATATTCCAAGACTAACCCAACCCAGTCATTCTAAAGGCTAATACTATTCTATCTCTACCAATTATTCTTCTGGAGATCTATGCGATTTTAACACTGTTGGCTTTCCATTCTGGAGATCAACGACTTATCTCTATTAAACATCCTTTCTAGAAATCCACGCGATTTTGACTTTGTTGAATATTCTTTTCTGGGGATCAATATGTTTTTAACTTGTTAAATATCCAATCTAGAGGTTAATTCGTTTATTTTCTTTTTCTTTCTAGTTATCCATTCAGAAGATCGACGATCTTCTGCTAATTATCCCTCCTGGAGATCGATTCATTTTAACATTGCCAAGTATCTCTTCTGGAAATCGAATCGATTCTTATTTCCACTTTCTGATCTTTAACCCTTTCGACCTGGGGATAATTAGTCAAGCCTAAATTCATATATGTCGTAATTCATAATTAGAATAAACCCACATACTCGTATCTATGTCAGAGTTTACGCAGAAGATTAGAACTTCGTTCATTGGTTAGTTAATGTGTTCTCAATTTAAATTAGTATTCATTTAATATTCAATGGTATTCAATTGATATGTAGTTACTACTACTTACCATTCGATTATTATTCGGCGAGATGTGGTATATCTTTATGTTCAACAATAAACAATGATGGCAATACCAATGTAATTTGACGACAATAATTGTAGAGCTTCTTCAAAATGGAGGATTTTTGTTTGAAGCGCTAGAAGTTGAACTATACTTCATTTCAATTCGTCATCATGATATATTATTTCTTACTGTAAGTGTGATTCTAACATGCTTCCCAATGTAAAACTACACAGCAAATATATTTCTTTTTAATTCTATAACAAGATGCATTTCTTCTTTATATAATTATAATTCTAGCATGCTTTTTAATGTAAAACTACATAGCAAATATATTTCTTTTCAATTCTATAACAAGATGCATTTCTTCTTTATATAATTATAATTCTAGCATGCTTTTCAATGTAGAACTATATAAGAGTCATACTTCATTTTTATATCTATAACAAGATACAATCATTTCTTATATATTCTGTTATATCTTCCAATGTAAAACTATATAACACCATCCTATTTCCTAATATTTTGCAATACTCTCACTACTTAACTATCATCGATATGACACTTTTATTGCTTAAATAATATATATGATACACTACGTACAATGACCACATAGACTTTCACCTCTTATCTTACAATGATATATTAAATCCATCATCTACTTGATTACTAAAATCAATGATCACTTAGATTGTAATATTAACATTCATCTAATTATTTAACTTAACGTTCGTTGGTATATAACACTTTCATCCAATTGATTGCTGAAATTGACGATTACTTAAACACCCAAAATCATCAGCCACTTAAGTTTTTAACTTAACATTCACTTAATTTCTAAAAACATCAGATGGACGGGATTTATGGGAGTATAAATAAAAGAATCATCTATAAATAAAAATCTAAGTACTTAACGACAACTAAATCCATGCATGTGTAAATTTATAACAACTGCAGATAACGAGATTTATGGGACTTCGCTACTTCCATGTTTCATTACGGCCATTGGGATTTCTGTTCCGAACGGTGATGCTACAGGGTGGATTCCGGGGTTGTTCCAAAGATCTACGGACGGTACAAGATCAGAGAGGAAGATGGAATCCGTTTGGAGGTTCTATAGTTAAAGGTTACATTAGGACGGCTGTTACACAAATGAAAATTAACGGTGGTGCATGGTAAGAGTTTTAAGGAATGAGATGGGATGCAGATCTCTCACAAGGGATCATCCTTGAGGGTTTAAAATTATATCAAATCTAAGTCACCGATTGCGGAGCACTAACTACCAAAAAATGAGCCTCAAAACTCTCGTCTCAAGGATTGTTGTTAAGAACGGTGTGATATATCACAAGTCAACGTCCGTTGTGATTTCCTACAGAGTTTTCGCATCTAACAAGCATTGTAAGGTGGGTTAAACTTGGTGATAGTAGTATAGAGAAGTAACAAGACAGATATACAACGGTTGCAGAGAGTTCGAATAGTGGGGATCTATCACGATCTAAGTTTAAAGGTGTCTACGGCATCACAGAGGACAAAGTAAATTTAAAACAGCAGCCCATTAGCTCGTGAGTGACCAAATCAATTCTTAGATAAGGATTAAATTGGATCTGGGCGATAATATTTAATTCGGCAGGCTATTCCAGGAGCGAATCTTTCGAAACAATTCGTGAGATGATCAAGGTTTGACATAGATGGATTCGAATTAGACGGATACGAACTTTAAACAGAGAGCCGTACAGAGTATTGGTTATGGACAATTACAAAACTGGGAACTGATACTGAATGCAAAACCACAATCTCGCGAACAGGGATGAAATAAGTAATTGTGCAGAGTTGCTCTAAATCCCAAAAACTGAACCACAATCTCACAACAGAGATTAAATAAGTAAATCTACAAATTTGCTTTAAATCTTAAAAACTGATCCGCAATATAACAATAGAGATTAAATAAGTAAATCTACAAAGTTGCTTTTAAATCTTAAAAACTGAACCGCAATATCACAATAGAGATTAAATAAGTACATATACAGAATCGCTTTTAATCTTAAAAACTGAGCCGCAATCTCACAAACAGAGATTAAATAAGTAAATATACATACTTTCTTTTAAATCTTAAAAACTGAGCTGCAATCTCATAAACAGAGATTAAATAGGTAAATATACAGAATTGCTTTTAATCTTAAAACTGAGCCGCAATCTCACAAACAGAGATTCAATAACTAATATATAGACTTGCTTTTAAATCTTAAAAACTGAGCCGCAATCTCACAAATAGAGATTAAGGTGGGTTACGCTTTGGTGAGAATCGGGGGCCGAGGCCGAATAATTATATTTATTTGGCCAAATAACTTATTATTTATTTGGCTGAATAACAATTAACGGACCACCGTTAAATGTAAGGGTGGCCTCGATGTGCTTGAGAGGTTTTAGCCAGATGGAGAAAACGCTCGGCCGCGATTATTCGGCCGAATAATTACTCGGCCAAATAATTGTTCGGCAGAATAATTATTCTGCATAAAAGCTCAGCCGCAACGATTGTCTATCACTTTCAGTTGATTTCGTGGACCCCTTGGTGCTGTTGCTGGTCCCGCCTCCGCGTCACCCGTCTCGTCTGTTTCCTGTCTACCCGCTCGTCCGTCTAGATGGCTGTCATCGAACTCTACCACCCACTTCCCCGCAGCTGCGTGTCACTTCTCTGCCACCTTGTGCGTCAGGATTTGCTCGGCGGTTGGTCGTTGCTTGGTTGGACATTTCGAATTTTGTTGCTGGAGTGTTAGGCCACCAGCTTCTGCCTCTCCCATTCGCTCGTCCGCCACCTTCTGCTTCTCCCATCTGCTCGTATGCCAGGTTCTGCCTCTGCCGCTAGTTCATAAGCCTATTTGGACGTCTCGACGCTCTTTGGTGGAGTCTGCGTCTGGACATCTGTAGGTTTAGCGTGCGGCTGCACTTCTGTTGGTGGAGTTTTGGCATTGGAGTGTTCTCCTAAGGACGTTTGCATAACAACGGGGTGTTGTAGTTGGGGACCTATCGACGCGAGGCTGTGCAGAGGTAATTCATTTCGCAAATTTATGTGATTATTTTTTTTCTTTAAATTTCTTATATTAATTTCTAATTGTTATTGCAGGTTTCCTTTTCATGGCTTCTCGATTCATTTCGTTTCAGATGTGTCCAATTCCTCTTGGGGCTCTCTTCAGCCGGATGTAAATTTGCCTGCTTTCGTTTCGGCTGTGTCTAAACAGGTAAGTCAATTTTTTTTTTTTAATTCAAGAATTAAGTATTGGTTTGAAAAGTTTTGAATTTGTCACTGTAAATGAACTCTGCCAAATTTAGCAGAGTTCATGAACTTTGCCCAAATGGACAGAGTTCATGAATTCTGCCCAAATGGGCAGAGTTCATGAACTCTGTCCAAAATTGGGTAGAGTTCATGAACTCTGTCCAAAATTGGGTAGAGTTCATGAACTCTATCCAATTGGACAAAGTTCATGAACTCTGTCCAAAATTTGGTAGAGTTCATGAACTCTGTACAAAATTCGGCAGAGTTCAAGAACTTTGTCCAATTGGCAAGTGTTCATGAACTAACATAGGTAATGATACATATTACTCACAGATAGTGTGGATTAATATTAAGAGGTTTAACATGAACTCTTTTCAATTTGACAGATTTCATGAACTCTATCCAGTTGGGTAGAGTTCATGAACTCTGTCCAATTGGACAGAGTCCATGAACTCTGGTCAAATAGTATGTTGAAAATTATTTAAATTTAAATATAAAAAGAGGAATATATGCAGTGTTTAGTTAGTTATTTTTGTTAAATTATTGATTTTACTTATGTGTTTAGAAATGAAAAGAAAAGTAGGACTTTAATTGTATTTGCAAATGATATGTCCCTTTTATATATAGGCTTGTCTTATTGGCTGAACTTTGTCAACATGGACATGGACAGAGTTCATGAACTCTGTCTACGTTGACAGAGTGCAGAGATCAATATATTACTTCTATTACAAACTGTGTTAATAGATAGCTATAGATACAACAAAATTTAGACGATTAAACTCTACTTTGGATACAACAAAACTTTAAAATTGACTTTAGGTACAACTAAACTATAGACATGAATAGACTTTAATTTAGATGTACTATGAAATAACAAAAACACTTAGAAGATTGGTACAGTAAGTTTTTATACATCCGAACAATAATAGTCATAGTCATTTTAAAAGCTATTAGATGATATTATGCCACAATGGTCTTGAGTTTTAGCCTTGTAAAGGTGGTCATTCTTGGTATTATGTTTCTCTTTGGTTGCAACATGGCAAACTTGGAGAACATAATACCAAGAATCGTTACCGTTATCAGGTTGAAATTGAAGACCATTGTGGAACATGGAAAATTTGGGAAACATGTCAAACTCGAAACATAATACCATGAATGGTCAAATTTTTTTTATTCTATGGAATAATGAAAATATTTGTAGATTTAATTTATGTTTAAAGTATTAAAATATCTTGATTAACTTATTAATTTAAGAAACTGAAGACCATTGTGGAACATGGCAAATTTGAGAAATAAGAAAAATATTTGTAGATATAATTTATGTTTAAAGTATTAAAATATATTGATTAAGTTATTAATTTAAGAAACTGAAGACCATTGTGGAACATGGCAAATTTGCGAAACATGTCAAACTTGAATCATAATACCATGAATCGTCAATTTTTTTTTATTCTATGGAATAATGAAAATATTTGTAGATATAATTTATGTTTAAAGTATTAAAATATCAATTCAGTTATTAATGTAATACTTAGATTAAAAGTTAAGAGGTTCATAAACTCATTCTTTGACATAAAGAAATGAACCCTTCACTTAGTATTTACCTATATTGGTTCCATTCATTTTAAACATCAAAAACACTTAGAAGATTGGTACATTAATTCTTCACACATCCAACAATATTAGCTATACTTTTTTTAAGAACTATTAGATGATATTAGGTAAATCCAGGTCCTTATTAAATAACTTAGTCTCTTTAATAGCTAGGTTTTAGAATTTGTAGAATTAACATGTAGAATTTGAATATGTAATCAGTTGATACTTGTGCAAGTGTAGACATTATATCAAATGGAAAGAGAGGAGTCTTTGAGGCGAAAGCATAGGAGGTCTTCACAATCTTCTGGGGTTGGTGTTACAAGTGATAATCGGAGGTTGTCAACCTCCCCTCGGGATTCTAGTTTATTGTATAGTTCACATCGATGAGGTGAAAGGGGTACAAATGATTCCCCTATATCTTCTGTGGGAGAACGTCGATCTCGACCCTCTGTTGGTATATGAATATCGATCTTTTAACATGTACATGCAAATTGTTTTTTTGTGTACGCAAAAATTGTACTTGTGTTTAATCAAAACTTTGTTTTTATTTGAAGTAGAGCATGGTTCAGAAGATACTTGTAATTCTATAGGGAGGGAGACAAAGCGAGCAAGGGAGATGGATGAGGGTGCAGAGCAAGGTTCTCAAGAGGCTCATCATTCTACACAAGGTGATGATAGTCGAGCTAGGACGCAATATGTTGAATTAACTGAGGGTTGTACACCCATTACAACATATCCATCTGATCTACCTCGGGAGCTTCCATGGGAAAGTGGTGATCATCAAATGACTATTGAAAGATGTAGATCCCACTACGGCAAGTTGGAAAATGATTTGTCTACTATGGATCTCTCTCTAGAGAGTAAACAAAGTTTGGAGATTGTTTTGGGATCACTGCAAAAATTCATTCAAACATATGAGAATCTCGGACCAACTAGAAATGGTTTTGTTGATTTGATGCGAAGACGAAGGGAATAAGTGATGGGTCCAGACAAGTGGGATGTTGTGAAGGAGAGAGTGACGAAAGAACAAGCCAAATCAATGTTTAACTTCAAAGAAGGTCTAAAGCGAGAAATGTTGAAAGTGCAATATTTCAAGCATCATGATCTTGCACATATACTCTATGGTTAGTTTCTCACAGCCTATGGTCGGTTTCCATGGAACGATGAGGTTTCTCAATATTTTGCTAGATTTTTTTATGCTGAGTTTTTCTTAAATATGAAGCCAGACTATACCAATGTTCATTCATAATTTTATGGAGTTGGAAAGGGTCGAATATATAATCGAAAAGGTGCTCTTAGAGACCCTACAACTCTTCGACTTCCACCCCAGATATCTCGCCCACCCAGGTTGGTGGCATTAAGATTAGAAATAGAGCCCACATCTCAACTTGGGACAACTGCAAGTAATTTTGTTGGCGATGGTTTATCGTCAGCATTAGTTGGAGTAGATGTGGGATTGGTTCATGAAAGGGATCGTTCTGCTATTCGTCAAAAGTTTGTTTACAAAACTAATGATGAGATAGATGGAATGAGCATTGAAGATCTGAGGGCGTATGCTGAGGTTTGTCGCGACCTAGCGGCAAATGTTATATCCAATGACACATTGAGTTTGGGAGAGGTTTGTTGATTATGATATGACTTGATCTTAATTAAATCTTTTATTCATTTTGAATTGAATTTTTTATTACATTATATGAATGATAAATTATGTTTTTTGATGTAAAGTAATAGGTACATTATGTAAATGTTTATTGGTTGCAATTTTCAAGAATGATGAATGAACATTCTTTCCATATTTCCACTAGCGAAAATCTAGAGAATATTCGAGAGGTATATGCATCTTATTGTTAATTTGACTTATCCATGCATGTTTCTTTAGATACGAACTTTATAAATGATTTATCATCTATTGTGAGCTAATGTTTTTTTACTCTTTTTGTTTTAGCTTTAAGTTAATTGGCATAGTAATTTTTTTGGTTTGCATTATGTTTTATTTATTAACACAATTTAAATTGTAGGAATGAGATATAGGTTCTCTACTTCATGTAGGAGATATTGGCACGAAGGTAATTTTGTTCACACTTGAATTGATCTTTAATATAAGTTTAATATTTTAATTTTTATGGATTTAGTTAAAATTTGTTCAAGTAATTTATGAGATTCATAAATTGATTTTATACATGTTGCAGCTTAGGTCTCTTAAATCTTTTGGAGGCAAAGGGAAAACTCGTTTGGAGGATGGTGGTGGACAAGTATTTGGAGAATTTGATGTAATTTTGTTAATCATTGAATTGTTTTTTGATATATAAGTTTAATATTTTAATTTTCTGAATTTAGTTTAAATAATTTATAATGATATTCATAATCTGCTTTTATACATGTTGCAGGGTGGGTTGAGTCCAGGGGGAGGCCCTAGTGGAGGATAGCATGGCGGACATTTTCTTTTTATAGCATAATGGACATTTTTTTTTTGTTGATATGCATAGATTGCAAAGATTTGTTTTGGACATGTCGAGGAGATTTATTTTCGGACTAGATATATATATGTACATTGAACTCACATGTTCATGAATATTTTTTTTAGGATTATATACCTGTCCTTTGAACTTACATATTTTGTGAAACTTGCGTTAAATGATCTAGTTATTTTTGTTTATTTACCATATTTGGTGTGATTTAAGGGTTTAGAATATGTACTTGCATGTTTAAATGAATAAATAAATATGTAAGAATGAATGTTAAGAACATAATATTTTTGAATATTATGAAGTTTAGGAATGTTAAAGGATGTTTAAAAATAGATGAACATAGGTTTAAAGTTCATGAATAAGAAAGTTTTGATTGAAATATGAATGAATGTTAATATTGAATATATTAAGAACATGAATGTTATCTTTGAATTTTAGGAAGTTTAGGAATGTTAGAAGTATTGATGGAAATATGGATGAACTAGGAAGTTTAAAAATGAATGTTAAGAATATGAATATTATCATTGAATGTTAGGAAGTTTAGGAATGTTAGAAGTTTTAATAGAAATATGGATGAATTAGGAAGCTTAGGAATGTTATGAAGCTTAGGAATGTTCTAGGAAGATTAAGAATGTTATCTGAATTTTGATGAAAATATGGATGAACTAGGAAGTTTTAAAATGAATGTTAAGAACATGAATGTTATCTTTGAATGTTAGGAAGCTTAGGAATGTTAGAAGTTTTGATAGAAATATAGATGAACTAGGAAGCTTAAAAGTGAACATATGTTAAGTTCAAATTTTAGGAATGTTAGGAAGATTAGGAATGTTAGAAGTTTTATTGAAAATATGGATGAACTATGAAGTTTAAAAATGAATGTTAAGAATATGAATGTTATCTTTGAATGTTGGGAAGTTTAGGAATGTTAGAAGTTTTAATAGAAATATGGATGAACTAGAAAGCTTAGGAATGTTGGAAAGATTAGGAATATTATCTAAATTTTGATGGAAATATGGATGAACTAGGAAGTTTAAAAATGAATGTTAAGAACATGAATGTTATCTTTGAATGTTAGGAAATTTAGGAATGTTAAAAGTTTTGATAGAAATATGGATGAACTAGGAAGCTTAAAAGGGAACACATGTTAATTCAAATTTTAGGAATGTTAGAAGTTTTGATGGAAATATGGATGAACTAAGAAGTTTAAAAATGAATGTTAAGAACATGAATGTAATCTTTGAATGTTAGGAAGTTTAGGAATGCTAGAAGTTTTGATAGAAATATGAATGAACTAGGAAGCTTAAAAATGAATATGTTAAGTTCAAAGTTTAGGAATTTGCTAGGAAGTTTTTTTTGAAATTTGAATGTTAGGTTTAAATTTTGATAGGAATGTTAAGAATGAATGTGATGGTAAGAATGGATGTTAAGAAATTTATGATAAGGTGTAATGAATGAATGAATGTTAAGAACATGATTGTTATCTTTGAATGTTAGGAAGTTTAGGAATGTCAGGAAGTTTTGATAGAAATATGAATGTTAGGAAGTTTAAAAATGAATGTTACCTGAGATCAAAGTTTCGGAATTTGTTAGGAAGTTTTGATTGAAATATGAATGTTAGGAAGTTCAAAAATGAATATTATCTGTTCAAATTTTGATATGAATTGTAATGCCCCATATTTTGATTAGGCCTGTTGGCGAGTTAGACCCCTTTCACTTTAATTGCTTGTAATCGATTTGACTCAGTTAGACAGAGTGAACTATATTTTTGGCATGATAGACATGATGATATGTTGCTACTGTGTTAATGATGTTACTATATTCATGCAGTTATTAAGTTATGATTAACATGAGATTCTTTTATTTCATAATGACAGTGTATGTTTGATAATCGTCCTGGAGGAAATGTGATATATATGATGTGGTAATTATGCTGTGATCGATTTAATGATTTTATGTGATGAGATAAATGATGCTGACAATATGGATCAGATAATGATAGAACTGTTATATTCCATGCATATCTGTGATACGATAAAATTGTGATGTGAAATGAATGATGTTGATGATATGGATCAATGGGTGATCGAATGGAAATGCTTGTTAAAAAAAAAAAGTGTATCTTGCGGAATACTAACCTGGAGGACATGAGGGATATGGGATAGCTGGGTACTTGATCTGATATGCGGAGAAGAACCTATCCATGCAGTAAACCTTAGCAACCCAAAATTTATTAAACGATGACATGGACCGATAATCTCGAGAGCAGCAGAGTATGATTTGATAAGGGCGTAGGCCCAGTATGTTGAGAGGGATGGATGTGTTTCCCACCCTATGTTCCTATGATACCTGAGATCGTGGGAGGGCCGTGCTGAGACACGCTCCCCATGTATGTGTGATGACGATGGTCAGATGCCTTCTAGGAGAGGATAGGTCCGCTGTTCAGCTGACGCTATCGCTCTCAATTTCTATGTGGTCAGGTCGTTGAGTCCGACATCCACTTTTATACTAGCAGAGGAAGGATAGGGAGGTTGTGGCAGTAGGTTCGGATGGGAGGATATGATAGTTAGTACTGTTGAGGGTTGGGTATTCCGTGACCCGAATTTAGCGGTAGTAGGCAGCTTACCTTTGTACCTGATTGATTGAACAAATGTACTCCTAAAAATGATGAAATGAAATCTTAAAGGTTAACTGGTAAAGTAACCGATGATGTTTTAGTAATATTATGATGTATATATATATTTGTTCGGTTTGAATAAAGTAGTATGAATATTAAGTTAGCTGATATGCATAGGAAATATGACATATGTTTATAGTACATGTCCATCTTGTGCATACACTGGCCACGCATGCACATTATGCACATGCGCGATAATATTGGTTTACAACCTACTTATCAAGATGTAACAATATTATAAGTTATCATAGATAACTCAAATAAGTATTTAGTGAATGACTTAATCAGTAAAAGATAATCAAGTTTTAATGTGTAAAATAAGTTAATTAGTCTTGTATGAAGACATGGTAATGAACGATTAAAATAAGTGTCATTAATTGTAAGCATCCTCAGGTGAAGGTGACTCCTATATGAAGTATAATAGTTAAATATTAATACTAGAAAAGTGTGCTATATAATTGTCGATCACGATTAAATAAACCATTAAAGTATATTTCATTATTTATACATAGAGGTGCTATGTGACCCTTCTCCATTAACCAAATAAATATTTCTAATTTCTATTCACAATTAATTTAATTTCTATTATTATTAATTATTATGTTATTATTGTTATTAATTAATTAATGATAATAATGATGATAATATTTATATAAAGCATAGTGGATTGAATGATTTATTAAATAGATTTTTCATTTAAATTAAGGAATAGAATCATTCCAAAATAAATAAATAAAAAGATTTGTTTAAGTAAATCATTGAATAATTCCACTACCCGAGAGAATTTGGATGATATAAAATAATATATAATCCACCTTATCACCTTAAAAAGGGGATGCATTAATGATTTGTACTTCCAAGACCACGACAGCTAGGGCGGTGGAGTGATAAGGAGGTTTGACTTTGGAAGGAGGTGGATTCCTATAAAGAGCAGAATTAACAAAGTAGTAAAGGGGGGTTTTTGGGAGAACTGTGAGGTTTATTTTGTGAAAAGGAGGAATGCTGAGGAGGGGGTTAACTCGAAGCTTTGAGGAGGTGGGAAACTCAAATGAAAAGACTGAGGAGGGGGTTAACTCAGCAAATGATTACCATGGAAAGGTTCAATGGAAAGCTACTGTCGGGATTATCGATCTGTGGGCTCGGGGGCTAGGAAATCCGTTGATTTCCTAGGATCAGCACGATAATAGTTGATCGGCAGGGTGGACACATCATTTTGGGTTGCTAAGGTAACCTACAAAACCCACTACAGGAATCTTCTTACCTTGCTACAAATCTATGGACTCCAGGTATTTTACTGAACAAGCTTAAGTAACAGGTATTTTCTTTTATTTCCAAATTACGTATGTTGAAAGAACTGGGTTAGAATGATGAGTTTTAAGCTGATGTTTAATTAATTTGCACAGATTTATGAACTTTCAGAAACCTGAAATATAGCCGGTTGATTCTTTTCGTTAGAAAGGAAAGGGAGAAAAACTTGGTATTTACATGAAAAGTTTTAAGATTTGTTTATTTAATTTCAGAGACATATAAACATACAGAAAATAGACATTTAAACAGAATAGGGACCCAGTGCCTAGTGAGGGCACTACATAAATTTTTAATTAATAATTCTTATTTTCAATGTCCAGGTACATTTGATGGGGCTGAAATCATGGCAAACAGGGATAACGATTTTTTATTTTTTAATCATAAACGAAGATTACAGGATTGTGAAGCTTGTGCTAAATTAGAGCAATGATTTTAGACAATCATCTGATTTTTAATCACAAGAAAAGATTCCAGGATTGTGAAGCTTATGCTAAATTAGAGGAATTCAGGGCGGAGAGTGGCGATAGCCACAAATCCGTTATCTCATTCATTAAGTGGTCTAATAGACATATGGCTACCCAAATAAAGTATTTTATACAAAATTAAGACAAAAATTTTACACCTTGAGGTTTTCATTACCAAATAATTTTTGAATTCAAATTTCAACATACTAGAATACGATCATTTAAACTCTTATACTCCAGTTCTTTTCAAGATCATAGACATTGAAAGAAAAAAATATATTGTACACAACATTTGAAAATGACATGGACAAAAACATTGATCTATTAATTTTAAATATATAGTTTTAAAAACATCGCAATGGAATGTCGTCCTCAATTATCCGTTCATGGTCATATTTGGACAGTTTCCATTTTTTATTTTTTAATTGTTTTATCGATTGAACTTGAACCAATTTTATTCGGGATGCACATACTAAATGGATATATTGACAACATATAATATCAAGTTCATTATCCTGAAAGTAGACATAATTCTGAATCATATGGGTCTGTTGAAAAAAAATAGCCCTTTAAAATGATGGATCCTCTCTCGTATGTATATCCGTTGTCATTGTAGTCTTCCAATAAATTCATTTTTCCTTCAATGCATCGCATCAAATTATACTTCACATTTTCGTTGTTGTCTACATGTGCAATCACAGCAAAAACATATTTTGTGCAAATTACAATTGATGTTAGGATTTTTAATTCAATTAAATTGACTAATATACATGTGTATAAGGTGAAGGACAAGAATGAACAATCGACAAAACAGTGGTATTTGATCATTACCTTCTCTAATGACCTCTGAAATTTTGTCGCCATCAGATGATATTGCTATATCTTCTGATTCTAATTGTTCTATGCTTGCTAGTGGCATTTTTCCTTTAGGATTAATCTCTGTGTGTTTCCGATGTTTTACGTAGTTGTTCATTATGTTTTCACAAACTTCTGTAGATTCAATATTTTAAGTGCAAATATGAAAAAAGCATTATTGCTTTCTACTGTCAAATGCATAAATGTTTTGGAAGGATTTCGCTTGAATAGAGTGAAAATCTCTAGTCCCCTGTATGGTGTTAGTGTCGTTTGGTATTGATCTATTTATATCTTGGACCCCAACATGCCAAAAAATCCTAGTACAAAAATGACAAATTTTGATGTTAGGTACATACTTTTTTTTTAAATTGACAATAAAATATAAATTAAAACATTTGTGCATACATACCTGCGCACATCTTTTGATTGTTGATTATAATCATGGTTTAGATGTGATTTACACCATTGGACAACCTCTGCAGTTAAATGGAATCGTGTAGAACTATGGTTCATTTTCCATCTTCAAAGTGCTCTTTTTACTCATGCTCCTATACCATCATGTTCACCTTTTCGAAGGCCAATTTCAAAGAAATTCCAGTGATGTTTAATGTTCAATGCTTTTTGAAGTCGACATAGCCAATAAAATGATCGCAAAAATTTAAATTGTCCAGTACATCCATCCGACCATATCCAATGTTCATTGAATTTAATGTTACATCCCTTTAGTGAATTGTAGAAAATACTTTCAATACAATGCTGAACAAAATGTGTATCGTGTGTACGATCGTCACTGATATAAAGTGATATTCTTTAATCACATCTCGATTGTCACAGGTGCTTTCAATGCCATCAACATCCTATTGACAATGTCTATATAAAACATGGAAAAATATCGAAACTTGGTCAAAATGATAGTATTCACTCTATATCTCATTTTGTGTAGCAAATGTGTAATTTTCTGCAAAATCAACCATTGACAAAATTGTTCCTGGTGGAAAAATTTCACGAGATTGTTTGAATTGAAGGTCTTTCCATCGTGTTCTATGTGAATGTTTCGTGTATTTATAAATTTCACTTTAGAATTTCTTGAGAAAATCTGTCACACCTATTTTATCTTCTCGCAAATCAATCATTTTGGAATGTACATCACTAGTACTTGTAATGTATTCATATCTTCTCCAATCAATGGTGACATTTGATAGTGAGTGATCAGTATCGATAGGATATTTATTGTTGAATAAAACCAAATTTTCACAACGATTACAATGTTTTTCATTGACACATTTCTTATTATAAAATACTTCATCGTGATTTCTCTCTCATAGGGTTTGAGATATGAATTCATGTATTGTGGGCGGAGGTGATGAATTTGTCCAAAACATTTTACTAAATTCAAGAAATGTGTCGTAATATAATTGAAATTGCACATGATAACGGCAACAACATGTGTCACGGATAGTAATAGGTATAACATACTATGGTTTTAGTTGCACAAATGTAGTAATTCACATATTAATTCCACGATGATCTTCCTTGAATTTATTGAATAATTGTACTTGTGTCATATCCATTATATGTTTTGGACTGCTTACATATACTCCTCATGATACTCTTTGTATCTCTTGAATTTTCTGAAACTCGAGCATGTGTCAACCAATATTCCCATACAATATTTTTAACACCTACTCCCATTCTATCTTTGTAAGGCTGTCTACAAATAATTTTCCAGCAAGCAAGTTCATCATTTTCATCTATTTGCATTCTGAATTTGCTATGTTTGTATAATGTCTTTCTTGAGGTTCCAACTGCTTTTGCTAGATGTGTTGTCAAACGTTTTTGTTTAGTACTAGTCGAAATAATTGTTGTATGAATTGCTCTTCGTGCAGCACTAATGTCTTTCTTCCTAGATTTTTCAAACTTTTCTATTATATCACCTATATTTTCTGTCACATTATGTTTTAATTTCGACTCTTTAGTCACCTTGTGAATACCCAATAATGATGTAGCATCTTCTAACTTCTTGGTCACTAATAAACATCTCAAAATTTGTGCTTGTCCTATTGCTGAATAATTCTTTAGAACATCATCATAAATTTTTTGAGCCCAATATCGTGCAGCATGTATGGGTATTTTTTTTCCATATTTGTTGCAATCAACGTTTTCTAATGTTTCATCATCAATGGTGAAAGTACATATACATCAAGTTAAATTTAATTTAAAACATGTATCCAAAAATACAATTCATTATAAAAAATGAATTTGAAAAATACATCATATATACATACCTGGTCCAATTTATGGTTCTTGAATTTGATCTTCAATATTGACTTCATCGACATTAGTATGTAAATCACTATTTACATCTTCAACAATAGTTTCTTTAGCTTCAATTTGTTCTTCTTGTATTCTATTTTCAATTTCCATTTCATCAACATTATCATGTTAAACTGTATTTGTATCTTGAATAATCATTGCTTGCGTTTCTGCAAGGCTTGCTTTGTTGGCATGATATTTAAGTTTTTTCTTTTCTCTATTATCATCATCATTAGCACATTTACGATCATATTTTCTTTGACGGTTTCTCTTACTTCCCATGATTGTTTAATCTATAAATGATAAATTAAAGAATTATCATTTTATTGTAAAAAAACAAAATGAAGATTTAAAAAAAGTGACGAAATTTATAAACACATGAACTGAAATTCACTTCACCTTATCAAAATCTTGTAAGAGTATTTTGAAGAAAAAGTATTTGAAAACAAATTTCTTTTGAAAATAACTTTCTTTGCGTGAAATAAGAATTTTTTGACAATAAATCACCTTTGAAAAAAACCATTGGAAAATAATAAAAACACTTTTCAAATAAATCTTCTTTGTAAAACCACTGCAAAACAAAAAAAAAAAAAATTCTTTGAAAAAATATCTAGGAAAAAGAATTCTGTGTAAAACCCCTTGCAATGAAATAATTTTTTTGCAAAAATAACTTAGAAGACTTTGAAAAAAACAATTTTCAAAGAAATAAGAGGGAAAAATACATCTCCTTTGTAAAGATAACTTGAGATAAAATCTTACTTGCAAAAATGCCTTGGAATAAAAACTCTGTAAATGCACACTTTGGAAAGAAACATTTTTTGAAAAAACCACTTGTAAAATATTTTGTAAAAAAAACGTATTTTGCAAAAATACCTAGAAAAAAAAAAACTTTGAAAAACTTATTTGAAAAAATCATTTTCAAATAAATAAGAAGGAAAAAGACAACTCTTTTGAAAAAATAACTTGGAATAAAAACTCTTTAAAATCACCATTTTGGAAAAGAAACCTATTGCAAAGAAATAAGAAGTGCAAAAGCTTGAAATAAAAACTTATTTTGCAAAAATACTTTAGAAAAACATTCTTTCAATGTATTCCTTAGAAAAAAGTAACCAAACAAATACTTCATAAAAAAAACTCTCTTTGCAAAAAAAACTCCTTAGAAAACCCTTGGAAAAAAAACCTATTGCAAAGAAATAAGAAGTGCAAAAAGCTTGAAAAAAAATACTTCATAAAAAAAACTCTCTTTGCAGAAAAAGCTCCTTAAAAAATCCTTAGAAAAAAAACCCATTGCAAAGAAATAAGAAATGCAAAAAGCTTCGAATAAAAATTCATTTTGCAAAAATGCCTTAGGAAAACATTATTTCAATGTATTCCTTAGAAAGAAGTAAGAAAAAAAAATACCTTATAAAAAAAAACTCCCTTTGCAAAAAAAACTCCTTAGAAAATCCCTTCAAAAATATTTTGACCAGAAAGTATGCGAAATTAAAATGTGCGAAATTAATTGAAGTATTTATTTTTATTTATATAAGTTTAGACAAGAACGGTTTTTTTTTTGTTTCCCGCCCGACGAGTTTTTTTTTTACGTTTGGTTATTTGGCCGAATAGCCTTTAATTTAATTGACGTCGCCATTATAGAAAACAGTTATTCAGCCCAATAATTATTTAGTCGAATAACCTCTGAAACCTGAAAATCTGATTGTCTCTGACAGTTTTTAGGTTTCTCCATTTTCGGAAGGTAAAAAAGATCTCTTACACTACAAAGCGACTAATGGACTTATTACCATTAGTTTCGTTATTGAATCTACTTTCCTAATATATAGATTTCTTTGTGTATAGGTAAGATCTGATATTTGTAATTGTTTGTTTTCTTAACACGTGTCGATTTTGGTTTCATCTCTTTCAAAATGTGGTGAAATAAAAAATCCTTAACTTTAAAAATACACCATGAAAAAAATTGAGAAAACTATGGTGCAGTTAATTGGCGTGTCTACTGCAAAGGGTATTCATAGAATTTTTAGTTTTATATTCAATTGAGAGAAAAGTTTCGCGACAAAAAATATGTTGAAAATCGACAAGGTTTCCCTATTGATCGAATTCAAATAAATATAATAATTAGTATATAGATCATGTTTGTGCCAGAAATTGTTTCCAAGGCTAAAGAAACAAGCCAACACAATCTCAAATAAAACTCAACAAAGTAAACTAGGTTTTGGGTTTTCTGAAATGTTTTCTTGGTTATGATTTTGGTATCCAATCAGGGATTACATTCATCAACTAAGCAAGAAACTGAATTATAAACAAGTAAAGACAAAGATACATCATATAATCCACAAATAACAATCAGCATATAATCTTAAAGTTCATTCAGGGATGACAAGCATCACAAGTAAAGAAATCATGAACCAGCAATGAATATATCAGTCCAGTAGTTAATCAAACTCAAAATAAAGCTAAAACATATGCTGAAGGGTAACAAGTGTCATATATTTCATAGTCTGTCATCAAATGCATACAAGAGTCATAGTACTTAGCTCTGAACAAGTCTGCAGACAAAGATAATATGGAGACCTCCTGAAGCTCCCAAAAATCGAACCCCCTCAATGACTCTCTGACATCTCTAAGTACTATGCTTTTACAAAATCAGTTAGGTCTCTAATCCTAACTGCCTTCCACCTATTCGATGATGTAAAGTCAATGTAGAATATTTACAACATTACAAAATATGCTAAAAATAGCACATCACTAACATATATGTTTGTTGATTAATGACAACTAACAAAATGTACAACTGTCTTATAGGTGTTTTGCCACCTCAACCAGCAGAGCGATAACATCTGATGCTTGGTATTTATTCTTAGCCTTCTTCTGCTCCTGCTCCATGTCACTTATCTTTTTGATGAGCTCTTTGTTTTTCTGCTGCAGGTCCTGGACTGTCTTCTCCAATTCTGTGCAATGAATGTCGGCAGCTCTTTTTCTTTTAAGTGCTTCTTTTGCATCAGCTACCAGCTCTTGAAAGTTATCATTTACATCTTGTAGATCTTCTCTCAACCTTCTGTTAGCCATCGTTAGTCAATCATTGACCTCTTGCATATAATTCATCTGGTGTTTGTATTGCTTGACAGTTTTCTGCAAATTTTCCCTATCAGAGTTAGCTAATTTATTCATTGTAGAATCTGGTTCCTCATCAGGTCTCCAAGGTATATCAAGCTTCTTGAAGATTTCTGCCTCTTCAATCAACAGTTCTGTAGCAGTATCTTCAATGCTAGGATTCTGATTTTCTTCACCTGCTGTCTCAACTAAAGGAGCTTCTTCCTTTAATTGTGACTGCATTTTATCTAATTCTGGTTTATCCTCCATGGACACCTCATCCAAGACAGTCACTTCATTTGTATTTAGTTTGGGATTGAGTAATTTCTTCATGTTCAATCTCAGCTTGTTCTTTGACCTAATTTTTGGTCTCCAAAATGATGTTGCTTCTCCCATCATTTTCAGCTCATTTCCTTGATGTTGGATAGCAGCCAACTCCACTACTTCAAGTTTATTCCTTTTCCTGTTAGATTTTGTTGTTTTGCTATCTGAAGTATGGATTTCTTTCTCTACTTCGATCTTGACTTCTATTTTGAAGATGGGCTGCTCTTCTTCCAATAAATATCCCTCATCATCTGAGAGAATAGTGATAGGGCTTCTTGGTTGAGTGTGAATTTCCTCTTTAGGTACAGCTACCTTTTTTATATCAACATTTTTTACTTCATGAGGATCTGCTACAGGTGCCAAATTTTGTTCAGGCTGTTCCTTCTTATCTTCAAACAGTGTATACTTGCCTTTAGAGCTGGCTGACAATGTCTTTGGTTCATTATCTTCCTCCACATGCTCTGCCGCTTCCTCAATTTTGCTCTCTTTCTTATCTTCAAGTTTTGGCTTATGACCTAATTTTCTCAACAAGACCTTACCCTTATCTGCTTGCCTCTTAGATTTTTGATCTTCAAAACCAGACCAAAAGATGAAGAAGTCCCAGGTTTTTCCTTCATGCTGCAAGACAGTACTAATAATCAACTTGATTAATCCATGGTGAAAAATGGATTGAGAAGAATGATCTATTGGCCCTTTCACCTTGTTGGACATTTTCCGTAAACTTTTCAGAAAGAAGAATGGCAGGTTCATCTTGGACACCCCCACCACTTGCTGAAGGAATCTAAAATGATATTTGTATACAAAAGCATACCTGCCCTCACAAGTAACATAGCTCTGTAATATTCTGATTGGCTCAACCCATTCTTTTTGACATTTTGGATCAGGACACCTTTATTCCAATCAGGTATGACATTTGGTAAGAGGTATCTTTGTGGATCAAAGTCAAAGGGCAGCTTCTTAAACCATTGTTCGCCCTCATCCTTAATCCCTGTGGCTTCTGAAATTAGTTTTACTATCAGCTTGAATTTTAGAGTATCAAAAATCACCATGTCATTCTTGAAACCCTAGGCAAACTTACAGGACACCTTTGCATTATATGCATCGATCTTTCTGAAAAAATCCATCCAACCAGCTTGTTGAAACAACTCAACACAGTCATGTAGTTTTTCAATCTATCCTACATCAGTTGGTTCAGCTCTGTTTACTTTACCACTCCTGCCCATTCTTCTTCAATCACTGCAAATTGAATGATATCCTTTTGGTATTGTTTGCAAGCAGGGGATTACTGTAGGAGATTAAAAATACTGTCAAATGTACAGGTTATTCACAGCAATATGATCTTAGCTTCGACAGGGTTAAATTTCATAAAAAACAAAACTGCTATTTTCAACCCTCATTTACCCTGGCGTTAAAGAACATCAAAAATTGCTATTTCTCTAGCTGAATTGCATTTGTAGGAACAATTTAACTTCTCCTTTGATCAATTTTAACATAGTGCACCCCAGCGAAAAAAAAATCCAATTTTACTCTTATATTGGTTTTTTAGGAATACCTTAAAATTGCGCCACTGTAGTTGTTTAAAATCGTGCCCTGAGTTGTCAGATGAGTCACCTTGGTTGTATAGATGTCCTCCAGCATTCAAGTTGATTGCCAGCAACGAAATCAGGAAGCCCTAATTTCCCGTGCAGCCCTCAACACCTCTTGCTTGTTCAATCAGCAACGATGTCCGGTTTTCTAGTGGTTATAGCTACTCCACTAAGCCCTCCATCTTTGAATGTGCTTGTAAATAACAAATTCATGCTACATTACCTCAACCATGTGGATACCTGTCAAAATGAATTACATCTGGGCTGATGATGAGCACGATTTCCTCACGATGTGTAGCTTCTTGAAATCATGATATTTTCTGCATCAACACGTAATGAATCCTCTAAAACACATAATCAGTCATTCATTATCCCAAGCGTGCCAAAATTTGTTGAAAAATCGGACAAATTTGGAGTCGCGATATTCTTGTAGCGCGCCTTTGGTGATTTTGAACTCCAGCGCTACAAGAATATCTTTAACGCTGTGTTAGGTGCTTTTTAGTAGTTTTGGGTCATTTTGCATGTGTTTTAAAAGCTGAACCTTGCTCATGATGCTAAATATGACTTCCTTATTCAATAATATGACCTTCTAAACACCCTTCAAAGCCTAAAGGAGAAAAAACAAAATAAATATAAAGACAAAAACCTAAAAATACCAAAATTTCCTATAGTAATTGAAGAAAATAAAGTCAAATAAATCAACAAATTTGATAAAAAAGGTTATCAAGCTATTAAAAGGTAAAAACAAATTCCTGACATAACATCTGGCTCCAGCTGCGGGATGAAGACCTCCCTGTGAGGCTTCAAGAACCTGTAGACCAGTGCCTTCTGTCTGTTATCTTGTCTATTCTGCAAATATTTCCATTGGGCTATGGAGTCTTATTATGCTTCACTCACCGGTATGTACAATGATCAGTGAAAATGTTCCTATAAACTGTAAAAATCCTTGAGGAATCGTCCATTAACAGGGCTGGACAACTCCTCACCTTGCAAGGACTGCAGGATAAAAGTATTGTTTTCTAAAACCTTTGATACCAGAAAAGGGCCAAACCAAAGATTGTCAAACTTACCATGCTTGCCCTTATGTTCCTTTCTTGCATCCCATCTTAGAACCATCTCACCTTCTATGAAAGTGTTCTCTTTAATATTCCTGTCAAACCTGTTTTTAATCTTGGCTCTGTACAGCTGTGCTTTTTCATCCACCTTCTCTCTATTCTGCTGTAACTCTATCATTTCAAATAGTCTCCTTTACATATCATTAGGTTCCTCTTGAGAATTCTGGAGGAATTTCATCACTGGAATTCCCAATTGAACAGGGAACACTGCCTCTGTACCATAAACAAGCTGAAATGGAGAAGTTCCAATTGCTTGTTTCACTGTAATCCTATCTATCCATAATGCATACTTCAGCATTGAATCCCAAGACCTTTTGTTATGCTTCAGCAGTTTCTTGATGCTCTGAATGATGTTCTTATTGGAAGATTCAACTTGACCATTTCCCTGAGGATAATAAGGATTTGAATGCTTCAGAATGATGCCATTTCTTTCAAAAAAGGCCACCATTGCCTTGGATTTGAATGCCTTTGCATTATCTGTTATTAATCTCTGTGGACAGCCGAACCTGCTCAAAATGTTTTCTTCAATGAATTCCATGATTACTTTGTCTGTAGCATTCCTCGTGGGAATGGCTTCCACCCATTTTGTGAAAAAGTCTGTTGCAGTCAGGATACAGTGATGTTGTCCTGAAGATGCTGGATTTATTTTTCCAATAAAGTCTAGACCCCACTGCTGAAATGGGGCATTTACTACAATAGGTTTTAAAGGCAAGGACAATAATTTCTGTTTACCTGCAAATTTTTGACAAGTAATGCATGCTCTTACGTGATGG
Source organism: Larix kaempferi (assembly GCA_027924585.1). Classification (NCBI taxonomy): domain Eukaryota; kingdom Viridiplantae; phylum Streptophyta; class Pinopsida; order Pinales; family Pinaceae; genus Larix; species Larix kaempferi. The sequence goes on along the minus strand of BSBM01001402.1, from coordinate 19,605,764 downwards.
TAAACATCTGTGAATAAGGATGGCCAATAATATCCAGCTCGCAAAATTTTGTAAGCTGTTGCTTTCCAATACTTGTGCCCTCCACAGGCACCTTCATGAGATTCTGAAATCACCTTTGCTATTTCAGATTGGTCCAAACATCTGAGCAAAATACACCCTGGATCTTTCCAGAACAATTGATCCTCAACTAAACAGTATTTAGTGGCTTTGAGTTTTAAAGATATTGCAGCTTTCTTATCCAAATGTTTAGGACATTGCAGAAATAACAAAAAATGAACAATGTCTGCATACCAGGTTGATGATGAATAAAAATTCATTATCTTTTCTTTTTCCAGAAGTGCTTGATCTTCTTCAGGAACTAATTCTTCAGCCATGACATGCAGTCCCAGAGCCTGACAATTTGAGTCAGCCAGCAGTTTGGCTAAACCTTGTCCCTTGACAAGCTCAGTAGGCCTGATCTCTACATCATATTCCATAATCTTCACAATCCATCTACCCCTCTTTCCTTCACTATCAGGATGAGTTAACACATCCTTCACAGAAGAATTAGGTACAAAAGAAATTACTTTTGAATGCAGGATATAGATTCTGAAAATTTTCAAAGCTTTTACCAGAGCATAAGCTTGCTTCTCCAATATACTGTACTTCAGCTCAGAATCTCTGAGAGTTTTGGTGAAGAACGCAATAGGCTGTTCCAATCCTTCTTTATTCTTCTGAAGTAAAACAACTGCAATTGTGTCTTCTGATGCAAATGAGAAGGTAAAGAATTCTTTGGTAAAATCAAGACTTACCAATACAAGTGCTTCAGTAAGAGCTACTTTGATTTTCTCAAATGCTACCTTTTCCTCAGCAGTCCACTTTACTTCCTAATCTTTCTTTAACATGGATGTGATTTGTTTAATGGTTTCAACAAAGTTGGGAATAAACCACCATAGAAAATTTATCTTACCAATAAATGATTGAACATCCTTTTTACTCCGAGGTAAGCTAATCTTCAGTATTGCTTTCACTCTTTTAGGATCTATTCTGATGCCATCAGCAGACACCAAGTGACCAAGTAATTTACCTTCTTGCATAGCAAAATGTGATTTTTTGGGGTTTAGGGATAGGCCAAATTTTCTGCATTTTAGGAAGGTTTTGCTCCAAATGCTTCAAGTGTTCATCATCAGATTTTGAGAATACAGTAATATCATCCAGATAAATAACCACAAACTTATCTTTCTCACCCACAAATGCAATGTCCATGGCTCTCTGAAAGATTGCTCTAGCATTCATCAAGCCAAAAGGCATCTTGTCATACATGAATGTCCCCCAGGGGGTTGTAAAAGCTATCTTTTCCTTGTCATCAGGGTGCATGGCAATCTGATTGTAACTTGAGAAACCATCTAGCATAGAAATCCTCTGAGCTCCAACTACTTGCTGCAAAACCTATTCAATCTTGGGAAGAGGATAATTGTCTTTTAATGATGATCTATTTAGATTTCTGAAGTCAACACATAATCTGATTTCCCCATTCTTTTTTCTGACAGGAACTAGATTAGCAACCCAGGAAGAGTACCTGAGAGGTACTATTATCTTTGCATCCAGCAGCTTCTTTAGTTCTTTTTCAATTACAGGGAACAAAGCTGGATTGATTCTTCTTAATTTCTATCTGAAAGGCTTGACATTAGGTTTCAAAGGGACCTTGTGCTGAATAATTGCTATATCATAAGTTTTTAATTCCTTATAAGACCAGGCAAATGCATCTACATGTTTTTTCAAAAGCTTGATATATCTATTTCTTTGTTCCACTGTTAGAAATTTAGAAATTTTTACCATCTTGGGATGTTCTATTGAACCAATATTGTAGTCCTCTACATTGTCTTCTGAAGATTGAATTACTGGCTTTGAAGGTGTAACATCCTTTGTGAATATTCTTTCTAAAGGTACTAGACCTTTTGGAATGAAATTGCTCTTCAATTCAATAATTTTATGCCCTGCTATCTCTTCTGCAGCAAACCCATTTAATTGTTCATCCCTTTCATCTTCTTCCTGATCAATTTAAGCATTTGAAAACTCATCTATAAGCTCAATAATTTTTTTTTATTTCAATGTCATCTTCAAAAACCCTCCAGTGCTTCACATTATTAGGGACACATGGTCTATACCTCACTTCTATAGGATACTTTAGCTGAGTGGTTTTAGGGATTCTGAAATGTGTGGCAGCCAGAGCTAAAGAGTTTGTAGTCTCATTTTGATTCCTTGGAATATGAGTGATATTAAATGCTATAAAATAGTTTTCAAGCATATCCCATACCTCATTTCGGTATACTTTCAACAAACCCTGCTTTACTTGATATTTGTTCTTCACCTGCTGAACAACTAGTTTGGAGTCGCCAAATGCAGCAATTTGCTAAATTCCTAAATCTTTAGCAGCTTTCAATCCCAATAGCAGAGCTTCATACTCAGCAGTGTTGTTAGTGGTAACAAACTCCAACTTATACATGAGTTTCACTATTTCACCCCAGGAGAAATAAGTAAAACTACAGCTCCAGCACCCTCCTTGCATGAGGATCCATCAAAGTATAACTGCCACAATGCATCTTCTTCTTCTCTGCTGTGTTTTATTTGCTTTACCTTTTCTACTTGTAGTAGACCAGCAGAATTATCCTCCTCGCTGAACTGTAATATGCATGAACCAAGGTCTTTATCCACAGAATACATTGGATGATTGGTGGGGTTTTAATCATCTGTTACTATGTAAGCAAGCTGCAACTCTCTGTAAAGTCTTCTATTTTCTCCACCAAAAACAGGAATGGTGTCATAAGAAAGGTCCATCTGTAATGTTCCCCCAACTTTCTTGGCCCATGACCTAGAAAGAAGCAAGCCAAATTTTGGTGTGATGTCAGCTACTACAACATCCATTATCACACTTTTCATGGGCAACTGAGCAAGGTTGACAACCATGTCTTTTATTACTCCTAGACACTTCACAGCTCGAGAGTCAAAGGCATATAAATCATGGTAAGGTTTGGTGACATTAAGGCCCAGGGATTCCATTACAGCTTTTGGCATCAAGTTATGGGATGCTCCTGAATCTAATAGGCAATTGTGAATCATTTGCTCATGTACTGTCAAGGTTACATAGAAAGGAGGAGAAGCACCAGCCTCATTTTCAGTCTTCTCAGCCAGAGCTGATCCAATGAAAATTCTAGGGTTTTCTTCCTGCAAGTTAACTGTATCTAAAACAGGCTGATTACTGGGTACATTCATCACTTTCAGAACTGTATCTTTATATGATGGATTCTTTATTAACTCAATCAAAGGTACAGGAATCTTTAACTTTCCTAGTTCATTCTCCAGACTAAAATTCTGAACAGATTTATTTACCTCTTCAACTTCAACATTCTTCTTTGATTTCTCTGCAGATTGCTTCTTCTCTATGAGAGGATCAGTTATTTGTTTAGCAGGAACAGGTGCAGCAGGAACAATTGCCTTCTTCTTCGAAGCTTGGGCCACTTGTTTTGGACCTGATCTGAGATTTATGGTATTTTTAAGTGGTCCATTCTGAGGAATAGATGCATTTTCCAAGCATAAATCATCTTCAGTTTCAAACATATTGATATTGCAGTATTCTGAATTCAGAAAATCTTCTTCAGTAACAAAACCTGTAAACAATCTATCTCCAATGTGGTTCATATCCTGATCAGTCTCAGTCTCTTCAAAGAGCAACTGATGATCAATTTCTTCTTCATCAACTAAATTATTTTGAAAAGGTCGGGGCACTCTTTGATCCTCATTCTCCCTTCTTTCTTGCTGAATATCATTGTTCCTATGCTCTCTTGGTATAAATCTAGGAGCAAATTGCCTTCTCAACTGATTCTAGTTATTTGGATTTCGTTCAGCTTCTAGAGCAGGTTTGCTAGCATTCTTTTCAAGCTCTAGTTTATTGAGTTTTGCAGTAAGGATCTTCACTAGCTTAGCCATCTCATCTATCTTGGCTTCAACAGACTGAGGAGCAGCACTTGCTGAAACAGCCTCCTTTTTTCCTTTTCTTTCATAAAGCTGATGAGTTGTTTCTTTCTTAAGTCTATTTGAAGCCAAAAAATTGGATTCTACCTCCAATGCTGCATCTTGCATGTTTAGCAGGGTGATAGGTCTTCTTTCCCTCAACAATAAGGAAAACTCGTGATCAAAGGCATTTGCATAAGTAAGTTTAGCTGAAGTTTCTGTGGGTTTTATTTCTGCAGGAATTCTACTGTACATCTTGTTAAATCTTTTTGAAAAGTATGCAACAGTATCCTCTTTTTTCCTACAGAGAGCTCCAAACTCAGTTATATAGTAGGTGTGGTCCTTTGTATCTCCCCATTGCCTCATGAAAAGATCATGGAGATCTTCAATTATAGTGATTGAGTTGGCAGGAAAATCTCTAAAACACTTTCTTACATCCCCATCAAGGCTCTGAACAAATACCCTCATCCACACATCTTTAATCTCAATGTTCTGATTGTCAGCATAACTTAGGAAAGCCTCCCAATGTTCTTCAGTAATGATTTCCCCCTGTCCATTGAACCTAGGCATATATTTTTGGTAATCACCTCCAGGCAATGCATGTAAAGGCTGAGGTAAGACTAATGGTGCATACCTAGCTGCAACCATGCGGTCCATCATATCCATGGGTGGGTTTTGGGCTGCCATTTTGGTACTGACTGGCTTGAAAGATGTAGAAGCTTGGCTAGAACCTTTTTGAAAGGGATTCTTTCCTACTTTCAGCTGAAAGATAGGTATTTTATCAGGAGAAGAAGTCTTGGCTTTCAAAAAACTTCGAGGATTAGTAAAAACCTGAAAAGTGCTCTCAGGGATGGTAGGTTTTATCCAAGGTGAGGTTTCAGCTGAATGTAATGATAAACCAAACTGGTCAGGGTCACAGGAGGCTGGCAAAGATTGAGACTTTCTGAGTTTCCTTGTTGTTCTCAAGATCTTTTCAGGGTCTGTCACACCCGGTTTCAATGGAGAAGTAGGTCTGTTCCTGGTTCCAATCCCTTTAGAAGCCACTGTGACAACTTTTCTGGTGAAAATAGCCTTAAAAAAGAGCTGATTTAAGTTCACCTCTTAAACCAGTAAAACTGATAAATATCTCAGGGAAGATATGCTTCAGCTTCGGCCCCGGCAACGGCGCCAAAGATGTTTGTGCCAGAAATTGTTTCCAAGGCTAAAGAAACAAGCCAACACAAGCTCAAATAAAACTCAACAAAGTAAACTAGGTTTTGGGTTTTCTGGAATGTTTTCTTGGTTATGATTTTGGTAGCCAATCAAGGATTACATTCATCAACTAAGCAAGAAACTGAATTATAAACAAGTAAAGACAAAGATACATCATATAATCCACAAATAACAATCAGCATATAATCTTAAATTTCATTTAGGGCTGACAAGCATCACAAGTAAAGAAATCATGAACCAGCAATCATGATGCTTGGTATTTATTCTTAGCCTTCTTCTGCTCCTGCTCCATGTCACTTATCTTTTTGATGAGCTCTTTGTTTTTCTGCTGCACGTCCTAGACTGTCTTCTCCAATTCTGTGCAATGAATGTGAGTAGCTCTTTTTCTTTTAAGTGCTTCTCTTGCATCAGCTACCATCTCCTGAAAGTTATCATTTACATCTTGTATATCTTCTCTCAACCTTCTGTTAGCCATCCTTAGTCCATCATTGACCTCTTGCATATAATTCATCTGGTGTTTGTATTGCTTGACAGTTTTTTGCAAATTTTCCCTGTCAGAGTTAGCTAATTTATTCATTGTAGAATCTGGTTCCTCATCAGGTCTCCAAGGTATATCAAGCTTCTTGAAGATTTTTGCCTCTTCAATCAACAGTTCTTTAGCAGTATCTTCAATGCTAGGATTCTGATTTTCTTCACCTGCTGTCTCAACTGAAGGAGCTTCTTCCTTTAACTACGACTGCATTTTATCTAATTTTGGTTTATCCTCCATGGACACCTCATCCGAGACAGTCACTTCATTCGTATTTAGTTTCGGATTGAGTAATTTCTTCATGTTCAATCTCAGCTTGTTCTTTGACCTAGTTTTTGGTCTCCAAAATGATGTTGCTTCTCCCATCATTTTCAGCTCCTTTCCTTGATGTTGGATTGCAGCCAACTCCACTACTTCAAGTTTATTCATTTTCATGTTAGATTTTGTTGTTTTGCTATCTGAAGTATGGATTTCTTTCTCTACTTCGATCTTGACTTCTGTTTTGAAGATGGGTTGCTCCTCTTCCAATAAATATCCCTCATCATCTGAGATAATATTGATAGGGCTTCTCGGTTGAGTGTGAATTTCCTCTTTAGGTACAGCTACCTTTTTTATATCAACATTTTTTACTTCATGAGGATCCGCTACAGATGCCAAATACTGTTCAGGCTGTTCCTTCTTATCTTCAAACAGTGTATAGTTGCCTTTAGAGCTGGCTAAGAATGTCTTTGGTTCATTATCTTCCTCCACATGCTCTGCTGCTTCCTCAATTTTGCTCTCTTTCTTATCTTCAAGTTTTGGCTTATGACCTAATTTTCTCAACAAGACCTTACCCTTATCTGCTTGCGTCTTAGATTTTTGATCTTCAAAACCAAACCAAAAGATGAAGAAGTCCCAGGTTTTTCCTTCATGCTGCAAGACAGTACTAATAATCAACTTGATTAATCCATGGTGAAAAATGGATTGAGAAGAATGATCTATTGGCCCTTTCACCTTGTTGGACATTTTCTGTAAACTTTTCAGAAAGAAGAATGGCAGGTTCATCTTGGACACCCCCACCATGTGCTGAAGGAATCTAAAATGATATTTGTATACAAAAGCATACCTGCCCTCACAAGTAACATAGCTCTGTAATATTCTGATTGGCTCAACCCATTATTTTCTGACATTTTGGATCAGGACACCTTTATTCCAATCAGGTATGACATTTGTTAAGAGGTATCTTTGTGGATCAAAGTCAAAGGGCAGCTTCTTAAACCATTGTTCGCCCTCATCCTTAATCCCTGTGGCTTCTGAAATTAGTTTTATTGTCAGCTTGAATTTTAGAGTATCAAAAATCACCATGTCATTCTTGAAACCCTGGGAAAACTTACAAGACACCTTTGCATTATATCCATCGATTTTTCTGAAAAAATCCATCCAACCAGCTTGTTGAAACAACTTCACACAGTCAGGTAGTTTTTCAATCTATCCTACATCATTTGGTTCAGCTCTGTTTACTTTACCACTCATGCCCATTCTTCTTCAATCACTGCAAATTGAATGATATCCTTTTGGTATTGTTTGCAAGCAGGGGATTACTGTAGGAGGTTAAAAATACTGTCGAATGTACAGGTTATTCACAACACTATGATCTTAGCTTCGACAGGGTTAAATTTCATAAAAAATAAAACTACTATTTTCAACCCTCATTTACCCTGGCGTCACAGAACATCAGAAATTGCTATTTCTCTGGCTGAATTGCATTTGCAAGCAGAATTTAACTTCTCCTTTGATTAATTTTAACAGAGTATGCCCCAGCGAAAAAAAACCCCAATTTTACTGTTATATTGGTATTTTAGGAATACCTTAAAATTGCACCACTGTAGTTGTTTAAAATCATGCCCTGAGCTGTTAGATGAGTCCCTTTTGTTGTACAGACGTCCTCCAGCATTCAATTTGATTGCCAGCAACGAAATCAGGAAGCCCTAATTTCCCCTGCAACCCTCAACACCTTTCGTTTGTTCAAGCAGCAACGATGTCCGGTTTTCTAGTGGTTATAGCTACTCCACTAAGTCCTCCGTCTTTGAATGTGCTTGTAAATAAAGAATTCATGACACATTACCTCAACCATGTGGATACATGTCAAAATGAATTACATCTGGGATGATGATGAGCACGATTTCCTCACGATGTGTAGCCACTTGAAACCATGATATTTTCTACATCAACACGTAATGAATCCTCTAAAACACATAATGAGTCATTCATTATCCCAAGCATGCCAAAATTTGCTAAAAAATCGGACAAATTTGGAGTCGCGATATTCTTGTTGTGCGCCTTTGGTGATTTTGAACTCCAGCGCTACAAGAATATCTTTAATGCTGTGTTAGGTGCTTTTTAGCAGTTTTGGGTCATTTTGCATGTGTTTTAAAAGCTGAACCTTGCTCATGATGCTAAATATGACTTCCTTATTCAATAATATGACCTTTTAAACACCCTTCAATGCCTAAAGAAGAAAAAACAAAATAAATATAAAGACAAAAACCTAAAAATACCAAAATTTCCTATAGTAATTGAAGAAAATAAAGTCAAAGAAATCAACAAATTTGATAAAAAAGGTTATCAAGCTATTAAAAGGTAAAAGCAAATTCCTGACATAACAGATCCATTTTTTATAAACTTATAGTCATGCAGTAGTATATTGTGTGTAAATTATCGTAGCATATTTGTGTTCTGCAAAAAACAAGTTTAACAATGATTTTACGTGTGCAACAAAACATGACTATTTTGTAGTCCTTTCATTTTATAAAAACACATTGTCAAACATTTTCCGAATAGACATATCAAATATCAATATAAAAAATTGAAAAAAATATGGGTAGCAAGCTAACATAATTCTCTAAAAATTTGCTTTTTAGTGAAAAGTGAAATTCCAAACAAAAATATCACTTTTATTCGCCCAAAGATAGAAAACATGAAAAATTCAAAATTATTTTCTCATGGGACCCCCCAAAATAGACACCCATCTTCATGGATTCACCCGGGTGGAAACGCGAAGGTGGGTTACACTTTGGTGAGAATCGAGCGCCGAAGAACCATAGCGGCAGTTATTCGGTTGAAGAATTAAATTATTTGGTCGAATAATTATATTTATTCGGCCAAATAACTTATTCTTTATTTGGCCGAATAACAATTAACAGACCACCGTTAGACCTAACGGTGGCCTCGATGTGTGTGTGAGATTTTAGCCAGATGGATAAAACGCACGGCGTTGAGCAATTATTCGACCGAACAATTATTCGGCTGAATAATTATTCGGCCGAATAATTGTTACGTCGAATAATTATTAAGCATAAAAGCTCGGCCACGGCCATTGTCTGTCACTTTTTGCTGATTTTGTGGACCCCTTGGTGCTGTTGCTGATCCCGCCTCCCCATCACCCGTCTCATCTGTTTCCTATCTACCTGTTCGGATATCCATCATCTATTTCGGGATACATATCTATTTCAGGATCATCTATTTCAGGATACATATCTACTTCAGGATCTTGCATGATCTATTTCAGGATATGCAGTCCAGTCACCAGTTTGATGCCTCCAGCACCTTATCCACCTTCTTCTAGCACCCGGGAGCCACTTTCCACAGAGTTTTAGCCCTCCTAAGCTGAAAGGCACCCTCTTCTCACCTACTGACAGAGAAGGGCGCACTTGTTCACCTACCACTGCAGATTCACTCCAGTTACATTCAGTTAGCTCCGATTCTGATTGATTTCACTCCGATTTCACTCCTGACTGACTGTTTCACCTCCGATTGACCTCCAGTTCGATTAGGTGACTTGTTCTGACTCCAGTTAGCCTCCCATGCGCCCCCACTGAGCCTCCAGATCCTATATCAGTGCTACACACTTCAGTTACATTTATTATGATCAGTTAGACTCAGCTTGACACCTGGATGACTGGTTGGTGTGATTGATGAGCACCACTGATGATTGATGAGGACTCCTAGATAGAGTCAAGCTACTCCATTCAGTGATTCGAATGACCTCCTTAGGCAATTCGAATTGCTCTATTCATTGTGACAGTTTGTATTGTAATTCATTCACCCTTTCTGGGATAGAGAGCACTGCTGCATGTTTTGCACAGTTTTGCACCATATTTTCTATGTTCATCTGTTGTGATTGATTTACTTGTTCATTAGATCTGCTGTGACTAATTTTACATGGTATCAGAGCCATTGCAGGGACAAGATCTCTTTTCTACAGGTGTTTATACAAGAAGATTTGACTGAATTGCTAAAAATTGCAAAAAGTTTGGCATGAGATATCTCAAGGGCATTCGCTCCTGTGCATGCAAAGCTTGAAAAATACTCCAATACCACTCCAGAAGCTTGAGTTACCACATAATTCCTGGATCTGATACATTGGACCTATTCAACATTGCTTGAAATCCAATCCCAGGTGTGATGCAACTCTCAAAGGGTGGATTGTTCGACCTTATTGTGATTGTTCTTATGTGATTTGCAGGTTAATTATCTCCTCCAAGTGCACTCGCTACATTCTGCATGCAAGCTTCCCTACAGCATTTCCATTCGCTATAGTCTGCATGCAAGCTTCTTCTTCATCATTTGACTCGCTCCTAGCAATGGAATACTCTTCTTCAAAGCCTATCCTCACCCCATTCAATTATTTTGATTGGAAAGATGATATGGAGATCATATTACGTTCAAAAGGATACTACCGAGTCACTCTTGGTCTTGAATTGGAGCCAAACAATGTGGCAGAAAGAACCAAACACTACAATAAGCTTGATGAAGCTTACGGTCTTCTTTGTCTCTCCATCTCCAAAGATCTTCACTTCCATCTCAGCGGATTGAAGACTCCAAAGGCCATATGGGAGCAACTTGAGACACTATTCGGCAAGCAGGATGAGCTTAGGGCTTTTCAATTAGAGAATGAATTGATTGGCCTTAATCCTGAGAGTTTCGAGACCATCAATGAATTCTTCACAAAATTCAAGAACTTGAACTTGCAATTGAAGAACAGTGGTGTTATCAAAGAGGATAAACAGTTGATCCTCTCCATTCTAAGCAAGCTTGGGAAAGATTATTCGGTATTTGTCTCCACTTTCAATTCCGGTCGGCTAACTACCCCGAATTGGAAGATGTCTACCTTGAATGCCTTCATTGAGTCCGTTACGAAAGAGCATGACAAGTTGATTCAAATGGGGTCCATAAGATCCAAAGATTCAGCCCTATTTGTTCAAGGACCCAAGATCTCGAATGGTAAAGGAAAGCTAAAGAAGGAGAAGCCCAAATTCGAGCCTCACAAGCAAAAAGACAAAGGCAAGCAAACGGATGCACCATCCAGTTCGAAATCCAAGCAAAAGGGAAAAGAAGGTAACCAAAAATCTAAATGTACTTATTGTAACCGTGGCTTTCATCCCGAAAGTTCATGTATGAAGAAGACTATAGATCAAATGGCCCTCCTTTTGGAAAAGAACAACATAACCCTTCCTGACGGTGCAAGGAAGAAGGATCGGAATGACGATCATGAAAGAGGACAAGCACTCATGGCAACGGTTTCGAAGCCCACTCTCTTGATAGATTTGGGTGCATCAAATCATATGGCTGCAAATATTGATTCTTTTTCCTCATTCGATCCAAACAGCTCCATCCCCATCCATTTGGGAGATGACTCAAAAATTTCTTCAAAGGGCAAAGGTACGATTCATGTAGATCATGGATGCTTTCAGAATGTTCTCTATGTGCCTTCCTTAGCTTCGAATCTCCTTTCTGTGTATCAAATGACACATACTGGTGATCCAAAGAAAGTCACATTCAGCCCTAATACAGTTGAAATTTCTGATATCAAAAGTGGAAGACTAGTTGCGGTTGGAAAGGCAAACCACACTGCTAAATGTTATGAGTTTTCGCACTTTATTCCGCTTGCAAAGCCCACTGCTCTTCGCACACATGATAATGAGGTTAGTAGGCTTTGGCATGAAAGATTTGGACATCTAAATTATAAGTATTTGCTGCTGCTATCAAATAAATCCATGGTTGATGGGCTTCCACAACTCCGTTCCTCGAAGGGAATATGCACCGGTTGCATTATTGGGAAGCACCCCGAGCACAGATTCGACCGCGGCAAGGCTAGCAGAGCCTCTACTATTTTGGGATTGATCCATTCTGATATCAGCGGTCCGCTGCCCCATATGTCATTAAATGGTTCAAGGTATGTTTTGACATTTATTGATGATTATTCTCGCTTTACATGGGTATTCTTTCTCAAAAACAAGTCAGAAGTGCTTGGAAAATTCAAGGATTTTAAGGCTTCTGTTGAGACCACCACTGAGAGCAAGATCAAAGCTCTTAGATCTGATAATGGTGGGGAATATATCAAGTCCGAGTTGCTGCAACTTTGTGCCCAAAGAGGAATCAAGATCCAACATACAGTTCCCTACACACCCCAGCAGAACGGTGTAGCGGAAAGGAAAAACCGGTCACTGAAAGAGATGGCTACATGCATGATTGAATCAAAAGGTTTGGCTGCAAATATTTGGGCTGAAGCAATCAATGTTGCTGCATATATACAGAACCGTGTTCCACATTCATCCGTGAAAGGTATGACTCCTTTCGAAGCATTTTTTGGTCACAAACCGGATGTGTCAAATTTGAGAGTTTTTGGCTCTACTGCATGGGCTAGAATTCCTTCTGAGAAGAGACGAGCTTTGGATCCACAAAGTATCGAGTGCATATTGATAGGATATGGGGAAGAATCAAAAGCATATAAACTCATGGATATCAGATCTAAAAAGATATTCATAGAGCGCAGTGTGCAGTTTGAAGAACCGCTTCAAGAATTGCAACTAGTTGAGGAGAAAACTGCCGATTCACCGCCTTCACCAGAAGAAGATTCGAGCAGCGATAATGAAGGTATGAGTTATGATATTTCTGATATTGTAGCAGTATATGATGATCATGACATATCAGGTTCGGAATCCGACCATTCAGATCCCCCTCAGTTACCAAAGTGGGCCCAAAATACTCTACAATCTGCTGGTTCTAGTCTTGGAAATCCTGCTGATCTGAGACGAACAAGAGGAGACTTTCAAAGGGCAGGTATGGCTCTTTCTATTGCTGATCCATTTCTTCCTGAGATTTGTTATTTGATGGCTGGTTCAGATCCCCAATCATACTATTCAGCCCATCGAGATCCGAGATGGAAAGATGCCATGGATGAAGAGTACAGTTCTCTTCAAAAGAGCAATACATGGGAGCTAGTTTCTCTTCCACCTGGAAGAAAATTAGTGAAGTGTAAATGGGTCTACCGTACTAAAGTTACTGCTGATGGCACTATCAGCAAATATAAAGCAAGGTTGGTGGCAAAAGGTTTTTCCCAAGTCCAAGGAGTGGACTACACAGAGACCTTTGCACCGGTTGCAAAGATGGATTCCATCCGCCTTGTTTTAGCTATTGCCGCATCCAAGCACTGGGAGGTGCATCACATGGATGTGAAGAGTGCATTTTTACATGGAGACCTTGCTGAAGAGGTCTATATGCAGCAGCCAGAGGGTTATACATCAGATCCATCATTGGTTTGTAGATTGAAGAAATCTTTGTACGGGTTAAAACAGGCCCCAAGAGCTTGGTACGCAAAGATGGACTCCTTCCTTCTTTCTCAGAATTTCCAAAGATGCAAATCTGATCCGAATGTCTATCTTCAGCGAGTTAAAGGTAATTTGTTGGTTATTGTACTTTATGTTGATGATCTGCTTATTACTGGTAGCACACTTACTTCAATAAACAAGCTAAAAACTGCCTTAAATCTAGCTTTTGACATGAGCGATTTGGGCTTGCTGAGTCACTTTTTGGGCTTGGCGATAGCTCAAAATTTCGATGGGATCACTATATCTCAGCAGAAATATGCTTCCGACCTGTTATTGAAGTTTAATATGGCTGAATGTAAGGAAGCCCCGTTCCCATTCCTCTCAGGAATCAGTCTTGAGGAGGGAGATTCCACACCGCTTGCAGATTGCAGTATGTATCGACAGTTGATTGGTTCACTACTTTATTTGACACATTCACGGCCTGATATCTCATATGCCGTGAGTGTCGTGTCAAGATATATGCAGCAGCCACATGAGCTTCATTGGCGAGCAGCCAAGCGGATCTTGTAGTATGTGCAAGGTACGAGACAGTTTGGTATACATTATGCTGCAGATTCTGAGCTAGATTTCATTGGTTTTACTGATTCAGATTGGGCAGGTGATAGCATTGATCGGAAGTCCACTTTCGGTTATGTTTTCATGATTGGTCATGGTGCTATTTGCTGGTCCAGCAAAAAGCAAGCAGCCATTGCACTTTCTTCAGCAGAGGCAGAGTATCGAGGGGCAGTCAATGCCTGCATTCAGGCAGTTTGGTTGCAGGGTATTCTTTCCGAGTTTGGTTTTGGTGGCACTACTTCGACTGTCCTATTTTGTGACAATCAAAGTTCTATCAAGATCTCCACAGATCCAGTTCAGCGGCAGAGGACCAAGCACATTGAGATTCATATGCATTACATTCGACAGTTGGTGCATGACCGCACCATCATTCTGCAATATTGCCCTACTGATGAGCAAATTGGAGACATCTTCACCAAGAGCTTCACTGAGAAGAAGTTCTCTTACCTCCGTTCACTGTTGGGGGTGAGTTCCATCATGGTGGAGACAGATTGATTCATTATTATGCTTTAGACTTGAGGGGGGGCTTTCTTCCCACTGGGTTTTCCCTCTTTCCTCACTTAGTTTATTTTTCAGCATTTTTTGGATTATTGTATTGGGGTGACCTTTGGTCTTAGTTACCAGGGCCCCACATTATTTTAGTTGGCACATCATAGTCTAGATTGAGGGGGGGTGTTCGGATATCCATCATCTATTTCGGGATACATATCTATTTCAGGATCATCTATTTCAGGATACATATCTACTTCAGGATCTTGCATGATCTATTTCAGGATATGCAGTCCAGTCACCAGTTTGATGCCTCCAGCACCTTATCCACCTTCTTCTAGCACCCGGGAGCCACTTTCCACAGAGTTTTAGCCCTCCTAAGCTGAAAGGCGCCCTCTTCTCACCTACTGACAGAGAAGGGCGCACTTGTTCACCTACCACTGCAGATTCACTCCAGTTACATTCAGTTAGCTCCGATTCTGATTGATTTCACTCCGATTTCACTCCTGACTGACTGTTTCACCTCCGATTGACCTCCAGTTCGATTAGGTGACTTGTTCTGACTCCAGTTAGCCTCCCATGCGCCCCCACTGAGCCTCCAGATCCTATATCAGTGCTACACACTTCAGTTACATTTATTATGATCAGTTAGACTCAGCTTGACACCTGGATGACTGGTTGGTGTGATTGATGAGCACCACCGATGATTGATGAGGACTCCTAGATAGAGTCAAGCTACTCCATTCAGTGATTCGAATGACCTCCTTAGGAAATTCAAATTGCTCTGTTCATTGTGACAGTTTGTATTGTAATTCATTCACCCTTTCTGGGATAGAGAGCACTGCTGCATGTTTTGCACAGTTTTGCACCATATTTTCTATGTTCATCTGTTGTGATTGATTTACTTGTTCATTAGATCTGCTGTGACTAATTTTACACTACCTGCTCATCCGTCTAGCTGGCTGCTGTCGAACTCTGCCACCCACTTCCCCAATGTCGCATGTCACTTCTCTGCCACCCAGTGCGTCAGGATTTGCTCAGCGGTTGGTCATTGCTCGGTTGGACATTTAAAATTTTGTTGCTGGAGTGTTAGGCCACCAGCTTCTGCCTCTCCCATTCGCTCATCCGCCACCTTCTGCTTCTCCCATCTGCTTGTATGCCAGGTTCTGCCTCTGCCGGTTCGTAAGCCTGTTTGGTCATCTGGACACTCTTTGGTGGAGTCTGCGTCTAGACATCTGTAGGTTTAGCATGCGGCTGCACTTGTGTTGGTGGTGTTTTGGCATTGGATTGTTATCCTAGGGACGTTTGCATAACAACAAGGTGTTGTAGCTGGGGACCTATTGACGCGAGGCTGTGCAAAGGTAATTCATTTCGCAAATTTATGTGTTTATTTTTTTTCTTTAAATTTCTTATATTAATTTCTAATTGTTATTGCAGGTTTCCTTTTCTTGGCTGCTCAACTCATTTCGTTTCGGCTGTGTCAAATTCCTCTTGGGGCTCTCTTCAGCTGGATCTAAATTCGCCTGCTTTCGTCTCGGCTGCGTCTAAACAGGTAAGTCGAATTCTTTTTTTTAATTCAAGAATTAAGTATTGTTTTGAAAAGTTTTGAATTTGTCCCTGTAAATGAACTCTGCCCAATTGAGCAGAGTTCATGAACTCTGCCCAAATGAGCAGAGTTCATGAACTCTATCGAAAATTGGGTAGAGTTCATGAACTCTGTCCAATTAGGTAGAGTTCATGAACTAGCATAGGTAATGATACATATTACTCACAGATAGTGTGGATTAGTATTAAGAGGTTTAAGATGAACTCTTTTCAATTTGACAGATTTCATGAACTCTGTCGAGTTGGGCGGAGTTCATGAACTCTGTCCAATTGGGCAGAGTCCATGAGCTCTGGTCAAATAGTATGTTGAAAATTATTTAAATTTAAATATAAAAAGAAGAATATATGCAGTGTTTAGTTAGTTATTTTTGTTAAATTATTGATTTTACTTATGTGTTTAGAAATGAAAATAAATGTAGGACTATAATTGTATTTGGAAATGATATATCCCTTTTATATATAGGCTTGTCTTATTGGCTGAACTCTGTCAACATGGACATGGATAGAGTTCATGAACTCTGTCTACGTTGACAGTGTGCAGAGATCAATATATTAGTTCTATTACAAACTGTGTTAATGGATAGCTATAGATACAACAAAACTTTAAACGATTAAACTCTACTTTGGATACAACAAAAATTTAAAATTGACTTTAGGTACAACTAAACTATAAACATGAATAGACTTTAATTTAAATGTACTATGAAATAACAAAAACACTTAGAAGATTGGTACAGTGATTTTTTATACATCCGAACAATAATAGTCATAGTCATTTTAAAAACTATTAAATGATATTATGCCACAATGGTCTTGAGTTTTAGCCTTGTAGAGGTGGCCATTCTTGGTATTATGTTTTTCTTTGGTTGCAACATGGCAAACTTGGAGAACATAATACCAAGAATCATTACCATTATCAGGTTGAAACTGAAGACCATTGTGGAACATGGCAAATTTGGGAAACATGTCAAACTTGAAACATAATACCATGAATGGTCAATTTTTTTTTATTCTATGGAATAATGAAAATATTTGTAGATATAATTTATGTTTAAAGTATTAAAATCTCTTGATTAAGTTATTACTTTAAGAAACTGAAGACCATTGTGGAACATGGAAAATTTGGGAAACATGTAAAACTTGAAAGATAATAAAATGAATTGTTAATTTTTTTATTCTATGGAATAATGAAAATATTTGTAGATATAATTTATATTTAAAGTATTAAAATATCAATTCAGTTATTAATTTAAGACTTAGATTAAAAGTTAACAGGTTCATGAACTCATTTTTTGACATAAAGAAATGAACCCTTCACTTAGTATTTAACTATATTGGTTCCATTCATTTTAAACATAAAAAACACTTAGAAGATTGGTACATTAATTCTTCACACATCCAACAATATTAGCTATATTCTTTTTAAGAACTATTAAATGATATTAGGTAAATCTAGGTCCTTATTAAATAACTTAGTCTCTTTAGCAGCTAGGTTTTAGAATTTGTAGAATTAACATGTAGAATTTGAATATGTAATCAGTTGATACTTGTGCAAGTGTAGACATTATATCAAATGGAAAGAGAGGAGTCTTTGAGGCGAAAGCGTAGGAGGTCTTCACAATCTTCTGGGGTTGGTGTTACAAGTGATAATCGGAGGTTGTCAACCTCCCCTCGGGATTCTAGTTTATTGTATAGTTCACATCAACGAGGCAAAAGGGGTACAAATGATTCCCCTATATCTTCTGTGGGAGAACGTCGATCTCGACCCTCTGTTGGTATATGAATATCTATCTTTTAACATGTACATGCAAATTTTTTTTTATGTACGCAAAAATTGTACTTGTGTTTAGTCAAAACTTTGTTCTTATTTGAAGCAAAGCATGATTCAGAAGATACTTTTAATTCTATAGGGAGGGAGACAGAGTGAGCAAGGGAGACGGATGAGGGTGCAGAGCAAGGTTATCAAGAGGCTCATCATTCTACACAAGGTGATGATGGTCGAGCTAGGACGCAATATGTTGAATTAACTGAGGGTTGTACACCCATTATAACATATCCATCTGATCTACCTCGGGAGCTTCCATGGGAAAGTGGTGATCATCAAATGACTATTAAAAGATGTAGATCCCACTACGACAAGTTGGAAAATGATTTGTCTACTATGGATCTCCCTCCAGAGAGTAAACAAAGTTTTGAGATTGTTTTCGGATCACTACAAAAATTCATTCAGGCATATGAGAATCTCGGACCAACTACAAATGGTTTTGTTGATTTGATGCGAAGACGAAGGGAACAAGTGATGGGTCTAGACAAGTGGGATGTTGTGAAGGAGAGAGTGACGAAAGAACAGGCCAAATCAATGTTTAACTTCAAAGAAGGTCCAAAGCAAGAAATGTTGAAAGTGCAATATTTCAAGCATCCTGATCTTGCACATCTACTCTATGATCGGTTTCTCGCAATCTATGGTCGGTTTCCATGGAATGATGAGGTTTCTCAATATTTTGTTAGATTTTTTTATGCTAAGTTTTTCTTAAATATGAAGAGAAACTATACCGATGTTCATTTAAAATTTTATGGAGTTGGAAAGGGTCAAATATATATTCGAAAAGGTGCTCTTAGAGACCCTATAACTCTTCGACCTCCACCCCAGATATCTCGCCCACCCAGGTTGGTGGCATTAAGATCAGAGATAGAGGCACATCTCATCTTGGTACAACTGCAAGTAATTTTGTTGGCGATGGTTTATCGTCAGCATTAGTTGGAGTAGATGTGGGATTGATTCGAAAAGGGCTCGTTCTGCTATTCGTCAAAAGTTTGTTTACAAAACTAATGATGAGATAGATGGAATCAGCATTGAAGATCTGAGGGCGTATGCTGAGGTTTGTCGCGACCTAGCGGCAAATGTTATATCCAATGACACATCGAGTTTGGGAGAGGTTTGTTGATTATGATATGACTTGATCTTAATTAAATCTCTTATTCATTTTGAATTGAATTTTTTGTTACATTATATGAATGATAAATTATGTTTTTTGATGTAAAGTAATAGGTACATTATGTAAATGTTTATTGGTTGCAATTTTCAAGAATGATGAATGAACATTCTTTCCATGTTTCCACTAGCGAAAATCTAGAGAATATTCCAGAGGTATATTTATTATTTACATATTTGTAATTATGTTTGAACTTGATATATATATATATATATATATTGAATTTTAATTTAACTATGCATCTTATTGTTAATTTGACTTATCCATGCAGGTTTCTTTAGATACAAACTTTATAAATGATTTATCATCTATTGTGAGCTAATGTTTTTTTACTCTTTTTGTTTTAGTTTTAAGTTAATTGACACAGTAATGTTTTTGGTTTGCATTATGTTTTATTTATTAACACAATAAAAATTTTAGGGGGGAGATATAGGTTCTCTGCTTCATGCAAGAGATATTGGCACGGAGATAATTTTGTTCACACTTGAATTGATCTTTGATATAAGTTTAATATTTTAATTTTTATGGATTTAGTTAAAATTTGTTCAAGTAATTTATGAGATTCATAAATTGATTTTATACATGTTGCAACTTGGGTCTCTTAAATCTTTTGGAGGCAAAGGAAAAACCCCTTTGGAGGATGGTGGTGGACAAGTGTTTGGAGAATTTGATGTAATTTTGTTAATAATTTAATTTTTTTTGATATATAAGTTTAATATTTTAATTTTCTGAATTTAGTTTAAATAATTTAAATGATATTCATAATCTGCTTTTATACATGTTGCAGTGTGGGTTGAGTCCAGGGGGAAGCCCCAGTGGAGGATAGCATGGTGGACATTTTTTTTTTGTTGATATGCATAGATTGCAAATATTTGTTTTGGACATGTCGAGGAGATTTATTTTTGGACTAGATACATATATCTACATTGAACTCACATGTTCATGAACATTTTTTTGAGGATTATATACATGTCCTTTGAACTTACATATTTTTTGAAACTTGCTTTATGTAGGGCCCCTCCTTTAGGGTCCCCTTGAACTGAACCTGAAACTTTAAAAACTTCATACAAACAAATTAGCCATTATAGTTATTGGAAAAATAAAATAAAAGAGTGAATAACTTAACAAAAATAAGCAAACCTTAACCTGTCAACCCGATCCAGCTGGTCCATTGTTGTCTGCGTCTTCCGTAGGATCCCTCCAGCAAAGCTCGTTTAGCCATAGGCGAAGCAACCGTTAGCTTCGCCACCCAACCATAGGCTCATGCTTTCAGTCGCATGGCCTCCCCCGAGCTTTGGGTCGTAGAGCTCACACAAGTATTTCAAAAATTCAGCTTGGGCTTCCCTTCCCACTAGGATTTCTAAGCCAAACCCTTAGATAGTAGCAAGTCTTTGAGGCATTCGAAAATTACGACAATCGTCCAAATTATGGGCCCCTTACCCATTCCTTAAGCCTTCCTTATAAAGGGAAATCTCTTGCGACACATGTCGCTTCATGCATAATTAAATATTTTTAATTATTTAATTAATTAAAACACTCACCCATCCAAGTGTCAGTTTCTCTAAAAAGTGCACCTACATCCCTAAGTTTGCTCTAGTTTGTCCCCCAAATATTTTAATCAACTCCTAGCTTTTAGTTGACTAGGTTTCTAATCTATTTTGCTCTTAAATAATAATTTCTATTATTTTAAATGCTCGACAAAAATAACTATTCATGTGCAAATGTCTAAGCTATTGTTATGCATTTGCTAAGTAATAATCTAGAGTTATTCTCCTAAGTTTTTATGCATTTTAATTTAACAATCAAACTCACTAGGATCACGGTGCCGCGTCGTTGGGCTCTTGGTTCCTTAATTTTTAATTCTTTGACATGGCACCACTCCATCGGGTCCAATCATCCACGGTTTCCATTCCTTGGCATGGTACCACCTCGTTGGGTCCTTGTGTCTATTCTTTCTGTTCTCGACAGGGTACCTCATCGTTGGGTCCTTTTGCCACCATATTTCCATTTTGACTTGTGGGAACTCTTGTAGGGATTTTAGGAATCGTTACCATCCATCCTTCATCTACATGCTATCTAGGGACTAATGGTGCTGAGGAGTGAGTTCGTTCTCACTGCACGCCCCTCAACTCGTACGTGACCAGCTCCGTCGTGGCCCACTTTGTACGTCCTCACGCATTCCTCTTGAGCAAGCGGATCAATGCTTATCTGCTCATGCGTGGTATTCTTGTCGGAAGTTGACATCGTCGTCGCTTCCCCTGTGTGTGATTTACCCGTACTCTACGACCCTCCATGTTCCTTTGTGTGTCCGTTGGTGAACCGTCTCACTTTTTTCTACACACACTTCTCGCAACAAATTATTAGTAGCACTGTTCTCAACAATCATCATCTGGTTTCTAACTCTAGCATTGTTAAACATTTATGATTTATTCAAACTGCTCATTCATCTTATCAAATATACATTTTGTCGCCAAATACATAATCACCATACAGCTAGTCGTTAAGCATTATCCATCAACATAATTTTCCATAGTCATAGCTAATCGTTTAACATATGCAATTATTCATTTACCTCAACAATTCAGATACACATACTCAAAAAAAATAAGGTCAAAAGGTTATTTAATTAATGTTTCAATCAGCCGGGTCACTCGGCAGGTGCCCTCAATGTCTACACAAGTCTAGGGGCACTACATACACCCCTACTTAATTAGAACTTCGTCCCGAAGTTAATTTATTCTTATAATTTTGAAGCTAGGCTTTATCTTAATTTCTATTCTCATCTTCTTGTTATTCTCTTCTATTTTTCATAAACAATCATGAATCATTAGTTTTCTAATTCATCCCACATGATTTTAATACGTCCTAAGGAACTCAATCGTAATTTCGTGTAATGCAAATCCAATAATACATTCAATAATTTCTAGTCCCAACTAGATTTCCTATATCTCCTATCCATTTACAAAGGTTTATGACATCCAATTATCTACAAGCTGCATTGTGTCAATAGCCACCCATTAGTTTATCAAATGATCATTCAACATAACAAATCCGAATGAGATTTCAAATCTAATGGATGTCCTTTCCTCCAAGACGAGGAAGTAAATATTATACAATCTTCCTTAGAATACAAATGGGTAAGTTATAATCATGAATTAACAAATCAAGAGCGACTACGAAATATTCCAAAATCCAATTCCCAAAAGACTACTTCCAAATCCCTAAAGGTTTTTAGTATGATAGGATTTGAGGCATTGAGACTTAGTGGCTCAGTCGAACGTATCTGAATTTATCACTTAGTCCTTTCATTATTAACATCATGTCCAAGTCAATGAGCTTATCATGTCCTTACCTCATTTCATCATTTATGTTGTCGTAGGACCACTTCGACATACTCGCCAAGTCGCGCACTATGGGTTTTCTTAACCTCATCGAGTTCCATCTCGAGGGATAGTCATCCTTTCATTAAGGTTTGGTGATGTCCTATTGTTAGCTTCATTGCGTTCAGTTCATTGTGTTGATCATTTCCATGCTTCATTTTACTAAAATCGTCATGATTTGGACCCTTCGGTGGACTTTCACAATTAATAATTCTTTATTTACCGTTGTCATGGTTACATCGAGTTTTTATTTTTTCATTCTCTTTAACAACATTGTCATGCTGCAAAATTCATTTCCTTGTGTTTAGCTCATCATGTGGGTCACACTGATATCCTGTTTTCCAAATTTTGAGTCTACTTCACCCTCTCAACAATCTATCTGAGTCTCGGTGGAGATATCGTCTTACCATCCCCTTTTACTGATTCCTTGACATGTGATCGTGTTGTTGCAATCGTAAACATGATATTAGTTCTTCAATGTGGTGAATTTCATACATTAACCAATATATATAGATATGTCTATGTTTATGTTTCATCTAAATATAATACTCCACAATTATATAGTCTTTCAAAAATAACGTAACATAAGGAATCCTTTTGAGCAGAAATTACTAAAGTATATAATTCGTGAGACCACTTTATTATATATATTTGTATATTTCTACATTTGCATCATTAAGCAAATGTTGCATAGATATATAATACCATATATCCCCTCTATAGGTATTCATAGTTTTTTTTTTTTCAACAACATTTTCATATATATATATATATATATATATATATGAACATTAAATATAATATGTATAATCCATAATGCATGTATAAATTTCCTTTAACAAATAAAATATATGTAAATATACAACTTTTAATAACTATCCTATATATAAATATATGTATTTCAACATATATACACAACTTTTGCTTATTTAGAAGAAATAATTATTATTAAAAAGTGAACTCAGAACTTAATAATGTATCTCCTTCCCTTCATAAATACTAACTAACTATATATATAGAGAGAGATAGCTTCCTCCCTTTCAAAAAGTAAAATTCTAATATAGGAGTTTTTAAATAGTATCCACCTTTAACCTCTTCTCCTAAACAAAATTCTAAAATGTAGTTATTAAATATATTCAATTTATTTTAATGTCTCCTCCTGAACAAGTTTAAACCTTTTAAAATAAGGATTTTAAATGTCTAAAATATGGATATTCAATATATGGAATTCCTTCCAATCATAAAAAAAAATTTCATCACTTTATAATTTT
This sequence comes from Larix kaempferi, assembly GCA_027924585.1. Lineage (NCBI taxonomy): Eukaryota > Viridiplantae > Streptophyta > Pinopsida > Pinales > Pinaceae > Larix > Larix kaempferi. Next base: position 19,582,091 of record BSBM01001402.1, on the reverse strand, counting down.
TTTTTTATGTTATAGAAGTTCCCGATTTATTTTGTAAGGATTGACTCCATTAGAAATTTGGAACGGTTGTTTAATTCATTGCATAGATATTCAAATGCCGTGGTAGAGAAATTATTAATGGTGCGTTATAATATTTGTTTATAGGTGAGAAGGAAAAATAGATGACTTTTTCCTAAGTTAATAATGATCGTTTACGCATAATCTATGTTATACATTTTCACATGGATTGAAAAAGTGTGGTCATATATATATAGATATATACATCCAACCTAAAAAAAATAAATACAAATCCATTACATGTGCATGTCATTTTTTGGATAGAGGGAACTCAATGGTGGTTGAACATAAGTTGATATATATGTGATATTAACGCTCTTTTTCCAATCTAAGTCTTTTGCACAAATTTTATTATTCGTTTATTATCCAAAGACACCACCTCACCATCACATTAATTGCGAATGGCTAAAGTCCCATCCTCTCAATCGGCTGGCTGCTTGGTTAGATACGTTTTCTGTCAGCTAGGCAAGATTACAGGTTCCACACTGTCTATATATAAATCATACATGTAAGCATTTAGTTTGATAATTTCACGTTATTTATCAATAATTTATCAATATTGAACCATATAACTAATGCATTCATAAAGGAGCATATCCAACTTAAATTGCGGCTATCTAAAGTTGATGATATAGCTCGGCTGGTACACGGATAATCGGAGGCAGTTAGACATGAATGGACTTGCACAGGTGTCTATCAATGATGGAAGACTCGGCGTTGGAAGGATGTGCCAAAATGCTCAAGCTAAAATCGACAGCGATCATTCAGACGCGTAATCCCTAGAATTTCCATACCCAAGTGACAGTTTTAGAGGGCATTAAGTAAATAAATTAACAGATCTGACTTGTCTCAGATCCTGGCGGTCTAAGCATTGAACCAGGAACTCGTAAATCTTAAATCATTGACTGTTAGGCTTTATTTTCATTCACTACAGAGCAAATCACGCTGTTGATTGATCTATTGCGAGTCTCAGATTTATCTTTGGGGAAGATTAAATTAATTGTATTTTTAAAGGAGATGTTAACCCAAATAACCGTGATGGTAGAAATTTAACTCCCATTACGGAGACTTTATCCTAAGCTCATGTGTACAGGCCAGACTGATCTCGTCGTGGGATGTCCGTCCAGATCGTCGAAGATCCCTCATCCACGTGAAGGTCTAACTCACAGTTTCATCCATTGATCCTTCCCATGAACCTGTGCCAGCTCTAGTTAGCTACGGTGTACTACGCATCTATCGGGTCGTGCTACAAGGATTTACAGGGAGGGAGTTGACCTTGTGGAGAGTTGTCGAGCTGGAAATGTATTTCGTAAATATGCTTAATGATTTTAGATAGATCGTGGCCTACCCTAGGGTTTTAATGCTGAGCCAACTGATTTTTCTTGTCTCCATTTTTTACTGCTTAGTGGTATTCATTTTCTCGCTTTTGCATTAGACTTTACAGCGATGGTTTTTGATACCGAACAACATCATATAGACTTTAATCTTGACCGAGGAGTTACCAAAGGTCCCGTCGATCCGGCGTTTATCGTTCTACAGAAATCAAAGGAAAAAATAATACTGCAGAAATGTAAAGAAATTTCCCAAATCCCTGAACACGCATAGATTCGTAGTTTTGGGAACTATTGGTCTACGTTTTCATGCGAATTGTCTCTAATTAATATATTACTTATTCACAAACTCACCACAGAGAACAATTTGTATATATCGAAAATATAAAAGGAAAACAACCAGAAATATAAATTTATAAATCTACCGACATTCTTTTATCCCTCTCTTTTTAAGCATACTACTTATCATATGTGCACTTTACTAGTTCAAAGTATCCTATGTAAACAAGATGCATATATATAAAACACTTTCATTAGCATATGCACATTACTAACTGTGCTCTTTTGGCATGCTTCAAATGCATCTTTAACAAGTATGCCAAAATATATCCTACCAAAATTTTCCTTACAAGTTAATCTATTTAGTTAAATAAATAACCAAGAATATGATGATTATCCACATCGAGTAACTAGTTCGAAACTTTAATAATTTGAGATATTTTTAAGAAGGAAGTGATAATCATAAAAGTTTTTCACCCAACACATGTCTTCCTCAACGATACTAGTGTAATCACTACACTTTTTAATTTTCATAACTAGTTCATTTAACAACTTATAAAAGTGATGAACTTGAACTCATTAATTTAGTCGACTTATGGTTTCAATCGTGCTTAATCTTCCAAGTCCGTTACCTCAAATAAATAGTGATACCGAAAAAGAAAAAAAAAGAAAAAGAAAAAAAAACACTTTATTGATTTAAATAATAAATAATTTATTCCAAGTGCGTTACATCACTAGACAGTGATACAAATAAATATCAAATAGAAATATGAAACACTTAATTGATTAAATAAGACATAATTTATTCAAGTGCGTTCATCAATAAACGGTGATATAACAACATAAATGAGAAACACTTCATTAATTAAATAAGACTTATTTTCTTCCAATAATCCTGAAGCATAAATCGTTCCATCAGCATGTGTACCTAAATGTTATCATTCTGCTTTTCGATCGTGAATTTTTTTTTGACAAGTCCAGGTGTGAATAAGCTAATTAATCCTTGCAATTTACTAACTGAAAATCGATCTTGAATAGTTAATTAATTTCTGGAACGACAAGACAGTGATACAACTTCAAACTTAATAACAATCCCTGAAACTAAATAACAACAATACGATCTAAAAATTAAAGAAAATCATCCCCGGATCTATTTAACAATATCCCGATCTAAAATTTAGATATCTCTCTGTAAATGCAAGGCAGCAATGCGATCTGAAATTAAAAGTAGATCTCTATAAATGCAATCTGAAATTAAAAGTAGATCTCTGTAAATGCAAGGCAGTAATGCGATCTGAAATTAAAAGTAGATCTCTGTAAATGCAAGGCAGTAATGCAATCTGATAATTTAAATTGAATCACAAAAAATTTAAAATTACAATTCAAACCGTGCACTGAATTATTCACTGTATTTTATTGGCAGAACGTCGATTTGAGCGTTTAGATTGAGCTCTGTAATTGAAGTACAGAGTCGATCTGAGTACTTAAACTGATTCCAGAAATTATAATATACAAATCAATCGGTGCATCTAAAATTATTCACTGAATTTCACACACAAAGAGTCGTTCAGAAAGTTTTAGGGACTAAATATGACAGATCAACAATTCAAATTTACAATCATCATAGAACAACAAGTGCAAATTACTAATTAAATTCTCTTCATGGTTAGGTATTGGCATACCCGAGCACAACACCTAAGTTGTGAATCCAGATCTGTGTTTCTACAGGAAGATGCGTAACCTCAAATCTAAACCAAAATACCAAGATGGTGGTATTTACAAAGATCGGAAGGGTTCCAGATCTGCGCTAAGGGTCTTCGAAGTTACGATAGGATCTGACACAGATCCAAATGCATTCATCTGATCCTGGATTATGCAAGGATCTATATCAATGTATAGTGCAATTACAGTAAGACTCAACTGAAAGGAGTTCGTAGTTTCCAGCCATGGAAACCTTGAATCGTTGGACAAACAAAATACACATAGACTCATATAGATAACCATCAGAAATATATAATGTTCAAGCTAACGAAATTTAACAAACGGCTCAAGTTACAAATCGTAGTTTCCAGCCATAATAAAATCTTAAACCACTCAATAAATAAATTCAAATAGATCTAAATATATGAACTTCAGTGATGCAAAATATTCAGAAGAATGAACTTTCAGTAGTTAATTCAATGTAACTCATATTCACATTTCCAGCCACGAAAGATTTTAGTAAAAGAAAAATAGACTAGATAGAGAAACCTGTTTTTCGACGATCGTACGATGGCGGGCTTGTGGAAATGTGTCCAATCCAGATCAGTCTTTAGTTTGATGATTCACGAAGAACACCTGATTAATATGAGTTCGGTGCCCTCAAGGCTCGACCGACTTTGATACCAAATGTAGGGCCCCTCCTTTAGGGTCCCCTTGAACTGAACCTGAAACTTTAAAAACTTCATACAAACAAATTAGCCATTATAGTTATTGGAAAAATAAAATAAAAGAGTAAATAACTTAACAAAAATAAGCAAACCTTAACCTGTCAACCCGATCCAGCTCGTCCATTGTTGTCTGCGTCTTCCGTAGGATCCCTCCAGCAAAGCTCGTTTAACCATAGGAGAAGCAACCGTTAGCTTCGACACCCAACCATAGGCTCATGCTTTCAGTCGCATGGCCTCCCCCGAGCTTTGGGTCGTAGAGCTCACACAAGTATTTCAGAAATTCAGCTTGGGCTTCCCTTCCCACCAGGATTTCTAAGCCAAACCCTTAGATAGCAGCAAGTCTTTGAGGCATTTGAAAATTACGACAATCGTCCAAATTATGGGCCCCTTACCCATTCCTTAAGCCTTCCTTATAAAGGGAAATCTCTTGCGACACATGTCGCTTCATGCATAATTAAATATTTTTAATTATTTAATTAATTAAAACACTCACCCATCCAAGTGTCAGTTTCTCTGGGAAGTGCACCTACATCCCTAAGTTTGCTCTAGTTTGTCCCCCAGATATTTTAATCAACTCCTAGCTTTTAGTTGACTAGGTGTCTAATCTATTTTGCTCCTAAATAATAATTTCTATTATTTTAAATGCTCAACAAAAATAACTATTCATGTGCAAATGTCTAAGCTATTGTTATGCGTTTGCTAAGTAATAATCTAGAGTTATTCTCCTAAGTTTTTATGCATTTTAATTTAACAGTCAAACTCACTAGGATCACGGTGCCGCGTCGTTGGGATCTTGGTTCCTTAATTTTTAATTCTCTCACATGGCACCACTCCGTCTGGTCCAATCATCCACGGCTTCCATTCCTTGGCATGGTACCACCTCGTTGGGTCCTTGCGTCCATTCTTTCCGTTCTCAACAGGGTACCTCATCGTTGGGTCCTTTTGCCACCATATTTCCGTTTTGACTTGCGGGAACTCTTGTTGGGATTTTAGGAATCGTAACCATCCATCCTCCGTCTACATGCTATCTAGGGACTAATGGCGCTGAGGAGTGAGTCCGTTCTCACTACGCGCCCCTCAACCCGTACGTGACCAGCTCCGTCGTGGCCCACCTCGTATGTCCTCACGCATTCCTTTTGAGCAAGCGGATCAATGCTTATCTGCTCATGCGTGATATTCCTGTCGGAAGTTGACATCGTCGTCGCTTCCCCTGTGTGTGATTTACCCGTACTCTACGACCCTCCATGTTCCTTTGTGTGTCCGTTGGTGAACCGTCTCACTTGTTTCTACACACACTTCTTGCAACAAATTATTAGTAGCACTGTTCTCAACAATCATCATCTGGTTTCTAACTCTAGCATTGTTAAACATTTATGATTTATTCAAACTGCTCATTCATCTTATCAAATATACATTTCGTCACCAAATACATAATCACCATACAGATAGTCGTTAAGCATTATCCATCAACATAATTTTCCATAGTCATAGCTAATCGTTTAACATATGCAATTATTCATTTACCTCAACAGTTCAGATACACATACTCAAAAAAAATAAGGTCAAAAGGTTATTTAATTAATGTTTCAATCAGTCGGGTCACTCGACAGGTGCCCTCAATGTCTACACAAGTCTAGGGGCACTACACTTTAAATGATCTACTTATTTCTATTTATTTAGCATATTTGGTGTGATTTAAGGGTTTAGAATATGCACTTGCATGTTTAAATAAATGAATGAATATATAAGAATAAATGTTAAGATCAAGAATGTTAAGAACATGATATTTTTGAATATTATGAAGTTTAGGAATGTTAAAGGATGCTTAAAAATAGATTAACATAGGTTTAAAGTTCATGAATGCGGAAGTTTTGATTGAAATATGAATGAATGTTAAGATTGAATATATTAAGAACATGAATGTTATCGTTGAATGTTTGTAGGGCCCCTCCTCTAGGGTCTTTCCTGTTTAACCTGAAACTCAACCACTCGATACAAAAGAGATTAGAAAGCATAAAGACTGGATAAATAAACTAAATAAATGAATAAACTAGCAAATTAAAACAAACCATAACCTTAACCAGCAAAGCTCATTTAACCATAGGCGAAGCAACCGTTAGCTCCGCCACCCAACCATAGGCTCATGCTTTCAGTCGCATGGCCTCCCCCGAGCTTTGGGTCGTAGAGCTCACATACGTTTTTCAGAAATCCAGCTTGGGTTTCCCTTCCCACCAGGATTTCTTAGCCAAACCCTTAGATAGCAGCAAGTCTTTGAGGCATTCGAAAATTACGACAATCGTCCAAATTCTGGGCCCTTTACCCATTCCCTAAGCCTTCCTTATAAAGGAAAATCTCCTGCGACACATGTCACTTCATTCATAATTAAATATTTTTAATTAATTATTTAATTAAAACACTCATCCATCCAAGTGTCAGTTTCTCTGGGAAGTGCACCTACATCCCTAAGTTTGCTCTAGTTTGTCCCCTAGATATTTTAATCAACTCCTATCTTTTAGTTGACTAGGTGTCTAATCTTAGGATTCTATTTTGCTCCTAAATAATGATTTCTATTATTTTAAATGCTCAACAAAAACAACTATTCATGTGCAATTGTCTAAACTATTTTTTTTTTTATGCATTTGCTAAGTAATAATCTAGAGTTATTCTCCTAAGTTTTTATGCAGTTTAATTTAACAATCAAACTCACTAGGATCACGGTGCCGCGCCGTTGGGCTCCTGGTTCCTTAACTTTAATTCTCTGACATGGCACCACTCCGTCGGGTCCAGTCATCCATGGTTTCCATTCCTTGGCATGGTACCGCATCGTTGGGTCCTTGCGTCCATTCTTTCATTTCTCGACAGGGTACCGCATCGTCGGGCCCTTCTGCCACCATCTTTCCGTTTTTACTTGCGGGAACTCTTGTAGGGATTTTAGGAATCGCTACCATCCATCCTCCGTCTACATGCTATCTAGGGACTAATGGCGCTGAGGAGTGAGTCCGTTCTCACTGCGCGCCCCTCAACTCGTACGTGACCAACTCCGTCGTGGCCCACCTCGTACGCCCTCACGCATTCCTCTTGAGCAAGCGGATCAATGCTTATCTGCTCATGCGTGGTATTCTTGTCGGAAGTCGACATCGTCGTCGCTTCCCTTGTGTGTGATTTACCCGTACTCTACGACCCTCCATATTCCTTTGTGTGTCTTTCGGTGAACCGTTTCACATGTCGCTACACATATTTCTCACAAACATAAATCATTATTTTATTGATTTACAATCAATCGTAATCATAAATATACTCAAAATAAAATCAAAGGATTATTTTATTAATATTTCAAACAGTCGGGTCACTAAGCAAGTGCCCTCAATGTCTACAGTAGTCTAGGGGCACTACATACACCCCTACTTATTTAGAACTTCGTCCCGAAGTTCAGAATAAATGCGGAAAGCTATGACACATCTCAGTTGCGTCCTCCCAAGTCACAAAGCTAAGGTTGTAGCTGTCCTACTATACTTTGACTTGACCAATCCAGGCTAAGCATTTAAGCAAGAACTCATCAATCAATTATCTCAGTCCACACATATAATTCAATTCATTAATTAATTTATCAATTATTTTCGTCATTCCCATCTTCAGGTTTTCCTCAATCATTTAAGACATAACAAGGCTCAAGAGACCATTATATCGAAGTTGTTCAGCCGGGTCACTCGACAGCTGCCCTTAAGGTCCACAGTCATTCTAGGGGCATTACATACACCCCCTCATAAATAGAACTTCGTCCCGAAGTTAATTTTTGTTCTCATAATTTCAATGCTAAGCTTTACCTTCATTTCCTATTATCATCTTATTTCCATTCCCTTCCATTTTTCTCCAGCAATCATTGCCACACGCACAAGTGGTTCTAATCATTAGTTTTCTTTTTCATCCAACATGGTTCCAATGCACCCTCGGGACTTAATCGTAATTTCACGCAATGCAAATCCAATAATACATTTAATAATTGCTAGTCCCAACTAGATCTCCTATATCTTCTATTCATCTGGGAAGATCCGTGATATCCAAATTAAATAAAGGTTATATTTCGTCCATAGCCACACCATATTTACCTAATCACCAATTTGCACATCAAATCCAATCATGAAGTCAAATTCATTGGCTATCCGTTCCTTCAAAACGAGAAGGAAACACCATGCAGTATTAAGTAAAATACATACGGGTAAGTTATAATGACAGATAAATAAGTTAAGAGTGTCTATCAAATAGTCCTAAATCCCATTCCCATAAGACTACTTCCAAATCCTTACATGTCAGTTCTCAATTCGATAGGATTGCAAGTGTCGAGACATAGCGACTTAGTCGAACATCTTAAACTTTAACTTCTAGTCATTTCTTCAGTAATATCATGTCTTGATCAATGAGCTCATCATATCCTTAGCTCATTTCATCCCTTTTGTTGTCCTAGGACCACTTCGACATACCTATCAAGTCGCACTATGTGTGTTTTCTTAGCCTCATGAAGTTTGATCTTGAGGTCTAGTCGTCCTTTCATCAAGGTTTCATCGCGACTTAAGGTTTAGCTTTGTTGCGTTCAGTTTGTTATGCTATTCGTCTTTATACTTCATTTTACGAAAATTATCTTCATTTGTCCATTTTGATACCATGGTTAAATTTCAAGTTCGTAGTCCTCAGTTTTCATAAATGGTTTTGTCATAATGCAAAATGCATGTCGTTGAGTTCAGCTCGTCATACCGATCACATTTTATATCTTGTTTTCAAATTTTAAGTCGGTTTCTCTTTCTCGATAATACGACAAATTCTTGTGAACCTAAGCATCTTAGTGTCTTGTCAGTTAAAGTTCTTCGATTTAGTAACTTTACCAAATATATCCATTGATGTTGTTCCCACTACATATAGGCCCATGAAGTGGCGAAATTTCCGTTCAGGGAACTTTGTCTCAACTTTAGTGCAAGAATAGTGTGGTCCATTCCATTTTCACATCCTTACTTATTTAGCATTAGTATATCAATCCTCCATATCACCCTTTTCCTTTTAGATCAACATCTTGTATTACTTCCCTAATGTACATGTGCTAACATAATCATATAAGTTCCAGATAATTTGCTTTAAAGCATAATATAAACCATACACTTGTATGTATTAACCCTTTTATATGTCCTTTTCTATATACAAAACATATTATATATTTTGTTCTATTCTCATACTCCAATCTATATATAGATAGATATATATAGATATATTTCAAACCTTTATATTTTAATTCATATTCTTTGTTCTTGGTTTACTTAATCATATAACATATAAATTGCATGTGAAATCAATATTTTAAATTAAGTATCCAAAATACAAACTTTAATAAGATATATTGAATCCCTTTCATATTACTTATTTCATGTAAATTTTATTTATTTAAATATATATATATATTATATATATAACTTTTAAATAAATCCAAAGATAACCTTGGATTATATTATTTGTATGAAGCCCTTCAATACAATATATGACTTATGTATATAATGCAAACTCCACATAATATATAAATATATGAAAAACCCTTTCTAACTTTCTTTATACGTTCTATTATATGACATGTCATTCCAACATATATACATAATATTAAAAGTAACTACCATTATAATTCATTCACCTATCCAATACTAAATCATGATTTCATGAACCGTAATAAGTTGGCACGCAATTTCTACATTTATATTTGGACTATGCGATATGTATTTATTTAGATGAAAATACTAATGACCTTATCCTTTCTAAGTTTTATAATGATAAAACTATGATAAAACAAATTCTTGATGAATCACTGCCATATCTAATTGTTCATAATTAGATGTACAAGTTCACAATTTCTTAGAATTCATCTATTTTTCATATGTGTATATCTAATTCTCCTTCCTCAAGTTACAATATCATTATGTACATATATATAAAGATATAAACATAACTTCATTTTAAGTTTCTTAGTAACTTCCAAACTTTTATCGCAATATCTATTGGTAAAACATATAAAAGTATATGTGAAAACATATAAAAATATATGTGCAAACATATATGTATGTAGTTTTATCAATAACAAATATAATCAATATATACAATGTGATTGATACCCAATTATTTTTTTTTATTTTTTTTTGCAAGAAGTTGAACCTATTATTCGAAGTGTGCATTCTCAAGTCATTCCTCTCTGGTAAAACTATGACTTATGACTCTTAAATTCACAAGTACATGTCCTTCAGTACTTGTCCTAATAGTTTATTTATAAGGGGTTCTCTCATTTGAATTTATTGCACCATAATTAACATTTATCACATATTTGAAGAAACTCTTTCATAAATGAATTATAGTATAAATAAGTGACATCTATCTTTTATCCCTGAGGGTGCATTATAAGGAATTTCTTCTACAATTCTACATTCTATGCTACATCTTATCCATTCTTATCGAAGTGATTCCTCCACAGTGTTTACCCTAAAAGATTATATTATGCCATCCGTTACTTACATAATTCCTCAAGTAGTTATATGGTAGGTACACACTTGGTTCTTTTTAATACATGACTCTTTAATGCACTCTATATAATATTGAACTATATTATTCTTTTTGAATAGTTGTACAACATATATATAATTAAGTCATAAAATTTTGATATCCTACCATTACCATACAATATATATATATATATATATATATATATATATATATATATATATATATATATATATAATACAATTTCTCTTCATTTCCTTATTATATCAAATAATATTATATTCTCTTTATCAAGATCACCAACATTCAATTTATTAACATTAAAAACTATTAGAATAAACTTTCCATTAACATATAATCATATTCATATTGATTCCAATCTCTTAATACATCAATGGTATTTAAGATTAACCACATCATTCGTAATGACATCAAATGATACCAACTCTGATCAGTTTAACATCTACAAGACAATATTAAATTAAACACATCATTTCTCACCATTCGTTTGCTCAATTCCATAATATTAATTCGTAATGACATCAAATGATACCAATCAAATGATACCAACTCTGATCAGTTTAACATCTACAAGACAATATTAAATTAAACACATCAATTCTCACCATTCGTTTGCTCAATTCCATAATATTAATGAGGCACATATATTCTTCAGCCATAGATATCATGCAAATTATTTTATGAATTCACAACTAGATTTTATCTAATGTAATCTACGGGTACACACTTACATAATTAATCCATATGTATTAACATATCTCCCCATTTATATAATTCATCCATAATCATCACTCCTCTATCAATCCAAATTAACATATATTTATACCTGCTCCAGCCGGTAACTTTAATTAATTTGTCTATAAGAAAACAAAATGGAAACACAATAACATGTAAAGACCCCGGAGTCATACCTTTTTATTTGTTACATGAATCAATCTTGTGGGTTTATAATTCAATATCTGCCAATTTGACCTTTACTGGAGGTCATCGCCAAAACCAAGTGTCAACCGATTATGTGGGCGGGCATCCATAAAATAGTCGGTTGACAACATGGTGCATATATATATACATCTATAATCATTTCTTTAAAATCCTCATTTATAATTTAAGAATACAACAAAACATATAATAAAAATTACTTTACTTTAACTGTATTATATGACTGTTATGCTTTCCTAACGATTTTGACAGAAATACTTAAATAACAATGCGGGACTCTTCCACGCATATTTACAGAGGTGGGGATTTCAAGATACAGATATTTACCGAGTTTAAACAGGGATCTTCACTGAAATGTCCAAAGGAAAATACTGTATCAACAATACTAAAAACAAAATACCGAAAACTTACCACGATTTATCCTGAGATAATCCAATATGAAAATGCATGGATCTATGCGAAGGAAACCCAAAATAGGAACAGGGTTCAATGCTGAGATGATCACGCTGAGATGATCCAAATCAGAAGCTACGGAGTAGAAATTCGAGCCCCAAAAACTGTTATTTTTTTTTTTTTTTGCCGGCTATCTTCATACTTTACCGGACTTCCATCTTACTAAGTTTTTTTTTTCGTCTTAAAATGTGTAAAACTGAGATGTACTTTGGGCAGAGACTAGAACAAGGCTTCTGTAAAGAAATGTATATAACCAACTTCTACGCAACATTATATAAGGTAAAAACACAACTTCCACGCCATATCAACTATCAACACTGTATATCCCTGTACGAAAAAAAACTTCCGTGCCCCAATAATCTCCTAAACAAAAGTTTAAGTCCCTCTCGCTGGACTGGATTTTTCCCCAAAGACCAACTGCGAGTAGGTGTCCCCCTCCCCCAATCTAAAACTCTTCCTCCTTTAAGAAGGACGTGCGTCGATTGAACCATGTTTTTCCTCGCTCACCAACCCGCTCTATGAGTAATCAAGAGATACTCTAAGTGACAAATGGCAACTATACTAAATCATTCCCATTTCAGCGAGACAAGTCAATGATAAACGCGGAGATCGAACTAGTACTCCGATGGAAAGGTGAGTTGGAATTAAATCATGCAATTATTACATTGGCGGAAGGGATAATCAATCAAAACAGAAAGAACGCCTATATCACTGGAATTCCAACCCGCTGATATATGTTTTAATCACGGTTGCATGATCAGAACTCCTTGTTCTTAGCTCGCCGAGCTATTTATGCGCTAAGTGGAGGTATCAGTGTGTGTAAGCAGAGTCAATCTAAGACACGACTTCACCCACTCCAATCAATCTAAGACACGACTTCACCCACTCCAGATGGAAACTAGAGTTCAAACAAGTGTGGACAGTATGCTGGAGAGTCACGGTGGTTTGACTCGGTCGACTGAAGGTGTGGAAAAGGAGGCTTAGATTGATACGCAATCAGCGATCCATCTTGCTAACCGATGGGGATAAAAGTTTACTCCACACTCCAGGAACGATTTTGATTTGGAAAACAGAAATCGAATGAGGATATGCGTTCTAGAGGTTGTACGTCTTAGTCAACGTAGATTACTACTGTCCATACAACACTCCAGAATATTAACGATGGATCTCAGGCCAGAGCGTAAATACTGTGGTGGTTTGGGGTGTAATTATCACAATAATAAAATATCTAAAGAACACAGTTAACTTTCCGATCTGGCACATAGGCATGAACTAGCTCATAAATTCTAACCATACATAGAGCAGGGTTAAAGACCGCGATCTGGGCGTTTGCAATGAAATGGTTCTCAGAGTTTTGATAAACATTGAATTCAGAGACAGAGTAAGAAGAAACATGCACCGAGATTCGGTCATGCTGAAAATATGAGAGAGATTTGTGAATGCGCAAACAGAGTTTCAAGATCTAAACGATCAAGATTCGATTAGATCATCATGGATTTGGAATGCAATTCGATTTCGAAATAAAGCAACAGAGAGTTTACGAGCTAAACAACCAAGATCCAAGTTTCATCGAGATCTGAAATGTAATTCAATTTTGAAATTCACGCAACAGAGAGTTTAGGGGATAAACAACTAAGATCCATTTCTCATCAAAATCAAGAATGCAATTCGATTTCGAATATTAAAGAAACAGAGAGTTTAGCAGTCAAACGACAGAGATCAAGGAGGGAATACTCTGAGGTATAATGCTGATTGCTTCGGCTCAAACTGAGTCTTAACAGAGAGTGGCAATCGAAATATCGACTCTGTTCAACATCTGGAGCCTTTAAGCAGTCCACGGGATTGTGCTGATCTGTAATTTATTAAAACAAATCACGAAGATCTACTTGAGATCTACTCCTGCTAAAGAAAGTAGCGTTCTCACTGTCACGAATTTTCAACAGAGATTCAATTAATAATTAAAAGAAAAATGTAGAGTTTTATCTCATTAAGGATATCTGAAGGTATCTACTATCATACTTTACAAGATTTCATAAATAAAACAAGCGGAAGGTACTTCCTATATTCGTCTAAATACTTATTCGATCACCCGATCACATTCCTTACATTGCACAGAAATTTTAGTGTATAAACCAATTCAGAAATCTCCACATGATTATCCAGAAAAAAAAATATTTAAAACTATAGATCTGTATTTTTTTATTTCTTTCCAGTCAATTGATTTCAGTAATTAAATTTATGCATACATGTTCACATATTATGCCACTCGAACTTAACATATAACATAATTAAATAATTGAACCTGATTTCGTCGACCAGCTGCACAGAGATGAATGTGTTGATATACCGTCGATCTGGATCACTCCTCGCTTGACAAAGACACCAACAACCCCTGATAGAATATGAGTCCGGTGCCCTCAAGGCTCGACCCGCTCTGATACCAAATGTAGGGCCCCTCCTCTAGGGTCTTTCCTGTTTAACCTGAAACTCAACCACTCGATACAAAAGAGATTAGAAAGCATAAAGACTGGATAAATAAACTAAATAAATGAATAAACTAGCAAATTAAAACAAACCATAACCTTAACCAGCAAAGCTCGTTTAACCATAGGCGAAGCAACCGTTAGCTCCGCCACCCAACCATAGGCTCATGCTTTCAGTCGCATGGCCTCCCCCGAGCTTTGGGTCGTAGAGCTCACACACGTTTTTCAGAAATCCAGCTTGGGTTTCCCTTCCCGCCAGGATTTCTTAGCCAAACCCTTAGATAGCAGCAAGTCTTTGAGGCATTCAAAAATTACGACAATCGTTCAAATTCTGGGCCCTTTACCCATTCCCTAAGCCTTCCTTATAAAGGAAAATCTCCTGCGACACATGTCACTTCATTCATAATTAAATATTTTTAATTAATTATTTAATTAAAACACTCATCCATCCAAGTGTCAGTTTCTCTGGGAAGTGCACCTACATCCCTAAGTTTGCTCTAGTTTGTCCCCCAAATATTTTAATCAACTCCTATCTTTTAGTTGACTAGGTGTCTAATCTTAGGATTCTATTTTGCTCCTAAATAATGATTTCTATTATTTTAAATGCTCAACAAAAACAACTATTCATGTGCAATTGTCTAAACTATTCTTTTTTTTTTATGCATTTGCTAAGTAATAATCTAGAGTTATTCTCCTAAGTTTTTATGCAGTTTAATTTAACAATCAAACTCACTAGGATCACGGTGCCGCGCCGTTGGGCTCCTGGTTCCTTAACTTTAATTCTCTGACATGGCACCACTCCGTCGGGTCCAGTCATCCATGGTTTCCATTCCTTGGCATGGTACCGCATCGTTGGGTCCTTGCGTCCATTCTTTCATTTCTCGACAGGGTACCGCATCGTCCGGCCCTTCTGCCACCATCTTTCCGTTTTGACTTGCGGGAACTCTTGTAGGGATTTTAGGAATCGTTACCATCCATCCTCCGTCTACATGCTATCTAGGGACTAATGGCGCTGAGGAGTGAGTCCGTTCTCACTGCGCGCCCCTCAACTCGTACGTGACCAACTCCGTCGTGGCCCACCTCGTACGCCCTCACGCATTCCTCTTGAGCAAGCGGATCAATGCTTATCTGCTCATGCGTGGTATTCTTGTCGGAAGTCGACATCGTCGTCGCTTCCCTTGTGTGTGATTTACCCGTACTCTACGACCCTCCATATTCCTTTGTGTGTCTTTCGGTGAACCGTTTCACATGTCGCTACACATATTTCTCACAAACATAAATCATTTTTTTATTGATTTACAATCAATCGTAATCATAAATATACTCAAAATAAAATCAAAGGATTATTTTATTAATATTTCAAACAGTCGGGTCACTAAGCAAGTGCCCTCAATGTCTACAGTAGTCTAGGGGCACTACATACACCCCTACTTATTTAGAACTTCGTCCCGAAGTTCAGAATAAATGCGGAAAGCTATGACACATCTCAGTTGCGTCCTCCCAAGTCACAAAGCTAAGGTTGTAGCTGTCCTACTATACTTTGACTTGACCAATCCAGGCTAAGCATTTAAGCAAGAACTCATCAATCAATTATCTCAGTCCACACATATAATTCAATTCATTAATAAATTTATCAATTATTTTCGTCATTCCCATCTTCAGGTTTTCCTCAATCATTTAAGACATAACAAGGCTCAAGAGACCATTATATCGAAGTTGTTCAGCCGGGTCACTCGACAGCTGCCCTTAAGGTCCACAGTCATTCTAGGGGCATTACAATGTTAGGAAGTTTAGGAATGTTAGAAGTTTTGATGGAGATATGGATGAACTAGAAAGTTTAAAAATGAATGTTAAAAACATGAATATTATATTTGAATGTTAGGAAGTTTAAGAATGTTAGAAGTTTTAATAGAAATATGGATGAACTAGGAAGCTTAGGAATGTTATGAAGCTTAGGAATGTTCTAGGAAGATTAGGAATGTTATCTAAGTTTTGATGGAAATATGGATGAACTAGGAAGTTTAAAAATGAATGTTAAGAACATGAATGTTATCTTTGAATGTTAGAAAGTTTAGGAATGTTAGATGTTTTGATAGAAATATAGATGAACTAGGAAGCTTAAAAGTGAATACATGTTAAGTTAAATTTTAGGAATGTTAGGAGGATTAGGAATGTTAGAAGTTTTAATGGAAATATAGATGAACTAGGAAGTTTAAAAATGAATGTTAAGAACATGAATGCTATCTTTGAATGTTAGGAAGTTTAAGAATGTGAGAAGTTTTAATAGAAATATGGATGGACTAGGAAGCTTATAAATGTTATGAAGTTTAGAAATGTTAGAAAGATTATGAATGTTATTTAAGTTTTGATGGAAATATGGATGAACTAGGAAGTTTAAAAATGAATGTTAAGAATATGAATGTTATCTTTGAATGTTAGGAAGTTTAGGCATGTTAGAAGTTTTGATAGAAATATGGATGAACTAGGAAGCTTAAAAGGGAACACATGTTAAGTTCAAATTTTAGGAATATTAGGAAGTTTAGGAATGTTAGAAGTTTTGATGGAAATATGGATGAACTAAGAAGTTTAAAAATGAATGTTAAGAACATGAATGTAATGTTTGAATGTTAGGAAGTTTATGAACGTTAGAAGTTTTGATAGATTTATGGACGAACTAGGAAGCTTAAAAATTAACTTGTTAAGTTCAAAGTTTAGGAATTTGTTAGGAAGTTTTGATTGAAATCTGAATGTTAGGTTTAAATTTTGATAGGAATGTTAAGAATGAATGTGATGGTAAGAATGGATGTTAAGAAATTTATGATAAGGTGCAATGAATGAATGAATGTTAAGAACATGATTTTTATCTTTGAATGTTAGGAAGTTTAGGAATGTCAAGAAGTTTTGATAGAAATATGAATGTTAGGAAGTTTAAAAATGAATGTTACCTAATATCAAAGTTCCGGGATTTGTTGGGAAGTTTTGATTTAAATATGAATGTTATCTGTTCAAATTTTGATATGAATTTTTAATTAATAATTCTTATTTTCAATGTCCAGGTACATTTGATGCAGTTGAAATCATGGCAAATGGGGATAACAATTTTTTTTTTTTAATCATAAAAGAAGATTAAAAGATTGTGAAGCTTGTGCTAAATTAGAGCAATGGTTTTAGACAACAATTTGATGAATTTTCATCTATTTGTTGTAAATAATCATTCATCTAATTTAGCATAAGCTTCACAATCCTGGAATCTTTTCTTGTGATTAAAAATCAAATGATCGTTGTCTCCATTTGCCATAATTTCAGTTATGTGAACATACACAAGCGATATTTTAAATTAAAGATTCGAGGCGGAGAGTGGCGATAGCCACAGATCCGTTATGTCAT
Organism: Larix kaempferi; assembly: GCA_027924585.1. Taxonomy (NCBI): domain Eukaryota; kingdom Viridiplantae; phylum Streptophyta; class Pinopsida; order Pinales; family Pinaceae; genus Larix; species Larix kaempferi. The sequence continues at coordinate 19,564,190 of BSBM01001402.1, read as the reverse complement.
CCCTTAAGTGGTCTAATAGACATATGGGGACCCGAATAAAGTATTTTATACATAATTAAGACAAAAATTTTTACACATTGAGGTTTTCATTATCAAATAATTTTTGAATTCAAATTTCAGCATACTAGAATACGATCATTTAAACTCTTATACTCCAGTGCCTTTCAAGATCATAGACATAGAAAGAAAAAAAATATATTGTACACAACATTTGACAATGACATGGACAAAAACATTGATCTATTAATTTTAAATATATAGTTTTAAAAACATCGCAATGGAATGCTATCCTCAATTATCCGTTCATGGTTATATTCGGACAGTTTCCATATTTTATTTTTTAATTGTTTTTTCGATGGAACTTGAACCAATTTTATTCGGGATGCACATACTAAATGGCTATATTGACAACATATAACATCAGGTTTATAATCCTGAAAGTAGACATAATTCTGAGTCATATGGGTCTGTTGAAAAAAATAGCCCTTTAAAATGATGGATCCTCTCTCATATATATATCCGTTGTCATTGTAGTCTTCCAATAACTTCATTTTTCCTTCAGTGCATCACATCAAATAACACTTCACATTTTCGTTGTTGTCTATAGGTGCAATCACAATAAAAACATCTCCTGTGCAAATTACAATTGATGTTAGGATTTTTAATTCAATTAAATTGACTAATATACATGTGTATAAGGTGAAGGGAAAGAATGTGTTGATGTATATGTAACTTCATAATGTATTTCACATATATGTAAATTGTATTACTATATAGATGGTATTATTCCTCTATACGGAAGTGTCATCATTTATATTGTAAATGTCGTAACTTATACTTGATGGGTTATTAGACCACCTTGTTGGGGTCGGCCCTATATAAGTCATGTGGATCAAAGGGTTATTAGACCACCCTATTGGGGGTCGTCCCGCTCAGCATTATGTTATGTGGTTAAGTTCGAGCCTACATGAGTTATGTAAAAGGCAAGTCAAGTCAAGTATAAATAGAATGTGGGAGGCACTCTATTTGTTCACTCACTTCTCACTCATGCACTCAAGGAGGAGTGGTGCACTTATGGAGGAGGAGTATCTGCTGCTAGGTTATGTCTATCTCTCATGTTTGGGTTGTATCGTTTCTCTATCTATCTCTGAGGAAGTTATTGGGGTTTTTCACCTTTATGGTTTTCCCCAAGTAAATCTTTGTGTCTCTTGTGTGCTTGCATTATTGTCTCCATGATTGATATGTTGTAGATATGCTGTACATGTTGTTCTCTCCGTTAAGATTCTTGAAGTAAATTCTGAAAATTTAACATGGTATCAGAGCTAGCCTAAAAGAAGGCATGATATGTAATGTATGACACTTGTTGCACTTACGATACTAGGGCTTGATATAGCAAAAACCAGTCATTGTAGCACTTTCGCTATAAATCCGTTTTGGCGAAGTTTTCGGATCTAAAATATTTACAAGTCGAAGATTAAATCTCCATGTACCTTGTGTCCAAAGGAAAACCTCTAATTCATTGTACTTTGTGATTTATGATCTGTACAACATAGGGTTTCTGCCTCTTCCAGATCTTAGTCAAAATCAGGTGACCTTGGGAAAAAGGTCATAACTTGGGCTACGAAGATCCAAATGAAATTTCGTAAAAAGTGACAGGTAGTACACAGACTGTACTATCTCAAAAATCGTTTTCAGAGGCTGAAGTTGAACCAGTGACACTTGGCACATCATACAAGTTATCTGTCCTGTATTATCCCAAAACAGGTCACGTTGCGACATTTGGCATAACTCTCTCTCAGAGAATCCAGTTGAGGTCAGATCTGTCATGATGGAAAAATAACAGCTCTGGATATCTCAAGAAACTTTTTCAGACCCCGTGGATCGAAACGTTTGGAGTTACACCAGAAATAATCAGGTACGTATTTCTGTCAAAAAAGAATTATTTTTGAGTACCTTCATTCATGGCTTCCGGAATTTAGGGCTTTGGAGAAAGTTGGAATTTTTGTAAACAGAGACCACGGTTGAATGCTACTCATCAAAATAAAAATTTAGAGACCAAGATAAGAATTTTTGGTTGGGCAGAAGACCGGGCTTGATCAAACCCTAGTTCAGGACTTTGATCAGAAAAGTGGAAAATTAGGGCTTCTGTAAAAATGGAAATTTTTGAAATTTGTGACCACGGTTGGAAGCTCCTCAGAAAAATAAAATATTAGAGATTTGGATCAAACCTTTTGATTGGGCAGAAGAGTGGGCTTCATCAAACCCCAGTTCAGGGTCACGTCGAGTGAATCCGAAAGTTTCAAAGGAAAAATTGAGGAGTGAAACTTTGCAGTTTTCAAATTCTGAATATACCAGCTTGATCAGCTCATCAAGGTGCATATTTCTATCCTTTCGAAAGTTTGAAATTCAAAGTTTGAATTTTTTGGGTTTCTCTAACAAACCCATATCTAGCTCCAGGTCCAGTTCTTGCAAATCAAGTGGATTGGGTTAATCCTAGAAGAAGATGGATTGATCATCTGCATAAGTGAAGAAGTTCCTGGTTCAGAGAGAGATGAGGCTAAGGCCCATCATAAGAATATTACAAGCGATCTCGACAGGTATGACTCATCAAGGTATGTTTTGAGATTTCTTCATGATTAAGTTTATGGTATGTTTGTTTTCATGTTATTACGGTTAGTACAATCTTGATTTTAGACTTGTCATATCACCTTAATAAAATTATGAATGCACGATAGAAAATATTCATTGATTAGGGTATTGACACTTATGATTGTACTAATACATTATGGTGTTGTATGAGGTTTATGTTGTCTACTAACATGAAAGGTACACCAACAAAGACAAATCATGTTCTGGTTCAAGAACGTATGATCATGGTGACATGAAGACAAGGATTCATCCATTGTCATGGATCACATAGAAGATCTACTTTCGAGGTATGTATAACTTGTTTCTACAATGGTTAAGTTATGAGACATGCAGGTTACTAGCACAAGTCACTGAAGAGAACCAGAAGACATTATGCGGGTATGTTAGACATAACTATCTAGCATGCTAATCCAGGTATGTTTTTCCTATATCAAGCTAGAATCCTACCTTGTGTTAGGATCTTATATTGTTGTGTTGTTGATAATGATTATTCATGAAGTCATAGGTTTGAATAATCATGGTTGTATGCATATTATGTTTCTTACCATAATTGATGATATGACTAACCAGAAGAATCATGAAGGTATAGGTTTGAATAATCACAGGTTTTATGCATATTATATCTCTTATCTTGATTGATGATTCAACTAACCAGAAGAGTCTTATGATCAAATAAGAAAATGTATGAGTAAAAGAAGACTTCCTTGAAACCTTGAATACCAATGTTTATTATCTGTGTTTGAATTGATCCCGACTAAACATGCTTGAGATTATTATGTTTTGATAATATTAAGATTATACTAATGAATGTTTGATTACGTATGAGACCTAGAGGATAACACAATGATGATACTAACAAGTATGCATAGGGATCGAGAATGAATATAAGTTCAAGGACAAGTAATCCAGGAAGCAAAGATCAAGAGGGAGTACACTCCAGTGGTTTCTGCAAGGATGCAGATATTTAGAGGGAGTTGACCATCTCTCTACTTTCCACAACATAAAGGTGTAGAAGAAGCTACTTCAGATTAGGACTCCAGTAGCTCCTGCAAGGAAGCGAAGACTCAGAGGGAGTCCACTCAATGAACAAACAAAGATAAGTATTTGAATTGTCATTTCTTAAATAATAATGTTCAGTAATGTATATACTAATGTTCCTAGAATTAGGTTGTGTATTATACATATTAGAATAATTGCATTGATGAACATTATACTACTAATATGCATGGCTAAGTGGCCTATGGTACTGTACAACATTCCATTGCTACTTATCTAGAATGAAACCTCTTTACTGACATGTTGGGAGTTGTGCACACTCTTAACAATGTCCTGGTAGAGATTGGAAGGCCTTTAGAAAGTTACGGGATATGGATAAATGTTGTATTGAAGCATTGGCTAAGTTAATTGCATGACTGTATGACATATTTCTTTATGTGTAAGAAGTTGTTCTGAAAACTATGAGATGTTTTCTAATCATGCAATTTAACTTTTTGTGTAGGAAAGATCGTATGCCATCTCCTACAAAAGAAGAAGTACAACATTTGTTCAACAACAAAATTATCTATTGAAGATATTGAAGTTCCCAGGATATGGAAAGAATGCCATGATCTGTCGATCATGAAGAATGATGTTTGGGATATAGTCCCAAGACTTGAAGGGAAGTTTGTTATGAATTCCATATGGATCTATCAAGATCAAGCATGCTGCAGACGGCAGCATAGAGAAATATAAAAGTGATGAAATAGAAGATACACCAGATGGATTTCAAGACAACTTTCTTGAATGGTGTAGCTGAAGAAGAAGTGTATGTGGAGCAGCCACTTTGTTCTGAGACACATGACAAGAAATCATATGTGTGCAGAACTTGGTATGGTAGGATAGGTAGCTTTCTATCCAGTTTGGTCTTTACCAAGAGTATAGTGGGTTCCAACCTTTACTACAAGGTTGAGGAAGGCAATCCAGTGATACTACTATGTGGATGACCTATTTGTATTAGGAGAGGATAGATTGATTGCCGACACACAACGGAAGCTTGCTACCGAGTACGAGTTGAGAAACTTGGGGATGATGCACTATTTGTTTTTGGCATGAAGGTGTGGCAGAGTGATGGAATCCTCCTTGGATAAGGGAAGTATGCAATAGAGATCCTGAAGAGGTACTGGATGATGAATTGCAAGGCCATGGCGACACCTATGACATCGAATCTAAAGCTTCTATGTGATGCTTCATCTGAGCCAGTTGATGTCTCTACATATTATCAGATGATTGGGTCCTTGATGTACCTGACGAACACGAAACCAGATATTTGCTTTGTTGTGAACACATTGAGCCAGTTCTTGACGGATCCGAGGAGTGTTCACCTGGTTGCTGTAAACCATGTTCTGAGGCACCTGAAGGGTACAGTGGATTTTGGGCTCAAGTATGAAGTGAATCAAAAGTTTAACCTGCAGGGTTATGTTGATTCAGATTGGGTTGGCAGTGCTGCAGATAGGAAGAGCACATATGGGTGTTGCTTCAGTATGGGATCAGGAGTGATCTCTTGGTTTAGCAGGAAGCAGTCCTGCGTAGCACTTAGTACAACTGAGGCAGAGTATGTTGCAGCCTGTTCAGCTAGTTGTGAGGCAGTATGGCTATGGAAGCTACTGTCTGAGTTATTTGATCTCCCGTTGGAGGCTACTAGTATCTTCTGTGATACCCAGAGTTGTGTGAAGTTGTCCGAGAACCCATTGTTTCATGACAGGTCGAAACACATAGAGATCAAATATAACTATATCAGGGATATGGTACAGAGAGGAGCTCTGAAGCTCCTGTATGTTGTGACGGATGAGCAGATTGCAGATGTGCTGACGAAGCCACTAGCCAGGGTGAAGTTCGAGTTCAGAGAGAGGCTTGGCATTCTTCAGATCGAGGACACTTCGAGGAAGAAGTGATGGATACATTTGCTGAAGCCATTCCAAGCATGTTGGAAGGAGGATCCTTCACATGGCTGTGGATGTAAGCGCTGAATGATGAGCATCAGGATGATGTTCTGGTTTCTGCTGGATATGATCAGTTGGATCATTTTTATGTATGTATGTATGCATCATGTTGGATGTTGGATGTGATCAGTTGGATCATTTATATGTATGTATGCATCATGTTGGATGTTGGATATGATCTGTTGGATCATGTGTATGTATTTTGTATATGCATCATGTTGGATGCTTGGACAATGTATCTATATATGTATCAGGTGGATACATTGTATGATCAGGTAGATCATGTATGTTGATGGATACATTGTGTGGATCATGTATCTATGTATCAAGTGGATACACTATGTATATTGATATGTATCAGGTATGATCAGGTAGATCATGTATGTTGATGGATACATTATGTGGATCATGTATCTATGTATCAGGTGGATACACTATGTATGATGATATGTATCAGGTAGATACTTGGTGTGCATCAGATGGATGCATTGTATGATTAAGGTGATCGTGGATGACGCGCTTCTCCAGATGACATGCAACAGGATGTTGCAGTGATGATGATCAGGATGATCATGTGTACATCAAGATGATGTATGGTGAGTATCAGATGATACTTTGTGGCTGTGGATCAGGTTGTGCAGATGAGCATGTAATTTGTGCCCTGGAAAATTTGCAGATGGTCTTTCGAGGTTTTGCCTATGGCATGTAATTCGGTGCCCTGGGACATCTAGAAAATGCTCTTTCGAGGTTTTGCTTTGGGAGGACATATAATTTGTGCCCTGGGAGATCTGCAAATAGTCTTTCGAGGTTTTGCCTATGGCATGTAATTCGGTGCCCTAGGATATCTGGAAGATGCTCTTGCGAAGTTTTGTCCTATGGCATGTAATTTGCTCATGGGAGATCTGGACAGGACGAAAAAGGCCTCAGATGCTTCAACCAGGTTTTGCCATGACCACATGTAATTTGCTCCTGGGAGATCTGGACAGGATGAAAAAGACCTCAACTGCTTCAGCCAGGTTTTGTGGTGGACCACATGTAATGTGCTCCTAGGAGATTCGACAGGTAGAGCTGTGTGCTCGTAACAGCCTGGGATGATTCAGCCAGGTTTTGTGGTGAGATCAAATGTAATGTGCTCCTAGGAGATCCGACAGGTAGAGCCGTGTGCTCATAATAGCCTAGGATGCTACAGCCAGGTTTTGTGATGGGTCACATGCAATGTGCTCCTGGGAGATCCTATAGGTAGAGCTGTGTGCTCGTAATAGCTTGGGATGCTGCATCCAGGTTTTGTGACGCACATAATAAGTCCTAAGGTTTCCACAGTATGGCCAGTGATGATGAAGACCTACAGGTGGTGGGCCTACATCCAGTATGAAAAAGGACTGGCTCTGTAGAACTTCCTATGACGAGTAGATTCAGAGAATGATTGAGATAGCAGTAGTAGTGATGATGATGATGACTCGATGACGATTATCTAGTGACGATGATCTACAGAAGAAGACTTGTGCTAGAAGACCTGTGTTGAGAAATACCTTCCTAGTTAAGAGGGAGTGTTGATGTATATGTAACTTTGGAATGTATTTCACATATATGTATATTGTATTCCTATAGAGATGGTATTATTCCTCTATATGGAAGTGTCATCATTTATATTGTAAATGTCGTAACTTATACTTGATGGGTTATTAGACCACCTTATTGGGGTCGGCCCTGTATAATTCGTGTGGGTCAAAGGGTTATTAGACCACCCTATTGGGGGTCGGCCCAGTCAGCATTATGTTATGTGGTTAAGTTCGAGCCTACATGAGTTATGTAAAATGCAAGTCAAGTCAAGTATAAATAGAGTGCGGGAGGCACTCTATTTGTTCACTCACTTCTCACTCATGCACTCAAGGAGGAGTGGCACACTTATGGAGGAGGAGGATCTGCTGCTAGGTTATGTCTATCTCTTGTGTTTGGGTTGTATCATTGCTCTATCTATCTCTGAGGAAGTTATTAGTGTTTTTCAGCTTTATGGTTTTCCCCAAGTAAATCTTTGTGTCTCTTGTGTGCTTGCATTATTGTCTCCATGATTGATATGCTGTAGATATGTTTTACATGTTGTTCTCTCAGTTAAGATCCTTGAAGTAAATTCTAAAAATTTAACAGAATGAACAATAAACAAAACAATGGTATTTGATCATTACCTTCTCTAACGAGATCTGAAATTCTGTCGCCATCAGATGATATTGATATATATTCTGATTCTAATTCTTCTATGCTTGCTAGTTGCATTTTTCCTTAGGATTAATCTCTGTGTGTTTCCAATGTTTTACGTAGTTGTTCAATATGTTTTCACAAACTTTTGTAGATTCAATATTTCCAGTGCAAATATGACAAAAGCATGATTACTTTCTACTGTCAAATGCATAAACATTTTGGAAGACTTTTGTTTGAATAGAGTGAAAATATCTAGTCCCCTGTATGGTGCTAGTGTCATATGGTATTGATCTATCTATATCTTGGAGCCCAACATGCCAAAAAATCCTGGTACACAAATGACAAATTTTGATGTTAGGTACATACTTTTTTTAAAATTGACAATAAAATATAAATTAAAATATTTGTGTGTACATACCTGTGCACATCTTTTGATTGTTGATTATATTCATGGTTTAGATGTGATTTACACCATTGGACAACCTCTGCAGCTAAATGGAATCATGTAGAACTATGGTTCATTTTCCATCTTCGAAGTGCTATTTTTACGCATGCTCCTGTACCATCATGTTCACCTTTTCGATGACCAATTTCAAAGAAATTCCAGTGATGTTTAATGTTCAATACTTTATGAAGTCGACATAAACAATAAAATGACCGCTAAGACTTAAATTGTCTGGTACATCCACCCGACCATATCCAATGCTCATTGAATTTAATGTTACGTCCATTTAGTGAATTGTAGAAAATACTTTGAATACAATGCTGAACAAAATGTGTATCGTCTGTACGATCTTCGCTAATATAAAAGTGATATTCTTTAATCACATCTCGATTGTCACAGGTGCTTTCAATGCCATCAACATCTTGTTGCCAATCTCTATATAAAACATGGAAAAATATCGAAACTTGGTCAGAATGATAGTATTCACTCTATATCTCATTTTGTGCAGCAAATGTGTAATTTTCTACAAAATCAACCACTGACAAAATTGTTCCTGGTGGGAAAAGTTCATGAGACTGTTTGAATTGAAGGTCTTGCCATCGTGTTCTATGTGAATGTTTGGTGTATTTATAAATTTCACTTTAGAATTTCTTGAGAAAATCTGTCACACATATTTTATCTTCTCGCAAATCAATCATTTTCGAATGTGCATCACTAGTACTTGTAATGTATTTATATCTTCTCCAATCAACGGTGACATTTGACAGTGAGTGATCAGTATCGATAGGATATTTATTGTGGAATAAAACCAAATTTCCACAACGATTATAATGTTTTCCATTGACACATTTCTTATTATAAAATACTTCATCGTGATTTCTCTCACATAGGGTTTAAGATATGAATTCACGTATTGTGGGCGAAGGTGGTGAATGGCCCAAAACATTTTACTAAATTCAAGAAATGTGTCGTAATATAATTGAAATTGCACATGATAAGGGCAACAACATATGTAACAGATTGTAATAGGTCTAACATAAAATGGTTTTAGTTGCACAAATGTAGTAATTGACACATTAATTCCACAATGATCTTCCTTGAATTTATTGAACAATTGTATTTGTGTCATATCCATTAAACGTTTTGGACTGCTTACATATACTCCTCGTGATAGTCTTTGTATCTCTTGAATTTGTTCAAACTCGAGCATGTGTCAACCAATATTCCCATACAATATCTTTAACACCTACTCCCATTCTATCTTTGTAAGGTTGTCTACAAATAATTGCCCAGCAAGCAAGTTCATCATTTTCATCTATTTGCATTCTGAATTTGCTATGTTTGTATAATGTCTTTCTTGAAGTTTCAACTTTTGCTAGATGTGTTGTCAAATGTTTTTGTTTAGTACTAGTCGAAATAATTGCTGTATGAATTGCTCTTCGTGCAACACTGATGTCTTTCTTCCTAGATTTTTCAAACTTTTTTATTGTATCACCTATATTTTCTATCACATTATGTTTTAATTTCGTCTCTTTGGTTGCCTTGTGAATACCCAATAATGATGTAGTATCTTCTAACTTCTTGGTCACTAATAAACATCTCAAAATTTGTGCTTGTCCTGTTGCTGAATAATTCTTCAGAACATCATCGTAAATTTTTTGAGCCCGATATCATGCAGCATGTATGGATATTTTTTTTCCATATTTGTTGCAATCAACGTTTTCTAACGTTTCATCGTCAATGGTGAAAGTACCTATACATCAAGTTAAATTTAATTTAAAATATGTATCCAAAAATACAATTCGTTATAAAAAATGAATTTGGAAAATACATCATATATACATACCTGGTCAAATTTCTGGTTCTTGAACTTGATCTTCAATATTGACTTCCTCGACATTAGTATGTAAATCACTATTTACATCTTCAACAATAGTTTCTTCAACTTCAATTTGTTCTTCTTGTATTCTATTTTCAATTTCCATTTCATCAACATTATCATATAAAACTGTATTTGTATCTTCAATAATCGTTGCTTGTGTTTTTGCAAGGCTTGCTTTGTTGGCATGATATTTAAGTTTTTTCTTTTCTCTATTATCATCATCATCAGCACATTTACAATCATATTTTCTTTGACGATTTCTCTTACTGCCCATGATTGCTTAATCTATAAATGATAAATTAAAGAATCATCATTTTATTGTAAAAAAATAAAAATGAAGATTTAAAAACAGTTACGAAATTTATAAACCCATGAACTGAAATTCACTTCACCTTATCAAAATCTTGTAAGAGTATTTTGAAGAAAAAGTATTTGGAAACAAATTTCCTTTGAAAAAAACCTTCATTGAATGAAATAAGAACTTTTTGACAATAAATCACCTTTGAAAAAATCCATTGGAAAATAATAAAAACACTTTCTAAATAAATCTTCTTTGTAAAACCACTGGAAAAAAAAACTTCTTTGAAAAAATATTTGTGAAAGAGAATTCTTTGTAAAAACCCTTGCAATGAAATAACTTTTTTGTAAAAATAACTTGGGAGACTTTGAAAAAACCCATTTTCAAAGAAATAAGAAGGAAAAATACATCTCCTTTGTAAAAATAACTTGAAATAAAATCTTATTTGCAAAAATGCCTTGGAATAAAAACTCTGTAAATGCACACTTTGGAAAGAAACATTTTTTGAAAAAACCACTTATAAAATACTTTGTAAAAAAAACGTATTTTGCAAAAATACCTAGAAAAAAAAAACTTTGAAAAAACTCATCTGAAAATAAATAAGAAGGAAAAAGACAACTTCTTTGAAAAAATAACTTGGAATAAAAACTCTTTAAAATCACCATTTTAGAAAAAAAAACCTATTGCGAATAAATAAGAAGTGCAAAAGCTTGGAATAAAAACTTATTTTGCAAAAATGCTTTAGAAAAGCATTCTTTCAATGTATTCCTTAGAAAGAAGTAACAAAAAAAATACTTCATAAAATAAACTCTCTTTCTAAAAAAAGCTCCTTAAAAAACCCTTGAAAAAAAAACCATTGCAAAGAAATAAGAAGTGCAAAAAGCTTGAAAAAAAATACTTCATAAAAAAAACTCTTTTTGCAAAAAGAACTCCTTAGAAAATCCTTGGAAAAAAACTCATTGCAAAGAAATAAGAAATGCAAAAAGCTTTGAATAAAAACTCATTTTGCAAAAATGTCTTAGGAAAACATTCTTTTAATGTATTCCTTAGAAAGAAGTAAGAAAAAAATACCTTATAAAAAAATTTCCTTTGCAAAAAAACCTCCTTAGAAAATCCCTTCAAAAAATATTCTGACCAGAAACTATGCGGAATTAAAATGTGCGAAATTAATTGAAGTATTTAGTTTTATTTATATAAGTTTAGACAAGAACTTTTTTTTTCCCACCCGATGAGATTTTTTTTACGTTTGGTTATTTGGTCTAATAACCTTCGATTTAATTGACGTCGCTGTTCCAGAAAACAGTTATTCGGCCGAATAACCTTTGAAACCTGAAAATCTGATTGTCTCTCACAGTTTTTAGGTTTCTCCATTTTTGGAAGGTAAAAAAGATCTCTTACACTACAAAGCGACTGACGGACTTGATACCATTAGTTTCGTTATTGAATCTACTTTCCAAATATATAGATTTCTTTGTGTATAGGTAAGATCTGATATTTGTAATTGTTTGTTTTCTTAACAGGTGTCGATTTTGGTTTCATCTATTTCAAAATGTGGTGAAATGAAATTTCCATAACGTTAAAAATACACCACGAAAAAAATTGAGAAAACTATGGTGCAGTTAATTGGCGTGTCTACTTCAAAGGGTATTCATAGAATTTTTAGTTTTATATTCAATTGAGAGAAAAGTTTTGCGACAAAAAATATGTTGAAAATTGACAAGGTTTCCCCATTGATCGAATTCAAATAAATATAATAATTAGTATATAGATCCATTTGTTATAAACTTATAGTCATGCAGTAGTATATTGTGTGTAGATTGTTATAGCATATTTGTTTTTTGCAAAAACAAGTTTAACAATGATTTTACATGTGCGACAAAACATGGCTATTTTGTAGTCCCTTCATTTTATAAAAACACACTATCAAACATTTGCCGAATTGACATATCAAATCTCAATATAAAAAATTGAAAAAAATATGGATAGAAAGCTAACATAATTCTCTAAAAGTTTGTTTTTTAGTGAAAAGTGAAATTCCAAACAAAAATATTACTTTTATTCGCCGAAAGATGGAAAACATGAAAAATTCAGAATTATTTTCTCACGGGACCCCCCAAAATAGACACCCATCTTCATGGATTCACCTTATACAAAATTGCTTTTAATCTTAAAAACTAAGCCACAATTTCACAACACAAGCTTAAATAAATAGACATCTAGGATCGATGTTTAAACATTAAAACAAAGATTCATAACTAAGTCAATTCGGGATTCTCCAACTCTATATTTCATAATAGTATCATAATTATAGATATGAGTCTTTCTAATCTAGCAAAGAATTTTAGTAAATACAGCTATATACTTATATTCGCTTTTTCTGCCGCAAGGTTAAACAAGATAGATGAACTTCAAATAATTGAACCCGTTTTTCGACGATCAGTTGCATGGTGACTAGTGTGTTGAAGTAACGTTTAATCCAGATTGATCCGTGCCTTGATGATCCATCAAAGACCCCTCGGTTGACCTCCCTACTGTATCAGGGTTATTATCCTTCACCCCGAACACCTGAACAAATGGGGTCGTAAGAACACACAACGCAAGTTTTCTGCTGGGATCTCCCAATCCTCAGTTAAGCTCAACCCAACTCCAAGAATCACAAGATAATTTCTTTATTAGGTGCTCTTCTAGCACTAGGGAGAAAGACGGTCCTTTCTCCTTCTCCTCCCTTTCTTTTAAATTACAAAATCCTGTATGCGAAGTGTCTCCTCATACACATATTTAATTTAATTTAATATTTTCTTAATACTTATCCCCATATTACATGTGTCACTCGATCTTAAGTGTGAACCTTATTCCCTAAATCAGTGGGAGCACTACTACACAAGGGGTGCTTTTGAGGCATATCTTTGAGACAATAATCACATAATGTCTCAAACTACCTACTCAAATTTATTTTTCCTATTTTAAACTTTTCTTTTAAGACCCCTTTCATCTCCAGGGTGACATATTAGTACGGGAGGGAATGAAAGTTACATGCTAATTATCAGCGGGAAGGAAATACCATAGGTTGAAGAAAATATTGGGGATTTCACTTGTTCTTTTTTTATCGAGTGTCCCAGCTATGTGCAAGCGACTGGGATTGAATAAGATGCTTCAATGTGGTTTCTCGATCAAGCCCTACTGAGCTGGATACCTAGGAAGCAGGTTGGGCCAACAACATGACAAAGACACGCTACCAAACATTTTCACTTATATGGATATGTACAGCGATCCCATTACACTCCTAATTAAGCAATTTTTATTACGAACACAAAGTCAAACAATGTAGTGATGTAGAACCCAGATGTAGAGTAGGAATCCAATGGCGAGGCTTGTAGCAGAAGCATGATCAATATCCGGAAGCATTAACAAATCCCACTAATGCTTGAGATGGACTAGCCCTGATCAAGTCGAGAAGGCAAGGTAGAGATGGGTTTTAGAGGGACGATATTAGTGACTACGCCAGCATTTGGAAAAATGGTAGGTATGTCTAATTTTGTACAAAGCCATGCACTAAAACCACTTTCTTGCATGATCAACATCCTAGGGTTTGTCATGGGTTTCTTTCTAAATTGTTGTGAAATACTTAGCCCCCTCCTTATGTCATAGAATTAGCCTCTTCCACCCTGACTGAAGGATCTTCTTTCAAAGTTTTCAGTAAGTGCCTGCAGGGTGCAACTTTAGTATTGTGAGCACCCCACAAAAATCATGGAACCTGGGTCGAGGTGTACTTTTGTAGCATTGTACATAGCCAAGGAAGGTGCCCATATGTCCTGTAAATTTCATAGTATTCGTTCGATGCACTTCATGGGAATTTGGTGGGGGGAAGAGTTGGGTTGAAAGCCATAACTCTTACCCTTAGAGAGGGGGAAATCGCTTACAGTATGTGCCTGTGTTATCGTCCTACCTTGGCCAAACTCATTTTATGTATCTACTTTGTAAAGGCTGACAATAGAAACTGGAACTGTGCCAGCTCAAGGGTTGCATTGGTAAAAGGCATAACCATAACCATCGAACCCATGGGTCGCGGATACCTATTCATCCCCCCATTTTTAAAACCCTCGTCTTCATCTTTCAAAATTTTTGTCAAATTCCCCCATTTTGCAAACCCCGATTTTGTTGATTGATTTGAGTGATTTAGGGTAGGGATTTGTTTACAGCAGAGCGCACCATCCATTATGACATTGAATTGCGAGTTGCTTAAAATTAAAGCAAGTGAATAGAGAGTGTTTATGCTTAAACATTTCTTGCACCGGTTTGATTGTGTTGCATTCTGCTTCCTAATTCGAGATATAGTTGTTGTTCTATGGGTTGTAGAATATTCTTATTGCAGAACTGAAAATGTTTGAGTATAGATACGTGTAAAGTAGATGAGTAGATATTGATTCATTCGCAATGTATTTTTGATTCATTTCTGTCAACGAATATTTTTCATTTTTTTAGTGGTTTGAGTCTCCACTGTTTGAGTACAGATACGTCTAGCAAAGCAGCTGAGTAGATATTGATTCATTCGCAGTGTATTTTTGATTCATTTCTGTCAATGAATATTTGTCTTTATTTTTTTAGTGGTTTGAGTCTCCACTATAACTATTTTGAAAGCCAGGTAATTTTAGAAACCCTACAAGCCCGGTTGTCTTCTTAGATATTATTTTATTTGCAAAATATCCCATTGGAATCAACTTCCAAAATACCTAACATTAAAAACCCACAATAGAGTAGATACTCTTCACGAACCTTTTTCTTTCATCGTTTCTTCATAAAACCACATCCTGCGATTATTTTCGAGGCTCTTTCAAATTTTTGTGTTGACAGGGCTATTAGTTTCGGCTCTTTCGAAGATGCTCTGTTTTTCATAGGATATCCATAATGTTTTTCCTCATAATTTCAGAAGATGCTCTTTTTTTCACAGGATATCGATAATTTTTTGCCTCATAATTTCAGAAGATGCTCTGTTTTTCCGACTATCATATTTGAATGTTTATTTAATGCTCTCTTGGGTCATATATATTTATATGCTTAACCATTTCTCCATTGTTGCAAGGTGCTTTCTAAATTCTGAATTTAACCCTTTAAATACTGATTTTCATCTTTGAAATGCTATAAAATATTTCAACAATCCAACAGGTACAATTGTGGAAGCTTCATTGCTCAGTATTCAGTCAGCCACCATTCACAGGATCAAATGCACTTTGATAGACATCTAAGCTAACAATGAAGATAATATTTCTTTGATGACCAAAATCACCAAATCTATTTGTCCCCAAGAAACCTTGTATAGCATCAACACTCTTTGAATCTTCTCATGCGCTTGGTGCATTGAGACCAAGAATATAAGTTTTCCCTTATCGGTACGACAGCCACTGAGGATTTTCATTTCCCATAGAAAAACATGTAAAAATTCAAAATGCAACAGACATTTCTCTAATGATCAAAACTGCGTAATTAGCTTGAGTGGTCCTCGTGATCTTGTTATTTCATAAATATAATTTTTAAATGAAAAGAACATCAATAAAGGAGATTGATATTGTGACATTTGGGACTTGTGTGCTCTTGTGGCATTGGCTTCCACAATTCTTCTATATAAGACAAAGTTTGCGTTGTTTATCAAAAGTTGATTTTGTTGGGTGTTTTCACGACTTGGTCATCCTCATTGACGCTTGGTAAATGCATACTGACACTTTGACACATCCATGTCTTAACACTTAGTCTTCGGTCAATCACTTTAACACAAATTTTATCATAGTTTTAAGTTGCCAACTGATTTTAACTTAAAGCCAGATACTACATTAGATTTCACATGAAATGATGAAGTGGCAGTGCCTTTGTCTCTATTCTAGCATCGAATAGTAATCTTGCAGAGATTGGCATTTGATATTTGAAATATAATGCTTATATCTTCGGTGGTCTCGACATATGGGTGCTCACCTGCAGATACATTTGACAATAGCTAGTGAATCCTGTAACATTTATACATCACTGAAACATAAAGTTTGCAAGCTCGTGTCCATCAAGCTCTTGGCTTCTTTGAAATTCGAGGGGCACATAAATTTTCTGTGTTGACATTGAATTCGAACTTGGAGCTAGTCATTTTTATTCTGGAACTGTCAACATGATTGGAAATATGAATGTTAACAATTATGACAACTGGGTGCATGCTTAAGACTTGGTGTTTCATGTGATGAGGTGTAAGCTGGCTTCTTCCGGGCACAATCTCCTTTGGCTTCCTCATGACACCTATGATCTTGGTTGTAGATCCTTGTAATATATAGATAGAAATATGCCATGTTTTCAACAGCTGAGCACTCGGGTATTATTGGCGATCCATTAACCATGACATTTAAACTCAAGCTCATAGAATTGAAAGTGTGTCTTTCTCCTTGTGGGCCTTTACTCTTAGCACCTTGAATGAGTGCTAACCTTGTAACCTAGCATTTGTTTTAATTTAGTGCAATCGAAATTATCCTACATGCACAAGCATTAATACACATTATATTTTTTTATGCATCAATGCTTTTATCTTCGGTTGATGCGTAGTACATAAAGTGTTGAACCATGGACTTTTCTTGGAGCTTGTGTGGTAGGACTCAAAAGGAATGGTGGCTAGGATTTAAAGTGGATGAGCTTGGTTAGTGACAAATGAGCTTTGGCCTTGGTATTAAAACAATACAAAATACCTCTTTTAAAAGAGATAAGACTTGTTCCTTTTTTAAAAGAAATCACATGAAGGTTAAATAAAAGGCTTAATGGGTACATGGATCAATAAAACATAAAACATGGTTATAACTTTTTTTTTTTAATAACCAAACTTTAAACAGAACAAAAAAAAATATAAATAATATTTTAAAACTATAAAGAATAGTTTTAAAACAATATTATTTTATATTTTTCTAATATTTGGTTTCTTTTAATAAAGATAAAGACCACTAAGTAATGTCAATTGAAATCAAAGACTATAGGTTAAGTTCACATTCATTGATGGATAAGGACATAAGTAAATGTTCACCAACTCAGGATTTAAGACTTCACGTGAAAGATTTGAGGTTTGGAGAGACTGACTAAGTTGATAAAAATTCAAGGTTTTGCCAATGATGCTAGGGGACTTTCCGGCATCAAAAATCAGAGTCCCTCTTTGTTAGGATATTTAGACACTTAGGAGTTAGTTAAGATCAACTTGTGTAATATATCCATTAGGGATAATGTGTTTCTTTAGTATGCATTTGTAAATACTTAATCCGACGGTCACGATATGTTCCTGACATAGAGTGATCTGATGGCTCAGCTTCTCTTAGATCAAACCTAACCTTGATTCGTGGCTTAACACCCGATTGGTCCATGATCTCTATTTAAAGACCATGGAGGGTCATTGTTTAGTTGATCGATTATGAGAAGCTCATTTGTAACTTTCTTTCTTTGCATAATAAATTGTCCCGTACAAGCTATTTGGCTGGGGCCGTGGAGTGTTTCCCTCAAGAGGGTTTAAACCACGTGAAAACATCGGTGTGTTGATCTATGATTTGTTTGTGTGAAGTGGTTTCTCTTGGTGTTTGGTTCTTTGGTAGTACTCTGTGTACCCGAACATGGTATCAGAGCTTTTATGAAGTGCAACTTCTGGTTATGATCTAGATCTTGAACTGCTGTTGCCAAAACTCAAAAGGGTTTCTATTTCTGATATTTCTATCTATTTCTAGGTTGTGGGAGGTGTTCCATTGCGTCCGGAGCGTCGTTGACATTGGGAAATAGTTTTCGTTTGATTGAAAAGGGTTCCCGGTTGTTCCAGAAATGCGTATTTCATCATATCTGAAGGTATAATGTTACAATGACGCATTTTTTTATTTACTTTTTTAAAAAGAAAAAATGTCATATTTCATCTTTTTTTACTGTTAGATTTTTTTTGGGTTCAGATTGTTACTTCCCATTTGTGTATGCTCTTTGCCGTACACCTTGAGTGATCTCGGCAAATCAGAAACAGAAAAGGAAAGGGTTTTTCTCGGCTGCGTATGCTCTTTGCCGTGCACCTTATGCGATCTCGGCAAATCAGAAACAGAGAGAAAACATAGACTTTCTGGGAAAGCTAACAAGATCTAACTCCACAAGTGTGAAATTTTTTTGTTTGTTTCGATTTATGGTGTATTTTGCAGGAAAAATGGCAAGCACACAAACCGAGCAAGAAGAGTTAAAAAAAAAAACCCTTCCTCATTCCCATATTTTACATACCTTTTAATCTAGCTCACTTGGTTCAAAGTTGCTTTATTCTTTAATAGGTCTTGAGTTCAAGTCTTAGGAAGTTACTTTTAAAAGAAAAAGTGCATGCAATTTCTATTTTCAAGTTATTTATTGTAAAAGTGCATCTCATTTAAATAATAAAAAAAAATTACAAGTGAGTCACTTAAGTTTTTTTTATTGTTGCACTATTTAAAAGTAATATCATTGTAAAAGTGAAATCACTTATTTTAGAAAAGTGGTTCACTTAAAGCAACTTTCTTGTAAAGTGATTGTCAAAAGGTTCATATTGGGAAGAAGGGGGTTCTTTTTTTTGCTGGACATTCTCTAGTTGCCACGTCACTATTGGGGACATCTTCAACATTTTCTTTGTTCAAGCATAACTTCATCATACATAGTCAGTTTTCAGTGCCGTTTTTTTTTAAACCACCTATTTTTTCGAGCTCTTCACATCTAGACTATTGGTTTCTACTTTTATATCCATTAATTTAAAAATATGGCCACCCCTTGTGATATTCTACATAATAGTTCCAACTATTTCTCATGGAAATATCATATGGAGGATGTTCTACGAAGTAGGAGACTTTTCAAAATTGCCTCAAGGAAAGAAATAGAACCCACTGATGATGATAAGAAAATAAAATGGGCAAATAGATGTGATAAAGCTCGTCGATTGATTGGAATGTTAATCTCTATTGATTTGTGATTCCACATATCTGGAATTGATAAACCTGATGCTACTTGGGACAAGTTGGAATCTGTGTTTGGTAAACACAATGAAATTTGAGGTCATCAACTCGAAAAAGAGTTGATTTCTTTAAATCCAAGTAACTTTTCATGCATTCAAGATTATTTATCTAAGTACAAAACTCTTAAATTCTTATGTGCAAAATATAAGATTGAGAGGGAAGAGAAACAATGCATTTATCATATTCTTTCCAAACTTGGACCTACATATTCTGTTTTTGTATCTAAATTTTACTCCATGAAAGCATCCTTAAATGTAGCTAGCTATCAAGAGCCTAGTCTTGAATCATTTTGTGATTCCTTAATTAGAGAACAAGCTAAACTCATTCATCTTGGAATAATCAACAATGCAGATACATCTGGGAAAGCCTTATTATTCCAATAGAAAGAAAAGTCCAAGCCTCCCAATAAACAAAATTTTTGCAATAATAAGTCAAACAAGGGTCCCAAACCCTCTCAGTCAGTTCCTTCTTTAAAAAATGACAAAGGCTCCAAGCCAAAAGGCAAGAAAATTGAGCATCATTTCAACTATTGTGGGAAAGATAATCACGATGAATCTAAGTGTTTCAAGAAGATGGCAGCCTTGGAAGTAGCAATGAAGAAGCACCACATCAGCCTAGATTCGTCTTCAGAATCTACCTCTCATGGACATGCACTTTGTGCTTCTGGTTATTCTTATAATGCATCTTCTTCTACTACTTCAAATGAATGGCTCATTGATTCTGGAGCATCTTATCATATGGCTAAGGATCAAGCCATCTTTTCTACTATGCATGAATGTAACACCAAACAAATATTTGTCGGTGATGATAGATTTCTAAGTGTTGTAGAAGATGGAACAGTTCCAGTAGATAATGGTCATTTTAGTGATGTACTATGTGTTCCAAGAATTTCCTGCAATTTGTTATCAGTCTATCAGATCACTCATTCTAGTGAAGGTAAAACTGTGACCTCTACACCTCACCAAGTTGTAATCAAGGATTTTAAAGATCCTCAATAGGTCCTAGCTACCAGAATTGTTGATGATATTACCAGGTTGTACAAGTTTAACAACTTTGGGTCATCACCTTTCCCTTTAGTTTTTGTTGCTCATAGTGATAACTTGAGCAAACTTTGGCATGAGTGATTTGGTCACTTAAATTATCGCTCATTGCAACAACTATGTAAAGAAAATATGGTGAAAGGTATTTCGATGGTATCTTGTAGGGATGGTGTTTGCTCCAATTGTGTACTCGGAAAACATCATCGGGACAATTTTGACAAACGTGCCTCTTGGCACGCCTCGGTTCCCTTGGAGCTTGTGCATAGTGACTTGTGTGGTCCTCTTCCATCTGCTTCCTTTTCTAGTTTCAAATATTTATTAACTTTCATTGATGATTACACTAGATGCACTTGGGTTTATTTCCTAAAACTTAAGAGTGAAGTATTTAACATGTTCTTGGCCTACAAGGCCCTTGTGGAAAAACAATCTGGTCATCAAATTATTAAGTTAAGATCTGACAATAGAGGAGAATATGTTAACAATAAGTTCACTACTTTTTTCACTGAACAAGGCATCCAACAACAACACACTATTCCATATACACTACAACAAAATGGTGTAGCTGAGCGGAAGAACCACACTTTAAAAGAAATGGTTAATTGTATGATCCAATCTAAGGGACTAAGTCTTCAATTTTGGCCTGAAGCCATTAATTGTGCAAATTACATAGTTAATCGCACCCCCACTAAAGCATTACAAGGTATAACACCGAAAGAAGCATGGAGTAAAACTAAACTTGATGTTAGTCACTTCCGTGTGTTTGGTAGTGAAGCATGGGCTCACATTCCGGATGAAAAACGGAAAGCATTGCAGCCTAAAAGTGAAAAGTGCATATTTGTTGGATATTCTGAAGATGTAAAAGGTTATAGACTTGTTCAACCACATTCTCATGATATAATCATTAGAAGATATGTTAGATGTTATATTTTTCTAATATTTGGCTTCTTTTAATAAAGATAAAGACCACTAAGCAATGTCAATTGAAATCAAAGACTATAGGTTAAGTTCACATTCATTGATGGATAAGGACATAAGTAAATGTTCACCAACTCAGGATTTAAGACTTCACATGAAATATTTGAGGTTTGGAGAGACTGACCAAGTTGATAAAAATTCAAGGCTTTGCCAAAGATGCTAGGGGACTTTCCAACATCGAAAATCGGAGTCCCTCTTTACATACCCAGTGCTAGAATTTAAAAAATTTGACAGGCATAATTTGGTACCAACACTACCTTCTGTGTTTACTGATGTATTGCTTGATAGAATAAGTGTTTTATTTGAATGCAATTTGTTTTTTTTACATGTTACAAACTATGGATTATGAACACATAATATTTAGATATATTGCAAGATTTATGTCTCCTTAGGTATGTAAGCATTTGACAGTTTTCTTTCTATTAGAGTTAGGTTAGTGCAAAGGTAATACCATTTTAAACAAAGCAAGCAATGAATTGTCCTATGCAATCATGCATAAAAGAGTACTAATCCATAACATATGCATTGAGGCATCTTCTTTGTTCACAGGATTCAATTATTGTGCTTCTTCAAAGTGTCTAGCACTGTTTTAGCAAAAATTGTGGATGGTTAAACTATATAGTATTATGATCTTATTGTGAGCTTATTCAGATTTATTGTGACATTTCTTGAGCTTTTAGTCAAAATCTAGTATTGTGAGCTTATTCAGATTTATTTATGTCTATAAAAGAAGCTTCTATACTTTTTAATTAGTAAGCATTAGGATGCATTCAAATTTCTATATGTCTATAAAAGAAGCTTCTGTACCTTTTAATTAGTAAGCATTAGGATGATTCCCCTTCCCTCCCTACCCTAGATGGGACAACATAAATGGATTTTGTGACATGGTGGGATGCATCATATTTACTTTTTATTTTGTGTTCTGTTGCATATATGGAATAACACTTTTTTTCACTAAATGCAGTGTGTGTACATGGAACTTATTTGAAGAATCTAGAGTCAATAAAGAAGAATGGTCTCCATTGCATGAAAAGGAATCATGTCCACTTCGCTAGGGGTTTGTCAGCATAAAATAGTGTAATCGGTGATATGTATTCTTCCGAATTGCTATCTTTGTGGACTAATGAAGGGATGCTTTAAAGTTGTCTCTCAAACCTTGTAGCATTTTAATACTATTTGTGTAAAGGTTGCATGAAATGTGGAAACGTAACGTTTCCGAGTTTTGGAAATGGGAACATCTAGAAACGTGACCCCCAAAAAATGGGTACATCAGGGGAAACATGAGTATATATATAACAATTTTGTTGTTGGTCTTTAACTTGGATCTTGATCCTAAGGTCTGGAGTACAAATTCATACAGTTTACTCTTTATTTCTCAATTCAGGTAAGGCCAGATATTATGTCTCGCTATATCATCATAAGTGACAAGGATATCAATTATCCCGGATATCAATTGTTATCCTAAACTCAATGAAGTAGAGAATCCTTGTGTTAAAAAACAACAAGAAAGGACTGATCCAGGAACAACAACACAGTAGCAATTTAACCTATTAGAGTTCATCATCCTAGGGGTTTCTTTCAAATTGCATCGGGCATATAAATACATGGGCACATGCCACAAACAATGTTTTGGATAAATTGTTGGAGCCAACTATATCTTTTCCCTAGTTAGATCTTCATCCATCTCTACAATCTCTAGATCTAAAAAGAATGTTCCAGTTGATTCTTCTCCCGATACAAATTTTGATTGTTGAAGATTGACAAATGCGTGAAGGAATATTGCAATTGCATGGTCGTGAAGTGAACATGATAGTTATTCATCTTTGCTTCTACATCCACTACCTCCATATTGCTGGTTATGAGGTTGTATGGTTTTAAGCATACCAGTCGATATGAACCATTTGCAGACATACAATTTGTATTTATTTTGCATTTAGAAGTCTCATTTAACTTCTCTTTAAAATCCCTTCTACACACCAACCCTAATTTCTGAGTATAATACTAAATCATTGTATTGTTGTCTTAACACATCTCGTGAGCCAATAGGCCAAGTTCTGGGGAAAGATATGCAACCTTCACCCAGTGGACAACTACTAGAAAAACTTGGTTAGGGTTTGCTAACCTTTTGCTACAAAATTCAGACTTTAATGTCTACACTACTACACGGGGTTCTTTTTAAGACATTTGTTTAAGACAAAATTCTTATTTCGTCTTAAACTCCACCACTTTATTTTATTTTGAATTAATATTTTATTATTTTGGATTTTCGTCTCCGAGTACCTTTAAAGTTAGGTTGGCGAAAGGTAATTTTAACGAGGGGATAAAAGGTACTTATTGAGAAAGTGGGAAAATGGTAGGGTTTGTGGAGAGCAGATACACATAATTTTTGGAAATGGTTGAAGCATGAAGAAATCGAATCCAAGAAGGTGATGGTCCACAAGCCAGGCTTGCATAGAATTTTGGGCAATGGAAGCATGAGGAAATTGAATCCAAGCAGGTGATGTTTGATAGGTCTGTGATTTTTGACATGTCGGGATTGTAGATAATTTTGAGAAATGAAAGCATGAGAAAATCAAATCCAAGGAGGTGATGTTCGACAAGTTGGGTTTGCAGAGGTATAGAGGATTTGGGTTGATTTAATTTTTTTGTTGAGGTAAAGCCCATTTTTTTTAGAATAATTTCTCCCTTCAATTCATTAGCATCTTCACTTCAAATTTGTCTGCGAGATCCATGACTCCGAGATACATGAAAGGGTATGTATTTTCATTTTTATTTTCTTGACTATCGCTTGTTCAAATAGAAATGAGGCACGGAGTACTTAAAATCTAAATCTGCCTCTTTCCTTCCCTTGTTGTAGAGAGGGTGCAATGTGTAGAATGCAATACCCATCCATATTTTCCTTCCTCGAACATTAATGAGACTACTCCTTACCTAGCCAGACCTATGTCTTTGCCATGCACAAGCAAGGGGGAAATGCAGATTTGGTAGTCCTCCTATTCATATGTTTATGAACATATATAGATTGGGGGTTAAGGGGTCTTAGTCAATTGATCTATGCAAGATGAAAAGAAAGATGGATTCGATGAATCAAGAAGCCCTCTTCGGAAACAAATTGAGAAACATCCTTGGAGGGTGAAACCACCATGCGTGTATCGGTCACGGTGTTGGATTTTGCAATAGCAATGGGAGGTGTTTCCAAAATCCTCGGAACGCTTGAAATCCCTAACCTCAATACACATTCTGTTAAAACCTAAACTTGAACCCAGATTCAAAGCCGAGCTTTGTAGCAGTAGCCAGGCTGTGAGAACTATATCCTGATCAACCATTATGGATTTAAAAACTAGGGTTGTGGTGGATTTGTTTGGTCTTTTGGCCGACTAGGAAAATAACTAGTTGGACAATGACATTCCTAAGAAATAATCAAGGGAAGTATGTTAGACTGGAGAAATAACTAGTAGAAGGATGTGTAAGTCGAGACAAATGATTTTATCGCATGTCCAATGCTTCCGATCACCCTTATTCAATTTTCTGCTTAGCGTCTTCTACACGTGATCTCTTTTGGCATGTTCTGTGTTTGTTGTGCTCTACACGTCACTGGATTTCATGATTAGCTAGATATTTTGAGAGTCGTGTCCCTACCTCCCGATTTTCTAGACTTTGCTTGCTTGATCCAGCTTGATCAATTGGGTTAGTTTGGAGTTGGTAGAGATTCATACATGCCATTTTATTGGTAATCTGATTTGTTTTGGCACTTTGAAATTTGGCACTACACCTGTTTTATTTCACACAACGTTGCATATATTATATTGATAGTTTGGAAGATCTTTGCATGCATGCCTGCTTTATTATGGCTTTGTTATTCTGTCTTGGCATTGGCTAACTAGGTGTGGTGTATATTAGTGGCTGGTTGGTGGGTATTCTGCACTACTAATGAAACCGAATCCACTCCCAGGGATGCTACTTTATAAGTTTTCTTGCTAAAGTTTAAATTACTATCGCACTTTGTAGGAATAAAATTTATTTATCCCTCTATCGCACCATCACAGCTCATCTAAACATCCCAATAGCTAGATTCAAAAAGTAATTTATTATACATGAAAAATTAGCCATTAGGTGTTTTCTAGTATTAATTTTAACTTAACCCTAATTGCCTTGCTTCTCCCTTTCCTAGATTTGGCCTATAAACTGCCATTTTAATCTGCTTGGGAGATAGTAGCTGCTAGGAGGAGGGGGTAGCTCTCACTGACCCCTCATAGGACTACATCAATGGGTGTGAAACCTGGGAAAATTTGAACAAGGCTCCTCGAAAATGAAAAAGAGAGAGAGAGAGAGAGAGAGAGAGAGACAAGGTCTCATGGATTAGGGCAAGGGAAGATCTGAGCACCACTACTAAAAACAAAACAGACCTATAATCTATTCTCTAGCCCTTCCAGGAACAAAGGAAAGAATTTGATAAATTGATGACAAAGGGGACTGTTGATTCTGACCTCTTAGACCTAGGAACTTAAACAATTGAAGGATGAGAGCAGCAAGGTAGTACTCCTCCCCAAAAAATAGACATCTCAAGCAAGCCTCCAAGGATGGAAACCTCTGCTAGAGGTGATGGAGGACCCCCTAGTGATGGATTAGATGGAGATAAAGACAAGGATAAGGACAAGGATATTAAGAAGAGGAAAAAGGAGGAAGATGATGATGTTGACAGTCTAGATCCGAAGAAAATGAAAATCATTATAATATTCCATATAGCATGATAGGAGATCCAAAGAAAACCATAAAATCATTGTTTCATTCCCTGCAAATCCTTCTTGCACTAATTCTTCATAAAGTACATTTTGACATAAATAGATAGGTTACCAAAAGAGGGCAAGATTAAATGCCATCATCTTGATATACACAATATCAATGAGGTTACACTCCTTAAAAGGTTCATCTCATCTAATGAAAATAGATGCATTATATTGTAGAGTGTAGACATGCTAGCATGGACTAGTTAAAGACTTATAATGTGATGAACCTGTTCCTTTTTTTCCAACAAAGAATTGTAGCATCCTTCAAGTAGTTTTAGGCATGCTGGAGTAATTCTAGGCTCTTTTCCCACCTCCTGACAGCCTTATTATCAATCACAATCAATTATATGATGAATTTTTGTTGTCCTGGGCACCTTTGGGAACATTTATTGGCACTCCTCTTCCCCAAAACAATAGTTAAAAGGAAAAATATCAAACTTGGGTTGTGTGCAAGCAAACCTAGGAGGTCAACAATCATGAGATTAGCATTAACAACAAACATGAGCACCGTTCCCCCATCCAACAGTAATCAACATCATTGTTACCAAATCTAGGGTAATTCTTGTCAGGTATATGGACCAAAACAAATGTTTGAGGCATCATGGGTGCATTCTAGGATGATCTTAACATATTGCAACCACTTTCAGACCCTCAACTAGCAATAACAGCCCTAAAAATTAGTAAACCCTCTTAAATTTAAATTTATTTCCCAAAAGTAAAACCCCTAATTGATGCTAATTGAAACATTGAATTCATTGCTCATGTTTCCATACCTAAATGTGGCAATCCATATGATTTAGATTCTTGCTATATTTCTGTAGTTTTCTCTTTTTCCAATCCTAAGAAGGGAAGTTGGGCTAGATCTCACCTACAATAAAATCTACAAATAGTTGGGCCCAATCTCATCTACAAAAAAGACAGTTGGGCTAGTTTTTATAGTTTTACATTTCAATTTTTTATAATCTCCATTTGTGATCCAAGCAAGAGATCATTATATTTTGGGGTTTAGTTTTATTAAACAATAGAAAGTCCAAATGATGGAACTCATAATAGTATATGCCACAAAGATAAACTTAAATGTGTATAGGAAAATGATAAATCTGATGCTAAAATTCACTGAAAATCACAATCAATGTACAATGCAAAAATTGTTCAAATGAATCTTCATCACTAGGAGTAAAGCAAGCACTATGAGACATTAATACCTAACCCTACAATAGGTATATTCCTTCAAAATTACGGTATTACCATGATGGTAGCTGTTGATGGGAATATTGTCTTAGATATTTAATACCTAACCCTTTTTGGAATTGTAACTTCCAGTCCTTGTGGTTCAGTTTCATTTTCCTATGAAGAGTAGATTTCCTTTTCTTTGCTCTTGATCTTCTTTTCCCAATAGACATAAAAGATATATCTTTTGTATTTTTAGTAATAGTTTATTTATTTTTTAAATGTCTCACCAAAATAACCTATTGAAAATTAATGGAATCCGAAACCAGGTTACTTAAATTTTTAACATTACCATTAATTGTTTTAGGGTGTCTAAGAGTGGTTCCAACCTCATCAGACTTCATATGCAAAAAATAGAATTTTAGATCCCATTCAGAATTCAAGAGACTTAGGAGTGTTCATGGTTTTAGGATTTCAACATTTAAAATGGATTCTATGATGCATGAGGGAAGGGGATTGGTATTTAATAAAGTGCATCAACCCCTCTATGTACCTCGATGTTGGTGGTGATGAGTGTTTAACTCCTTTGTCATGACCTTAGTAAAAGTGTACCCTTCACTCAAGAAAACTTACTTATTAGACTATAAAATTACTTGATGGCTATAAAATATTGGTAACTACCTTTTCTGGTGCAAATAGAGTCGTACATTAGATTTAGACTTTTATTGTAAAAGTATTGTATTTTTCCTTACTGCACAGAAATAGAATACATCTAAAGTTAAGTGCACATATCAATGAACAAACTATTATTATACAGAACAGTTTGCAGAAATCAGTGATTTATTGGTGAATCGGTAATTCATCATTGAGTTAAGTCTCAAATGAAAAAGAAAATGATTGCTTTCCTGAAAAAATACCAATGGAATTGTGCAATTAAAAATTTGCTTACCTTTTGCAAAAGATTGTTAGTATGTTGATTTATTGCCTAAATTTTTAAAACAATCATTGATTGAATATCCCTTTCAAAATAAAATTAGAATTAGTCCCTCATTTTTTATTTTTTGTGATTGTAAAGTTTTATGCATATTGTTTAGTTGCTTGGAATTATTTGTGTTGTTTTCATTGAGATAATGATTTTGATTTTAAACCCTTAATGGGTTATTTTCAAGTCTGATTCTTGCAACATTAATATACAGACCAAGCCTCTCCCTACATAGTGAAAGGAGTGCCAGTATATCCAGAGCAAGACTCTCCCTACATAGTTAAATGAGTGCCAGTATATCCACCTTATCCCCAATCGACGAGAGTCTACATCCTTGTTGAAAATCACAACTCTCACAGAAATATGACATGCCAATTCCTGATCTCTGCTCTGAATTTTGTAGTCTCATCCAAATGGAAAATTCAAGCATCCCGTCAAATGTGGTCAAGATATCTGTTTCCAATAAATAGTAGATTCTTGTCAGCTTTATTGCGTTCCATTTAAATGTAGAGAGCTGACAAAAATCATGGAATACTCAAATACAACCTTTTCCTGAAAACTTGGGTATCTCTGCATTTGTAGCAAATATGTTTGACAGGATCTTCTTTGCAACAATCTACACAACAACCATATAGTGGGCATGTGTGATGAATTATATATGCAAAGTTCGATTTCCTTCATTTATAGAATTAAGGAAATAAATTGATGAAGATTCATTGTTTCTTTAATATTTATCTTGTCTATTTATGGAGTTTATAGGCTGCATTGCTCATGTTTAAGGATACCACATAATTTGGGCTATTTCATTAGTGTAAAATTGTGGATGACAACTAGTTATGTTTAGGGAGTAGTATTACTTTATTATTTATGTCAATAAAGAGCATGAAGAGTCACTAGATGGAATTGGTCATGGTTAAGTGTACTAGATGATTTGGGGCATATCATGCAGAGTACAGTGCTAGCTTGTTATGGTTTTTATTCATGGAGACAAGGATATTTGTGCAGACAATAGTTGGTAATGAAGATAAGTATGGAGAGTTACTATTATTAGTGACCGATTATGAATTTGCAACCAACAATTTGTTGATTATAAATTATACCTATTTAATTTTACACATTGCCCATGTTGTTGCTTCCTTTTCTTCCTTTTTGCAAGGAGATATGGAAAAATATACATGGTTGATTCTTCCTTCTATTTTTTTGGATGTAAACACTATTTTTATCTAAAATTTACATCTTCTGCAGGCTCAACAAGCATATTTAAAGCTGATTACAAGCTTAGTGGACTTGAGGTATAAAGCCGAATTATCATGTGATGTATCATCAATTGGTTTGGTAAGTCGATCCATAATTTTTCATTTTTATATTCATAAATTTATACTTCATTTACTATCTTGGGTTTGCGTGCTTTAAGCAATCAATATTTTAGTATGTGCAATTAAACAAAAAAAATCCTAGTTTTCAATTCCAAAAATATGAAGGATTTTGTCTGTTATTCTAAGTCTCTAGCACAAAGAGCAAATAAAATTGGAAGTCTGAGAAATTTTTTTTTTGTCCTACATCTTCTTTATTAATGTTATTGGAACTGTTGAAATATTAATTCAATATCACCTGTGTTGTAATGAAGGTGGCAAATATTTGTATAAGGAAATGTGTCTTTGTATAACATATAGCATTTAGGGAAATGCAGCTGAAATTGCTATATTTGAGGAACATTATATACTTGGTTCATTGTAGCAACACTTTGTGAATTCTTGTGGAACTCACAAAGTTCACTTCACTTGCCATCAAAATGAGTCACTCTCATAAGATTTTGTTGTAATTATGAATTCCATCAAGACTTGGTCAAATTAGTAAAAAAATTGGCTAATTAAGCTAAACTTTGTGAAACTTGGAAAAACTTACTACTATTGAGATTCACAAGACTTAGGAAGACAATCGAATAAAACCAAAAGAACCTCAATTTATGCAATGACAAAGTAAACCCTAGCACAAGTGCACTAGAGGGAGATGGAACCCAAGAACAAGATAGATCAAACCAAGAACAAGAGAGGATAGGTCTCTTAGATTAAAAAATCCACTACCAACAGGAAAGGAAATTTCTCTTCTTATATATAGTAGATTGAAATTTTAACTGGTCGATGGCATTTTCATGCTCTTTCACATAATAAAATCTCCTACTCACACAGTTGTAATTTTCTTTGGTGAGTTATACAAATGTTAAATTACTTTACACATATTGAAGTTCTTGTCTCCTAGTTTTGGAAAATAATGCTGCACATACTATAGGGATGCAGCAACATAATGATTGGAATCCATCTGGAAAAGTATGTCTTTCAGATGGAAAAATTCTACTTTCAGCTGCAGTAGTTGAATGTCATTTTCACTGTCCATTTAAGTTGAATAAATTTTTAGAACTTATTTGATATCTTACAACATATTTTCCACCATGGCTTTTGTAACCTTCTAGTGGTTCCCTTATGGTAAATGACACTAGTGATAGAGGCCTAGAATAACATTAAAGTTAACGCCAAAATCAAGACCAACCCAACAATCTTGGGAGAATATTCTATGAGTGCATTTAGAAAGGACTGATGACGTTTTTAGAAGAAAAGTGTTGTCATAAAGATAATAATGTTTTTGCTAGCTTGAAACATGATATATTTAGAGGAGAAGCATTACCTTACTCTTTGAAAGTGTGATACTTCTATTTAGAGAGAAAACCTGCTATTTTGGATGATGATTTTGTTATTCTTGTAGATAGAAAAATGGTGTTGTGAGAGAAAGAAAAGGTAGGGCTACCTTTTGTGCTTTATTTAGAGCATGTATGAGTCAAACATTTCCTGTTGCTTTTGTGCTAAATACAGCAAGTAAACAAACAAAGATGCACTTCATTTGGGTTTAATTTGCTCTTCTTTTGAAGAGTAAATAGTTTTTATAGTTGGAAAAAAAGACACTTCCTTTTTCTTTATTTAGAGCAAGGATAAAATACATATATGCATGTATTAGTCAAACATTTCCTGTTTCTTTTTTGCTACATACAACAAATAAGCAAAACAGAGATTCACTTCATTTGGAAAAAAAGACATTTCCTTTTCTTTATTTAGAGCAAGGATAAAATACAGAGATGCATGTATGAGTCAAATATTTCCTGTTGCTTATGTGCTAAATACAACAAGTAAATAGAAAGATGCACTTCATTTGGGTTTAATTGGCTATGCTTTTGAAGAGTAAATAGTTTTTATAATAGGAAAAAAGACACTTCCTTTTTCTTTATTTAGAGTAGGGTTAAAATTCAAGGATAGGGCGATGGCTTGTGCTAAATTTAGAGGATTGATAAGATAAGAAGGGTATTCTTTTTAGTGCCGAATTTAACATTGTTTTTGTCTAGATCTAACACTAACTTGAGTGCCAATTTTAGTGCACGACTTGTGCTAATCTATACCAAATTTCCATTATAAAGGCAACTTCAGGAAGGAAAGAAAAGGAATTCATTCAATTAGTCATCCGTCAACAAATCTTATGTCTTTTTTCTTCAACTTATGTATAATTCCATAAACTATTGTGTGTCTTTTAAAGGTCAAGACAGTTCTTAAGCTGTGATACTTGTCATATACCGTTACCTAATTTGGCCAAGTCTTCATTTGAATGTTTCAAAACTTTTTACTCATGTCAACATTGTACTCATGCCAACCTTGATTATTGAAAGTTAGTGTCTTTGGTCTATGAAGATATTTGACCATTTAAAATTCCTTCATGTGATGCCTCTCTTAGCTTGAATATTAAGATTTATGTTTTATAAGTCGAAAGGTTTCATTTTATAATTGCCTTGTTGAATTTCTTCCCTTTTCAATTTTTTTCATGCCCAATGTATAAGGCACTAGTCACACCAATTAATATTGGGGTGTTACACTACCTTTAAAACACAATGAATTAAATTGGGATAGTTCATAATATTAAAGGCTCCATTAATGGCATGGCAGTGAAGAGGTTACATGGGGGCTAGTCCATGCCATTTACGTTGACAAAGTAAAATTTTAATATAAATCTTACAATTAAAAAAATTTATTTCTTATATTGTGAACATGTTGATTTTTTTAATCTTATTTTTATCTTTCATAATTCTTTAAAGGGTGTTAGCTCAATGGAAGAGCACCTATGTTTCAAAAGCAGGATGATGGTGGTTCAATTCCACCATGCTAGGCAATAAACACATTTAAAATAAATTGTTAATTTTTTTTAATAAATTTTTTCATATTGCTTTTAGAGAGACAATAGTTGGGACTAAAGATGTATTGTCTCAATATAGACAAACTGTCTTTAATCCCAACTATTGTCTCTAGAGAGATAAAAATGAAATTGTCTCTTAAGAGACAATAAGTGACTTGTGTTTTATATTGGCTTTATAGAGACAATTTTTTAAGACAATAATTTGAGACAATTTTTTAAGACAATGATTTGAGACACTCACTTAAAGACAATATTTAAAACAATACAGAAGTTTTTTTTTGTCTCAACTTAAGACAATTTACTCTAAAATTGTCTCAAATAATGTCTTAAAACCCCCCTATATGTAGTAGTAGAGGTAGGTGTAGTGGTCTCCATAAATGTCCAAGTTATGTTTTGCTCACTAAATTGTTTATTCAATGATCTTTTAATACAACTTCTAGTAGATGGACACAATGTTTTCTACATTCTTCTCTTTTCCAAAATAATAAAAATATTTCTATGATTTAAAATTCCAATCTATTTCAATTTTTCTTCTTTTTCAAAAATAATAAAAATAAAATGGTAATAAACATTTCTTTTATTAGAATTCCAATCTATTTCAAGTTTTCTTCTTTTTCCAAGAGTAATAAAATAAATGAATTTATTTCCCTCATTATATTTCTTTTAACTTATATGTGTAATTTCAATTTGTATAATTGATTAATAACCCTTTCCTATTCTTGTCTAGGTACCCCTTTGGCGGGCCCTTTCGAAAATTTCATTTATTTCTTCTTATGGGGAGTACCGTGTAGTGATCGGGGAGTCATTACCGCGATATCTAGACTACACCTTCTTTGAGACTAAGGGCGGCCGAGGGATAAGGTTCTCCTTATTGCGCGTCCCTCAACTCATTGTACACGACCAATTCGTTATGGCCTCGCCTGTATGGCACATGCTTCCCCGGGTCAGCTCGCAAGCTTCTGACCCATGCGTGGGGTGGTAATTTAGGGTCGACAGTCTATTGTCATACCCCTATATGTTCTTTCCATTCTTATGACCCCCCTATTATTCTATTGTGGGTCAGTCGGTAAATTGTCTTACCTACTCCTGCACAAAGTCAAGTGCACATTAATAGCATTGCACTATGAAATATTTTCATCATCCATTCTAGTATCTCAGTTAGTCGAGCATATAATTTATTCATTTTTGTCATTATAAAGCATTTTCATCATTCATCATCATGTCTGAGTTAGTCGAGCATATCTATCATTCATCATTCTATCTAAGTCAGTCGAGCATATCTAACATTCATCATTCTATCTCAATCAGTCGAGCATATCTATTATTCATCATTTTCCTTATGGATCTATTTTTGTTTAATCATTTCAGTTTTATAGTTCTCAATCTAACATATATCATCTAATCATTTTCATTTCACACAACAATTTTCAAAGCAAATTCCATGGTTCAAGTTTTATAAAACCAGGTCACTTCAAACTAGTTCCCTCAATAGTCTAATCAATCAAACATAATGAGGTAGGCGTTACAATAATATAGGCCTTTTCGTCTTCGATAGTCTTTGTTGTGGATTATGGAAACAAGTGCTCGAAGGGAAAATTTTATGCCGAACAATATCCATCTACTAATAAATGAATTTTGTCTATGTTCTAAACCTATATAACTTGCATGAGTCGATAAATGCTAGGTATCATGGTAGATTACAAAAGATAATGATTAAATTCATTTGATGACTAGCATAATTAGCTATGTCATAAGCTTATGTATTAACAAGGGGTAAACGATAAATACCTAGCCGATTTAGGAAATGCTATAGCCCAAGTCATTTACTGGTTACTGAAGGTTAGGCTCTAAGTAGAGGTATGGCATCACATGATAAGAGACGAGTAACCATATAAATCAGAATTACTATAATTCAATAAAAAAATAATTGATGAATTTGATATGTTCTAAAGTTTAAGTATTATAAATTGCATCACATATCAAACAACGAATACACAAACAATTTGGGAAAAACATTGTAATTAAACTCATCTATTAAGTCATGAAATTTGGTGTTTCTAAACTAGGTGTTGAAATTGTATTAAATGATTAAATAACCCTGAACTAAATCTTAACTCCCAACGTTATTCACTGCGAAACTGAGTCGCTGTAAAACCACGAGTAGGTCGGGATTCTTAAAACGATCTATCTAAACTTTTCCTCCAGCTGGCGAAACTCGTTATGTTTTCCAAAATACGTTCTCTACTTCCGTAGGCAGTCCTCTCTAAATTGTCCTATAGATTGCAATTTGTCCCCAATAAATCGTAGTAGTGCTCTTGGATTTGGTCCCTTTGACGAACAGTCACTGTTGGCTACGATTCTATAATTTATAAATTGTATATATAGATATATATTCCCAAATAAATCTTGTTTGAAATGTTTGATTGAAAGACAACGTAGTATTTGAATTGTCATTTCTTAAATAATAATGTTCAATAATGTATATACTAATGTTCCTAGAATAAGGTTGTGTATTATACATATTAGAATAATTGCATTGATGAACAGTATACTACTAATATGCATGGCTAAGTGGCCTATGGTACTGTACAACATTCCATTGCTACTTATCTAGAATGAAACCTCTTTGCTGACATGTTGGGAGTTGTGCACACTCTTAACAATGTTCTGGTAGAGATTGGAAGGCCTTTAGAAAGTTATGGGATATGAATAAATGTTGTATTGAAGCATTGGCTAAGTTAATTGCATGACTGTATGACATATTTCTTTATGTGTAAGAAGTTGTTCTGAAAACTATGAGATGTTTTCTAATCATGCAATTTAACTTTTTGTGTAGGAAAGATTGTATGCCATCTCCTACAAAAGAAGAAGTACAACATTTGTTCAACAACAAAATTATCTATTGAAGATATTGAAGTTCCCAAGATATGGGAGGAATGCCATGATCTGTCGATCATGAAGAATGATGTTTGGGATGTAGTCCCAAGACTTGAAGGGAAGTTTGTTATGACTTCCATATGGATCTATCAAGATCAAGCATGTTGCAGACGGCAGCATAGAGAAATATAAAATTGATGAAATAGAAGATACACCAGATGGATTTCAAGACAACTTTCTTGAATGGTGTAGTTGAAGAAGAAGTGTATGTGGAGCAGCCACTTTGTTCTGAGACACATGACAAGAAATCATATGTGTGCAGAACTTGGTATGGTAGGATAGGCAGCTTTCTATCCAGTTTGGTCTTTACCAAGAGTATAGTGGGTTCCAACCTTTACTACAAGGTTGAGGAAGGCAATCCAGTGATACTACTATGTGGATGACCTATTTGTATTAGGAGAGCATAGATTGATTGCCGACACACAACGGAAGCTTGCTACCGAGTATGAGTTGAGAAACTTGGGGATGATGCACTATTTGTTTTTGGCATGAAGGTGTGGCAGAGTGATGGAATCTTCCTTGGATAAGGGAAGTATGCAATAGAGATCCTGAAGAGGTTCGGGATGATGAATTGCAAGGCCATGGCTACACCTATGGCATCGAATCTAAAGCTTCTATGTGATGCTTCATCTGAGCCGGTTGATGTCTCTACATATTATCAGATGATTGGGTCCTTGATGTACCTGATGAACACGAGACCAGATATTTGCTTTGCTATGAACACATTGAGCCAGTTCCTAACGGATCCGAGGAGTGTTCACCTGGTTGCTGTAAAGCATGTTCTGAGGCACCTGAAGGGTACAGTGGATTTTGGGCTCAAGTATGAAGTGAATCAAAAGTTTAACCTGCAGGGTTATATTGATTCAGATTGGGCTAGCAGTGCTGCAGATAGGAAGAGCACATCTGGGTGTTGCTTCAGTATGGGATCAGGAGTGATCTCTTGGTTTAGCAGGAAGCAGTCCTGCGTAGCACTTAGTACAACTGAGGCAGAGTATGTTGCAGCCTGTTCAGCTAGTTGTGAGGCAGTATGGCTACGGAAGCTACTGTCTGAGTTATTTAATCTCCCGTTTGAGGCTACTAGTATCTTCTGCGATAACCAGAGTTGTGTGAAGTTGTCCAAGAACCCATTGTTTCATGACAGGTCGAAACACATAGAGATCAAATATCACTATATCAGGGATATGGTACAGAGAGGAGCTCTGAAGCTCCTGTATGTTGTGACGGACGAGCAGATTGCAGATGTGCTGACGAAGCCACTAGCCAGGGTGAAGTTCGAGTACTTCAGAGAGAGGCTTGGCGTTCTTCAGATTGAGGACACTTCAAGGAAGAAGTGATGGATACATTTGCTGAAGCCATTCCAAGCATGTTGGAAGGAGGATCCTTCACATGGCTGTGGATGTAAGCGATGAATGATGAGCATCAGGATGATGTTTTGGTTTCTGCTGGATATGATCAGTTGGATCATTTTTATGTATGTATGTATGCATCATGTTGGATGTTGGATGTGATCAGTTGGATCATTTATATGTATGTATGCATCATGTTGGATGTTGGATATGATCGGTTGGATCATGTGTATGTATTTTGTATATGCATCATGTTGGATGCTTGGACCATGTATCTATATATGTATCAGGTGGATACATTGTATGATCAGGTAGATCATCTATGTTGATGGATACATTGTGTGGATCATGTATCTATGTATCAAGTGGATACACTATGTATATTGATATGTATCAGGTATGATCAGGTAGATCATGTATGTTGATGGATACATTGCGTGGATCATGTATCTATGTATCAGGTGGATACACTATGTATGATGATATGTATCAGGTAGATACTTGGTGTGCATCAGATGGATGCATTGTATGATTAAGGTGATCGTGGATGACGCACTTCTCCAGATGACATGCAGCAAGATGTTGCAGTGATGATGATCAGGATGATCATGTGTACATCAGGATGATGTATGGTGAGTATCATATGATACTTTGTGGCTGTGGATCAGGTTGTGCAGATGAGCATGTAACTTGTGCCCTGGGAGATTTGCAGATGGTCTTTCGAGGTTTTGCCTATGGCATGTAATTCGGTGCCCTGGGACATCTAGAAAATGCTCTTTCGAGGTTTTGCTTTGGGAGGACATATAATTTGTGCCCTGGGAGATCTGCAGATAGTCTTTCGAGGTTTTTCCTATGGCATGTAATTCGGTGCCCTGGGATATCTGGAAGATGCTCTTGCGAAGTTTTGTCCTATGGCATGTAATTTGCGCATGGGATATCTGGACAGGATGAAAAAGGCCTCAGATGCTTCAGCCAGGTTTTGCCATGACCACATGTAATTTGCTCCTGGGAGATCTGGACAAGATGAAAAAGACCTCAACTGCTTCAGCCAGGTTTTGTGGTGGACCACATGTAATGTGCTCCTAGGAGATCCGACAGGTAGAGCTGTGTGCTCGTAACAGCCTGGGATGATTCAGCCAGGTTTTGTGGTGAGATCAAATGTAATGTGCTCCTGGTAGATCCGACAGGTAGAGCCGTGTGCTCATAATAGCCTAGGATGCTACAGCTAGGTTTTGTGATGGGTCACATGCAATGTGCTCCTGGGAGATCCTACAGGTAGAGCTGTGTGCTTGTAATAGCTTGGGATGCTGCAACCAGGTTTTGTGATGCACGTAATAAGTCCTGAGGTTTCCACAGTATGGCCAGTGATGATGAAGACCTACAGGTGGTGGGCCTACATCCAGTATGAAAAAGGACTGGCTCTGTAGAACTTCCTATGACGAGTAGATTCAGAGAATGATTGAGATAGCAGTAGTAGTGATGATGATGATGACTCGATGACGATTATCCAGTGACGATGATCCAGAGAAGAAGACTTGTGCTAGAAGACCTGTGTCGAGAAATACCTTCCTAGTTAAGAGGGAGTGTTGATGTATATGTAACTTTGGAATGTATTTCACATATATGTATATTGTATTCCTATGGAGATGGTATTATTCCTCTATATGGAAGTGTCATCATTTATATTGTAAATGTCGTAACTTATACTTGATGGGTTATTAGACCACCTTGTTGGGGTCGGCCCTATATAATTCGTGTGGGTCAAAGGGTTATTAGACCACCCTATTGGGGGTCGGCCCATTCAGCATTATGTTATGTGGTTAAGTTCGATCCTACATGAGTTATGTAAAATGCAAGTCAAGTCAAGTATAAATAGAGTGCGGGAGGCACTCTATTTGTTCACTCACTTCTCACTCATGCACTCAAGGAGGAGTGGCACACTTATGGAGGAGGAGGATCTGCTACTAGGTTATGTCTATCTCTTGTGTTTGGGTTGTATCATTGCTCTATCTATCTCTGAGGAAGTTATTGGTGTTTTTCAGCTTTATGGTTTTCCCCAAGTAAATCTTTGTGTCTCTTGTGTGCTTGCATTATTGTCTCCATGATTGATATGCTGTAGATATGTTGTACATGTTGTTCTCTCAGTTAAGATCCTTGAAGTAAATTCTTAAAATTTAACAGAATGAACAATCGACAAAACAGTGGTATTTGATCATTACCTTCTCTAACGAGATCTGAAATTCTGTCGCCATCAGATGATATTGATATATATTCTGATTCTAATTCTTCTATGCTTGTTAGTGGCATTTTTCCTTAGGATTAATCTCTGTGTGTTTCCAATGTTCTACGTAGTTGTTCAATATGTTTTCACAAACTTTTGTAGATTCAATATTTTCAGTGCAAATATGACAAAAGCATGATTACTTTCTACTGTCAAATGCATAAACATTTTGGAAGACTTTTGTTTGAATAGAGTTAAAATATCTAGTCCCCTATATGGTGCTAGTGTCGTATGGTATTGATCTATTTATATCTTGGAGCCCAACATGCCAAAAAATCTTGGTACACAAATGACAAATTTTGATGTTAGGTACATACTTTTTTTTAAATTGACAATAAAATATAAATTAAAATATTTGTGTGTACATACCTGCGCACATCTTTTGATTGTTGATTATAATCATGGTTTAGATGTGATTTACACCATTGGACAACCTCTGCGGCTAAATGGAATCATGTAGAACTATGGTTCATTTTCCATCTTCGAAGTGCTATTTTTATGCATGCTCCTGTACCATCATGTTCACCTTTTCGATGACCAATTTCAAAGAAATTCCAGTAATGTTTAATGTTCAATACTTTATGAAGTCGACATAAACAATAAAATGACCGCGAAGACTTAAATTGTCTGGTACATCCATCCGACCATATCCAATGCTCATTGAATTTAATGTTACGTCCATTTAGTGAATTGTAGAAAATACTTTGAATACAATGCTGAACAAAATGTGTATCGTCTGTACGATCTTCGCTAATATAAAAGTGATATTCTTTAATCACATCTCGATTGTCATAGGTGCTTTCAATGCCATCAACATCTTGTTGACAATGTCTATATAAAACATGGAAAAATATCGAAACTTGGTCAGAATGATAGTATTCACTCTATATCTCATTTTGTGCAGCAAATCTGCAATTTTCTACAAAATCAACCACTGACAAAATTGTTCCTGGTGGAAAAATTTCATGAGACTATTTGAATTGAAGGTCTTGCCATCGTGTTCTATGTGAATGTTTGGTGTATTTATAAATTTCACTTTAGAATTTCTTGAGAAAATCTGTCACACATATTTTATCTTCTCGCAAATCAATCATTTTGGAATGTACATCACTAGTACTTGTAATGTATTTATATCTTCTCCAATCAACGGTGACATTTGACAGTGAGTGATCAGTATCGATAGGATATTTATTGTGGAATAAAACCAAATTTATACAATGATTATAATGTTTTCCATTGACACATTTCTTATTATAAAATACTTCATCGTGATTTCTCTCACATAGGGTTTGAGATATGAATTCACGTATTGTGGGTGAAGGTGGTGAATTGCCCAAAACATTTTACTAAATTCAAGAAATGTGTCATAATATAATTGAAATTGCACATGATAAGGGCAACAACATATGTAACAGATTGTAATAGGTCTAACATAAAATGGTTTTAGTTGCACAAATGTAGTAATTGACACATTAATTCCACAATGATCTTCCTTGAATTTATTGAACAATTGTATTTGTGTCATATCCATTAAATGTTTTGGACTGCTTACATATACTCCTCGTGATAGTCTTTGTATCTCTTGAATTTGGTCAAACTTGAGCATGTGTCAACCAATATTCCCATACAATATCTTTAACACCTACTCCCATTCTATCTTTGTAAGGTTGTCTACAAATAATTGCCCAGCAAGCAAGTTCATAATTTTCATCTATTTGCATTCTGAATTTGCTATGTTTGTATAATGTCTTTCTTCAGGTTCCAACTTTTGCTAGATGTGTTGTCAAATGTTTTTGTTTAGTACTAGTCGAAATAATTTCTGTATGAATTGCTCTTCGTGCAGCACTGATGTCTTTCTTCCTAGATTTTTCAAACTTTTTTATTGTATCACCTATATTTTCTATCACATTATGTTTTAATTTCGACTCTTTGGTTGCCTTGTGAATACCCAATAATGATGTAGTATCTTCTAACTTCTTGGTCACTAATAAACATCTCAAAATTTGTGCTTGTCCTGTTGCTGAATAATTCTTCAGAACATCATCATAAATTTTTTGAGCCCGATATCGTGCAGCATGTATGGATAGTTTTTTTCCATATTTGTTGCAATCAACGTTTTCTAACGTTTCATCGTCAATGGTGAAAGTACCTATACATCAAGTTAAATTTAATTTAAAATATGTATCCAAAAATACAATTCGTTATAAAAAATGAATTTGGAAAATACATCATATATACATACCTGGTCAAATTTCTGGTTCTTGAACTTGATGTTCAATATTGACTTCCTCGACATTAGCATGTAAATCACTATTTACATCTTCAATAATAGTTTCTTCAACTTCAATTTGTTCTTCTTGTAGTCTATTTTCAATTTCCGTTTCATCAACATTATCATATAAAACTGTATTTGTATCTTCAATAATCGTTGCTTATGTTTCTGCAAGGCTTGATTTGTTGGCATGATATTTAAGTTTTTTCTTTTCTCTATTATCATCATCATCAGCACATTTACGATCATATTTTCTTTGACGATTTCTCTTACTGCCCATGATTGTTTAATCTATAAATGATAAATTAAAGAATCATCATTTTATTGTAAAAAAACAAAAATGAAGATTTAAAAACAGTTACGAAATTTATAAACACATGAACTGAAATTCACTTCACCTTATCAAAATCTTTTAAGAGTATTTTGAAGAAAATGTATTTGGAAACAAATTTCCTTTGAAAAGAACCTTCTTTGAATGAAATAAGAACTTTTTGACAATATATCACCTTTGAAAAAATCCATTGGAAAATAATAAAAACACTTTCTAAATAAATCTTCTTTGTAAAACCACTGGAAAAAAAAACTTCTTTGAAAAAATATTTGTGAAAGAGAATTCTTTGTAAAATCCCTTGCAATGAAATAACTTTTTTGTAAAAATAACTTGGGAGACTTTGGAAAAACCCATTTTCAAAGAAATAAGAAGGAAAAATACATCTCCTTTGTAAAAATAACTTGAAATAAAATCTTATTTGCAAAAATGCCTTGGAATAAAAACTCTGTAAATGCACACTTTGGAAAGAAACTTTTTCTGAAAAAACCACTTATAAAAAACTTTGTAAAAAAAACGTATTTTGCAAAAATACCTAGAAAAAAAAACTTTGAAAAAACTCATTTGAAAAACTCATTTTCAAATAAATAAGAAGGAAAAAGACAACTTCTTTGAAAAAATAACTTGGAATAAAAACTCTTTAAAATCACCATTTTAGAAAAAAAAAACCTATTGCGAATAAATAAGAAGTGCAAAAGCTTGGAATAAAAACTTATTTTTCAAAAATGCTTTAGAAAAGCATTCTTTCAATGTATTCCTTAGAAAGAAGTAACAAAAAAAATACTTCATAAAATAAACTCTCTTTCTAAAAAAAGCTCCTTAAAAAACCCTTGAAAAAAAAAACCACTGCAAAGAAATAAGAAGTGCAAAAAGCTTGAAAAAAAATACTTCATAAAAAAAACTCTTTTTGCAAAAAGAACTCCTTAGAAAATCCTTGGAAAAAAACTCATTGCAAAGAAATAAGAAATGCAAAAAGCTTTGAATAAAAACTCATTTTGCAAAAATGTCTTAGGAAAACATTCTTTCAATGTATTCCTTAGAAAGAAGTAAGAAAAAAAATACCTTATAAAAAAAATTTCCTTTGCAAAAAAAGCTCCTTAGAAAATCCCTTCAAAAATATTCTGACCAGAAACTATGCGGAATTAAAATGTGCGAAATTAATTGAAGTATTTAGTTTTATTTATATAAGTTTAGACAAGAAATTTTTTTTTCCCACCCGATGAGGTTTTTTTTACGTTTGGTTATTTGGTCTAATAACCTTCGATTTAATTGACGTCACTGTTCCAGAAAACAGTTATTCGGCCGAATAACCTTTGAAACCTGAAAATATGATTGTCTCTCACAGTTTTTAGGTTTCTCCATTTTCGGAAGGTAAAAAAGATCTCTTACACTACAAAGCGACTGACGGACTTGATACCATTAGTTTCGTTATTGAATCTACTTTCCGAATATATAGATTTCTTTGTGTATAAGTAAGATCTGATATTTGTAATTGTTTGTTTTCTTAATAGGTGTCGATTTTGGTTTGATCTATTTCAAAATGTGGTGAAATGAAATTTCCATAACTTTAAAAATACATCATGAAAAAAATTGAGAAAACTATGGTGCAGTTAATTGGCGTGTCTACTTCAAAGGGTATTCATAGAATTTTTAGTTTTATATTCAATTGAGAGAAAAATTTTGCGACAAAAAATATGTTGAAAATTGACAAGGTTTCCCCATTGATCGAATTCAAATAAATATAATAATTAGTATATAGATCCATTTGTTATAAACTTATAGTCATGCAGTAGTATATTGTGTGTAGATTGTTATAGCATATTTGTTTTTTGCAAAAACAAGTTTAACAATGATTTTACGTGTGCGACAAAACATGGCTATTTTGTAGTCCTTTCATTTTATAAAAACACACTATCAAACATTTGCCGAATTGACATATCAAATCTCAATATAAAAAATTGAAAAAAATATGGATAGAAAGCTAACATAATTCTCTAAAAGTTTGTTTTTTAGTGAAAAGTGAAATTCCAAACAAAAATATCACTTTTATTCGCCGAAAGATGGAAAACATGAAAAATTCCGAATTATTTTCGCACGGGACACCCCAAAATAGACACCCATCTTCATGGATTCACCTTATACAAAATTGCTTTTAATATTAAAAACTAAGCCACAATTTCACAACACAAGCTTAAATAAATAGACATCTAGGATCGATGTTTAAACATTAAAACAAAGATTCATAACTAAGTCAATTCGGGATTCTCCAACTCTATATTTCATAATAGTATCATAATTATAGATATGAGTCTTTCTAATCTAGCAAAGAATTTTAGTAAATACAGCTATATACTTATATTCGCTTATTCTGCCGCAAGGTTAAACAAGATACATGAACTTCAAATAATTGAACCCGTTTTTCGACGATCAGTTGCATGGTGACTAGTGTGTTGAAGTAACGTTTAATCCAGATTGATCCGTGCCTTGATGATCCACCAAAGACCCCTCGATTGACCTCCCTACTGTATCAGGGTTATTATCCTTCACCCCGAACACCCGAACAAATGGGGTCGTAAGAACACACAAGACAAGCTTTCTGCTAGGATCTCCCAATCCTCAGTTAAGCTCAACCCAGCTCCAAGAATCACAAGATAATTTCTTTATTAGGTGCTCTTCTAACACTAGGGAGAAAGACGGTCCTTTCTCCTTCTCCTCCCTTTCTTTTAAATAACAAAATCCTGTATGCGAAGTGTCTCCTCATACACATATTTAATTTAATTTAATATTTTCTTAATACTTATCCCTATATTACATGTGTCACTCGATCTTAAGTGTGAACCTAATTCCCTAAATCAGTGGGAGCACTACTACACAAGGGGTGCTTTTGAGACATATCTTTGAGACAATAATCACATAATGTCTCAAACTACCTACTCAACTTTATTTTTCCTATTTTAAACTTTTCTTTTAAGACCCCTTTCATCTCCAGGGTGACATATTAGTACGAGAGGGA
Organism: Larix kaempferi; assembly: GCA_027924585.1. Lineage (NCBI taxonomy): Eukaryota > Viridiplantae > Streptophyta > Pinopsida > Pinales > Pinaceae > Larix > Larix kaempferi. Next base: position 19,519,373 of record BSBM01001402.1, on the reverse strand, counting down.
ATGAAAGTTACATGCTAATTATCAGCGGGAAGGAAATACCATAGGTTGAAGAAAATATTGGGGATTTCACTTGTTCTTTTTTATCGAGTGTCCCAGCTATGTGCAAGTGACTGGGACTGAATAAGATGCTTCAATGTGGTTTCTCGATCAAGCCCTACTGAGCTGGATCCCTAGGAAGCAGGTTGGGCCAACAACATGACAAATACACGCTACCAAACATTTTCACTTATATGGATATGTACAGCGATCCCATTACACTCCTAATTAAGCAATTTTTATTACGAACACAAAGTCAAACAATGCAGTGATGTAGAACCCAGATGTAGAGTAGGAATCCAACGGCAAGGCTTGTAGCAGAAGCATGATCAATATCCGGAAGCATTAACAAATCCCACTAATGCTTGAGATGGACTAGCCCTGATCCAGTCGAGAAGGCAAGGCAGAGATGGGTTTTAGAGGGACGATATTAGTGACTACTCCAGCATTTGGAAAAATGGTAGGTATGTCTAATTTTGTACAAAGCCATGCACTAAAACCACTTTCTTGCATGATCAACATCCTAGGGTTTGTCATGGGTTTCTTTCTAAATTGTTGTGAAATACTCAGCCCCCTCCTTATGTCGTAGAATTAGCCTCTTCCACCCTGACTGAAGGATCTCCTTTCAAAGTATTCAGTAAGTTCCTGTAGGGCACAACTTTAGTATTGTGAGCACCCCACAAAAATCATGGAACCTGGGTCGAGGTGTACTTTTGTAGCATCGTACATAGCCAAGGAAGGTGCCCATATGTCCTGTAAATTTCATAGTATTCGTTCGCTGCACTTCATGGGAATTTGGTGGGGGCAAGAGTTGGGTTGAAAGCCATAACTCTTACCCTTAGAGAGGGGGAAATCGCTTACAGTATGTGCCTGTGTTATCGTCCTACCTTGGCCAAAATCATTTTATGTATCTACTTTGTAAAGGCTGACAATAGAAACTGGAACTGTGCCATCTCAAGGGTTGCATTGGTAAAAGGCATAACCATAACCATCGAACCCATGGGTCGCGGATACCTATTCATCCCCCCATTTTTAAAACCCTCGTCTTCATCTTTCAAAATTTTTGTCAAATTCCCCCATTTTGCAAACCCCTATTTTGTTGATTGATTTGAGTGGTTTAGGGTAGGGATTTGTTTACAGCAGAGCGCACCATCCATTATGACATTGAATTGAGAGTTGCTTAAAATTAAAGCAAGTGAATAGAGAGTGTTTATGCTTAAACATTTCTTGCACCGGTTTGATTGTGTTGCATTCTGCTTCCTAATTCGAGATATAGTTGTTGTTCTATGGGTTGTAGAATATTCTTATTGCAGAACTGAAAATGTTTGAGTACAGATACGTGTAAAGTAGATGAGTAGATATTGATTAATTCGCAATGTATTTTTGATTCATTTCTGTCAACGAATATTTTTCATTTTTTTAGTGGTTTGAGTCTCCACTGTTTGAGTATAGATACGTCTAGCAAAGCAGCTGAGTAGATATTGATTCATTCGGAGTGTATTTTTGATTCATTTCTGTCAATGAATATTTGTCTTTATTTTTTTAGTGGTTTGAGTCTCCACTATAACTATTTTGAAAGCCAGGTAATTTTAGAAACCCTACAAGCCCGGTTGTCTTCTTAGATATTATTTTATTTGCAAAATATCCCATTGGAATCAACTTCCAAAATACCTAACATTAAAAACCCACAATAGAGTAGATACTCTTCACGAACCTTTTTCTTTCATCGTTTCTTCATAAAACCACATCCTCCGATTATTTTCGAGGCTCTTTCAAATTTTTGTGTTGACAGGGCTATTAGTTTCGTCTCTTTCGAAGATGCTCTGTTTTTCATAGGATATCCATAATGTTTTTCCTCATAATTTCAGAAGATGCTCTTTTTTTCACAGGATATCGATAATTTTTTGCCTCATAATTTCAGAAGATGCTCTGTTTTTCCAACTATCATATTTGAATGTTTATTTAATGCTCTCTTGGGTCATATATATTTGAATGCTTAACCATTTCTCCTTTGCTGCAAGGTGCTTTCTAAATTCTGAATTTAACCCTTTAAATACTGATTTTCATCTTTCAAATGCTATAAAATATTTCAACAATCCAACAGGTACAATTGTGGAAGCTTCATTGCTCAGTATTCAGTCAGCCACCATTCACAGGATCAAATGCACTTTGATAGACATCTAAGCTAACAATGAAGATAATATTTCTTTGATGACCAAAATCACCAAATCTATTTGTCCCCAAGAAACCTTGTATAGCATCAACACTCTTTGAATCTTCTCATGCGCTTGGTGCATTGAGACCAAGAATATAAGTTTTCTCTTATCGGTACGACAGCCACTGAGGATTTTCATTTCCCATAGAAAAACATGTAAAAATTCAAAATGCAACACACATTTCTCTAATGATAAAAAATGCGTAATTAGCTTGAGTGGTCCTCGTGATCTTGTTCTTTCATAAATATAATTTTTAAATGAAAAGAACATCAATAAAGGAGATTAATATTGTGACATTTGGGACTTGTGTGCTCTTGTGGCATTGGCTTCCACAATTCTTCTATATAAGACAAAGTTTGTGTTGTTTATCAAAAGTTGATTTTGTTGGGTGTTTTCACGACTTGGTCATCCTCATTGACGCTTGGTAAATGCATACTGACACTTTGACACATCCATGTCTTAACACTTAGTCTTCGGTCAATCACTTTAACACAAATTTTATCACAGTTTTAAGTTGCCAACTGATTTTAACTTAAAGCCAGATACTACATTAGATTTCACATGAAATGATGAAGTGGCAGTGCCTTTGTCTCTATTCTAGCATCGAATAGTAATCTTGCAGAGATTGGCATTTGATATTTGAAATATAATGCTTATATCTTCAGTGGTCTTGACATATGGGTGCTCACCTGCAGATACATTTGACAATAGCTAGTGAATCCTATAACATTTAGACATCACTGAAACATAAAGTTTGCAAGCTCGTGTCCATCAAGCTCTTGGCTTCTTTGAAATTTGAGGGGCACATAAATTTTCTGTGTTGACATTGAATTCGAACTTGGAGCTAGTCATTTTTATTATGGCACTGTAAACATGATTGGAAATATGAATGCTAACAATTATGACAACTGGGTGCATGCTTAAGACTTGGTGTTTCATGTGATGAGGTGTAAGCTGGCTTCTTCCGGGCACAATCTCCTTTGGCTTCCTCATGACACCTATGATCTTGGCTGTAGATCCTTGTAATATATAGATAGAAATATGCCATGTTTTCAACAGCTGAGCACTCGGGTATTATTGGCGATCCATTAACCATGACATTTAAACTCAAGCTCATAGAATTGAAAGTGTGTCTTACTCATTGTGGGCCTTTACTCTTAGCGCCTTGAATGAGTGCTAACCTTGTAACCTGGCATTTGTTTTAATTTAGTGCAATCGAAATTATCCTACATGCACAAGCATTAATACACATTATATTTTTTTATGCATCAATGCTTTTATCTTCGGTTGATGCGTAGTACATAAAGTGTTGAACCATGGACTTTTCTTGGAGCTTGTGTGGTAGGACTCAAAAGGAATGGTGGCTAGGATTTAAAGTGGATGAGCTTGGTTAGTGACGAATGAGCTTTGGCCTTGGTATTAAAACAATACAAAATACCTCTTTTAAAAGAGATAAGACTTGTTCCTTTTTTAAAAGAAATCACGTGAAGGTTAAATAAAAGGCTTAATGGGTTTATGGATCAATAAAACATAAAACATGGTTATAACTTTTTTTTTTAATAACCAAACTTTAAACAGAACAAAAAAACAAATATAAATATTATTTTAAAACTATAAAGAATAGTTTTAAAACAATATTATTTTATATTTTTCTAATATTTGGCTTCTTTTAATAAAGATAAAGACCACTAAGCAATGTCAATTGAAATCAAAGACTATAGGTTAAGTTCACATTCATTGATGGATAAGGACATAAGTAAATGTTCACTAACTCAGGATTTAAGACTTCACGTGAAAGATTTGAGGTTTGGAGAGACTGACTAAGTTGATAAAAATTCAAGGCTTTGCCAATGATGCTAGGGGACTTTCCAGCATCAAAAATCAGAGTCCCTCTTTGTTAGGATATTTAGACACTTAGGAGTTAGTTAAGATCAACTTGTGTAATATATCCGTTAGGGATAATGTGTTTCTTTAGTATGCATTTGTAAATACTTAATCCGACGGTCACGATATGTTCCCGACATAGAGTGATCTGATGGCTCAGCTTCTCTTAGATCAAACCTAACCTTGATCCGTGGCTTAACACCCGATTGGTCCATGATCTCTATTTAAAGACCATGGAGGGTCATTGTTTAGTTGATCGATTATGAGAAGCTCATTTGTAACTTTCTTTCTTTGCATAATAAATTGTCCCGTACAAGCTATTTGGCCGGGGCCGTGGAGTGTTTCACTCAAGAGGGTTTAAACCACGTGAAAACATCGGTGTGTTGATCTATGATTTGTTTGTGTGAAGTGGTTTCTCTTCGTGTTTGGTTCTTTGGTAGTACTCTGTGTACCCGAACATGGTATCAGAGCTTTTATGAAGTGCCACTTCCGGTTATGATCTAGATCTTGAACTGCTGTTGCCAAAACTCGAAAGGGTTTCTATTTCTGATATTTCTATGTATTTCCAGGTTGTGGGAGGTGTTCCATTGCGTCCGGAGCGTCGTTTACATTGGGAAATAGTTTTTTTTTGATTGAAAACGGTTCCCGGTTGTTCCAGAAATGTGTATTTCATCATATCTGAAGGTATAATGTTACAATGACGCATTTTTTTATTTACTTTTTTAAAAAGAAAAAATGTCATATTTCATCTTTTTTTACTGTTAGATTTTTTTTGGGTTCACATTGTTGCTTCCTGTTTGCGTATGCTCTTTGCCGTACACCTTGAGTGATCTCGGCAAATCAGAAACAGAAAAGGAAAGGGTTTTTCTCGGCTGCGTATGCTCTTTGCCGTGCACCTTATGCGATCTCGGCAAATCAGAAATAGAGAGAAAACATAGACTTTCCGGGAAAGCTAACAAGATCTAACTCCACAAGTGTGAAATTTTTTTTTTTGTTTCGATTTATGGTGTATTTTGCAGGAAAAATGGCAAGCACACAAACCGAGCAAGAAGAGTAAAAAAAAAAACCCTTCCTCATTCCCATATTTTACATACCTCTTAATCTAGCTCACTTGGTTCAAAGTTGCTTTATTCTTTAATAGGTCTTGAGTTCAAGTCTTAGGAAGTTACTTTTAAAAGAAAAAGTGCATGCAATTTCTATTTTCAAGTTATTTATTGTAAAAGTGCATCTCACTTAAATAATAATAAAAAAAGTACAAGTGAGTCACTTAAGTTTTTTTTATTGTTGCACTATTTAAAAGTAATATCATTGTAAAAGTGAAATCACTTATTTTACAAAAGTGGTTCACTTAAAGCAACTTTCTTATAAAGTGATTGTCAAAAGGTTCATCTTGGGAAGAGGGGGTTTCTTTTTTTTGCTGGACATTCTCTAGCTGCCACGTCACTATTGGGGACATCTTCAACAGTTTCTTTGTTCAAGCATAACTTCATCATACATAGTCAGTTTTCAGTGCCATTTTTTTTTAAACCGCCTATTTTTTCGAGCTCTTCACATATAAACTATAGGTTTCTACTTTTATATCCATTAATTTAAAAATATGGCCACCCCTTGTGATATTCTACATAATAGTTCCAACTATTTCTCATGGAAATCTCATATGGAGGATGTTCTACGAAGTAGGAGACTTTTCAGAATTACCTCAGGGAAAGAAATAGAACCCACTAATGATGATAAGAAAATAAAATGGGCAAATAGATGTGATGAAGCTCATAGATTGATTGGAATGTCAATCTCTATTGATTTGTGATTCCACATATCTGGAATTGATAAACCTGATGCTACTTGGGACAAGTTGGAATCTGTGTTTGGTAAACACAATGAAATTTGAGGTCATCAACTCGAAAAAGAGTTGATTTCTTTAAATCCAAGTAACTTTTCATGCATTCAAGATTATTTATCTAAGTACAAAACTCTTAAACTCTTATGTGCAAAATGTAAGATTGAGAGGGAAGAGAAACAATGCATTTATCATATTCTTTCCAAACTTGGACCTACATATTATGTTTTTGTATCTACATTTTACTCCATGAAAGCATCCTTGAATGCAACTAGCTATCAAGAGCCTCGTCTTGAATCATTTTGTGATTCCGTAATTAGAGAACAAGCTAAACTCATTCATCTTGGAATAATCAACAATGCAGATACATCTGGGAAAGCCTTATTGTTCCAACAGAAAGAAAAGTCCAAGCCTCCCAATAAACAAAATTTTTGCAATAATAAGTCAAACAAGGGTCCCAAACCCTCTCAGTCAGTTCCTTCTTTAAAAAATGACAAAGGATCCAAGCCAAAAGGCAAGAAGACTGAGCATCATTTCAACTATTGTGAGAAATATAATCACGATGAATCTAAGTGTTTCAAGAAGATGACAGCCTTGGAAGTAGCAATGAAGAAGCACCACATCAGCCTAGATTCGTCTTCAGAATATACCTCTCATGGACATGCACTTTGTGCTTCTGGTTATTCTTATAATGCATCTTCTTCTACTACTTCAAATGAATGGCTCATTGATTCTGGAGCATCTTATCATATGGCTAAGGATCAAGCCATCTTTTCTACTATGCATGAATGTAACACCAAACAAATATTTGTCGGTGATAATAGATTTCTAAGTGTTGTAGGAGCTAGAACAGTTCCAGTAGATAATGGTCATTTTAGTGATGTACTATGTGTTCCAAGAATTTCCTGCAATTTGTTATCAGTCTATCAGATCACTCATTCTAGTGAAGGTAAAACTGTGACCTCTACACCTCACCAAGTTGTAATCAAGGATTTTAAAGATCCTCAACAGGTCCTAGCTACCAGAATTGTTGATGATATTACCAGGTTGTACAAGTTTAACAACTTTGGGTCATCACCTTTCCCTTCAATTTTTGTTGCTCATAGTGATAACTTGAGCAAACTTTGGCATGAGTGATTTGTTCACTTAAATTATGGCTCATTGCAACAACTATGTAAAGAAAATATGGTGACAGGTATTCCGATGGTATCTTGTAGTGATGGTGTTTGCTCCAGTTGTGTACTCGGAAAACATCATCGGGACAATTTTGACAAACGTGCCTCTTGGCACGCCTCGATTCCGTTGGAGCTTGTGCATAGTGACTTGTGTGGTCCTCTTCCATCTGCTTCCTTTTCTAGTTTCAAATATTTCTTAACTTTTATTGATGATTACACTAGATACACTTGGGTTTATTTCCTAAAACTTAAGAGTGAAGTATTTAACATGTTCTTGGCCTACAAGGCCCTTGTGGAAAAACAATTTGGTCATCAAATTATTAAGTTAAGATTTGACAATAGAGGAGAATATGTTAACAATAAGTTCACTACTTTTTTCACTGAACAAGGCATCCAACAACAACACACTATTCCATATACACCACAACAAAATGGTGTAGCTGAGCGGAAGAACCACACTTTAAAAGAAATGGTTAATTGTATGATCCAATCTAAGGGACTAAGTCTTCAATTTTGGCCTGAAGCCATTAATTGTGTAAATTACATAGTTAATCGCACCCCCACTAAAGCATTACAAGGTATAACACCGAAAGAAGCATGGAGTAAAACTAAACCTGATGTTAGTCACTTCCGTGTGTTTGGTAGTGAAGCATGGGCTCACATTCCGGATGAAAAACGGAAAGCATTGCAGCCTAAAAGTGAAAAGTGCATATTTGTTGGATATTCTGAAGATGTAAAAGGTTATAGACTTGTTCAACCACATTCTCATGATATAATCATTAGAAGATATGTTAGATGTTATATTTTTCTAATATTTGGCTTCTTTTAATAAAGATAAAGACCACTAAGCAATGTCAATTGAAATCAAAGACTATAGGTTAAGTTCACATTCATTGATGGATAAGGACATAAGTAAATGTTCACCAACTCAGGATTTAAGACTTCACATGAAATATTTGAGGTTTCAAGAGACTAACCAAGTTGATAAAAATTCAAGGCTTTGCCAAAGATGCTAGGGGACTTTCCAACATCGGAAATCGGAGTCCCTCTTTACATACCCAGTGCTAGAATTTAAAAAATTTGACAGGCATAATTTGGTACCAACACTACCTTTTGTGTTTACTGGTGTATTGCTTGATAGAATAAGTGTTTTATTTGAATGCAATTTGTTTTTTTTACATGTTACAAACTATGGATTATGAACACATAATATTTAGATATATTGCAAGATTTATGTCTCCTTAGGTATGTAAGCATTTGACAGTTTTCTTTCTATTAGAGTTAGGTTAGTGCAAAGGTAATACCATTTTAAACAAAGCAAGCAATGAATTGTCCTATGCAATCATGCATAAAAGAGTACTAATCCATAACATATGCATTGAGGCATCTTCTTTGTTCACAGGATTCAATTATTGTGCTTCTTCAAAGTGCTAGCACTGTTTTAGCAAAAATTGTGGATGGTTAAACTATATAGTATTATGATCTTATTGTGAGCTTATTCAGATTTATTGTGACATTTCTTGAGCTTTTAGTCAAAATCTAGTATTGTGAGCTTATTCAGATTTATTTATGTCTATAAAAGAAGCTTCGATACTTTTTAATTAGTAAGCATTAGGATGCATTCAAATTTCTATATGTCTATAAAAGAAGCTTCTGTACCTTTTAATTAGTAAGCATTAGGATGATTCCCCTTCCCTCCCTACCCTAGATGGGACAACATAAATGGATTTTGTGACATGGTGGGATGCATCATATTTACTTTTTATTTTGTGTTCTGTTGCATATATGGAATAACACTTTTTTTCACTAAATACAGTGTGTGTACATGGAACTTATTTGAAGAATCTAGAGTCAATAAAGAAGAATGGTCTCCATCCCATGAAAAGGAATCATGTCCACTTCGCTAGGGGTTTGTCAGCATAAAATAGTGTAATCAGTGATATGTATTCTTCCGAATTGCTATCTTTGTGGACTAATGAAGGGATGCTTTAAAGTTGTCTCTCAAACCTTGTAGCATTTTAATACTATTTGTGTAAAGGTTGCATGAAATGTGGAAACGTAACGTTTCCAAGTTTTGGAAATGGGAACGTCTAGAAACGTGACCCCCCAAAAATGGGTACATCAGGGGAAACACGAGTGTATATATAACAATTTTGTTGTTGGTCTTTAACTTGGATCTTGATCCTAAGGTCTGGAGTACAAATTCATATAGTTTACTCTTTATTTCTCAATTCAGGTAAGGTCAGATATTATGTCTCGCTATATCATCATAAGTGACAAGGATATCAATTATCCCGGATATCAATTGTTATCCTAAACTCAATGAAGTAGAGAATCCTTGTGTTAAAAAACAACAAGAAAGGACTGATCCAGGAACAACAACATAGTAGCAATTTAACGTATTAGAGTTCATCATCCTGGGGGTTTCTTTCAAATTGCATCCGGCATATAAATACATGGGCACATGCCACAAACAATGTTCTGGATAAATTGTTGGAGCCAACTATATCTTTTCCCTAGTTAGATCTTAATCCATCTCTACAATCTCTAGATCTAAAAAGAATGTTCTAGTTGATTCTTCTCCTGATACAAATTATGATTGTTGAAGATTGACAAATGCGTGAAGGAATATTGCAATTGCATGGTCGTGAAGTGAACATGATAGTTATACATCTTTGCTTCTACAGCCACTACTTCCATATTGCTGGTTATGAGGTTGTATGGTTTTAAGCATACCAGTCGATATGAACCATTTGCAGACATACAATTTGTATTTATTTTGCATTTAGAAGTCTCATTTAACTTCTCTTTAAAATCCCTTCTACACACCAACCCTAATTTCTGAGTATAATACTAAATCATTGTATCGTTGTCTTAACACATCTCGTGAGCCAATAGGCCAAGTTCTTGGGAAAGATATGCAACCTTCACCCAGTGGACAACTACTAGAAAAACTTGTTAGGGTTTGCTAACCTTTTGCTACAAAATTCAGACTTTAATGTCTACACTACTACACGGGGTTCTTTTTAAGACATTTGTTTAAGACAAAATTCTTATTTCGTCTTAAACTCCACCACTTTATTTTATTTTGAATTAATATTTTATTATTTTGGATTTTCGTCTCTGAGTACCTTTAAAGTTAGGTTGGCGAAAGGTAATTTTAACGAGGGGATAAAAGGTACTTATTGAGAAAGTGGGAAAATGGTAGCGTTTGTGGAGAACAGATACACATAATTTTGGGAAACGGTTGAAGCATGAAGAAATCGAATCCAAGAAGGTGATGGTCCACAAGCCAGGCTTGCATAGAATTTTGGGCAATGGAAGCATGAGGAAATTGAATCCAAGTAGGTGATGTTTGATAGGTCTGTGATTTTTGACATGTCGGGATTGCATATAATTTTGAGCAATGAAAGCATGAGAAAATCAAATCCAAGGAGGTGATGTTCGACAAGTCGGGTTTGCAGAGGTACAGAGGATTTGGGTTGATTTAATTTTTTTGTTGAGGTAAAGCCCATTTTTTTTAGAATAATTTCTCCCTTCAATTCATTAGCATCTTCACTTCAAATTTGTCTGCGAGATCCATGACTCCGAGATACATGAAAGAGTATGTATTTTCATTTTTATTTTCTTGACTATCGCTTGTTCAAATAGAAATGAGACACGGAGTACTTAAAATCTAAATCTGCCTCTTTCCTTCCCTTGTTGTAGAGAGGGTGCAATGTGTAGAATGCAATACCCATCCATATTTTCCTTCCTCGAACATTAATGAGACTACTCCTTACCTAGCCAGACCTATGTCTTTTCCATGCACAAGCAAGGGGGAAATGCAGATTTGGTAGTCCTCCTATTCATATGTTTATGAACATATATAGATTGGGGGTTAAGGGGTCTTAGTCAATTGATCTATGCAAGATGAAAAGAAAGATGGATTCGATGAATCAAGAAGCCCTGTTCGGAAACAAATTGAGAAACATCCTTGGAGGGTGAAACCACCATGCGTGTATCGATCACGGTGTTGGATTTTGCAATAGCAATGGGAAGTGTTTCTGAAATCCTCGGAACCCTTGAAATCCCTAACCTCAATACACATTCCATTAAAACCTAAACTTGAACCCAGATTCAAAGCCGAGCTTTGTAGCAGTAGCGAGGCTGTGAGAACTATATCCTGATCAACCATTATGGATTTAAAAACTAGGGTTGTGGTGGATTTTTTTGGTCTTTTGGCCGACTAGGAAAATAACTAGTTGGACAATGACATTCCTAAGAAATAATCAAGGGAAGTATGTTAGACTGGAGAAATAACTAGTAGAAGGATGTGTAAGTCGAGACAAATGATTTTATCGCATGTCCAATGCTTCTGATCACCCTTATTCAATTTTTTGCTTAGCGTCTTCTACACGTGATCTCTTTTGGCATGTTCTGTGTTTGTTGTGCTCTACACGTCACTATATTTCATGATTAGCTAGATATTTTGAGAGTCGTGTCCCTACCTCCCGATTTTCTAGACTTTGCTTGCTTGATCTAGCTTGATCGATTGGGTTAGTTTGGAGTTGGTAGAGATTCATACATGCCATTTTATTGGTAATCTCATTTGTTTTGGCACTTTGAAATTTGGCACTGCACCTGTTTTATTTCACACAATGTTGCATATATTATATTGATAGTTTGGAAGATCTTTGCATGCATGCCTGCTTTATTATGGCTTTGTTATTCTGTCTTGGCATTGGCTAACTAGGTGTGGTGTATATTAGTGGCTGGTTGGTGGGTATTCTGCACTACTAATGAAACCGAATCCACTCCCAGGGATGCTACTTTATAAGTTTGCTTGCTAAAGTTTAAATTACTATTGCACTTTGTAGGAATAAAATTTATTTATCCCTCTATCGCACCATCACAGCTCATCTAAACATCCTAATAGCTAGATTCAACAAGTAATTTATTATACATGAAAAATTAGCCATTAGGTGTTTTCTAGTATTAATTTTAACTTAACCCTAATTGCCTTGCTTCTCCCTTTCCTAGATTTGGCCTATAAACTGCCATTTTAATCTGCTTGGGAGATAGTAGCTGCTAGGGGGAGGGGGTAGCTCTCACTGACCCCTCATAGGAATACATCAATGGGTGTGAAACCTGGGAAAATTTTAACAAGGCTCCTCGAAAATGAAAAAGAGAGAGAGAGAGAGAGAGACAAGGTCTCAGGGATTAGGGTAAGGGAAGATCTGAGCACCACTACTAAAAACAAAACAGACCTATAATCTATTCTCTAGCCCTTCCAGGAACAAAGGAAAGAATTTGATAAATTGATGACAAAGGGGACTGTTGATTCTGACCCCTTATACCTAGGAACTTAAACAATTGAAGGATGAGAGCAGCAAGGTAGTACTCCTCCCCAAAAAATAGACATCTCAAGCAAGCCTCCAAGGATGGAAACCTCTGCTAGAGGTGATGGAGGACCCCCTAGTGATGGGTTAGATGGAGACAAAGACAAGGATAAGGACAAGGATATTAAGAAGAGGAAAAAGGAGGAAGATGATGATGTTGACAGTCTAGATACGAAGAAAATGAAAATCATTATAATATTCCATATAGCGTGATAGGAGATCCAAAGAAAACCATAAAATCATTGTTTCATTCCCTGTAAATCCTTCTTGCACTAATTCTTCATAAAGTACATTTTGACATAAATAGATAGGTTACCAAAAGAGGGCAAGATTAAATGCCATCATCTTGATATACACAATATCAATGAGGTTACACTCCTTAGAAGGTTCATCTCATCTAATGGAAATAGATGCATTATATTGTAGAGTGTAGACATGCCAGCATGGACTAGTTAAAGCCTTATAATGTGATGAACCTATTCCTTTTTTTCAAACAAAGAATTGTAGCATCCTTCAAGTAGTTCTAGGCATGCTGGAGTAATTCTAGGCTCTTTTCCCACCTCCTGACAGCCTTATTATCAATCACAATCAATTATATGATGAATTTTTGTTGTCCTGGGCACCTTTCGGAACATTTATTGGCACTCCTCTTCCCCAAAACAATAGTTAAAAGGAAAAATATCAAACTTGGGTTGTGTGCAAGCAAACCTAGGAGGTCAACAATCATGAGATTAGCATTAACAACAAACATGAGCACCGTTCCCCCACCCAACAATAATCAACATCATTGTTACCAAATCTAGGGTAATTCTTGTCAGGTATATGGACCAAAACAACTGTTTGAGGCATCATGGGTGCATTCTAGGATGATCTTAACATGTTGCAACCACTTTCAGACCCTCAACTAGCAATAACAGCCCTAAAAATTAGTAAACCCTCTTAAATTTAAATTTATTTCCCAAAAGTAAAACCCCTAATTGATGCTAATTGAAACATTGAATTCATTGATCATGTTTCCATACCTAAATGTGGCAATCCATATGATTTAGATTCTTGCTATATTTCTGTAGTTTTCTCTTTTTCCAATATATAGAAGGGAAGTTGGGCTAGATCTCACCTACAGTAAAATCTACAAACAGTTGGGCCCAATCTCATCTACAGAAAAGACAGTTGGGCTAGTTTTTATAGTTTTACATTTCAATTTTTTATAATTATATTTTAAAATCTCCATTTGTGATCCAAGCAAGAGATCATTATATTTTGGGGTTTAGTTTTATTAAACAATAGAAAGTCCAAATAATGGAACTCATAATAGTATATGCCACAAAGATAAACTGAAATGTGTATAGGAAAATGATAAATCTGATGCTAAAATTCACTGAAAATCACAATCAATGTACAATGCAAAAATTGTTCAAATGAATCTTCATCACTAGGAGAAAAGCAAGCACTATGAGACATTGTTGAAAGTAAATTGTCCTCCCACTTGGTGAAAAATAAGAAAACAGAAAGAAAGCAAGTTCTTAAATTGAGCTGGTGATGAAAGTCTAAATAGATCAAGGTCCAAGTGGATATTTTGTAATCTCCACCAATGTAGTCTTTAGTGTCCATTTGCTCCACCTCTAAGTCATATGCAACTGCCAATGCAAGAAGGATATAGATAGATGATTTCTTCAAGTGATAGGATCCTTCAACAGGAAGTGTGCAAACCTCAACTCAGGTGGAGTGACTCATCAAATACATTAGTAGTGATGCACAGGTTGCTCCAAATCACAAGACATTCCCCTTGTAGGTGGATCGACCTCTCAAAAACTTCTCCATACCATTGAGAAAATGTTGGAATTAGGTTGAGAAAGGTAGTAGAGTTTCCTCAAGGCTATGGTTGCTACTGTCAACTATGATTTTGAGTGTCTTGTCAATTTTTTTAATTCTAGGATTTACCCCTTGTGCAGGTAATGGTTCAGGAAACTCATCATTAATCCATGGACAAACCAAGGAATGGTAGCTGAAGTAGGCACATCCAGAATCAAGACTTAGTGCTAATTGTGGTTGTTGGTGCTATTATCAAACTCTAAATACTACGGCAACAAACTAATGCAAGGTTTATCTACTAGTTAATGTGTTGATGATCCTTCGGCTCAAATTTCTTTGCAATATTGGGTTGATCTAGGGCTGCTTTCCATACCCATTTGACTACCCAAGATGTTGATTTAAGGCTATGAGCACATCCAAATCTGTTACTTATCCTGACCACTATTGTTTTAAAGGTTGGAAATATCCCAAAACTGCCCAAAGATGACCACAATGTTGCTCCACACAAGATTTGCCAAGGAATTGAATATGGAAATCCACCAAACATCATCAAATGTGATCGAAACATTCCAGATCTGATATTTGAGGGTATTTGATGCTAATATGATGTATGGACTCATCCATAAGTGCTCAAAGTTCTTGTGAATGCCTTCTTGCTGATTTGAGGTCTGAAAATGCTTAGAAACGCCTCAAAACTTCCAATTTTCATCACTATAGTTTTCTAGAATTGATAATTGCCATGCTATGATGCTAGCTAGGACTATTACTGGGCCTGCTTGGTAACTTTCACCACTACTTCTTATATTAAATATTCCCAAAACTGAGTTTTAGGACCCAAACACACTCATAATTTATTGTTGTTTCAACCTAGTTTGACTATCAAGTAGGACTATTTATGGCTAGAAAAGCTCCCAGAATTTTCCCATCTTTGTATTAGGGCACACCCATACAAATATGGGGGGTAACATTGTGCATTCATATCTATAGCCTTCATGAAGCAGACTACAAATTGTGTACCCATATGTTTTAGAACACGCCTCAAAGTTGCAACAACCCTTTGATATCCAAACACTTAAGTTGAACAGATTTAGTTTCAGACCCTACAATAGGTATATTCCTTCAAAATTACGGTATTACCATGATGGTAACTGTTGATGGGAATATTGTCTTAGATATTTAATACCTAACCCTTTTTGGAATTGTAACTTCCAGTCCTTGTGGTTCAGTTTCATTTTCCTATGAAGAGTAGATTTCCTTTTCTTTGCTCTTGATCTTCTTTTCCCAATAGACATAAAAGATATATCTTTTGTATTTTTAGTAATAGTTTATTTCTTTTTTAAATGTCTCACCAAAATCACCTATTGAAAATTAATGGAATCCGAAACCAGGTTACTTAAATTTTTAACATTACCATTAATTTTTTTAGGGTGTCTAAGAGTGGTTCCAACCTCATTAGACTTCATATGCAAAAAATAGAATTTTAGATCCCATTCAGAATTCAAGAGACTTAGGAGTGTTCATGGTTATGGATTTCAACATTTAAAATGGATTCTATGATGCATGAGGGAAGGGGATTGGTATTTAATAAAGTGCATCAACCCCTCTATGTACCTCGATGTTGGTGGTGATGATTGTTTAACTCCTTTGTCATGACCTTAGTAAAAGTGTACCCTTCACTCAAGAAAACTTACTTATTAGACTATAAAATTACTTGATGGCTATAAAATATTGGTAACTACCTTTTCTGGTGCAAATAGAGTCGTACATTAGATTTAGACTTTTATTGTAAAAGTATTGTATTTTTCCTTACTACACAGAAATAGAATACATCTAAAGTTAAGTGCACATATCAATGAACAAACTATTATTATACAGAACAGTTTGCAGAAATCAGTGATTTATTGGTGAATCAGTAATTCATCATTGAGTCAAGTCTCAAATGAAAAAGAAAATGATTGCTTTCCTGAAAAAATACCAATGGAATTGTGCAATTAAAAATTTGCTTACCTTTTGCAAAAGATTGTCAGTATGTTGATTTATTGCCTAAATTTTTAAAACAATCATTGATTGAATATCCCTTTCAAAATAAAAATAGAATTAGTCCCTCATTTTTTATTTTTTGTGATTGTAAAGTTTTATGCATATTGTTTAGTTGCTTGGAATTATTTGTGTTGTTTTCATTGAGATAATGATTTTGATTTTAAACCCTTAATGGGTTATTTTCAAGTCTGATTCTTGCAACATTAATATATAGACCAAGCCTCTCCCTACATAGTGAAAGGAGTGCCAATATATCCAGAGAAAGACTCTCCCTACATAGTTAAATGAGTGCCAGTATATCCACCTTATCCCCAATGAACGAGAGTCTACATCCTTGTTGAAAATCACAACTCTCACAGAAATATGACATGCCAATTCCTAATCTCTGCTCTGAATTTTGTAGTCTCATCCAAATGGAAAATTCAAGCATCCCGTCAAATGTGGTCAAGATCTCTGTTTCCAATAAATAGTAGATTCTTGTCAGCTTTATTGCGTTCCATTTAAATGTAGAGAGCTCACAAAAATCATGGAATATTCAAATACAACCCTTTCCTGAAAACTTGGGTATCTCTGCATTTGTAGAAAACATGTTTGACGGGATCTTCTTTGCAACAATCTACACAACAACCATATAGTGGGCCTGTGTGATGAATTATATATGCAAAGTTCGATTTCCTTCATTTATAGAATTAAGGAAATAAATTGATGAAGATTCATTGTTTCTTTGATATTTATCTTGTCTATTTATGGAGTTTATAGGCTGCATTGCTCATGTTTAAGGATACCACATAATTTGGGCTATTTCATTAGTGTAAAATTGTGGATGACAACTAGTTATGTTTAGGGAGTAGTATTCCTTTATTATTTATGTCAATAAAGAGCATGAAGAGTCACTAGATGGAATTGGTCATGGTTAAGTGTACTAGATGATTTGGGGCATATCATGCAGAGTACAGTGCTAGCTTGTTATGGTTTTTATTCATGGAGACAAGGATATGTGTGCAGACAATAGTTGGTAATGAAGATAAGTATGGAGAGTTACTATTATTAGTGACCGATTATGAATTTGCAACCAACAATTTGTTGATTATAAATTATACCTATTTAATTTTACACATTGCCCATGTTGTTGCTTCCTTTTCTTCCTTTTTGCAAGGAGATATGGAAAAATATACATGGTTGATTCTTCCTTCTATTTTTTTGGATGTAAACACTATTTTTATCTAAAATTTACATCTTCTGCAGGCTCAACAAGCATATTTAAAGCTGATTACAAGCTTAGCGGACTTGAGGTATAAAGCCGAATTATCATGTGATGTATCATCAATTAGTTTGGTAAGTCGAGCCATAATTTTTCATTTTTATATTCAGAAATTTATACTTCATTTACTGTCTTGGGTTTGCGTGCTTTAAGCAATCAATATTTTAGTATGTGCAATTAAACAAAAAAATTACTAGTTTTCAATTCCAAAAATATGAAGGATTTTGTCTGTTATTCTAAGTCTCTAGCACAAAGAGCAAATAAAATTGGAAGTCTGAGAATTTTTTTTTTTGTCCTACATCTTCTTTATTAATGTTATTGGAACTGTTGAAATATTAATTGAATATCACCTGTGTTGTAATGAAGGTGGCAAATATTTGTATAAGGAAATGTGTCTTTGTATAACATATAGCATTTAGGGAAATGCAGCTGAAATTGCTATATTTGAGGAACATTATATACTTGGTTCATTGTAGCAGCACTTTGTGAATTCTTGTGGAACTCACAAAGTTCACTTCACTTGCCATCAAAATGAGTCACTCTCATAAGATTTGTTGTAATTATGAATTCCATCAAGACTTGGTCAAATTAGTAAAAAAATTGGCTAATTAAGCTAAACTTTGTGAAACTTGGAAAAACTTACTACTATTGAGATTCACAAGTGTTAGGAAGACAATCGAATAAAACCAAAAGAACCTCAATTTATGCAATGACAAAGTAAACCCTAGCACAAGTGCACTAGAGGGAGATGGAACCCAAGAACAAGATAGATCAAACCAAGAACAAGAGAGGATAGGTCTCTTAGATTAAAAAATCCACTACCAATAGGAAAGGAAATTTCTCTTCTTATATATAGTAGATTGAAATTTTAACTGGTCGATGGCATTTTCATGCTCTTTCACATAATAAAATCTCCTACTCACACAGTTGTAATTTTCTTTGGTGAGTTATACAAATGTTAAATTACTTTACACATATTGAAGTTCTTGTCTCTTAGTTTTGGAAAATAATGCTGCACATACTATAGGGATGCAACAACATAATGATTGGAATCCATCTGGAAAAGTATGTCTTTCAGATGGAAAAATTCTACTTTCAACTGCAGTAGTTGAATGTCATTTTCACTGTCCATTTAAGTTGAATAAATTTTTAGAACTTATTTGATATCTTACAACATATTTTCGACCATGGATTTTGTAACCTTCTAGTGGTTCCCTTATGGTAAATGACACTAGTGATAGAGGCCTAGAATAACATTAAAGTTAACACCAAAATCAAGACCAACCCAACAATCTTGGGAGAATATTCTATGAGTGCATTTGGAAAGGACTGATGACGTTTTTAGAAGAAAAGTGTTGTCATAAAGATAATAATGTTTTTGCTAGCTTGAAACATGATATATTTAGAGGAGAAGCATTACCTTACTCTTTGAAAGTGTGATACTTCTATTTAGAGAGAAAACCTGCTATTTTGGATGATGATTTTGTTATTCTTGTAGATAGAAAAATGGTGTTGTGAGAGAAAGAAAAGGTAGGGCTACCTTTTGTGCTTTATTTAGAGCATGTATGAGTCAAACATTTGGTGTTGCTTTTGTGCTAAATACAGCAAGTAAACAAACAAAGATGCACTTCATTTGGGTTTAATTTGCTCTTCTTTTGAAGAGTAAATAGTTTTTATAGTTGGAAAAAAAGACACTTCCTTTTTCTTTATTTAGAGCAAGGATAAAATACATATATGCATGTATTAGTCAAATATTTCCTGTTTCTTTTTTGCTACATACAACAAATAAGCAAAATAGAGATGCACTTCATTTGGAAAAAAAGACATTTCCTTTTTCTTTATTTAGAGCAAGGATAAAATACAGAAATGCATGTATGAGTCAAATATTTCCTGTTGCTTATGTGCTAAATACAACAAGGAAATAGAGAGATGCACTTCATTTGGGTTTAATTGGCTATGCTTTTGAAGAGTAAATAGTTTTTATAATAGGAAAAAAGACACTTCCTTTTTCTTTATTTAGAGTAGGGTTAAAATTCAAGGATAGGGCGATGGCTTGTGCTAAATTTAGAGGATTGATAAGATAAGAAGGGTATTCTTTTTAGTGCCGAATTTAACATTGTTTTTGTCTAGATCTAACACTAACTTGAGTGCCAATTTTAGTGCTCGACTTGTGCTAATCTATACCAAATTTCCATTATAAAGGCAACTTCAGGAAGGAAAGAAAAGGAATTCATTCAATTAGTCATCCGTCAACAAATATTATGTCTTTTTTCTTCAACTTATGTATAATTCCATAAACTATTGTGTGTCTTTTAAAGGTCAAGACAGTTCTTAAGCTGTGATACTTGTCATATACCGTTACCTAATTTGGCCAAGTCTTCATTTGAATGTTTCAAAACTTTTTACTCATGTCAACATTGTACTCATGCCAACCTTGATTATTGAAAGTTAGTGTCTTTGGTATATCAAGATATTTGACCATTTAAAATTCCTTCATGTGATGCCTCTCTTAGCTTGAATATTAAGATTTATGTTTTGTAAGCCGAAAAGTTTCATTTTATGATTGCCTTGTTGAATTTCTTCCCTTTTCCATTTTTTTTCATGCCCAATGTATAAGGCACTAGTCACACCAATTAATATTGGGGTGTTACACTACCTTTAAAACACAATGAATTAAATTGGGATAGGTCATAATATTAAAGGCTCCATTAATGGCATGGCAGTGAAGAGGTTACATGGGGGCTAGTCCATGCCATTTACGTTGACAAAGTAAAATTTTAATATAAATCTTACAATTAAAAAAATTTATTTCTTATATTGTGAACATGTTGATTTTTTTAATCTTATTTTTATCTTTCATAATTCTTTAAAGGGTGTTAGCTCAATGGAAGAGCACCTATGTTTCAAAAGCAGGATGATGGTGGTTCAATTCCACCATGCCAGGCGATAAACACATTTAAAATAAATTGTTAATTTTTTTTAATAAATTTTTTCATATTGCTTTTAGAGAGACAATAGTTGGGACTAAAGATGTATTGTCTCAATATAGACAAACTGTCTTTAATCCCAACTATTGTCTCTAGAGAGATAAAAATGAAATTGTCTCTTAAGAGAGAATAAGTGACTTGTGTTTTATATTGGCTTTATAGAGACAATTTTTTAAGACAATAATTTGAGACAATTTTTTAAGACAATGATTTGAGACACTCACTTAAAGACAATATTTAAAACAATAGACAAGTTTTTTTTTGTCTCAACTTAAGACAATTTACTCTAAAATTGTCTCAAATAATGTCTTAAAACCCCCCTATATGTAGTAGTGGAGGTAGGTGTAGTGGTCTCCATAAAAGTCCTAGTTATGTTTTGCTCACTAAATTGTTTATTCAATGATCTTTTAATACAACTTCTAGTAGATGGACACAATGTTTTCTACATTCTTCTCTTTTCCAAAATAATAAAAATATTTCTTTGATTTAAAATTCCAATCTATTTCAATTTTTCTTCTTTTTCAAAAATAATAAAAATAAAATGGTAATAAACATTTCTTTTATTAGAATTCCAATCTATTTCAAGTTTTCTTCTTTTTCCAAGAGTAATAAAATAAATGAATTTATTTCCCTCATTATATTTCTTTTAACTTATATGTGTAATTTCAATTTGTATAATTGATTAATAACCCTTTCCTATTCTTGTCTAGGTACCCCTTTGGCGGGCCCTTTCGAAAATTTCATTTCTTTCTTCTTATGGGAAGTACCGTGTAGTGATCGGGGAGTCGTTACCGCGATATCTAGACTACACCTTCTTGGAGACTAAGGGCGGCCGAGGGATAAGGTTCTCCTTATTGCGCGCCCCTCAACTCATAGTACACAACCAATTCGTTATGGCCTCGCGTGTATGCCACACGCTTCCCCGGGTCAGCTCGCAAGCTTCTGACCCATGCGTGGGGTGGTAATTTAGGGTCGACAGTCTATTGTCATACCCCTATATGTTCTTTCCATTCTTACGACCCCCCTATTATTCTATTGTGGGTCAGTCGGTAAATTGTCTTACCTACTCCTGCACAAAGTCAAGTGCACATTAATAGCATTGCACTATGAAATATTTTCATCATCCATTCTAGTATCTCAGTCAGTCGAGCATATAATTTATTCATTTTTGTCATTATAAAGCATTTTCATCATTCATCATCATGTCTGAGTCAGTCGAGCATATCTATCATTCATCATTCTATCTAAGTCAGTCGAGCATATCTAACATTCATCATTTTATCTCAATCAGTCGAGCATATCTATTATTCATCATTTTCGTTATGGATCTATTTTCGTTTAATCATTTCAGTTTTATAGTTCTCAATCTAACATATATCATCTAATCATTTTCATTTCACACAACAATTTTCAAAGCAAATTCCATGGTTCAAGTTTTATAAAACCAGGTCACTTCAAACTAGTTCCCTCAATAGTCTAATCAATCAAACGTAATGAGATAGGCGTTACAATAATATAGGCCTTTTCGTCTTCGATAGTCTTTGTTGTGGATTATGGAAACAAGTGCTCGAAGGGAAAATTTTATGCCGAACAATATCCATCTACTAATAAATGAATTTTGCCTATGTTCTAAACCTATATAACTTGCATGAGTCGATAAATGCTAGGTATCATGGTAGATTACAAAAGATAATGATTAAATTCATTTGATGACTAGCATAATTAGCTATGTCCTAAGCTTATGTATTAACAAGGGGTAAACGATAAATACCTAGCCGATTTAGGCTCTAAGTAGAGGTATGGCATCACATGATAAGAGACGAGTAACCATATAAATCAGAATTACTATAATTCAATAAAAAAATAATTGATGAATTTGATATGTTCTAAAGTTTAAGTATTATAAATTGCATCAGATATCAAACAACGAATACACAAACAATTTGGGAAAAACATTGTAATTAAACTCATCTATTAAGTCATGAAATTTGGTGTTTCTAAACTAGGTGTTGAAATTGTATTAAATGATTAAATAACCCTGAACTAAATCTTAACTCCCAACGTTATTCACTGCGAAACTGAGTCGCTGTAAAACCACGAGTAGGTCGGGATTCTTAAAACGGTCTATCTAAACTTTTCCTCCAGCTGGCGAAACTCGTTATGTTTTCCAAAATACGTTCTCTACTTCCGTAGGCAGTCCTCTCTAAATTGTCCTATAGATTGCAATTTGTCCCCAATAAATCGTAGTAGTGCTCTTGGATTTGGTCCCTTTGACGAACAGTCACTGTTGGCTACGATTCTATAATTTATAAATTGTATATATAGATATATATTCCCAAATAAATCTTGTTTGAAACGTTTGATTGAAAGACAACGTAGTATGCTAAATTGCCCCTTTGTGGTTAATGAAGGTTAATGAAAAAAATATGTACAAAACTTACGGATATATACATTGAAGAAAATGTTAATCATAGGTCAATATTTTTTAGAAGGTATTAGTATGGTATAGTGGGTAGACCCATAGTTTTTTTCTTTTTACCTATGGCTTATGATATATCTAAATATATATATGTCTAATCCGTATATGTATATATCTATGTAATGAAATCAGCATAATTATGGTTGTATCTTAGTTCAACATTATAACATAGCTACAAAAATAATTACATGGATTAAAACATTGCAAAGATATAAAACGTAGGTTGGAGTATGAGAGGTATATGCTTGCAGATGAGTTTGATGCATATATATAATATATGATATAGGCATATAATATATTTATAATGGGAGGCTTTGTGTATAGGGTAAAGTATTAAGGTTACCCCTTGTCTAAAGATATGTGAGTACATTGGTTGTTTCCTTATTGCTAAGAAAACCCATTGACCTTGATTCATAGGATAAATTCATCATAATGTTATTTTGAATTACAAATATATATATATATATAAAAGAATCCTCCATATTCCATAAATAAAAGGGATTAAATTATATAGTAAGGGCATGACAATATAATATGATGTTGGGTTAAGTAGAGATCTTTAATATACAAATATCGGTGTATTAGTCAAAGCATTGGAGATGCAGAAGTAAATTTAAGATTAATGTGTTACTCTTTTCTTTATATATATCTTTATGGGCACAGTTTATTTTGTGTATATATAATTGAATACCTTGCAAAAAAGAAAGAGGGAATAAATGTAATTCATATATTTTAATGGAACGAGCATAAATTATTACATAAACTTTTGATTATGTAATGGGAAGCAATTGCATAGATTTGAATTGTTATTGGAACTTATGGTTATATATTTCAATGTGAAAAGGAGGAGTCCACTTAGATTTAACAATTGCACTCTTAAGCTGCCTATATTACAATTTTTGTATGCATATTAAATGTGTATGTGTGTGATTTACATATTTTAGGAAATTTCACATTTGAACTATGATAAGAGTGCAACATAGTTATATATATATATATATATAAAGAAATCACATTTGTAAATATGGTGGGCTAATTTATTAACTTCATGGAATTGTGAATTATGTTGAAATAATCTAATTTCATTCAAAGGAATTGACATGACTAATAATGGATGGAAAATCCTATAAGTTATAAAATTAATGTATTATCCTTGAAAGGTATAGTTGTAACATCCCCAAAATTCATAAAAATTTAAAATTTTTATATGTAGCATAAATGCTAATAATTTGGCATCACTTTAATTACAATCTCTTTGAATAATTAATGCCTAAGTATATAATCTCCTGACTGTCATTAATAAGATGAAATTTTAAATGCCTGTGACGAATTTTGAAAATTATTATCCCTTGTGTCTCTATGTGTATTTTTATTTATGTTTTCATTATTGTACATATTTTCCTTTGTTGACGAGGGGTTCCTTGGAATACCCCGTTCAACTTACTTGGCTTTTATGCTAAAGCATGATGCTACTGTGTCCAGGTTACAAGTGACGATGTGCTTCTATAAAATGGATATTAATAACGTGATCCACATTATTGTGGTGATAATCTACTTGTTTATTTCATTCTGGTTTGATTATCGTTTAAACTTAGTTCAAACTTGATTATAGACTTGGTGTCTTCTATGTTAAACCTAGTGATGATAACCCTTGATCTATGGTTGATTTATAATATGCATATAATTGTTTATTAAGTTCTCACTATGAAAGTAGGCATTCTTTATGGTGTTTAAAGAAACATGACCCAAACTATATGAATGTGGGTTTTGATGCACCAATCGGTGCTACATTAAAAAGCTCTGCATATCATGATGTCAAAACTATAGCTAAGTGGGTTTTACATTGATGGTTGGTGGGTGACAGTTCATACATTAATGATCTCGCATGAAAATGGAGTTAATGTTGTTTTGACAAACTGGAAAACCTATCTCTACACTTGGGGTTTTGTCTTTGCACTAGTTGTTTCTCTTAGCGTTGTTGTAGAGGGTTGTACCCTCTCGGCCCCCATGGTTATTGTGCATTCAGAGCTCCACTCGTAGAATTCGTTCCAGGATGTTAGTGTTGATCGTGGTGACTTTATGATGTTTCCATAATATCTATGGTGGTGCAGTTACTTGGTTCTCTTCTGGGCATGAGTTCAAATCTAGTAAGATTCTCTATTTCAAATTTGTTTACAAAATGTTATAGTTTAAGAAGTTCTGCAACTTCGAGCTTAAAGGTGTTGTTTCTAGTCTATTGGAAATTCTTAATACTTTTCCTAGATAAATGTTTAACCGCTCGTATACTTGTTTTGGCAGGGTATCACCTGTTCTCTAGTCTTGGCTTTTGTTTTGGTGATAACTTTGGAGCACGGGAAAGGCAACTCCTGTGGTAAGCTTCGGGCATATTTATGAATGTGACCTCTATCAACACTATTTCCATACAGCAATGGTTTTCCTTTTAATTTGGCTATGGAAAGAGTTGTTGTAGTGTTTTCTTGTAATGGTATACTACCGTAACTGTCTTTTGGCTAAAGGGAAAATGCCAAGTTTTCGACCACTGAAATGTAAAGGAAGTTCATACTTGTGCTTGTTTTGTTTTACGGGTATCAATTAGGAACCCTGGGAAATGCTCACCGTATTTATTTACTTTAATGAAGGAATCATTGTCAGTCTCGAAATTTTTTTTGAGTGTTAACCAAGGTATGGCTCTCTGCTTTCATGGTCACTTTACTTTCTGCATTTTTGGTTGATATAAAATGTATTTGGGCCAAGCCCTTTCTTTCTAAGCTATAATACAATGTTTTTATGCTATTTCTTGGCCCTGTAATGGGTATGGGGAAACCCTAATCCCTGTCCTGTATTTATAATTATTGTTTTTAAAATGCTTAACCTACAACTAGGAGGATCTGAGTCTAAAATGAGACTTGAACTGTTAACCTTCTGCGTGAACATAAAAGAAACAATGCAACACGTGAATACTTTTTGTAACCCTCCAGATGTTTCAATACTAGGGATTGGTATGGTTTTTAAAGTTTGTATTTTATATAATAAGATACTGAGAACATCTATATTTATGTTTAGTCCGAAAAACCTAAGGTTGTAAACAACCGATTTACAATGCTTAATGGACTCTGGGTGAGCCCTTTACGGGTCTTGAAACTCAGATTGTATTGCTTCCTTTTATATTAAACTGTGTTGCATATTGATTCGTAATTTCATTTTAACACTAACATGATGTTTAATAGTGTATTGTATAATACTTACTTGTTACAGGGTTGCTGTAGTTTCAACGTTTATTGATATTTGATAAAGGTTTAAGAATACAGGGTTTTAACCCTCGACAAAGTAAATTTCATTATAGGTTGTAAACAGGGTTTGACCCTGAGTTTTACTAAATGTATAGTGTGTGTCGATAGGGTTTTCAAGCATCAATGATTTCAAAAATATGTTTGATAGTCGGGTTATTAGTTTTTTGTGACAGTATTTGCCAGAACTCTATTTCGGATTAATATTTATATACAGTACTTGATCTATGCGAAACGATATATAAGGATATTTAAAAGATGTTTAAAAAGCTCGAACGTTGTAGTGTATATCCAGATTTAATTTATTGTTTACATCCTTTACTTCTAAATATTTCTATAAGGTGGATGCGAGCTCTGTGCATTTAGTTTGTCTAATTTATAAAGACTGTGAAAAGACTTGATAAGGGTTTTGGAAACTGTAAACAATGATAGTATAATATACTATGTTTACATATATGAGTTATGTGTGAATTAGAAATTGCAACTCTGTTTTATTTTAAGCATAATGTATCTTGTTTATGAAGAAAAGGTTCTCAATGTTTTCTATAATGAACTGTAATATTATAGTCTAGATTTCAAATGATTTTTATATAGCTTGATAGTAAAATATTGCTTCTATTTATAAAATATACAATGAATGTATAAGCTAGGTTTTTCTGATTGTACTACTATGCAAAATCCTATAACAACTCTGCTATTTATTTTAAGAATAAACAAGTGTGTGAATATACTGATACCTATTATCATGATTATAAAACACAGGTAGCCTCTAGGACTACTAAGTTCTTATAGTTGTTACAGTATTGCCTCTTTATGAAAGTATCTATACTTAATAGAGAAAAATCAAAGATCATTATCCTAACCACAGCATTGCATTCATCTCTAATCTATGTTAATTAATGTTGATGTATATGTAACTTCGGAATGTATTTCACATATATGTATATTGTATTCCTATAGAGATGTTATTATTCCTCTATACGGAAGTGTTGTCATTTATATTGTAAGTGTTGTAACTTATACTTGATGGGTTATTAGACCACCTTGTTGGGGTCGGACCTGTATAAGTCATGTGGGTCAAAGGATTATTAGACCACCTTATTGGGGGTTGGCCATGTGGGTCAAAGGGTTATTAGACCACCCTAGTGGGGGTCGGCCCAATCAGAATTATGTTAAGTGGTTAAGTTGAGGCCGACCTAGTTGAGTAAAGGTCAAGTCAAGTTAGTGTATAAATAGACAGTGTGTCTCTCTCATTTTACACATTCTATTCTCTCACTCACACTTGGGAGAGTGGCGCACTTGTGGAGGAGGAGGCTCTGCTCCTAGGAGAAGACTATCTCTTGTATTCTGGTTGTATCATTGCTCTATCTATCTCTGAGGAAGTTATTGGGGTTTTTCACCTTTATGGTTTTCCCCAAGTAAACTCTGTGTCTCTTGTGTGCTTGCATTATTGTGTCCATGATTGATATGCTGTAGATTTGTTGTACATGTTGTTCTCTCAATTAAGATCCTAGATGAGATTGAAGTAAATTCTGAAAATTTAACAATTAAACCCTTCCTGTACTAGAGTACATCACCTTCGGGTGAAAGGAAAAATGTAGGAAGACATTTATATTTATTCATTCTATAATCTCAAATCTGATCATTAATTCAATTTACAGAAATAATTTATCAATCCCTAACTCTATCATCTCTAGATACATCTGAAAAAATTCTGATAACATTTGGATACAATTGCAGAAATTGATCAACAATTTAAAAATAATGTAAACAAAGTAGTACTTGATAATTTGATAGGGTAGAAAAACACCCAAAGAGGACCGTTCCTCCCAACCTTGTCCAGAAAGTAGCCAAGATCACTTGCTTTTGGATCCCCGAGCATGTTCACTAAACCACCAGGAAGAAGAACCATGTAGAAGCAAGACACTCAGGTTGTACTTCACCAATAAAAAAGGACTTGCATACAAACCACTCATATGTACTTCAGTAATCAAGAAGACGTGCATACATAGCTCTACCTCTGCACTCAGCAAGAAATAAGAGAGTCTTACTCTGCAACTCAATACTCAGCATCCCCTCATCGAATCACTTGTGGGACCAGTTCTAACACCACAAGAAAAGTTTTGTCGTTAGAGAATATGTGAGGTCCTACTCAAATTCAATGGCTATATAAATATTGCCTAGGTCTTTAGTGGTCAGTTTGCATTCAATGAGCCATCAGCTCAGTTCCACCATCCTTGGGGAACATGACCACATTTTTAGGGTAGTTGTCCCATAACAACAACTAGTACTCGAGTTCAGATGCTGCCACTTTTCCATTGCCTTCTACATTCCTCCTAGTGGGTGAGTGAAAACTCTTCAATAGTCTCTTTGGGTGAGTGTCTCCTATTTTAATTTATTAAATAATAATATTATTCATTTACAGGCATCCTTGACCATCCTTGGTCATTTAATACAAAACTTTACAATAAAATTTAAAGTAATGTTTTTCCACAAACATATAATGTTTCAAGTACTAGGTAGGTTACAAACACCCCCTCTTAAGCTCAAACTTGTCCTCAATGTTGCTTACCCTTCATCAGATTCTTCCTAGAACAGAATTAGATATTCTGCCCGCATATGACTTTCCAATTCCCAGGTTGCTTCATCTGGACTAAGGTGCTTCCGTTGCACCTTTACCTGTCCAATGGTTCGATTCCAGAGCAAAAATTCTCTCTTGTCAAGAATACAATCCGGTTCCACCTGAAAAATCTCCTTCTGGTTCCACCGATATGTCATTCCAATCAATCACATGAGTAGCATCATGTACATACTTTTTCAAAATAGAAATATGAAATACATTATATGTTTTTAGATTATGTGGTAAGACTAACTAATATGCAACTGGTCCAATTCTTGATAAGATTTCAAATGGTCCACAATACCTAGGTGCTAATTTAGCACAACTCCTGGAAGCTTGAAAGAGCTTTTCTTGGGTTTTACCATGACAAAAACATGCTCACCTACTTGAAATTCTTTCTCAGTTTGTTTCATATCTGCATAACTCTTTTGTCTGTCTTGTGCAATTTTTAAATTGCCTTGTACTTGCTTCATTGTTAGTTCCATCTATTTTAATAAATCTGGTCCTAACATTAATCTGTCAATGGGATTACTCCAAGAGATAGGAGTATTACACTTTCTACCATGTAGAATTTCAAATGGACTAAGTTTAGCAGAAGCTTGATAGTGATTATTATCAACAAATTCAACTAAGTGTAGATACTCCTCCCACTTAGTTGGCTGGTCTTTAACATACCTTCTTAACATGTCTTCTCAAATATGATTTACCCTTTCAGTTTGTCCATTATTTTGTGGGTGAAAAGATGTGCTAAATTTTAACTTAGTATCTAAACCTTTAAATACTAACTTCCATAAATTTCCAGTGAATTTAGAATCTCGATCAGAAATTATTACCTTAGGAATTCCATGCAAATGAAAAACTTGCTTCATAAACACCTCAACAATGTTAGCAGCTTTAAAAGTAGTTTTAACATGAATAAAATGAGCTGATTTACTAAGCTTATCCACAACTACCATTATTGAATCATTCTGCTTTTGATTTTTAGGTAAACCAGTTATAAAATCAATGCTCATAATTTCCCACTTCCACTCTGGAATTGGAAATGGTTGTAATAGGCCAGCTGGGTGTTGATGTTTAGCTTTAATTTGTTGACATTCAAAGCACCTAGGTATGTATTCAACCACCTCATTTTTCATATTTGGCCAAAAGTAATCTTTTCTTAACATTGTTATCATTTTTTGGTAACCAGGGTGTCCCGAATAAGGACTTTTATGTACTTCATTTAAAATTAGCAACTTAAGTTCTGGTACATTAGTCACATAAAGTCTGTTTTTATACAACATTAGACCCTTTTTATTTAGACTATAATCTGTTATTAAATTTTCAGATATATTTTCAACAACCTTTTCTTGTAATTTCTGATAATTTTAAACCAATTTTAATCCTTCTTCAAGCTGATTTTCTAAATCTATTTTTATAAGTGTTGATTGTTGCCATAAAATTCATTTTCTCATTTCTGCTCAAAGCATCAACTACTTTATTTTCTTTACCCTTAATGTGTTGAATCTTGAAATCATATTCACTAAGGAAATCTAACCACCTAGCTTGCCTTGCATTCATATTTGGTTGATCCAATAAATATTTTAGACCTTTATTATCTATCATTAATGAAAACTTCCTACCAATTAGATGATGGAACCACATATTTAAAGCATGTATCACAGATTGCAACACTAAATCATAGGTAGCATAGTTCTTTTCATGAATTTTTAGCTTTCTTGACTCATACGCTATTATGTGACCTTCTTGTGTTAAGACATTGCCAAGGCCATCATTGCATGCATCAGTGCAAATAATAAAGTCCTTGTTTAGATCAACAATTTTTAGAATAGGTGCAGTTGTTAGTTCTTTTAATTTCTTAAAATTTTCTTCACACTTTTGATCCCAAACAAATTTCTTTCCCATTTTTCTGTAAAGAGGTGATGGGATTCGCAATTCTTGAAAATTCTTCTATAAACTTTCGGTAGTGACTTGTTATACCCATAAATGATCATACGCCAGTTACATATTTAGGGACAGGCAACTCGTTAATTGCTCTTATTTTATCAGGATCAACTGTGATTCCTTCCTTGGATATCACATGACCTAAATACTATATTTTATCTTTGAAAAATTCACATTTACTAAATTTAGCATACAATTGATGTTCTCTTAAGACTTGTAAAATTATTTGGAAATGTTCGTCGTGTTCTTCTTTAGTCTTTGAATAAATTAGAATGTCGTCAATGAAAAAAATTACAAACTTATCCAAGTACTTATGTAAGACATTATTCATTAGACACATGAAAACTGGTGGAGCGTTAGTTAGCCCAAAAGGCATAACTATGAATTTGTAATGCCCGTAACGAGTTCTAAAAGAAGTTTTGAAGATGTATTCATTTTTAATTCTGACTTGATGATATCCAGATCTCAAGTCTATTTTAGAAAATATTGTCGCTTAGCATACTTGATCAAACATATCATCTATGTGGGGCAAAGGATATTGGTTTTTAATCATCATTTTATTTAACTGTGGTAGTCTATGCATAAATTCAAAGTACCATCTTTCTTCTTAACGAAAATTACAGGTTCTCCCCAAGGAGACATGCTTGGTCTTATGTAGTTTTTATCAATTAATTCTTTTAACTATGATTTTAATTCGTTAAGCTCTAGAATGTTCATCCTATAAGGAGCTTTTGAGTTTGGTACCGCACCCGGTACTAGCTCAATGGTGAAGTCCAATTCCCTTTTCGGAGGTAATCCTCGAATTTCTTCCAGGAATACATCTGAAAAGTCTCTTAGAATTAGTATGTCTTCAGGTTTTAACTTATCTTCTTTAGTTGTGTGTTCATCATTAATTACGTTTACAACAAACATTTTACATCCTTTTCGTACATCCTTTTTCACTTTCAAATTATAAATCTGTCTAACTAAAATTCTTTTAGGAATTCCTTTTACTATTTATGTTTCTCCTTTATCATTCAAACATGTAAAAGTCTTTTCAAAACAATTCAGAACTACCCCATGCTTTTCTAACCAATCCATTCCAATTAACACATCATAAGACCCTAATGGTAATACATTCAACTTAACTTGTCTATTTAACTGACTCATAAGCAAATCACAACTTTTGACAAAATCAACTACTTTTCTTTTGCTTCCTGTAGCTAACTGAACCAACCATGGTTTATCAAACGTTTCTACTTTCAATTTACAATTTTTCACTAAATCAGGTGATACATAACTCAAACTTGCACCTGGATCAATTAGAATAGAAATAGGTTTGTTCTATAGCATACCTTCGATTTCGACCATTGAAGTTTGATGATCAGCCTGTCGATTTTCCAAGGATGTGTTGATTCTGGGCATTTCCCTTGCTAAGTCACCAACTGTTGGTTCTTCCTGCACTGTATGAATGTTGTTGACTGTTCTTTTCTTATTAGGATAGTTTATTACATAGTGTGGTCCTTAACATTCAAAACATTTTATAGTTTCCTTATGTTAGTTATTTCCAGCATTATTAGGCATGTTTCTTGTAGCTATAAAATTCTGTGATGCATTACTTCTATAATTATTCCCTTGAAAAATTTTGTTGAAAAATTTTCGCTTGTTAATTCCAACATGCTTATTTGAATTAAAACTTTTCCTTTTATGTTCGAAATTACTTGGTTTATTACTCCTCCAGCTAGATACTCCTTCTCTTTTTCTGTTCTGTTCAAAACCGAAAAATTTCCTTTCTCGTGGCTTCCTCAAGAGTTTTAGGGTTGTCGTACTCAATTATGTATTTTATATTAAAAGGTAAGCAACTCAGAAACCTTTGAATTTTAGGCTTTTCGTCCACAATGTAAGGTGCATATCTTAATAGACTTAAAAATTTACTGCTTAACTCCTTCATATTCATAGGGACCAATTTTAAGTCATAGAATTCTTTATCTTTTTCTTCGTAGTACTGTTCAAACACAAACTTTTTCTTAACATATTTCTTAAATGTTTTCCACGTTACATTCATTTCTTTAATTCCTTTCACTCTCTTTATATCCTGCCACCAAATATCTGCTTTCCCAGTCAGATTATAAATGGTCATCTTAGATTTTAATGTATCTGAATAATCATAAATGTGAAATTATTTCTTCATACCTGACAGCCATGCTTCGGTTTCCTTTCCCTTTTCATTTTCACCTTTAAATGTTGGGGGTTTTATCTTCTTAAACTCCCCTGAAATTTGTTCGTATGGTTTAGAATTTCTCCTTTTTGATCTGTAGTCACTTTCACTGTTGTCACTAGAGTATTTGTGTTTCTTTTTATGTGTGTTAACATTAATTTCAGATGAAGAGCTACTATCAGCATTCAAAAATTTCAACTTCTTACCCTCACGTTAGTAGGACATGGTTCCAGATTCAGAATTACATTTTGTTCTTTGATCTTTTCCGTCATTATGAAATTTATCCACTAATATCTTATTTAATTCTTCTTGAGATTTTAAAATCCTTTCATTCTCTTCTTTAACAGTCTTTATTTCAGTTTTCAGATCTTTAACTATTCTAAGTATTTCAGAATTATCATTTAATTCTACCAAAATTTTTTTTGCATTATTTTGTTCATGTTCATTATTATTTTGATCACTTTGCTAACATCTATCCTCAACAGACTCTCTGGTCCTTCCATACCTGCAATTATTTAACAAGTGTTCTATACATAAACAAATAAAAATAAAAATCAGTAACTATGTTTTTCTATTTTCAATTTTATACTACGCGAGTTGAGCCTCTTTCAGGCCTAGTGTTTAAACTTGTGCTCTGATACCACATGTAACATCCCCAAAATTCATAAAAATTTAATTTTTTTCTATGTAGCATAAATGCAAATAATTAGTATTCGGAAACTATAATTCTGGAATGTTAATCTCCTTTGTTCATTTTGTTTAACTATATTATTATAATGGCGTCACTTTAATTACAATCTTATTGAATAATTAATGCCTAAGTATATAATCTCCTAAGTGAATGTCATTAATAAGATGATGTTCTAAATGCTTGTGATGACTTTTGAAAATTATTATCCCTTGTCTCGCTATGTGTATTTTTATTTATATTGTCATTATTGTACATATTTTCCTTTGTTAACGGGGGTTCCTTGGAATACCCCAAAGCTTACTTAGCTTTTATGCTAAAGCATGCTACCACTGTGTCCAGGTTACAAGTGATGATGTGCTTCTATAAAATGGATATTAATAAGATGGTCAAGATTACTATGGTGATAATCTACTTCTTTATTTCATTATGGTTTGATTATCGTTATTACTTCGTTCAAACTTGATTATAGACATGGCGTCTTCTATGTTAAACCTAGCGATGATAACCGTTGATCTATGGTTGATTTATAATATGCATATAATGGTTGATTAAGTTCTCGCTATGAACTAGGCATTCTTTATGGTGTTTAAACAAACGTGACCTGAACTATATGAATGTGGGTTTTGATGCACCAATCAGCGCTACATTAAAAAGCTCTCCATTTCATGATGTCAAAACTATCGCTAAGTGGGTTTTACATTGATGGGTGGTGGGTGACAGTTCATACATTAATGAACTCACGTGAAAATGGATTTAGTGTTGTTTTGAAAAATTGGAAACCCTATCTCTATGCTTGGGATTTGGTATTTGCACTAGTTGTTGTTATCAGCGTTGTTGTAGAGGGTTGTGCCATCTCGGCCACCATGGTTTTTGTGCAACCAGAACTCCACTCGTAGAATTCGTTCCACGCTATTAGTGTTGATCGTGGTGACTTTATGATGTTTCCAGAACGTGTATGGTGGTGCAGTTACTTGGTTCTCTTCTCGACATGAGTTCAAATCTGATAAGCTCCTCTATTTCAAATTCGTTTGCAAAATTTGTAGTTTAAGAAGTTCTGAAACTTCGAGCTTAAAGGTGTTGTTTATAGTTTATTGGAAATTATTAATACTTTGCCTAGATAAATGTTAAACTACTCATATACTTGTTTTGGAAGGGTATTACCTATTCTCTTGTCTTTGCTTGGGTTTTGGTGATAAATTTGGAGCACAGGAAAAGCAACTCTTGTGGTAAGCTTCGGGCCTATTTACGAATGTGACTTCTGTCAATATTGTTTCCATACAACAATGGTTTTCCTTTTAGTTTGGCTACTGTAAGAGTTTATGCAGTGTTTTCTTGTAATGGTATACTACCATAACTGTCCTTTGGTAAAAGGGAAAATGCTAGGTTTTCGACCACTGAAATATAAAGGAAGTTCATACGCCTACTTGGTTTGTTTTACGGGTATCAATTAGGTGTTAAATTTTGAGCATTAATTCACAATACTCTAGGATCTTTACTGAGAGAATAACATATACAGTATATCAATGCATGACAATCACAATAAGTATGACAAGCATCACAAGAATCAAAAGCATAAGAGACAAGAGACATAGAGTTTCCGTGGGGAAAACCCTAAGGTGAAAAACCCCACAACTTCCTCAAAGATAGAGAGAGCAATGGCTCAACCAAAGTACAACAAAAATACACTGAGATAGTCTCCTAGTAGCAGATGATCCTCCTTCTCACTAGTGCGCCACATTCTGAGTGAGAGAGATGTACTTTTTCGAATGATCTAAAATAGAGATCACTTGATCTCTATTTATACTAATCTGTTTGCCTAGTGACCTTATGGGGATGACTTGTCTAACTAGGTATATCCTCATTATAATATATATATTTCAGGGCCGACCCCACACATGGTGGTTTAATAACCCATTGGCAAGTACACAGACTTGTGACACTTGTCAATCCACATGACGACACTTCCTTATAGAGGAATAACACATCTCTTATAAGGGTACAATAAATATATATAAAATACACAGATGAAATACATTCCGAAGTTACATATACATCAACACTCCATCTTAACTAGGAAGGTATTTCTCAACACAGATCTGCTAGACAAGTCTTCTTCTCGGGATCATCGTCATCGTCACTGCTTCTGCTATCTCAACCAATCTCTGACTCTACTCGTCATAGGAAGTTCTACAGAGCCAGTCCTTTTTCATACTGGATGTAGTCCCACCACCTGCAGGTCGTCATCATTACTGGCCATACTGTTGAATTCTCAGGACTTATTACGTGCATCACAAAACCTGGCTGCAGCATCCCAGGCTATTACGAGCACACAGCTCTACCTGTAGGATCTCCCAGGATCACATTACATGTGACCCATCACAAAACCTGGCTAAGGCATACCAGGCTATTACGAGCACACAGCTCTACCTGTCGGATCTCCCAGGAACACATTACATGTGATCTCACCACAAAACCTAGCTGAAGCATCCCAGGCTGTTACGAGCACACAGCTCTACCTGTCGGATCTCCTAGGAACACATTACATGTGGTCCACCACAAAACCTGGCTTAAGCATCTGAGGCCTTTTTCATCTTGTCCAGATCTCCCTGGAGAAAATTACATGTGGTCATGGAAAAACCTGGTTGAAGCATCTGAGGCCTTTTTTATCCTGTCCAGATCTCCCAGGATCAAATTACATGCCATAGGACAAAACCTCGCAAGAGCATCTCAGGATGTTATGGGTACACGATTCCGACCTGAAGATCTCCTAGGGCACAAATTACATGTCCTCCCAGAGCAATGTCTCGAAAGAGCATCCTAGGTTGTTATGGGTACGCAACTTCGACCTATAGGATCTCCCAGACATGCTCATCTGCACAACCTGATCCACGTCCACAAAGTATCATCTGATACTCACTATACATCATCCTGATGTACACATGGTCATCCTGATCATCATCACTACAACATCCTGCTACATGTCATCTGGAGAAGCTCATCATCCATGATCATCCTGATCATACAATGCATCTACCTGATGCATACCAAGTATCTACCTGATACATATCATCATACACAGTGTATTCACCTGATACATAGATACATGATCCACACAATGTATCCATCAACATACATGATTTACCTGATCATACCTGATACATATCAACATACATGATCTACCTGATCATACAATGTATCCACCTAATACATATACAGATACATGGTCCAAGCATCCAACATGATGCATATACAAAATACATACAAATGATCCAACCGATCATATCCAACATCCAACATGATGCGTACATACATATAAATGATCTAACTGATCATATCCAACATCAAACATGATGCGTACATACATATATATGATCCAACTGATCATACAAAGCAGAAACTAGAACATCATACTGATGCTCATCATCTAGCGCTTACATCCATAGCCATGTGAAGTATCCTCCTTCCAACATGCTTGGAATGGCTTCAGCAAATGTGTCCATCACTTCTTCCTCGAAGTGTCCTCGATCTGAAGAACACCAAGACTCTCCTTGAAGTACTCGAACTTCACCCTGGCTAGTGGCTTCGTCAGCACATCTGCAATCTACACGTCCGTCGCAACATATAGGAGCTTCACAGCTCCTCTCTGCACCATATCCCTGATATAGTGATATTTGATCTCTATGTGTTTCGACCTGTCATGAAACACTAGGTTCTCAGACAGCTTCACACAACTCTGGTTATCATATAAGATACCAGTAGCATCCAATGGGAGATCAAATAACTCAGACAGTAGCTTCCATATCCATACTGCCTCACAACTAGCTGAACAGACTGCAACATACTCTACCTCAGCTGTACTCAGTGCTACGTAGGACTGCTTCCTGCTAAACCAAGAGATCACACCTGATCCCATACTGAAGCAACACCCAGATGTGCTGTTCCTATCTGCAGCACTGCCAGCCCAATATGAATCAACATAACCTTGCAGGTTAAACTTTTGATTCGCTTCATACTTGAGCCCATAATCCACTATACCCTTCAAGTACCTCAGAACATGCTTTACAGCAACCAGGTGAACACTCCTCGGATCCGTCAGGAACTGGCTCAATGTGTTCACAGCAAAGCAAATATCCGGTCTCGTGTTCGTGAAGTACATCAAGGACCCAATCATCTGATGACACATAGAGACATCAACTGGCTTAGATGAAGCATCGCATAGAAGCTTCAGATTCGATGCCATAGGTGTGGCCATGGCCTTGCAATCCATCATCCCGAATCTCTTCAAGATATCTACTGTGTACTTCCCTTGACCAAGGAAGATCCCACCTACACTCTGCCACACCTCCATACCTAGGAAATAATGCATCATTCCCAAATATTTCATATCAAACTCAGCAGCAAGCTTCCTCTTAGTATCTGCAATCAATCTGTCATCTCCTGTTACAAATAAGTCATCCACATACAGGAGTAGAACCACAGGATTCCCTTCTTCAACCTTGTAGTAAAGGTTGGAATCCATTTTACTCTTGGTAAATCCCAAACTAGGTAGGAAATTCTCCATCCTACCGTACCAAGTTCTGGGAGCTTGATTTAGGCCATACAAGGCTTTCTTCAATATGCACACATATGACTCCCTGTCATGTATTTCAAAACCGAGTGGCTGCTCCACATTTACTTCCTCTTCAATTACAACATTCAAGAAAGCAGTCTTGACATCCACCTGGTGTATTTTCCATTTCATCGCTGCAGCCAGGGCAAGTACTGTTCTGATGGAAGTATACCTGGCTACAGGTGCAAAAGTTTCTTCATAATCTATTCCCTCTTTCTGAGAGAAGCCATGAGCTACGAAACTTGCCTTGTATTTCTCCACATTGCTATCTGCGGCATGCTTGATTTTGTAAATCCATTTGGAAGTCACAACAGACTTCTATTTAGGTCTTGGGACAACATCTCAAACATCATTCATCATTATTGATTGATATTCCTCAACCATGGCATCCTTCCATTCTTTCTTTTCCGCTGCTTCTTCATAACTGGAAAGCTCTTTGTTCATAATGTCACAGAGTAAAGCAACATAGCTGGTATGTGATCTGGTTCTCTTCTTTGCTCTGTGTTCCTCTTTTGGAATGCCAAATCTTTCTGCATCTTGAATGAGCTCTCTAGCCCATGCAGGTTTCCTCTTATGAGAGTTATCCTCACGGGGTGGATCTACAGGTTCTTGCAGATCTTCAAACTTACGAACAACTTCTGGAACAGCTTCAGTCATGGTAGTGTCTTGAAATGTAGTTTCCTTAGGTTCTTCATAAACCTCGATCGGTGCCTTCCTTGATTTGATGAATGCTGAGTTTTCATCAAATGTCACATCCTTGCTTACATCAATATTCTTGAACCCTAGAAAGTATATTCTGTAAGCCTTCGAGCTTTCACTGTAATCCACAAAGATACCCTTCTTTCCTGAAGGTTCTAGTTTGGTCCTCTTTTCCTTTGGGACATGAGTGAATACTGGACAACCAAATATTCTGAGATGGCTAACTTCAGGTTTCTTACCAGAAAAGACCTCTTCTAGTGTCTTGTTGTCCAATATTTTGTGGGGTGTTCTGTTCTGCACATATACAGTTGTTCTAGGTGCTTCTGCCCATGGATGCATAGGTAGATCCTGGTCATCGAGCATTGCTCTTGCTGCTTCCATGATTGTTCTGTTCTTCCTTTCTGCAACTCCATTCTGTTGTGGATTGTAAGGAGCAGTCAACTCCCTCTTAATACTTGAATCACTGCAAAGCTTCTTGAAGTCACCTGAGGTAAATTCTCCACCATTGTCGGATCTGAATGTTTCGATCTTCTTTTCAGTTTGATTCTCCATCAAGGTTTTGAATTCCTTAAACTTATCAAACACCTCATCTTTGTTCTTCAAGAAGTATACCCAAGTCTTCCTGGAGAAGTCATCAATAAATGAGACATAGTAAACATACCCACTTAGAGAACTGGATGACATAGGACCACATACATCTGAGTGGATGATTTCTAGGATGTCTTTTGCCTTGCTTTCACTGCTTGGGAAAGCCTTCTTAATGTTCTTACCTTTTGCACATCCTTTGCAAACACCTTCATGTTTGGTCTTGATTTCAGGAAGACCCTCTACATCCTTTCTTTCAAATGGAAGTGCCCTATAGTGCATATGAGAAATTCGTCTATGCCAAATTTCACTTGGCTCCATGGATGCATGTACCATGGCATGTTCAGATTGTCCCTTCAATTTATACAAACCTCCCTCTTGCTCTCCAATCACTACTGCATCATCTATGTTCTTTCCCTTTGGCCACATTAGGACTTGGCCATCCACAAATGCAACCCTCATACCTTTTGCATCCAATGCAGAGATGGAGAGGAACTTCTTCTTGAGCCCAGGTACATAAAGAACTTCTTTCATCTTCAAAGATTTTCCAGAATCTAGGTTGTAGGAGGCTTCACCACTTCCTTTGATTGGGTATTGATAATCATCCCCAAGTTTCACCTTATGGGGTGATTCATGTTTAGATAGATTCACAAAAGATTCCTTAAACCCAGTAATGTGTTTGGAAGCCCCACTATCAATCAACCAATCATTACAACCATGGGAGATGGTACCTGAGAGAGCGGAGATTAGAACATACTCTTCTTCACTTGATGAGTTATCATCACTTTCTGTCCTAGCCTTCTTCTTGGGTGGTTCATCATCCTCGGCAGCATGAGCATGAAACCTTCTTTTGCTGCCCTTCTTCTTCTTGTTGGAGTTGTTGTTGTCCTTCTTGTTCTTGGGACAATTTATGGCAATATGTCCTTTCTCATTACAGGTGAAGCATATTCTTCTTTCTTTGAAGTGATGTGAAGATTTCTTAGAGTGAGATGGCTCTCTCTTGGACTTCCCTTTCTTGGTGTAAGCTGTGAGAGCTTGATCTTCATTCCCCATCTTTTCTTCTCGTGCCACAAGCCTTGCTTCGTCTTGTGAGCATTCTTCCCGTAGTCTACTGAAGGAAATCAACTTCTTTCTTACACAGATTCCTTGAATGAAGGAGTCCCATGACCTAGGTAAGCCATTCAGAGTGGTCATGACAACTTTACCATTCTCTACCATTTCATCCACTACTTCTAGTTGTTCCTTGATCTGGGAGACTCTTGAAAAATAATATTGAATGGTTTCTCCATTCTGAAACTTTACTCCTTTCAATTGGTTCCGCAGGGTCATCTTCCGATTTATGTTCTTCCCTTCAAATAGCTTGGTCAAAGAGTCAAACATCTCTTTGGGTGTCTTTAGAGAAGACACATGGGATATGAGATGGTCTTTGATAGAATTAGCAGTGATTCTCTTTGCCTTGACCAAGTTTTTCTTATGCAATACTTTAGCCTCTTCATCCTCTCGGATAGGGATGTTTTCTTTTATATATGAGTCCAACTCATTCTCTTCTACGATTAACCCAATCCTATACTTCCAAGCTCGGAAGTTATCATCCCCTTCAAGCTTATCCTCAAGCTTGGTGTGGTGAGACATTTTAAAGAGTACTTCAAATGGAAATAGAAAAGATTTAGGTCTTACCACTTGAAATGCTGAAAACTGGATCTCGTCCTCGATTAGGGTTTGTCAGAAAAGCCCTAAAAATTGAAAATGTGAATTTCAAATTTCTGAGAGGATAGAAAGATGCACCTTGATGAGCTGATCAGCCTGGTGCATTAAGAATTTGAGATCAACAAAGTTTTACCCTTCAGATTTGCCTTTTTGTCCTCTCAGGTTC
This sequence comes from Larix kaempferi, assembly GCA_027924585.1. Taxonomy (NCBI): domain Eukaryota; kingdom Viridiplantae; phylum Streptophyta; class Pinopsida; order Pinales; family Pinaceae; genus Larix; species Larix kaempferi. Next base: position 19,477,760 of record BSBM01001402.1, on the reverse strand, counting down.
ACTAGGGAGAGCCCTGAATTAGGGTTTGAGTTTCTTGGAGATATACCCATCCTAAAATCTCGATCCAAAGTTCTAAACGTCGATTTTTGCAAGGAGCTTCCAGCTGTGTCTTCAGATTCTAGAAATTCCTATTTTTGTGGAAACCCTAATTTTTAGGGCCAAATTTGAAAATGCTCGAAATTGAATTCTGATTGGACAGATAGAAGTGCCTTGATGAGTAGAGTCAATCTACTATACTGCTTTTCCAAAATCTATGGAGAGAAACCCAATAAACAAGAAACTCAAGTTTTCGTCACTGCAAAATGTCTTCTTCTCAGGTTAGCTCTGATACCATGTTAAATTTTGAGCATTAATTCACAATACTCTAGGATATTTACTGAGAGAATAACATATACAGTATATCAATGCATGACAGTCACAATAAGTATGACAAGCATCACAAGAATCAAAAGCATAAGAGACAAGAGACACAGAGTTTCCGTGGGGAAAACCCTAAGGTGAAAAACCCCACAACTTCCTCAGAGATAGAGAGAGCAATGGCTCAACCAAAGTACAACCAAAATACACTAAGATAGTCTCCTAGTAGCAAATGATCCTCCTTCTCACTAGTGCACCACTTTCTGAGTGAGAGAGATGTACTTTTCCGAATGATCTAAAATAGAGATCACGTGATCTCTATTTATACTAATCTGTTTTCCCAGTGACCTTATGGGGCCGACTTGTCTAGCTAGGTATATCCAGATTATAATATATATATTTCAAGGCCGACTCCACACATGGTGGTCTAATAACGCATCGGCAAGTACACACACTTGCGACACTTGTCAATCCACATGACGGCACTTCCTTATAGAGGAATAACACATCTCTTATAAGGGTACAATAAATATATATAAAATACACAGATGAAATACATTCCGAAGTTACATATACATCAACATTAGGAACCCTGAGTAATGCTCACTCTATTTATTTACTTTAATGAAGGAATGGTTGTTGGTCTCGAAATTTGTTTTGAGTGTTAACCAATGTATGGCTCTCGACTTTCATGGTCGCTTTACTATTTGCGATTTTGATTGATATAAAATGTATTTGGGCCAAGCCCTTTCTTTGTAAGCTATAACACAATGTTTTTATGCTATTTCTCGGCTCTGTAATGGGCATGGGTTTAAACCCTAGTCCATGTCCCATACTTATAATTATTGTTTTTAAAATGCTTAACCTACAATTGAGAGGAGCTCTCTAAAATGAGGCTCGAACCCTTAACCTTCTACGTGAACATAAAAGAAATGATGCAACAAGTGAATACTTTTTGTAACCCTACAGATGTCGCGATACTAGGGATTGGTATGGTTTTTAAAGTTTGTATTTTATATAATAAGATATTGAAATCATTTGTATTTATGTTTAGTCGGAAAAACCTAAGGTTGTAAGCAACCAGTTTACAGTGTTCAATGGACTCTAGGTGAGCTCTTTATGAGTCTCGAACCCGAGATTGTATTGCTTCCTTTTATATTAAACTTTGTTGCGTATAGATTCGTAATTTCAGTTTTACGCTAACATGATGTTTAATAGTGTATTGTATAATACTTACTTGTTAAACGGTTGCTGTAGTTTGAACGTTTATTGATATTTGATAAAGGTTTAAGAATACATGGTTTTAACCCTCGACAAAGTAAATTTCATTATAGGTTGTAAAACGGGGTTGACCCTAATTTTTACTAAATGTATTATAGTGTGTCTCGATAGGGTTGTTGAGCATCAATGATTTCAAAAATATATTTCACAGTCGGGTTATTTGTTTTGTGTGATAGTATTTTCTAGAACTCTATTTCGGATTAATATTTATATACTCTACTTGATCTATGTTAAACGATATATAAATATATTTAAAAATGTTTAAAAAGATCGAACGTTGTAGGGTATATCGAGATATAATTTATTGTTTACATCTTTTACCTATAAATATTTCTATAAGGTGGATACGAGCTCTGTGCATTTAGCTTGTTTAATTTATAAAGACTCTGAAAAGACTCGATAAGAGTTTTGGAAACTATAAACAATGATAGTATAATATACTATGTTTACATATATGAGTTATGTGTGAATTCAAAATTGCAACTCTGTTTTAATTTAAGCATAATGTATCATGTCTATGAAGAAAAGGTTCTTAATGTTTTCTATAATGAATTGTAATATTATAGTCTAGATTTCAAATGGTTTTTATATAGCTTGATAGTAAAATATTGCTTGTGTTTATAAAATATACAATGAATGTATAATCTAGGTTTTTCTGATTGTACTATTGTGCAAAACCCTATAAGAAATCTGCTTTTTATTTAAGAATAAACAAGTGTGTCAATATACTGATACCTATTATCATGATTATAAAATAGAGGTAGCCTCTAGGACTACTATGTTCTCATAGTTGTTACAGTATTGCCTCTTTATGAAAATATCTATACTTAATAGAGAAAAATCGAAGATCATTATCCTAAGCACAACATTGCATTTGTCTCTAATCTATGTTAATTAAACCCTTCTTGTACTAGAGTACATCACCTCAGGGTGAAAGGAAAAATACAGGAAGACTATTAATATGTGGTTTTGTGAATGTGTGTAGCGACAAGTGAAACGGTTCACTGATGAACACATAAAGGAAATGAAGGGTTGTAGAGTACGGATAAATCACACACGGATGAATGACGATGGTGTTGACTTCCTACGGAATCCTATGGCCGAGTTCAAAAGCCCTTATCCGCTTATTTGGGGTCGCGTGAAGTCGTGCGGTGTGGACCATGATAGAGTTGGTCACGTAGGAGTTGGGAAGGCACATAGTAAGAACGGACTTACTCCTCAGCACAATTAGTTGCCAATAGCATGTAGACGAAAGATTGAAGGTGACAGATCCTCAATCCCTACATGAAGTTTCCTCACATAAAATGAAAAGATATCGGTAGAAGGACCTACCGGTGTGGTACCTTGCCCAGAAACGGAAAGGATGGATGCAAGGACCCAACAATGCAGTACCTTGCCAAGAAATGGATACAATGGATGAATGGGTCCGACGAAGTGGTACCATGACAAAAGATGAGCATAAAGGACAAATTGGCCCAACAGTGTGGCACCTAGGTCCTAGAGAGGATTAATTAATAAACTTCGTGCAAAAAAAAAACCATATAAATTGCATTTAGAACACTTGTTCATAAAAATATATTTTAGTATTAAAAAGAATAGAAATAATTATTTCTAGCCATTTTCACATGCAAATACTTTTTAGTATTTAAAATAATGGAAATAATCATTTTAGGAGAAAACTGGAATACTAGGCATGAGCTTTTAGTTAACAACACATGCACCCACAAAGATAAGATCTAGAGTGAGCATCTTAGAGACAAGCTTGAGTAAATTTAGTAATATACGTGCACTCTTCCAGAAAACTTGACACTTGGATTTATGAGATAAATTACTTTTTTGAATATTAACAAATTGAGTATTTTACATGAAGAGACATGTGTCGTATGAGATTTTCCTATATTAGGAAGGCATTGGGAATGGGTAAGGGACCCAGATTTGGATGGTTATCGTAATTGTGAAAAAGTGAGTGACTTGCTGCTATTGGGGTTTGGTTAGAAATTCTGGTGGGGGGGAACCCAAGATGAGTTTCTCAAATTGTTGTGTGTGAGCTCTAGGACTCGAAGCTCGGGGGTGGCCATGCGACTGAAAGCATGAACCTATGGTTGGGTGGCGAAGCCGACGGTTGTTTCTCCTATGGTTGAAATGAGCTTTGCTCGAGGGATCCTACGGAAGATGCAAGCGACAATGATCAAGATGGATCGGTCGACAGGTTATGGTTTTGTTTAATTTTGTTAATTTATTTACTTAATTTATATTATTTTTCCAGTAATTATGACGGCTAATCTATTTGTATGAAGTTGTTAAAATTTCAGGTTCAGTTCAGGAGGACCCTAAAGGAGGGACACTACATTTGGTATCAAAGCCGATCGATCCTTGAGGGCACTGGACTCATATTTCAACCGAGGGGTTGTGGGTCTCTTCTTCAAGGTTGGATCTGGACATCGAGATTAGCCGCTACTACAAACATTCCCCAACTTCCAGCTCGACCGTCGAAATAGGTTCAATGTTAAATTCAACATTACATTAAGTGTTTAATGATTATTTGTTTGCCTATTATGTGGAAAAGTGATTTCTGAGTATGATATAGAACGCAGGCTCCTATTAGACTGCTGTTACCGAACGATATTCTGAAATTAAGTTTAGATCCCCGCATAAATCGAAATTCTGGATCTTGTTTTATATTTATTGAGACCTCTATGTTTAAGATGGAAGATGAATATCTCTGCACAAATCGAAACTTTGAATCATATTTTATATTTTTGAGATCTCTGCGTTTAAGATTGAAGTTGAATATCTTGGCATAAATCGAAATTCTGGATGTTGTTTTATATTTATTGAGATCTCTGTGTTTAAGATGGAAGCTGAATATCTCTGCACAAATCGAAACTTTGAATCATATTTTATATTTTTGAGATCTCTGCGTTTAAGATTGAAGTTGAACATCTTGGCATAAATCAAAATTCTGGATCCCGTTTTATGTTGTATTGAGATCTCTGCGTTTAAATTTGAAGTTGAATACCTCTGCATGGATCGAAATTCGAAATCGTATTTCACATCTATTTGAGATCTCTACTTTAGATCGAAGTTGAACGCCTCAGTATAGATCGAATTTTCTGATCTCATCTGTATATTTATATTGTTGGTCTCTGCGTACTTGTATAAATGAATGCTCAGCGTGAAATACCTCTGTGTGTGTCTGCCTATCTTGAGGCATCTGCCCGATTGAAGTCCATCATGAGACCACCGATTTTTGGAGAATTTTTCTTGTGCAACTAAAACGTGAAGACTTCTGTATGGTTATTTGTTGTCAAAACTTCTATGCAAATATCAATTGAAGGTTTAGATTCCGTGAGGATGCACGACTGAACAACTATGTTTTTAATTGAAAAGAAAAGATTAGATCTAGGTATCCCCTTGAACTTGCTTCTCTGTTTGGGAGTTGTTTCAATAGAAACGATTCCAGTATGATACTTAAACTGAGCTGTGTTCTACACACACCAGAGATTCCCAAAAATCATGAACAGTCAAGATGCCTGGCAGACTACTGTTTTCACCCTGGTCATGAATCACACTCGACGCTTAGCTTTAGTTTGATTATTTACGAACCTCTGCATAACTAGTGTTTAACCTTGTAAAACTCGGATACAGAGGACATTACTGGGTGTAGCGTGACAAGGCTTCTAATTCAATCCTGGAGGAATAAAAGTCCGCATGAGCTTAGTAATGCATCGTTCGTCCAAGCATTTTGCGAGATGTCGATCCCTCTACAATTAAAACCTCTACCAGATCTCTATCAGACCTTCCAGTTGTAGATAGAGTGTTGACCTTATCAGTCGCGTCTCCTCTAGCGCCAATCCCTGTCCTGCCACCTGTAATTCGTTACCTTGGAGATCTATGTTAACTTTATTTTACTGCTCTTGCTTACCTACGGATCGAAGAGGTAAACGGTGTAACGATCTTGCACAGTATCTAATTCTCATTTTTGAAAAGGACCAAAATCTCCATACAGTAGGATCAGAATCCTTATGACTGTTTGTTGGCATTAAACCTTCTCCACGCTGATAGCGATCTAGGATCTTTAATTTCGAAATTTACGTTGCCATTGCTTGGTAACGCTGACAGAGATCTAGGATCTTTAATTTTGAAATTTAAGCTGCCATTGCTTGGTAATGCGAGGTGTTAACAGTTGTCCATTTCAAAAGTCGACTTGAGTTTTGCTCCTGTCACCGAACCAAGCGTTCAACCGCCTTGTTAATCTTGTTTACATTGCACTGGGTCTATAAGAAAAATGTCTGCGTTACATACTCGGCATCATTCGGCATTACATAAACTATTTTGAATACTACGTGTCAATCTACCAAATGGCGTTGATTGATATTGTCACTAGGCTAAAGAAATAATTAATCTTTAAATGACAGGATGAGATTGTGCTTATGTGCATGTACCACCCTGGAGTTCTTAGAAACGTCAATACCAATAACGCAACTTCTCTATTGAAACTGCACATACTTAATTCAATAAGGTATTTAATATAAAATCTTTTCTACACAAGAAGTTCAATATTTGTGAGAACTGGTACTTGCGTTACAGGGAGTTAATTCTAGCACTGAGATCCGAATTGTATTTTAACTGTGCCGTAAACTTTTTCTGTGTATTGAAAACCAACGTTAAACTCCATATGGAGTAGAGCAACGCCCTTAACTGCTGGGTTAAACTCCATCATCAATTAGATCTCGGATATTTGTGTTTGTGGTAAGGTAAGTTAATTGTAGATACCTTATCACTTAGGCTCACTTGGATATTATAGGTGTTATCTTTGTTGATATGATAATGTTGCAGCGAAGCACAGAGAGGATACCTTGCACTGCTGGCAATAATTGACTGCGCCCATTACGCGAAGCTGATCTCGAAGCCTAGTAGCATGACTACCACAATTTATTAATATCTTTACTCTGTAATGAGGTTGCATGTATTGGAACTTATCCGTAATCTTAAATTAAGGAAATCGTAATTTGATATGGGTTCATGAAGATGAAATTAATTACGGTTATCAGTAGTTACAAGAAATTATATGACTTTAAAAGAAAAGAACTCGTAGTATTATTTTAGTTATGTAAGTGATATACTTACAAAGTTTATTAATGTACGTAAAATGATTAATTCGCTACGAATGACAGTTTTAGATGTTTATACACTTTTGAATATTATAGAATAATTGCATATGTGAAATGAATGTTCATAAGTAAAAGAAAGATACCTTAGAGCATAAATAATTTGTATGGATGGAACTTGGCCTCGAACTAAAAGTAGGTAGTTGTATATGTTACATTTAGATTCTGAATTACATTGAAGTTATTATGAAGTGTAATCAAGTTAAAATGCGGGTATGGTATATGTATATGTATATATTATACCACTAGAAAATATAAATATATATTATATTCAATTAAAAACAAAAGGAGGATGTGTCAATTGAATGCATTTACATTGAGATTGAAAGGTAGAGAAGTTGTATTATAATTATATCCTTGGAATATGAATATCTATATATATCTTGCTCAATGATGAAAAGAATCCTTTATGAGAGTATGACTGGAATGTATATATTGTATTCAATGAATAGAAATAAATTTCATAAATGTATTGTGGAAATAACGATACTTGCATTTATGACTAAAGTTTAAAATATTACATCTCAGCCTTAGTAAAATATCTTACGAATATGTATCTTATGTAAAAGTTATCTATTTTGAAATGTAATGAATATAGATTATAATTAAGTTGTAGAATAAACTCATATTGAATACTCTTTCAGATTAAGTAATCGACTTTATTTATTGTATGGTACTTCCACCTTGAGAAGATGTATGTGAATGTGTTGGAAGAGTAAATGATGACTCTCGAATAACTATGAATCTAAGGGATTACATACTCAAATTTAAATTGAAGGAAGTTGCTTATAGGTGTACTAGCGAAAGAAATGTAGATGTAGTGGGAACAACTTCAAATAGATACATTTAGTAAAATTATTAAATAAAAGTAAATTGATAAATTTAAACTCATAAGAAACCAAAAGGCCGTTTCTGTCAAGACTTCGATAGACTGTTGAGAGGGTGAAATGAACTTGAAGTTTGGAGAATGATATGTCAATAGGAACAAGGTGATGAGTTGAACACCAGGACACTAATTTTGTATCCTCATGACGATGTCAACAAAAATGAAAAACTACAAACTTGACTTAACCATGACATGGTAATGTGGGAATTGTAACTTGGGAACCTACCGAAAGGGTCCAATGAAGGTGGTTTTTGTAAAACAAGGTATGAATACAATCAACATGATGGTTTGAACATAATAATGTTAGCCACCTAACATGGTGAATCCTAAAGGAAAATACGACTAACCCTCGCTATGGAAGTCGATGAGGTTAAGGAAAACACACATAGTGCGACTTGATGAGTATGTCGAAGAGGTCCTATGACAACATGAACAATGAAATGAGGTTAGGATGTCATAAGATCATTGATCGGGACATGATATTACTGAAGAAAGGACTAGAAGCTAAATTTTATTATGTTCGACTAAGTCACTAAGTGGTGATGCTTAGAATCCTCTCAATTGAGAACCAACACTAATCAAAGCAATTAGGGCTTTTAATGTAGTCTTTTGGGAATTGGATTTTGGAATATTTGGTAATCACTCTTGATTTGCTATCCTATTATAACTTATCGTGAGTATTTCACCCCATATAATATGATGTTTACCTTTTTGTATTGGGGAAAAGGATAGCCTATAGATTGAATTCTTGTTTGGATTTGTTTTGCGAAAGGATGATTGAATAACTATGGTATGGTTATTGATGCAACATAACTGGTAAATAAGTCAGCTATCATGGATCTTCACAGATGAATAGTAGACATGGGAAATCTAAGTTGGAACTGACAATTATTAAATGTATTATTGGATTTGCATTACACAGAATTACAATTCAATTCCAGAGGATGTATGGGAACTATGTTTGATGGAATGAAAAACTAATGATTAGAACCACCAGCACTTATGACCATGATTGTTCGAGAAAAATAGAAGAGAAAGACAATAAGATGAAAATGGGAAACTAAAGAAAAGCCTAGCATCGAAACTACAAAGAAGAAAAGCTAACTTCGAGACAAATTTCTATTAAGAGGGGGTGTATGTAATGCCTACCTCGGTACCTTGAATGACTATAGACTTGAGGACATTTTCCAAGGGACCCGACCGAATAAAATTTAGTAATTGGTCCCTTGAATATTGAAAATGCTTGAACGATTGAGAAACACCTGATATGAAGACAATCGATAAAAGAATTAATGAATTAAATGACATGGGTGGAGTTGGATAGTTGAGTTAAATGATTAATTGCATGTTGCTTCATGATTAGCTTGGATTGTGAATTGTGTGATGAGAACGAAAGAAGTACATATTGATGTAATGCCTTACTCATTAATGGAATGTATATGTTTTGAGTAAATTGTAAATTTCTTATCCATTAGCGGGTTTAGGAAATGAATTATGATGAATGAGGATAGGACTATTAATATGTGTTTTTGACAATGTGTGTAGTGACAGTTGAAACGGTTCACTAACGAACACACAAAGGAAATGAAGGGTCGTAGAGTACAGATAAATCACATAGAGAAGAATGACATGATGGTGTCAACTTCCTACGGAATCCCATAGCTGAGTTCAAAATCCCTTATCCGCTTACTCGGGGTCACGTGAAGTCGTGCGCTATGGACCATGATGGAGTTGGTCACGTACGAGTTGGGGGCCGCGTAGTAAGAACATAAGTAATCCTCAACACCATTAGTCGCCAATATTGTGTAGATAGAGGATTGAAGGTAACGGATCCTAAGTCCCTACATGAAGTTCCCGCAAGTCAAATGAAAAGATATTGTGCTACCTTGCTGAGAAACGAAACAGATGGACGCAAGGACCCGACGATGTCATACCTTGCCAAGAAATGGATACAACAGATGAATGGGCCCGACAAAGTGGTACCATGACTAAAGATTAGCATAAAGGACAGATGGGCCCAATGGTGTGGCACATTGGTCCTAGAAAGGATTAATTAATAAACTTTGTGCAAAAAGAAAAACCATATAAATTTCATTTAAGACACTTGTTCATAGAAATCATTTTAGTATTAAAAAGAATAGAAATAATTATTTCTAGGCATTTGCACATGGAAATACTTTTTAGTATTTAAAATAATGAAAATAATCATTTTAGGAGCAAAATGGAATCTTAGGCATTAGGTTTTAGTTAACAACACATGCACCCACAAAGATAGGATCTAGAGTGAGCATCTTAGAGACAAGCTTGAGTAAATTTAGGTATATAGGTGCACTCTTCTAGAAAACTTGACACTTGAATTTATGAGATAAATTACTTTTTGAATATTAAGAAATTGAGATTTTGCATGAAGCGAAATGTGTCGCATGAGATTTTCCTATATTAGGAGGGCATTGGGAATGGGTAAGGGACCCAGATTTGGATGGTTATTGTAATTGTGAAAAAGTGAGTGACTTGCTGCTATTGCGGTTTGGCTAGAAATTTTGTTAGGGGTGGACCCAAGGTGAGTTTCTCGAATTTTTGAGTGTGAGATTTATGATCCGAAGCTCGAGGGTGGCCATGCAACTGAAAGCATGAGCCTATGGTTGGGTGTCGAAGCTAACGGTTGCTTCGCCTATGGTTCAAACAAGCTTTGCTGGATGGATCCTATGGAAGATGCGGACAGCAATGGACAACATGGATCGGTTGATAGGTTATGGTTTTGTTTATTTTTGTTAAGTTATTTTCTTAATTTATATTATTTTTCTAGTAATTATAATAGCTAATATGTTTGTATGAAGTTGTTAAAGTTTCAAGTTCGGTTCAGGAGGACCCTAAAGGAGGAGCACTATAACACAATATTCGAATAAAAAAGCACACTTTGCAAAGCCAATATTGCCACTTTCAGAACCTAATTTTGCACTTTAGAAAAATTGATATTGACACTTTCAAACTCTAAATTCACACTTTCTTAGTCCATATTTTGCATAATATGTCCAAATTTAATGAAATGGGCATTTTAACAACGTACTTACTAGTAATTAACATCTTGAAACAAAAAGTAGGAAAATAGCAATGAATAAGCTATGCGTTATTACCTTCAAATATTAAGAATAAAATCTACAGCCTGTAGGTGCACTTCCTATCTTCCCTCTTTTCACTAAAACAAGACGAATGAATAAACGTTAATACTATGAGATAGATGATACTTATCAGGTATTTGGGGAAATCTATTCGTTAATTTGGACACCCAGCACTCTGGTCATCAGTGAGAACATCCAGCTCTGTGCATTTCCATAACTCTCCCTCGCTCTCCATTCCTCTTCTGATATCACCACCCACTAATCTATCGATGTGATAGTTATTCAGGAGCTCCTCATTTCCCTCATAGAAACTAAATAAATACTATGCTCTGTATCAGAGAGGGTCGCACCCTGTACTCGCATAGCATAATAACAGGAAAATAAAACCCCTCCTTCAGGATCCCCCAAAACAAGAAGAGGGTCCTCCCTTTGTCGATGGATAGTTTTGCTCTCGATATCATTTTTTAAACTTTAACTGCTCTTAGTTACAAGAAAAATAACCTTCGTCTAACCGATAAGGCCCTATTCTCCAAAATTCGGAAGCCATAAAACCTAATCGTTTTCATTTGAAGCGGTCACACACATCATAACATTTAATATATTTAATATTCAAAAGATAATACTATTCGTATTCTATTATATGGTTATTATAACCATATAGCTCAGAAGGGTTTCCATCGCCTTTCATTTCTTTTTACAAATTAATCATAGGTTCAAAAACCCTAACAAAATGATCAACTATTTACTTTCCGCTTCTTTTAATAATATATTGTATATATTTATATCTTTTAGTTTGGGCCATTTTGGCCATTAAATGAGTTTCCAAATCTATGTTAATTTTGTATATTATTTTTATGTGTTTGCCATTTCTATTAAATGTACATCATTATAATAGAATAGAAATGTATTGATATATCATCTCAATACTAAATACTTGAGAAGAACATAGATTTTCGTTTATTAAATGGATAATCTCTCATAAAATTATCTCTCCCCCCCACCTTTTATAATTAGGGTATCAATAAAATAATTCTTTAAGAGCGATAAATGCTTTAGCTTCTTTTTCATGGAAGCTTTATGATATTACAAACATCCTTTATTAGCACAACCAAATTTTTTTAAGTGGTTGATATACATTAATCGGCGTATATCAACCATGGCTACACATTTAAAGGTGGTTGATATACGTCCATCGGCACATAGCAACCACTTTTAAAAATGTGGTTGATATGGTTCTGTTAGTTGACGATCGACGTGCACAGAATGATTGATGAATAATTATTATTATTATTATAAAACATTATTTATAAATGAAAATTCATAGAAAATAAATAGATAACAAATAAATAAAGAAAAATTATACAATTAATAATAATATAAGTTCAATTATTTATACCATGATTTGGCATGGTTGACTTTAATACATAGCTCATGTTAAACCAAAGTAGACTTTGAACCATGGTTGACCAATATTTAGGCATGGTTGAATTTAGTGCATCATGCTTCATGTAACGAGAAGAACATGGTTGACATTGACCATAGTTAACATAACTAGGAGAATACGGACAACCATTGTATGACCATAATAAGAAACCACAAACACATTTTTAAAAGTGGTTGATTGACTTTGAACTATGGTCAACTTCAATCCATAGTTAACTTTCAAGAAACATTGATTTCAATCCATATTTTAACTTTAAGCAAGCTTGACTTTGAACCATGGTTGACTTCAATCCATAGTTGAATTTTCATAAAGGTTGGCTTCTTAGCCATGGTTGAGTTAAACCATAGATAATAATAGTTCATGTTTGACTTTAATCCATGGTTCACTTCAATCCAAGGTTGACATCAATCCAAGGTTTTCTTCAAACCAAGGTCGACTTCATGGATAACTTAAATCCAAGGTTGACTTTAAGCCAAGGTCGACTTCAAGCTGTGGTTAACTTCAATCCAAGGTTGACTTCAAGGTTGAGCACACTCTAAGGTTGACTTCAATCCAAGGTTAAGATCAATTCATGGTTCACATCAATGCAAGGTTGACTTCAAGTTTGGCTTCAATCCAAGGTTCTTCAAGGTTGACTTCTATCCAAGGTTGATTTCAATCCAAGATCGACTTCAAGGTTGAATTCAATCCATTAATAATGTTAACATTAATGACTTCAATCCATAGTTGACTTCAACCATAGATAATAATAGTTCATGTTTGACTTTAATCCATGGTTGACTTCAATCCAAGGTTGACAACAATCCAAGGTTTTCTTCAAACAAAGGTTGACTTCATGGCTAACTTAACTCCAAGGTTGACTTCAATCCAAGGTCGACTTTAAGCCGTGGTTAACTTCAATCCAAGGTTGACTTCAATCCAAGGTTGACATCAATTCATGGTTCACATTAATGCAAGGTTGACTTCAAGTTTGGCTTCAATCCAAGGTTCTTCAAGGTTGACTTCTCTCAAAGATTGACTTTAAGGTTGAATTCAATCCATTAATAATGTTAACATTAATGACTTCAATCCATAGTTGACTTCAATCAATGGTTGAACTCAATCAAAGGTTGACTTTGAACCATAGTTGACTTCAATCTAGAACCACATTTCTAAAAGTGGTTGATTGAATTGGAACCATGGTAGAATTCCACCCATATATGAATTTTAAGTAAGGGTTACTTCAATTAATAGCTGACTTTAAAACAAGGTTGACCTCAATCCATGGTTGACTTCAATCCATAGTTGAATTTTAAGCAAGATTAACTTCATTCCAAGGGTGACTTCAATCCATAGTTGACTTTAAGAGGGATAAATGCTTTAGATTCTTTTTCATGGAAGCTTTAAGATATTACAAACATCCTCTATTAAAATAAGATAATGGTAATTTATTTAGTAATGAACTAATAACCATACTTAGCCTCCTTCTAGGCTCATAGGTGCAGTCGGATTAATAGATTATAGATGCTTGCTAAGTGCTTTATTGAGACTTGGATGTCAATGGTATCCATAGAAATTACTTAGTTTTAGGAGATAGCAATTAGTAATACTCAACATAGTGCTAAAGATTAGGTCTTAGGAGTCTATTACTCCCTTTCGGTGGATGGTTACTTCTTCAATGTTCAAGACTAACCATTAACTAAAAATTATAAGATTAAGTGCTTCTTGAGTGAACTTCATTGTTCACTTATCTTTAAGTGCTCATAGCACCATGATGACACCCGTCATCATATGCATGGCCTATCAGCCATTAGACTTCACCCGTTAATGTATTTCTTGCCCCATCATTTGTAGCATCAAGCCTTCAGTCTCTTAAGTCTAGAATTCACAATACAAAACAACTTAGGAAAAATAATTGCAGATTTTACTGAAGGGGCCTTGGCCCCGAGCTTCTCGTCAAGAACTATTACATAGTTCATTTTGCATTGTCTTTCGGTTACAATGCAGTAGGGGTAAAAGTGGATCTTACAATTGGAAAGATGTATAATGTTGGGATTACAAGAGTATTGGCACCTTTTCCCTTAAATATGCTTGTGCCATCCTAACCCAACAACCCTTTAACAAGGGGGATACGATTTGGAAGGAAATTTATAGACAAGACCTATTAATGAAAGTACCCACCTTTTTCTTACTTGGCATGGAGGATACTTATTAATTGGGATTGTATTAGAAAAAAGGGGATTTGAGGGACCTTCCAAAAGTGTCCTTTTTCATGAGCCACGTCAGGAACACCTACTCAATTTCTATTTGCTCACCTCTCTTCTATGTGACCAAGGAGTAACTATCTTCAAGTATTCGGACCGCAACATGCAGAGCATCAAAGAAACAAACTACAATGGGATTCTCACCCATTTTTCAAACAACATTTTCAATAGAGTTTGGAAACTATTTCTAGAATTTTTTATGTAGGAATCTTTGCAAGAAATAAAATAAAGAAACTTTCAAGGATTTAGTCACAACATCAATTAAGTTTGGTCAATGATTTAATCTAACACATTAAGAAGATGATTTTGTCAAAAACTTCGGCCGGAAAGGACTAGCAAGGCCAACCCAATGAAATGATAATCTTGAAGGCCTGGTATTTTCACCCTCATTCTTTTCCTCCCTCCTCTAATCCTTCTCCTCCAAAATTCATTAGTCCCGACTTCTCATAGCCCCTAGATCAAACTTTCTTCAAGTTGAACTTTGATGATGCCAACAAAGGAAACCCGAGACATGTTGGATTTGGTAGCATGTTTTGCGATAGCTCAAAGAGCATCGTGCACATCTATGATATCTCTTTGGTAAAATACAACAACATTGCTACCGGGAGTTAAGACATGGAGTACAATAGTGTAAATAATCATCCCCACATACACAAACATATATATATATATTCATTTGAATATACTTTACCCATATTAACGTTGGTTAACACTATTAACATTATAATGAATTATTTATACCAACGACCATGTAAATAGTCAAGGAACATAGCCTATGAAACTAAACACTATCGATTTAGCGTAGGCAATAACACATATATTCAATGTATGAGGTTTTTGGAGGGATGCCCCAGTGGCCTCACCTCTCAAAACCATGGTCAACACTTAAACTTGTAGCATGAATTATATAATTCGGGGTCTATTACTCAACAACCCTCACCTACCTCCTGCATGAAACAATGAAAGGGATGGATTGTGTAATTACATGACTTGGTGTTTAACATGCAATGCAGCATACATGTCTTAGGTATACTGTGCTTTTAATATGAAGGTACACAAGCATTGAATCCTCACTCGGCTTGGTTAAGTCATTGACCTTTTGGCAAAATTATTTCATTTTGAGGGTAGGGGAAAAGGGCTCGCCACTGCCTTGTGAGGGTAGGGTTCTTCCATGGATATTGTTCGTTACTATGGTTCGACCTTGCTCCATTGTCATGGTGTTGAACTTGAGTAAGTACTAACTAACCAGTTGCCAAGGAGTCATCCTATTCTATAGTCTCTCTACGGGATTCGATGCAAACTTGTGTTTCTCGCATTTGTGCAGATAAACACTCTAGTGTTCAACAAAGAAGAAAACCCAATTCAGGTAAATAGTTACATATTCGCTCAAATGATTACCAGTTACAAATATGTGGGAACTTTTTCTTGTGTCCAACTGGAACCCAAGTGCATGGAGTTGAAAAATTATAGACGGTCCTGGACATGATGTGGAGTTAACCCTTCCTTGGTGCTCGAATACACTGTGTAAGTGGTAATACAAACCCTGGATCCCATCAACGACAGGGCTTTCACTTCTTTTTCCTAAATTGAATTAACCAACGGAGATGGCCATGCCACTCAGGTTAATAGTGTAACTTATGTGTGAAGATTTTGATATTAAACGAGATCAAACATAAAGATTCACTATTAATGTAATGGATTCTCATCTTATTTAATATATATACATGTTCTATTGTTAAATGGCATTTGTAGGTCTACGTTTGTTTATTGTTTGATCAAACCTACTATTGATTGTACTTGTAGTCGAATGAACAATAGATAGTACTGGTGCACAATATATAGTTTACCTCCCTTAAAGTTCCGTTTACATGATTGTTTTCAGTGCTGCGCCCTAGGGTTTTGACCCTTAACTCCATTGGTAGCATTAATGGGATTATAAATTATTTACATAGTAATTACTTATGATAACCTGAGCTCGTCGGCGTTATTGCACTGCACACAAATATTTTATGTGTGTGTGTTTATGTTTTCAATACAATTTGTATTATCATGTCAACCGTATATTTTTCTGTTGAAATGGATTGACTGGTAGATAGTAACCAATTTTGTTATTATTGTGTATTCAATCATTAACTAGAAGTTAAACCCTAAACCAAGTTCCCTTCGATTTCTTGATTATTTCAATCTTATTTGTAAACAATGCTTGAATGTTGAATAGCGTTGATAGTTCAAATCATGGGCTCAATAGTTGTTAACTATTTGATGTAATGTTGAGAACAATTCTAGATTCGACTGTATCAGTATATATAGAGATGTTCACAAGATTCGTATTATATTTAAATCAGTTATGTAGTAGTTATGTAGTAGTTTATAGATTCATTATTTATATGAATATAAATGACTTGAGTTCGACTAGTTTTTTTTTAAATGATGGTTCATGGTTTGTTAGAGGGTTATTCCGTAGAATCAAGTTATTTTAGAGTTACAATCATTACATAATAAAAGTCAGCTCCCAAGGAGCAAGTGTCACAAAGCTAGATTTCAACCCGAGGAGGATAACAACATTCCTCCTAACCACCTGACTTACACTCAATTGACTGAGTTCGACTAATTATCTAGTCATTGACACCACTAGTTTATAAAAATATGATTTAATATATTATAAATAAAGAATCATTAGCCTAAGTGTGACTAGGACTAATGAATTCTCTATTTCTGACTTTGAAGTAGGTTAAATTTAGTACAATTTATTTACATACCCTAGATAAGAGTTCAAGTACAGTCACTCCACATAAATTTGACATAAAATAAGTATATTTACAATAAGGCTTGATAATAACCCATTAAAATGATGCGATTTTCCGTTGATAGAAATATGAAAACAATAACAATACATATAATAGGGATATTGATATATCTACATAATATATTTTTAATAATTAAGTTCTTATGTTAATACAGTAACTAGATTAAATAAAATATAATCTTTTATGACTAAAACAACTTCAAAAGATAATAAACAACAACAAATTTATAGGATAACAAAACAAAGAAATATACTTCTATCTTCTTTAACCATAAAGAATGAATAGAACAAATCTTTGTTTTCGTATTAAAACAATAACCTACAGATATATTATTAGTAGGTCCCAAGACAATATAGGACATTAATATTATGTTATGCCCTATAATAATCTAATTAGTTTTCTAACAGAGTTTTTAACTCTTTTTCTCTTCTAAATACAATAAACTTAAAGAGAGCTTCTATACTAAAATGGAAGGTAATCCTAATCATAATACACAATGTAGAATATAAATAAATCGTATATAAAATGCTATATATAAAAATATAAAGAAGATATTCTAAATTAAATAATATTGCAATAAATGAAAAATAAATAAACTTGTAAAGGAACAATCATGTTCATCCCTATCATAGATTCACAAGAACTCAACAACTTTTAGCTATATGGAATCACCCTGAACCAAGCCAAGCAAGCTAGAAGACAATGATTTAGGGAAAATGTTTTTGATTATTAAATTTTGATCTATAGACTTCCCAACAAGACATCTTTAATAATCTCTTTGGTTTCTATATAATCAATTCAAGATATCTAGGATTCACATCCAAGCCACAAGAACTTGTTTGAGCCATTGAGCGCTCAATAGGAAGTTGGATGGAACTTTGCCATAGCATGAGGTAATTTCCTCTTACAACCCTCTTGTCTATTGTTCATTTCTACTTTGATTACCAATTTTCATATTGGCTCCATTCTTCATTTTTAGTTATTCTCTTTTGCATAATTAATAAATTTCTTAGGAATTATAATCATTTTCCCTTTATTTATTCTCTTTTATCTTTTCTTGATTGGGGAAAAATAGTTATGGTTTTTCTTTCTCATTTCTCTTATTTATTTTATTTCTTTAATCTTCACTTTATCTTTACTTAAGATTAATTTCTTTTCTTATGTTTTCTTATATTCTTTTAAGTCATTTCCTCTAGCAAGCTTGACTCCTTTCGTAGCAAGTTATTCAATAACAAGTTTGGATTTAAAAAATAATATTGCTTAATCAAAACATAACATCATTTGTCCATGATGTCTAGAGTTACAACTCTAATATCAAAATATATGTCCAACTCTCGAAAACATTATTTACTAGGGGTATAACTTTGGAATATTACAATGTGATTTACCATTTTTTATTTATTTATTGTACCTTTCATTCCATCATGTTTTACATAACTCTTTGTTTACATATTCACCACTATTTAGAATAAAATTATTTAGATAAGCATGATATGATATATACTCAATACCCAACATTTTCAACATTTAACTTACCTTTCCATAGCTTTTGATAAAAACATTAATAAGTTTATCTTTGAGTAACCTACAATTAATGGACAATAGGAATGTACACCATCATCAAGAAGCATGCAAAAAATATACCTTTTAAAATGTATATCATGAAATTGATTCCTCAAAATATAGGGGACTTAAAGGTTAGTTACGCAAAATAATTGAGAAACACGTGTTTAACATACCATACATTGTTTTCAAGCTATATAGTAACATCATTGTTCCTAGTTGTGTAGACATTGACCCATGTCTAAAGGGAGAAGTGCTTGAATCCGATTCAAGGATTTTGAAGAAGGTATTGGGAATATGAGCACCATACCCTACCTCATCTTGCTATAATGATTCAAAATATTCTATATATTAAACTCATATCCCATAAAAAATTATCCATACCAAACATTATTTCATTATCTTCATTTCCAGCATGTGAAGAACTGGTGTTATTAGAGACATTTTTCAATTGGTCCACAAATTTGAACATAGTGGAAATTGAATAGTTGATTGATTCAATAATGCTTTTTAATTTCTCTCTAAGTTGTGTTTTTTTAATATCCGTATCTAAATTTTACATTATAGTAGTATGGTACAATAGAAGAAAATACACATATCACTCAACATCACAATTATAATTTTAAAAATATGAAATATTACATAGATAATATTAATAAAAAACTATTTAGCATGTTTAAATATTATATCAAACAATTATTTGAAGCATCATAAAAAATTTCAATCTTACTTGTGCAACAAACAACTTTAAAATTGTTAAATGGAAGAATAAATTTACATTAATTCCATTGAAAATAAACAAATATAATTTACCCGATATTTTTTTGTATTATGTAAGAAAAAGATGTCTAAAGTTAATTCCAATCCAGAGCATCTTTGACTCAATAATCATCATCCTCATATAAATAAAATTCATATAACTTAGTGTAACAACTCTAAAAATCCATCCGTAATTTTTTTTTGTATATGGTGAAATTACTAATAAGCTCTACAAATTTAGGTTTTACTTCTTATTCGCGTTAGTTGCTGAAGTGTATACTTGTACTTGTTATTTTTGTTTGTTTATGTAATGCATGTTGGTTGATTTCTCACCATGTTACAAGTGATGTTTATTTTTCAAATATTAAACTCATACGTCTTAATACCATTTAATATTCATCATCTACGTACTAACAGTAGCATATAAATCATGGAAGTGAGTTGACTATCAACAAATAATAAACATTTACCTGTAAGAAATAAAACAGTAAGGAACCTAGAAAAATAGTGGACAACACACTCCAAAGGTCATTGTTCCTCCCAACCTGCTTCGAGCACAGCCAAATCACTTTCCCTGGAACCCCTGAGCCTGTTCACTGAACCACCAGGACGAAGACAAAGTGTAGAATCTTCTATGCTACAACTTATGTTCTTGTCAGTCACTTGACTACATTTCTACTTTAGCTCTCCCCCCATCAAATTATTTTGTGTGCTTAACTTTTCAGTATGCAGCAAATCCAAAAAATCTAGTATGTGAGCCTCCTGCTCATTTGATGGTTATATTGCTTGCCTAGGTCTTTGGGTAATTTTTGTAATAAATGAGCCACCTGCTCAGTGTTCCCTAACTTTTGGGAACATTACCACTTTTTGAGGGATGACGCCTCCTGCATCAGCTGGAAAATAAATGTTGTTTCTGACAGCTGTAGCTTCTTCATTCCACACTTGTCATTCCTCCTAGTGGGTTAGTGAACACTCTTCAACAGTCCCTTTGGATATGTGTCTCTCCTTTTTATAATTAAAATAATAAAATATTCAATTACAGTCATCTTTGACCATCCTTGGTCAACAACATAAAACTTTACAATAACTTTTATGATAATGTTTTTCCACAACATAAAATGTTAAGTTCTAGGTGGGTTACAAACACCCCCCATTAAGTTGAACATCGCCCTCAATGTTTCTTAAGTATCTTCCGAGTCTTCTTGAAACAAAATTGGATATGCTTCCTGCATATGACTCTCCAATTCCTAGGTTGCTTCTTCTGGACTAAGGTGCTTCCATTACACCTTTACAAGTCCAATGGTGCGATTTTAGAGGAAAATTTCTCTCGTGTCGAGCATACAATCTGGTTCCACCTAAAAATCTCATTATGATTCTACCTGGATAACATTTCAATCAATTACATGAGTAGCATCATGTACATATTTTATTAATATAGAAATATGAAACACATTATGTATTTTCAGATTAGGTGGCAAAGCTAACTGGTAAGCCACTGGTCCAACTCTTGACAATATATCCAATGGTCCACAATACCTGGGTGCTATTTTAGCACAACTCCCCAACTTAAAGGAGATTCTTCTGGGTTTTACCTTGACAAAACCATGCTCACCTACTTGGAATTCCTTCTGAGTTCTTTTAAGGTTTGCATGACTCTTTTTTCTATCTTGTGCAATTTTCAGATTGCTTTGTACCTGTTTCACTGTTAGTTCGATTTCTTTTAACAATTCAGGTCCTAACATTAATTTATCAACCGGATTACTCTATGAAATGGGAGTATTACACTTTCTACCATACAGTATTTCAAAAGGACTAAGTTTAGTTGAAGCTTGATAATTATTGTTATAAGCAAACTCGACTAAGTACAAATACTCTTCCCATTTGTTTGGTTGATCCCTAACATACATCCTAAGCATATCTTCTAAAACTTGATTTAGTCTTTCAGTTTGTCCATCTGTTTGCAGATGATAAGCTGTACTGAAATTTAATTTAGTGTCCAATCCTTTAAACAATGATTTCCAGAAATTACCAGTAAACTTAGAATCTCTATCACAAATTATTGTCTTAGGAATTCCATGCAAACGAAAAACTTATTTCATAAAGATATAGGCAATATTAACAGCCTTATAAGTAGATTTAACAGGTATAAAGTGAGCTTCTTTGATAAGTTTGTCTACCACTACCATTACATAATCATTTTTATTTTTAATTTTAGGAATTCCCATTATAAAATCAATAATGATAATTTCTCATTTCCAATCTGGGATTGGTAATGGCTGCAATAGACCTGCTAGGTGTTGATGCTCAGATTTAACCTGCTGACAGTCAATACACCTAGTTATATATTCAACAACTTCATTCTTCATGTTAGGCCAAAAATAATATTTTCTTAGCATTGTTATCATTTTTTGGTAACCAGGATGGCTTGAGTAAGGACTCTTATACACTTCGTTCAAGATCAGAAATTTAATTTCTGGTACATTAGGTACATATAATCTATTTTTATACAACATTAAACCTTTTTCATTCAAACTGAAATCTACTTTTATATTTTCAGATTAGTTTTCTGCAACTTTTTCTTTTAAATTTTGATAATTTTTATCCATTTTTATTCCATCTTCAAACTTATCTTCCAAATTTATTTTGTAGCTGCTAACAGCTGCTATAAAATTCAGTCTTGTGTTTCTGCTCAAAGCATTAGCCACCTTATTCTCCTTCCCTTTTATATGTTTGATTTCAAAATCATACTCGCTAAGGAAAGCTAACCATCTTGATTGCCTGGCATTTAGATTTTGTTGATCAAAGAAATATTTTAAACTTATGTTATTGACCATTAATAGAAATATTCTACCGATTAGATGATGGTGCACATTTTCAAAGCATGAATTATGGTAGCCAACTCTAAATCGTAAGTAGCATAATTATTTTCATGTATTTTTAACTTTATTGATTCATATGCTATTACATGACCTTCTTGTGTTAAAACTCCACCTAGGCCCTCATTGCATGCATCAGTGCATACAACAAAGTCCTTGTCTGGATCTGTTATTTTCAAGATAGGTGCAATATTTAATAATTCTTGTAACTTTTTAAAGCTTTCTTCACATTTTAAGTGCCATACAAATCTCTTTCCCTTTTTCTGTAAGGATGTTATGGGATTTGCAATCTTCGAAAATCCTTCTATGAATTTTCGATAATAACCTGCAATCCCCATGAATGATCGTACATCTTATACATCCTTAGGAATAGGTCATTTCGTCATCTCTCTTATTTTATCAAGATCCACTGATATCCCTTCTTTGGATATCACATGGTCTAAGTATTGTGTCTTATCTTTAAAGAATTTGCATTTACTGAATTTAGCATCTAATTTATGTTCTCTTAGAACTTGTAGTATTATTCGTAAATGTTCATAATGTTATTCCTTTTATTTTGAATAAATCAGTATGTCATCGATAAATACAATTATGAATTTATCCAAGTACTTACTTAAGACATTGTTCATAAACACATAAAAGATGCTGGAGCATTCATTATCCCAAAAGGCATAACTACAAACTCATAATGCCTGTAACTGGTTCTAAATGTAGTTTTAAATATGTCTTCATATTTAACTTTAACTTGATGATATCCATATCTCAAGTCTATCTTTGAGAATATCGTTTCTCCACGTAGCTGATCAAACAGATCGTCTATGCGAGGCAATGGATATCTATTTTTAATTGTCATCTTGGTTAAATTATGATAATGTATACATAAGCGTAAGGTACCATATTTCTTTTTAACAAATAAGATAGGTGCTCCCCAAGGGGATACAATTGGTGTTATATAATTTTTGTCTATTAACTCCTATAGTTGTAGTTTTAATTCATTAAGTTCCAGGATATTCATTTGGTAAGGGGCCTTTGAATTTGGTACAGCTCCAGGTACCAACTCAATAGTAAAATCCAATTCTCTTTTCGGAGGTGTTGATGCGTCTGAAATCGCAACACCAACAGTTGGGGATTATCCCCAGTGAGAAAGCCCAATTAGATCGCTCACCGTTTGGTGTGGGGAATCCTGTCGGTTAACGGTCCAGCTACCGTGTGTGTAGTTGTTTAAAATTTTTACCGATTACGGCCCGGTTCACCATTTATATATTTTATATTTTATTGTGAGATGCAGGTGCCCTAATTAAATGCATATAATTGACAGGCAGCAACCACACTAGTGATGCGTAGGTTCTTACCTCTTGTCTTACCTTTCCCGCCTCATAAATTACCTATTTATTCCTATTCTAAATTGATATAATCTAACTATCCTATCCCTGTAGGAAGCAAGATTGAATTCAAAGTAATAAACTAGAAATGCTCATAAAAGTCTCATAGATAGCTATTTCAACACATTAATCACATTTACAGCAGAAAAGAATATCAAAGATAGCTCTCACATGATAAAGCACATTATTACCCATTTAGCACATAAACAATTACACAGAAAGCAAAATCGTTCATCACCATGAAGTAATTCAAGAAAGTTAGAACGATCTAACAATATTAGTTATAAATGTAATAAGAAGTAGTTCCATTCACATTCCATGCAAAATATCTGCACCATCTTTTCCTAGGCATCAAATCCTTCTTTATTAAGCAAAAAAATAGTTCTCATACAAAAATAGTCCAGCTCTATTGTAGCTGCCAAAAATTGCTTCTTCTCTACTCTATTCCCCTATTTGTCTTTACAAAAATTTGGCTTCTAGTGCCTCTTCATCTACCCTAACCCTAAGATTCCCAAAACAATTTCCTCTAGTGCTTACATCAGAAAATACAAAAATTATGTACAAATTCAGATTTACGTGGACCTAGCTAAACTAGAAGAATATTCCTCTGACACATTAGCTCCTTCAGTAATGATATTAATCCTGCTAGGCTCCAATACTTGTAAAGAGACCTCATGAGAGTCTCAATGTGCGCGATCCCTGCTTTTGCTGCTGTGCAACTATCTTACAGGAAATATGCATGTATGGATGCTTTCCCTACCAAATGGTGGAAGTCTTCTTCAGTAAGAGCATCTAACTTTTTGATGTATTCTAACTCCCCTTGTAATCCACTCTGCAACTCTGTCATGCGTAGATCTCTTGAAGGACCTTCGTTCATCGGCAAGAGTGGAGGGAGATGACAACTTTCATGAACTTGTTGGATTTTCCCGTAAAAATACTAATAGTTTTGAATAGTCTTGAGGATGTCATTATTAAGTTTTATGGAAGACCTTCTGCAAAATTCTAAAAGTTCCATTTCCGATTTCAAATTTGTTGTCTTAGGAAGCAAGTTGTCAGGATATTCAGAGTTAGTCTCTCTCTAGACCATTTGGATTTTGATCTTTTCCATAACCTCCCACATTTTTTTCCTCACCGCTTGTGACTCGGCAGATATCTTGTCCATTCTCCCCATCATTAGCTTCATCTTATATATCTTCTCAGTGAGAATCACCTGAGAATGATGTATTTGTTCTTGGATTTTATAGCCTTGATCATAGAATGAAGATACATCTAGCATTCTTTTGTCCGCCAACTATAGCTATCCCGTTAATGATTCTTTCTCCTTTTCTAGCTTCTCTACCTCAGATCTTAATCCTTCAACCTATTGTTTGGCATCTTCCTCGCTAGAATCTATCTGAGTAGTTCGAGCTTCAAGGTCATTCTTCTTTCCTTCCAATATCATTAACTGTACAGTTAATGTCTCGTTTTCTTCCTCCAAGATCTGGTATTCTATCATTATTATTTCTTTCTCAGATAGCAGGGTGTCATGTTTCCTTTTCCATTCTATCCCTTCTACTTGCTCCTTTACCATATTACCCTTTAATTTAAGAATATTCTCTTTTCTTTGCTCATAATCCTTCATTATCTTGTTAATATTATCTTCATTGGCTTGAGAAGAAGCCACATTGATAGATGCCATGAATTTGGGGTCTTTGTGTGTACCCTCCAATATGATGTTCTCCTGTACAGTGACGACATCCGGTTGGGAGCTTGATTTAAGTCTCTTTTCACTTCTCTTTAAGATGGTTTTTCTATTACGGTCAAAGACAGTTGTGTCCAATTGAGCCACAGTGTACCCCTTTGATAGGGTGAATGGCACGAACTTGAGCTCCTTCAATGGGAGGTTTCCTCCTGTGATTATTTCATTGGATACTTTGGGTGGGTCTGTTTCCATGTTCTTCATGCTTGGACTTCCCATTTCCACAGCCTTCTTGGAATTTTCTTCTTCCTCTTGTTTCTTTTGTTGTTCAGCTGCTTCGTTTTCCGCTTTCTCTCTCATTTCTTGTAATTTCTCAACTTCTTCTTTCTCGATCCTTTCAACCTTTTCTTTCCTAACACTTTCAGCCTCTTCCTTCTGGATTATATCGGCCTCTTCCTTATGAATTCTTTTAGTCTCCTATTTTATCCTATGTTCTTCCTTTTCTAATTGTAGGGCTACGGCTTCCTTTCTTTGTCTTTGTAATTATGCCTACTTGACAACTTTGGCAGCAGTGCTAGAACTGGCTCCACCTTTGAGACGAAAGCGCTTCTTAAGCTTAGTCATATTGCTAGCTCTTCTGAATACCTCTTTGTCTTTTTCAAATTAATCGGAATAATCAAAATGTATTTTGATTGCTCTACAATGCTCGGGAACTTTGTTGTCGTTGTCATTTCTCGCGAAACTCTTTTTGCCAAAATGGAAAGCTTCCAATTCTTGAATAAAAGCTTCAACAATTTTAACTTTTGAGAATTTGTAAGCCCCGATACAGAGAGGAAATGGTAGGAACAAAGCTTTTTTATGATCATGCAAGAAACCACCAATTCCATCTATGAAGACTTGCCTAACTAGTTCTTTGTGAATGTAATATCCCTCCTTTTATTCCCTTATTATTTTAAGATATAATTGAATATTGTATCCGATTTACTGGTGAAGCTCAAGGTCAAGGACCCACCAGTAAAACCCTGGAATATATAAGGCTCAATTACTAAATTATGAAACTTAGAGACTAAATAACTTATGTCGTCGTCAGAGGCTGACGATAGTGGGAAGCATGAGAACTACAAGCCATTCCTAAGAAAACTAGTATTAGAGGACGGGGAATCACCTTATTACCTCAGATAATTGGGGAGGCGATTAAATTGTCACTTTAAGTAACCTGTGTCATTTTCATAGGTTCACAACAATGGCTATTAGCCGCTAACCATTTGTGTTCCTCCTGGTACCTTTCCTTAAGAGCAAAGTTAACTATCATCCTAAGATGAACTAAGCGAGGATTTTATCTTATTTTGGAAGAGAGTCCAGGTATTTCACTTAGCACCTTTAGAAGAAAGAAGGGATATATAAATATATATATATATATCTCTTTACACCTTGCCCTTAATTCTTAAAAGTGTTGACCTCTCTTATGAGGAACTTTAATGGTATACTTGTTATACAGTGGAGAAGTAAAATTCTTATATATTATACGCCAACCTTAATGGGTTATACTAATTATAGTAATTAGTTGACCTTGGGTAGTATTTGGAAGGATCGCTCACCATGTTTCCTTCTTGATAGAAATACCCTTACCTTTTTATGAATAAAGCCAAACTCTCCCCTTCTAGGATTGAAGAGTGATAATTTAATTATCATTAAATTAACCATAGCTTGTGCGTATTAGCATTTTTCACCTGATTTATGGTTATAAGAAATAGAAGACACGTGGAGTCTGATTAACATATGAGGGACTCGTCTCCTTCCTAAGTAGCATCGAAACAACTAGTTAGATGTCACGGACGACAGCTCCAATGCATATATTTTCCACTTGTCGTCTTATGAGGTGTGACTCATGCGTTCTTGTTGGGAGGATCCGATAGTAAGTCGGCGCCTTGTGACTCCTGGAAAAGAGGAGGAAAGCTCTATTAAAGGGGGAAAGATCTCTTCGTGGAAAAGGGAAAGCGGGGAAAGATCTGGAGGGCAATCCCATACATGTTCATCTAGCTCACTTTTGGACGGGATCATCGGACTTACCAATCGATGGAGTAGCGATGGTATTCAGGATTGGTACGTGTGTTGTCGCTTTCCTTTGCAGGTATGTAAATTCTGTGCAAGGTTACCTATAGACTGATATCTCTGTACAAGCGCTTAAATAAGGTTGTATTGTGCTCATCCCATCACAAGGATGCGATATTTATATTTTTGCAGTCATACTGTGGTCAAAATAATCGCAGAGAATATGATCTCTGTCTTGTCCTTTGTGCTATATATTCCTTCCTTCCAGAATCGCCAAGATCTCCGTTAGAGTTTGATCCCAGATATGTATTTGCATATGTGGATGCCCTTGGGCATTTCTGGAATTCTTAGATCTGTGTTTGAGAATTGTGATGGACACGTTGTAGCATTCTGGAGTTTAGCTCCCTATTCGAAAACGCCAAGCAGCATTCCGTTTCTGTCTATTCTTACCCTCCAGTCAGTAGATAACATTTTTTTTTCTCCGTTGATATATTTATTACTGAATCGAACTGTGGATTTGAATCTCTGAAATCTCAATTCTGCGGTTACGCGTGGGATTGGCGAAGGGTTTAAAAATAATTATATGATTTAGTTTTGATTAGTCTGTCGACGGGCTACACTTTAGTTGGGTGACCTGCTGTAATATCCGTCTTATACCCATTCCAGGAATCTGTAACAAAAAGACAAACTGTAGGTCACTACAGGATTACATCAATCTACTGCCTTACAGTATACGCTTGAACATTACACAGTATATTTATATCAAAAGAAATCATCTATAGGAGCAAGTCGATCTGATACCTACGCTATCCACTTGATTAATACGCAGCATGTTTATATAAACAAAAATATCATATTGCAGGATCAGGTTGATCTAGAACCTTACACGATCCACCAAACACATCATTCTTATGAAAAGAAAACCAATCGCAGACTACATGCGGGTTAGCCACTGTAACACCCTGTAACTACTGAAATTAAAATGCAAGATCAAACATTCAATGAACTGTCAACTATATGCAATAGGGACTATAGTTATAGATCCCCATTCACGCGGAGGTCTCACCTAGCTGACATAACCCTCACTCCACAGGAAAAACTCTTTGGGACAGTTCGATCGATGTTCCCATTAGGCGAGCTTACAACCCGAAATTAATTCCTGACCTATGATCTTGTTTGGCGACAGGACGGCTCCTTGTTACAGTGAGTTCATATTTTTATTGCTTAACTGGTTGATCAGAATTTTGATAGATCCCTATTCTGCTGATAATGTTTGATGAATGAAGAAAAATATGCAGTTCACATACATGCTGTCTACTATACTTTAATTTCCTCAGCTTATCTGTTGTTTTTACCGTCGTATGATGAATAAACTCTGTAGTAGTATGGGATGGGGACGGCTCTAAGAAGCCTGAAACCAAGGTTGTGCTAGACACTAATCCCCAGTAAGTTTTTATACATGCATCTGCTGATAAGTGAAATTGAAACGTATGTCTGCTTGATTCCGTTGAAGAAATATTTTGAGTTAATATTGACGCAGATCTCTGCTAGACACGAAACCCCTGTAAGTCTTTATATATGCATTTGGTGATAGGGTGAACTAGGCGCAGATCCCTGTGGATCCTCAGACTTTCACATCTATATATTTCCAAATCGCAGTTACTAGTTGTTGAAGACTGTTTTTCTCTTATCTAGTCTTATTATTATTATCTAATGTGAAATGGCAGTTACTAGTTGGTGAAGACGGTTTTTCTCTTATCACATCAGGGAGAAAAAGCCATCATTGTATATATAGAGAAATTCCTCTATAATTATGCTAGTTGGTTTATCGCCGAATGCTGTGGAAAACTCTCACAATTGTAAGAGAACAATAGCAACAGGGAGTTGCAGATTGTAACCCTCACTATTCGGGATGAATAATACATAATGTGGCATATTCTCTTTGTGGACGTAGCCCGGATATCGGGTGAACCACGGTTATATCTGGTCTCTCTCTCCTTTGTGTAATGGTTGTATTGTTAGATTTAGATGTATTCATTTCCTCAATCATGAAGAAGTCATTTTACATCAATTAAATAAATGCATGAAGTTTGACGATAGTTGAAGGTGATTTCAATAAGAAAGATGAAGTGCTTAACATGCACATACAAAGTTCCTTTACATCATTGTACTAATTAAGATACATCAAATGTTAGCACATTTAATACGTGAACCACTATAATACTTTTTGTTAATTATCAATGAGTAAGTGTGTTGAAGAATGAAAGTTAACTACTAGTCAAATAATAGATCTTTCAATGTAAAATATAATATGCCAAGTCATTCCTTAAAATGCATACGCTCATATAATATTAAATACAAGTGTAAACTATGACTTTGTTTTATAGCACACTATACTAATTGCTATAGAGTAAGTCTTTCGTTAGAAAATGATTTGAGTGACCACCTTGATAATCTTATTGTTTGAAGTAGTGACCAGGGTTAGATATAGTTTGTAGATGCATCATCTCTTCGATTTTATAAAATGCCTCAAGTAGAATAAAAGAAGTTAACATAAACTTCCCATAGGAGAGATTATAGACTGAGTAATGAATCATTTGGAATTTTACATCTTTATACATGATTAAATATTTTATCTCATATGAATGAAAGTTAATAGAGCTATGTAACCATTGCGAAAAAATTCATCTCGAAAATCCATTACATTTCTATTGCATAAATTTGGGTATGTGACATATGGTATCAAAGCGACAGGTTACAAACACTTGGGATTATTTGGGCTCAGCCAGAGGAAGCAAGATGTGTTGGGCGAACTAGCAAGGGAACCAACTATTAAAGAGACAACAAAGAATTCCATTCCCAAGAAACGACACCAGGTAATCGACACCGTCATTAAAATTCAAGTAATTATTTCTCATTTTTGTGAAAAACATTATATGGCATAAATTAGTTCATAGCAAACATAGTGTATGTTTTCTTCTGAAGTTGAATGATCTGCTATTGGTAAATGTTAGTCGCCAAATATCTTCTCTTACTCACCAAGTAGATCCATTTGACTACAAGGAAGTACTCTTTAAGAATAGTAAGACTAAGAGAGTTAAGGTTATACTTTTTGGTTCCAACAAACCTCTTATTGAGGGAGTAGGGTTGTTACATTTTGTATACTGGATATGACTAATCGGATTTGACTATCTAGGATGATCTAGTGTTCTGACTATGCTTGGAACTGTCAAGTCCCTCACTTTTCTTAAAGCCACAAAGTTATGTTGTTAACATAACTAGTAATTTCTGTAAAAATGCATAGTGCGAGAGGAGTCAACATGAAGGAATATCTAACCGGTGTATTTAAAATATTCCTTTAGTATTGAGAAAGCATAATCACGTTGATACTATTATTTTGTCCCTTAAACACCAATTCTATTTTCATTACAGAGATATCAACTAGAAATTCAGGGCGGGTTACATATGTTAAACTAACCTTCCACAATAAGTATAAATTTGCTGGTCTAGGTTCTTTTAGCCAACAAGATTATAAGATCTTGAAAATGTTTCCCTAGGTTTGCAAGGAAATAATATATGTTGCAAATGTAGGATCTCATTGTATTTCTTATCTCATTGATTTTTGTGATAGATACTAAGAGTAGTGGTAATAAAGGTTATACTTTTACGTGATGAAGATTTATGATGATTGTCGAAGTGATTATTATGTTAAAGGATAAAAATGATGGTTAATCATGATGATCACATAGACGTAATTAAGTCTTGTCTAACAAGGGTGTTCTATGGTATGAATAAAAGGTATTAGAAATTATTACTGACATAGAATGGAAATACAGGTTAGTAAGGTACTTTAAATTTCTGACGTCTTTATATTGTCGCAGGGAAGATTGTTTGATATTTGCATTATGAATTAAGGAAACCTTCTATGTCAAGGAATTTCAATGGTAGATCAGGAGAAATTAAAGTATAAGATTTTTGAAGCAAAATAAAGATAAGGATCAGACATATGTTATATGTATGATTTCCCGTATACAACTAACACTCGGGATGTTGTGGTCAAGAAAATGTTATGCCCCACACGTCACTGTCGTACAACTATAAATTGGTAAAGGTAAGATTCATGTGATATTTAGTAATACTAATAAGTGATGATACAAGTGAACGGGTACCTGGATATACGAGGGTTTTACAATAAGGAGTTATGCAGTCGCCCCTACCAGGTTATGCAGATATCTTTATAAGGTATGCAAGTATGTTTTTAGACAATTGGTTATTTCTATATGATGTTAGTGTATACAAAGAAAAGTTGTGTAACTAAAATAGGAATTTTGTTGGTATGGTGAAAGCTACATTCAAGGTTAAGAAACCATAACGTTCATGGTTCATCACAAGGAAAGTGTTATTTCGTGTTCAAGGCATTCTGTAATCCAAATAGTAAGCTAGTTATGCTTAGTAAGAGAAGAATGTTCATTTTAGATGATCACATAGAAGAAAGATTTGATTTTTGACAGATGGTCAAAACTCAGTTGAACTTGTGGTAAGAGCGTAGTATATTATGTGTACATTGTCACTTTGTTAAAAGGACCCGATGCAAGTTATACAAATTCCATTGTTAAATTATATTGTTTCATTAATAAACGCGATAAGTAGATCACAACTGGAGTCCATACATATATAGCTTACCACTCATGAACATTGTGTAAAGCTCAAATGAGTTTTCTCTGCTGATAGCCGATCAAGGATCGACAAGTGAAAGATGTTTTGGTAGGATTATTATTGAATAAATAGATGTTGTATAGTGGGTGTGTACTAACATTGCAGGATTTCGTTATGAAAATAACTAATCAAAATGGAAAGTGATTATTCACTGGGTTAAATCGTTGAGTTAACCACTGAAGAGTAGGTGATGATTCACTTTGTACATCTTATTATATTAGTCATATTTCGAGTTTTAATAACCATGGATTAACAATGGATTTTGTTATGTAGGTACTACTCTTTCGAGATGTTATCATAATTATGACTGATGCCATGAACTAGGTGGAACGTTGGTTATAAATCCATTTGTGTAGACGAGTTGCGCAAAAACAAAAAAATTGCTCAGGAGTGAGTGATTTACATTTCGTTAAAGTATGGATTACAGCATGGCACAAACCTTGACTGGTGAGAAATGTACGATATTTATCATGAATTATAAGCAAATAATTAAATTACATAACCTGTTGCAAGAAATAATAAATGAATATTATCAAAATAAAATTTCCTGGACTCAAGCGAGAAGGCTTGAGGGGAATTAAGTAAGAGTGCATTAATGGCACTGAAACACTCCCTAGAAATGAGGGAGTTGACAACCGCCAGGATTCTCGGGAGAATCGGCTGGCTGTAAAGACCTAGGCAAACTATAATAAAATGCATATGCGGGAGGCAGGACACTGCTTAGTATGCATAGGATAAAGTATTGTTGTGTGAGCACTATGGTGTTAGGCAAGAAATCTCCGAAAGGATTGCTGAGTGAGCACTGGGGTGTTAGGCAAGAATTTCCTGGATCAAATGATTGATGTGTTGATCAAATTAAACAGTCTACAATTCTTAGAGAACTGGATGTAAGTATGTTTGTGATAATAAAAGCACAAACAAAGACTAATGATATTCCATGAATTGCAAATGATATGCTACAATAAAATGGCTCATTGTTTATATTTATGAGTTTGATCGTGGAATTAATGATAAGTTTTTATGGTTCTTTGAATTCTGGTTGTGTAGTGAAAAGTGCAGATGTGATCGAGATGGACTTGAAGAAGAGTCATGAAAGTGGAAGCAAGAACAAGAGGCAAATTTATTGAACACCGAGGACGGTGTTATTTTTAAGGGGAGGAGGATGTAATATCCCTCCCTTTATTCCCTTATTATTTTAAGATATAATTGAATATTGTATCCGATTTACTGGTGAAGCTCAAGGTCAAGGACCCACTAGTAAAACCCTGGAATATATAAGGCTCAATTACTAAATTATGAAACTTAGAGACTAAATAACTTATGTCATCGTCAGAGGCTTACGATAGTGGGAAGCATGAGAACTACAAGCCATTCCTAAGAAAACTAGTATTAGAGGACGGGGAATCACCTTATTACCTCAGATAATTGGGGAGGCGATTAAATTGTCACTTTAAGTAACCTGTGTCATTTTCATAGGTTCACGACAATGGCTATTAGCCGCTAACCATTTGTGTTCCTCCTGGTACCTTTCCTTAAGAGCAAAGTTAACTATCATCCTAAGATGAACTAAGCGAGGATTTTATCTTATTTTGGAAGAGAGTCCAGGTATTTCACTTAGCATCTTTAGAAGAAAGAAGGGATATATAAATATATATATATATATATATCTTTAGACCTTGCCCTTAATTCTTAAAAGTGTTGACCTCTCTTATGAGGAACTTTAATGGTATACTTGTTATACAGTGGAGAAGTAAAATTCTTATATATTATACGCCAACCTTAATGGGTTATACTAATTATAGTACTTAGTTGACCTTGGGTAGTATTTGGAAGGATCGCTCACCATGTTTCCTTCTTGATAGAAATACCCTTACCTTTTTATGAATAAAGCCAAACTCTCCCCTTCTAGGATAGAAGAGTGATAATTTAATTATCATTAAATTAACCATAGCTTGTGCGTATTAGCATTTTTCACCTGATTTATGGTTATAAGAAATAGAAGACATGTGGAGTCTGATTAACATATGAGGGACTCGTCTCCTTCCTAAGTAGCATCGAAACAACTAGTTAGATGTCACGGACGACAGCTCCAATGCATATATTTTCCACTTGTCGTCTTATGAGGTGTGACTCATGCGTTCTTGTTGGGAGGATCTGATAGTAAGTCGGCGCCTTGTGACTCCTGGAAAAGAGGAGGAAAGCTCTATTAAAGGGGGAAAGATCTCTTCGTGGAAAAGGGAAAGCGGGGAAATATCTGGAGGGAAATCCCATACATGTTCATCTAGCTCACTTTTGGACGAGATCATCGGACTTACCAATCGATGCAGTAGCGATGGTATTCAGGATTGGTACGTGTGTTGTCGGTTTCCTTTGCAGGTATGTAAATTCTGTGCAAGGTTACCTATAGACTGGTATCTCTGTACAAGCGCTTAAATAAGGTTGTATTGTGCTCATCCCATCACAAGGATGCGATATTTATATTTTTGCAGTCATACTCTGGTCAAAATAATTGCAGAGAATATGATCTCTGTCTTGTCCTTTGTGCTATATATTCCTTCCTTCCAGAATCGCCAAGATATCCGTTAGAGTTTGATCCCAGATATGTATTTGCATATGTGGATGCCCTTGGGCATTTCTGCAATTCTTAGATCTGTGTTTGAGAATTGTGATGGACACGTTGTAGCATTATGGAGTTTAACCCCCTATTCAAAAATGCCAAGCAGCATTCCGTTTCTGTCTATTCTTACCCTCCGGTCAGTAGATAACATTTTTTTTTCTCCGTTGATATATTTATTACTGAATCGAACTGTGGATTTGAATCTCTGAAATCTCAATTCTGCGGTTACGCGTGGGACTGGCGAAGGGTTTAAAAATAATTATATGATTTAGTTTTGATTTGTCTGTCGACGGGCTACACTTTAGTTGGGTGACCTGCTGTAATATCCGTCTTATACCCATTCCAGGAATCTGTAACAAAAAGACAAACTATAGGCCACTACAGGATTACATCAATCTACTGCCTTACAGTATACGCTTGAACATTACACAGTATATTTATATCAAAAGAAATCATCTATAGGAGCAAGTCGATCTGATACCTACGCTATCCACTTGATTAATGTTAAGATTCAATATGCTAAGACAGAAAATAGCAGCATTACATTCCATTTCACAATAATAGCATATACAGGATCACTCAAGAAACAACAAGCATAGCATAAACACAAGAGACAGAGATTTATCCTGGGAAACCCTCATGGGGTAGAAAACCCAGTAAAGCTTCCTCAATATAGATGACCAGCAATATACAAAGATGAAACCCTGAGACATGATCTCCTCCTCCACAATAGCAGATCTCTCCTCCACAAGTGAGTTATCCTCAAGTGAGTGTGTGTGTATAATGATGAACACACCTCCTCTATTTCTACACTACTCTGATATGTATTTTACACAAGTAAATGTAGGCTCGTATTTAACCATTAGGTTAAATACCCCATTATAACTGACTGGGCCGACCCCCACATGGTGGGTCTAATAACCCTTTGACCCACATAACACATACAGGGCCGACCCCCACTAGGGAAGTCTAATAACCCAAGTTACCACATTCCAACGGAGGAATAAACATCTCCGGATATACAATAATATCTTCACGGAGGAATGAAACATCTCCGGAATAATAAAGTACAAATATAATATTCTTTGAAGTTACAATATCTCAACACTCCCCCTTAACGAGAAGGATATTATAACAGCATCTGCATGAGCAAGGAGTCATCAACATCATACATGATACATCTATAAATCATTGGAAGCTTTCTTAACATCATCAGTAACTCAACTAGTTACTGGAACATCAACATCTTCAGTACTGAGTCTTTATCTTCTGCAGCACTCGAACAACTATAGCAACATCAACGTCTGGATCCTCACGATCATCAACATCGTCATCTAGACCATCACGATCAGCATCATCGTCATCATACGATCATCAGCATCGTCATCACACGATCATCAGCATCGTCATCGCATGATCATCAGTATCGTCATCTCATGATCACCAACATCATCATCGCACGATCAGCATCATGATCACACGATCATCAGCATCGTCATCTCATGATCATCAGCATCGTCATCTCATGATCATCAGCATCGTCATCACACGATCATTAGCATCGTCATCACACGATCAGCAGCATCGTCATCACACAATCATCAGTATCGTCACCTAGATCATCACGATCAACAACATTGTCATCTAGATCATCACAATCAACAACATCATCAATACAAGTATAAATATCATTAATACAAGTATCCTCATCAATACAAGTATACACGTCATCAATACAAGTATCCTCATCAATACAAGTATACACATCATCAATACAAGTATCCTCATCAATACAAGTATACACATTAGCAATACAAGTATCCTCATCAATACAAGTATACATATCATCAATACAAGTATCCTCATCAATACAAGTATACATATCATCAATACAAGTATCCTCATCAATACAAGTATACACAATAGCAGCATACCCTGCAACACACAAGATCCAATTATGGGATGATCAATCCCTCTCACTTTAGGACATAGGTCCAAGGATGATACAATCCTGATCCGCTTACGGGATGATCAGTCCCTCTCAGTTTAAGACAACTCTCATGTCTATGTATGATGCAATCCAGATCAACTTACATGATGATCAATCCTTATCACTTTAAGACACCTCACCATGTCTAGGGACGAGGCAATCCCAATCTATTTACAGGATGATTAGTCCTTATCACTTTAAGACATCTCACCATGTCTAGGGACGAGGCAATCCCAATCTATTTACAGGATGATCAGTCCTTATCACTTTAAGACATCTCACCATGTCTAGGGATGAGGCAATCCCAATCTATTTACAGGATGATTAGTCCTTATCACTTTAAGACATCTCACCATGTCTAGGGACGAGGCAATCGGAATCTATTTACAGGATGATTAGTCCACTCAATCTCATTTAGGACTATCCTTCCTTTCGGAATTACTGGATTTACTGTCCAAGGATGATTTAATCCACTCAATTCATTTAGGACTATCCTTCCTTTCGGAATTACTGGATTTACTGTCCAAGGATGATTTAATCCACTCAATTCATTTAGGACTATCCTTCCTTTCGGAATTACTGGATTTACTGTCCAAGGATGATTTAATCCACTCAATTCATTTAGGACTATCCTTCCTTTCGAAATTACTGGATTTACTGTCCAAGGATGATTTAATCCACAACCGTACATTTAGGACCACGTCCAAGGATGACTCAATCCTCAACCGTACATTTAGGACCACGTCCAAGGATGACTCAATCCTCAACCGTACATTTAGGACCACGTCCAAGGATGACTCAATCCTCAACCGTACATTTAAGACCACGTCCAAGGATGACTTAATCCTCCACCGTACATTTAGGACCTACGTCCAAGGATGACTTAATCCTCCACCGTACCTTTAGGACCTACGTCCAAGGATGACTTAATCCTCAACCATACATTTAGGACCTACGTCCAAGGATGACTTAATCCTCAACCGTCCACCAAGGACTTCATTCTCGAAGACATACATCTACGGATCTCTTTAGGACTGAAGTCCAGGGATGATCCAATCCCCTCAATTCCACCAAGGACTTCATTCTCGAAGACATATGTCTACGGCTCTCTTTAGGACTGAAGTCCAGGGATGATCCAATCCCCTCAAGTCCACCAAGGACTTCATTCTCGAAGACATACGTCTACGGCTCTCTTGAGGATGATGCAATCCTATCATGTCCACCAAGGACTTCATTCTCGAAGACATATGTCTACGGCTCTCTTTAGGACTAAAGTCCAGGGATGATCCAATCCCCTCAAGTCCACCAAGGACTTCATTCTCGAAGACATACATCTACGGCTCTCTTGAGGATGATGCAATCCTATCATGTCCACCAAGGACTTCATTCTCTAAGACATACGTCTACAGCTCTCTTTAGGACTGAAGTCCAGGGATGATCCAATCCCCTCATGTCCACCAAGGACTTCATTTTCGAAGACATACATCTATGGCTCTCTTTAGAACAAGTGTTCAAGGATGATACAATCCCTCTTCTTTCTCGGAGACACTTGTCTACGGCTCACTTTAGAACTTGTGTTCAAGGATGATGCAATCCTCACATGTATTCTCGTCAATTACTATCGATCCTGGGAACCCATACAGAACCTGATTCACACTTCCTTTTTAATTACACCATTAAGAGAATGGTCTTATCTAGCCACTTGGAGCAAACATCTCATCATGATTCTCTTCCCCTTTCTAAGAGAATATTCTAGCCATGAGCCTTCTATATTTTGTTTGATTTGTAAATCTTCTTGTTTGAACATCCATCACTTGTACGGTGTCCATCATTCTTCATGACCTTTCCTACAAATCAAAATTAATTACACGATTAGTAATACTTCATAATCATCAAATCATATTGACATGGTAACCTATTATGCATACAGATATCATTTACGTAGTTATGCAACTAATTTGACCAATACTTTGGCACAACACTTTCCATATCCTGTATGCATACAGTGGCTATCTAGATGCCTTCCATCTCTACCAGAACATACTATCGAGAGTGTGCACAGCTCTCAGCATGTCAGCAAAGAGGTTTCATTCTAGACAAGCAACAATGGAATGTTTGTCCAACTTACCAAGCATATGCACATTAGTAGTATATTGTTCAATGCTCTATGAATGTTTACACGCAGCATTATATATTCTAGGAATACAAATATGCATACAACCTATTACAGGCAATATCATTACTATTTCAAATAACAACTCAAATACTTATCTTTTATGTTTGTGTGGTTGCCTCCCGCTTGATCTTCTGTATGTCTTTTGAACTTCTATTCATTCTGTACCATTGTGCATGCTCAAGATTCATCCTCATGATCTCATACACAAACATACACTCATTAGTATATTCTAAATGCTATCAAAACATTATAGTTCTAAATAATCTTGAAAATGTATAGTCATGATTATAGTTAATAAACATTAGTATTGAAGATTTCAGGGAAGTCTTCTTTTACTCATGCATATCATCAATCAAGATAAAAGACATAATATGCATAATCCCTTGATTACTAACTTTATGAATAAGCATAACCAATCATTCCAAGTATACTTATATAAGGGAACCTAACACAAGGTAAGATTCATGGGAAACATACCTGGATTAGTATACCTATTTGGTTATGTACAACATACCTAAACAATCTCTTCAATGATTTAGAGATCCTGAGCTAGAACCTGCATGTCTCATAGGTTAAGCATAATATAACAAAGTCATACATACCTCGTAAGTAGAACAAAGATTATGGATGAGTCTTTTTCTTCATGTTTCATGGTCATGGAACCTGATTTGTCTTTTGTGATGTACCTGAGCCTTGCTAGCAGACAACATCAACCTCACACAACATCATAATGCATTAGTACAATCATATATCCCTAATCAATGAATGTCTTTGATCATTCACATGCATTCATATTGTTACTAGGGTGATAAGACATTTGTAACATTAATCAAGATTGTACTAATAAATAATATGAAGACAAACACATCATGAACTTAATCAAGAATTAGATTTCAAGACATACCTGAGCCTTCTTAAGTCATACCTGTTCAGACTTCTTGTAGTCTTCTTATGTAAGGCCTTAGCCTCAACTCCCCCTGAAACTTGATCTCGAGCTTGATTAGGGTTTGCTAGAGAAACCCTAAAAATTTAATCTTTGACTTTCACACTTCTGAATGGATGAAAGAATATGTCTTGCTGAGCTGATCAAACTAGCATACTTAAATTTTGGAAATTCCAAAATTTGACCCCTCAAAATTTCTTTTGAAACTTCTCGATCTTCTGGACAGGATCCCAAACTAGGGTTTGATGAAGCCCACCCTTCTGCTCAAACAAAAGGTTTGATCCAAGGCTCTAAACTCTTATTTTTCTGAGGAGCTTCCAGCCGTGGTTACAGACTTAAAAAATTCCAACTTTTGCTGAAGCCCTAATTTTCCATCTTTCCGATCAAAATCCCAAACTGGGGTTTGATCAAGCCTGGTCTTCTACCCAACCAAAAAATTTGATCTTGGTCTGTAAATTTCGATTTTCCTGAGTAGCATTCAGCCGTGGACTCCGATTCCAAAAATTCTAACTTTCTCCGAAACCCTAAATTCCGGAAGCCATGAATAAAGGTGCTCCAAAAATAATTCTGTTTTGACAGAAATATGCACCTGATTGTTTCTGCTATAACTCTGAAATTTTTGCTCCACAGGGTCTAAAACCTTTTTTCTACAGTAGCCTAACCTGTCATCTTTCCATCCTGATAGGTCTGACCTCAATTGGGTTTTCTGAGAGAGAGTTATGCCAAGTGTCGCAACGTGACCTGTTTATGGGATAAAACAGGAGAGCGAACTTGTACGGCATGCCACGTGTCACTGTTTCAACTTAGGCCTCTGAAAACTTTTCCTAATATAGCTCGACCTGTTATATTTCCATCTTGATAGGTATGACCTCAATTGGACTCTCTGAGAGAGAGTTATGCCAAGTGTCGCAACGTGACCTGTTTATGGGATAAAACAGGAGAGCGCACTTGTATGGTTTTCCACGTGTCACTGATTCATCTTCGGCCTCTGAAAACGTTTTTTGAGATAGTACAGTCTGTGTACTACCTATCACTTTTTACGAAATTGTATTTGGAGCTTCCTAGCCGAAGTTATGACCTTTTTTCCAAGGTCACCTGATTTTGACTGAGATCTGGAAGAGGCAAAAACCCTAACTTGTACTGATCATAACTCACAAAGTACAACGAATCTGAGGGTTCCCTTTGGACACAAGGTACCTGGGGATGTTATCTTCTACCTGTAAACTTTTCAGACCCTGAAACTTTGCACAAATGGATTTATAGCAAAAGTTCCACGATGACTGGTTTTTGCTATGTAAAACCCTAACCTTCAAATTGTCGTAAGTAAAGCAAGTGTCGTAAGTGCCATACCTTGTCTTCCTTCAGGTTAGCTCTGATACCATGTTAAGATTCAATATGCTAAGACAGAAAATAGCAGCATTACATTCCATTTCACAATAATAGCATATACAGGATCACTCAAGAAACAACAAGCATAGCATAAACACAAGAGACAGAGATTTATCCTGGGAAACCCTCATGGGGTAGAAAACCCAGTAAAGCTTCCTCAATATAGATGACCAGCAATATACAAAGATGAAACCCTGAGACATGATCTCCTCTTCCACAATAGCAGACCTCTCCTCCACAAGTGAGTTATCCTCAAGTGAGTGTGTGTGTATAATGAGGAACACACCTCCTCTATTTATACACTACTCTGATATGTATTTTACACAAGTACATGTAGGCTCGTATTTAACCATTAGGTTAAATACCCCATTATAACTGACTGGGCCGACCCCCACATGGTGGGTCTAATAACCCTTTGACCCACATAACACATACAGGGCCGACCCCCACTAGGGAAGTCTAATAACCCAAGTTACCACATTCCAACGGAGGAATAAACATCTCCGGATATACAATAAGATCTTCACGGAGGAATGAAACATCTCCGGAATAATAAAGTACAAATATAATATTCTTTGAAGTTACAATATCTCAACAATTAATATGCAGTATGTTTATATAAACAAAAATATCATATTGCAGGATCAGGTTGATCTAGAACCTTACGCGATCCACCAAACACATCATTCTTATCAAAAGAAAACCAATCGCAGACTACATGCGGGTTAGCCACTGTAACACCCTGTAACTACTGAAATTAAAATGCAAGATAAAACATTCAATGAACTGTCAACTATATGCAATAGGGACTATAGTTATAGATCCCCATTCACGTGGAGGTCTCACCTAGCTAACATAACCCTCACTCCACAGGAAAAACTCTTTGGGACAGTTCAATCGATGTTCCCATTAGGCGAGCTTACAACCCGAAATTAATTCATGACCTATGATCTTGTTTGGCGACAGGACGGCTCCTTGTTACAGTGAGTTCATATTTTTATTGCTTAACTGGCTGATTAGAATTTTGATAGCTCCCTATTCTGCTAATAACGTTTGCTGAATGAAGAAAACTATGCAGTTCACATACATGCTGTCTACTATACTTTAATTTCCTCAGCTTATCTGTTGTTTTTACCGTCGTATGATGAATAAACTCTATAGTAGTATGGGATGGGGACGGCTCTAAGAAGCCCGAAACCAAGGTTGTGCTAGACACTAATCCCCAGTAATTTTTTATACATGCATCTGTTGATAAGTGAAATTGAAACGTATGTCTGCTTGATTCCGTTGAAGAAATATTTTGAGTTAATATTGACGCAGATCTCTGCTAGACACGAAACCCTTGTAAGTCTTTATATATGCATTTGGTGATAGGGTGAACTAGGCGCAGATCCCTGTGGATCCTCAGACTTTCACATCTATATATTGCCAAATCGCAGTTACTGGT
The DNA here is from genome assembly GCA_027924585.1 of Larix kaempferi. Classification (NCBI taxonomy): domain Eukaryota; kingdom Viridiplantae; phylum Streptophyta; class Pinopsida; order Pinales; family Pinaceae; genus Larix; species Larix kaempferi. The sequence continues at coordinate 19,434,864 of BSBM01001402.1, read as the reverse complement.
TGTTGAAGACTGTTTTTCTCTTATCTAGTCTTATTATTATTATCTAATGTGAAATGGCAGTTACTGGTTGGTGAAGAGGGTTTTTCTCTTATCACATCAGGGAGAAAAAGCCATCATTGTATATATAGAGAAATTCCTCTATAATTATGCTAGTTGGTTTATCGCCGAATGCTGTGGAAAACTCTCACAATTGTAAGAGAACAATAGCAACAAGGAGTTGTAGATTGTAACCCTCACTATTCGGGATGAATAATACATAATGTGGCATATTCTCTTTGTGGACGTAGCCCGGATAGTGGGTGAACCATGGTTATATCTGGTCTCTCTCTCCTTTGTGTAATGGTTGTATTGTTAGATTTAGATGTATTCATTTCCTCAATCATGAAGAAGTCATTTTACATCAATTAAATAAATGCATGAAGTTTGACGATAGTTGAAGGTGATTTCAATAAGAAAGATGAAGTGCTTAACATGCACATACAAAGTTCCTTTACATCATTGTACTAATTAAGATACATCAAATGTTAGCACATTTAATACGTGAACCACTATAATACTTTTTGTTAATTATCAATGAGTAAGTGTGTTGAAGAATGAAAGTTAACTACTAGTCAAATAATAGATCTTTCAATGTAAAATATAATATGCCAAGTCATTCCTTAAAATGCATACGCTCATATAATATTAAATACAAGTGTAAAATATGACTTTGTTTTATAGCACACTATACTAATTGCTATAGAGTAAGTCTTTCATTAGAAAATGATTTGAGTGACCACCTTGATAATCTTATTGTTTGAAGTAGTGACCAGGGTTAGATATAGTTTGTAGATGCATCATCTCTTCGATTTTATAAAATGCCTCAAGTAGAATAAAAGAAGTTAACATAAACTTCCCATAGGAGAGATTATAGACTGAGTAATGAATCATTTGGAATTTTACATCTTTATACATGATTAAATATTTTATCTCATATGAATGAAAGTTAATAGAGCTATGTAACCATTGCGAAAAAATTCATCTCGAAAATCCATTACATTTCTATTGCATAAATTTGGGTATGTGATAGTGAACCACATAGTTAGTCGCATATCTAGGAAAAAGGGATGGAGGTCGGGAACCTCCATACATCCTGAGGTACGTTCCTTCTTGCAAAAAATAGTAATCCCCATACTCTTCTACAACTGCCATAGCCTTTTCAGATAAGCAGTTAGGTTCTTCGTTAAAAATCAACTCATAGAGAGGCATGATAAATTCTTCACATATGAGTTTATAATAACCTTTGTATTTGTTGGCCAACAAGATCTTGTAAGCAACATAGATTGGGGATTCAATACCATTCCAGATGCATCCCAACTAGGGGAATGGGTGCCTTGATAAAATACAATCTACGAGGTACGAAGACATATAAAATTTATGCCTTCTTCTGTGTCAAACCCCCTTTTGCAGCCGCTATTGTTAATGACAGACTATCTAAGATGATATATGCCCAATTAAAGACTATACCATGGAAGGCTACTTGGTGAATTAGGGGTATCCAATTCAATTTGTACACAGTCGCATCTGCCTTGCCAAAAATCCTACTTAGCATCAGGGCTATGATCCTAAAGGGTGTCCTTAGGCTTTGCCACTCATATTCTCCACTTGATTTTTTCCTCAGTTGTTTTCCTGTTATTAATAATTTCTTAGCATACTCGAGGGTGTCCATGTTAAGACTTCTAAGCCATTCTTCAGTCAGCAGGACCTAAATGTGTGGTAACTTATATGTTGCTGCTATGTGTGGCACCTAAAATGCTTCTCCTTTGTTGTTTGACATGAGTCTCGGCGTGGAATCCGCTTGCGACAGAATCCACCCAATGACCTATGAGTAAGCGAAAAGCTCTAGGCATGTAGATTCTTTCATTATGCCATATTTCTTAATATTCTTATATAAGAACATTTCCTCAAGAATTGCACAAGGGACATCCTTGTCCCGGATCATCTGGTATAATTCTCCCTATTTGAATTCAGGGAGAACCCCTATCACTGCCTTAGTATCCTCATACATGGTTTCAACCTTGGTTTCCAGTACAATCTTGACATCTGACCCTGACTCAGTCACCTTAGATTTCCTCGTGGCTCCTTTCTTGGTCATCTTTCAAATTTTGTAAGTTGGTGACTGGTTGATGGGTTTGACGGCGTTAGGGATGTGCTGAAGTTGACAGTCGACGGAGGCGAACAACTCTCAAATGATGTTTTCTCAAACTTAAAACAACAAAATAACAATGCCCCAATGCCCTATATATAAATTTTGAATACAAGGGACAATTAATGAAAAGTGGACAGGGTTGGTAATGCTTTAAATGCGCAATTAGTGAGGTGGGTCCAACCTCATTTCGGTGTCACATCCGCTTCGAATATCACTGCCACTAAAGGTTTGTTGCCAACCATTTTGATGGTATTTATTGAGTTTAAGCGAAATGTAGCGGTGACAAACTCCAAACTTCGTCAATGCCGGCTTTCGGTGAGATTTATTTGGCACTACTTCATGAGATTTACTATTTGTTTGCGACCATTTCGGTGGTTATTTTTAAGTTAAGTTGAATCACGTCGCGCCGAAGTAACCTGTTTACCGACTCCTTCTCCCAAGTCCTTTTGGTGCATCTTAGTCTTTGTCGGCAACTGTTTCGGCTTAGACATCTGAGTCTTCTGAAATAGGTTGTGTCGTAAAACCCTTCTCCGCCGACCCGGAGTCTTTACGCTGAAAATCAAGAAAATTCTAAGTGTTAAAGACGCAAAATGATAGCACTCCGGTCGTTTCGGAGAATTTGGGTGAGTTCCTTTGAACATTTCCGCGAAGTTGGGCGAGTTTCACTGAAGCCAGAAAGTCTTCCAAATTTCAAAAGATACAATTGACTATTTCGGTGGAATTAATTAAGTTTTTTTGACCATGTCGACTAGGCTCATCAAGTTTCTTCGAAACAACAAAGGCGTATAAAAATCAAAAGATAACCCCAACCGTGTCAGCCGAACTGGATGAGTTTCTCCGACCATGTCGACCGAAAAGGATGAGTTTTACTTAGTCAAAAAATGAACTTCTTTGCCCGATCCTTTTGGAAAAAACTAAGTTCAAAGGTAGGACTTTTATAGGAAGACTTCAACTTTAAAACTCTCTTAGGAGAAAAGAAGGGGCCCCATAATTTTTCAAAAAATTTGGTGATCAGGTTGTAGCAACAACAATTGCTGATTCGTTGGTGAACAGAGATCTCTGAATAATTTATTTTCAAGGTCAGAAAACTTACATGTTATTGATCCCATATGTAACGTAGCGCTTTCACAGGCAAAATTTTATACAGGGGAGTGACCACTTTTATCACAATAGTCATCTAGGTAAAATGGTAACTTTGAATCAGACTTCTTAACCACTCTTCTAGGGAAAAAATATGAAGTTCATTTTAAATCCATCTTTCGAATTCCCGCTAAATAAGACTCCACAGGATCGTAACAAAATCCCACAGACATATTTGTTTGTTCCTCATTCCCATGCCATCAGCATTTCATTAGATGCTTTCTTTATTGACGAATTTTGTCATATGAGTCTTGTATGATAGCTTTCTTTAGTCTTCGACATTTGACTTAGGTTCTTCCATCCATAATGTCCTTTTGTGTGAGCATGAGATTTATTTGATTGTCATGCTCATGGATGGAGAAGAAACTTACTGAGCTCACCATTAGGGAAGTGTTCTTGATTGGATATCTTTATTTCTTCAACCATGCTTTGATAGATGTGAGGTGGGACTCTTTGATATAAGCTATTTTTTTTTTGGATTTTGATTTGTAGCATGGGATCATTTGATATACCATACATCTGTGAGACCTGCTTCCTCTCCATGGGTCCATCGTAGTGAACTACCTGAGACAGTTATTAATGTGAGAGTGGATGAAGCCCCAAGATAGTAATATATAAATCACAAGTCTTAGTTATTTTATAGGGTTTACCATGACTTAAATTTGAAACTGAAGTGGGTCTTCCCTTTCTAAAACTGATTTGCAAATGGCAATGTCACATAGAGACAAAATTTCCTTTTAGAAGAATATTATGCCTTTTCAGGAGATGCCTTTGAGATTATTCAGATCCCTATCTTTCCATGTACCAAGAAGTTGAGCTGGGATTTATTTAAAACAAATAAAGAAATCAACAATAAGCAAGCAAATGAATCTAATGAAATGAAAAACAAAACAACAGACTACTCAATCAGAAACAACAAACTAGAAAGGTAACAAAAAGCAAAGATTTATTTATGTACAAAAGCACTTCTAAACCTAAGTAAAGTACTACTTCAGAGCAAGGTCGTTGAAAGGGAGGTTTTCTTCTTCCCCTTGTAAATCTTTAAGTTTGTATGTCAACGAACCAAGCTTTTCAGCAATCTGGTAAGGACCAAGCCATAATCGTTGAAATTTTTTATGCTTTCCCTTGTCATCATGTGGGTGATCCCACTTCAAAACTAGGTCACCTACCTCAAAGCTTATTTTTCCATATTTTCGTTTATCAAAACACCTTTTGACAATATCTTGGTGTTGGTGGAATCTATGTTTGGTCTTTTGTTGTGACTCTTCAAGTTTCAGCAAGTTATTAATTTGTGACTATAGGACTTGACTACTGGAACCTCGAGAGGCTTGGGCTAGTTGTAGGGATGGGAGTAGTATATTAGGTGGGAGTAAGGACTATTTCCCATAAACTAGTGTATAAGGGGAGACTCCTAAGGAATTGTTTGGAGGGACTCTGTCTTCCCATAAAGCATTTGGAAGGGTTGTGTGTCAGATCCTCTGACTCTCAATAACAGTTTTCTTAAGGATTTAGATGAGATTTTTGTTTGTAGATTCAGCGCGTCCATTTCCTTGGGGATAATAATTCATTGAATAATGCAATTTAATCCCTCTTTCATAAGAAAATGCATTTAATTTCATAGATGGGAAGTAAGTTGCATTATCAAAAACTAAAGAAATTGGAACCCCAAAACATGGTTATGATATTATCTTGCAAGAATCCGATGACTGCATCTTCGTTTACTTTACGCAAAGGAGTAGCTTCTGTCCACCGAATGAAATAATCAGTGGTCATGAGAATATACTAATGTTGTGGTGAGGAATTTGGATTAATTTCTCCGACAACGTCTATGCCCCATTGTTCAAATGGTTCAGATATAATAACTAGTTGTAAGGGACTTGCTGCTTTTAGCAATCTGCCAGCACTCCTTTGACATACATCGCATTTTATGGCATGAGCATGGGAATCTTTGAAAAGGGTGGGCCAACAACAATTGAATCTAAGTATTTTATGAGCAGTAGTATCTCCAAAATAATGTCCCCCAACAGGGCCATCATGTTTCTTTGACCACTTTATCAACGTCCTCTTTCTCAAGACATATGAGAAATATCCCATCATATTTTTTTGTTCTGAAAAGTGCTCCATCAATTATCTGATAGGAAGCTAATTTTAATCGAAGTGCCCTTCTCTGCTTAGGACTCTATTGTACTTGTAGATATCCCTACTACAAATACTACACCAAATCCCTATACCAATATTCTGGAGCGGTAAAGATAGGGCATACCTCATCTAGATTCAATTCAACTTCATTTTCCCACTCCTGATCCTCATTGGCTGGATTTTCAGTGATCAATTTACATAGGCCTCGACTTTTAATGATAGTGGTTGGATTAAATTCTAGATCATACTCTTGAAGAGAAGTTACCTAGTTTCCTCTCCTTTCACCCAATTCCTTCTGCACAAATAGAGATATGACAGGGAGGTGAGGTACTATGACTCTTGACCTGTTTTTCAAAATATATGGCCTGAACTATTTCACCGCTTTAAACACTGCATATGCTTTCTTATCTATAGCTGGGTAATTCAGTTCAGCTCGTTGTAACCCAGTGCTCATGAAAGAGATTGGATATTTGTCTCCGGATTATCCTTTCTGAGTGAGCACTACTGCAAGAGATGAATCTGAAGCGAAAGTGTATATGATGAAATCCTTTTCAAAGTATGGACTTCTCAATGAAGGTGCGTGAGCTATGGAATCCTTTACGTCTTTGAACGCACCCTTTTCAATTTCAGTCCATTGAAATTGTACACTTTGCTTCACCATTTGCTGGAAAGGTTTAACAATTTGCGCAAAATCAGGCACAAACCTTCAAACAAAATTTATTGTGCCGATAAATGATTGCATAGCCTTCTTATTATGGGGCATGGGAATCTTAGTTATAAATTCAACACTTTCTGGATCTATGGATATTCCCTTCTTGGAGATTATGTGACCTAACAATTTTCCTTCCAAAACAACAAAAACACTCTTTTTTGGGTTCAGCGATATACCATATTTCCTACAACGATCAACAATCTGTTTTAAATGGAAAACATGGTCTTCTCTCTTCTTGGAGAAAACTGTTACATCATCTAATGAAATGGCCACATAGTGGCCAACTAATCCTCGGAATGCAATATCCATGGCCCTCTCGAATGTGGGTCTAGCGTTCATTAGGCCAAAAGGCATTCTTCGATATGCAAATGTTCCCCACTTGGTGCGGAAATTAGTTGTCAAATTGTTCTACTCATGCACCAATACTTGATTGTATCCAGAAGATCCATCTAATAGGGAGAAAAATTATGAGCCTGACACCATTTGCAATATATGTTTCATTGGTGGCACACGATAATTGTATTTGTTTGATGCTCTATTCAAGTTTCGAAAATCAACGCACAACCTTATTTCTCCTGACTTCTTTCACACGGGGACTAAATTATCCACCCACTCAGAGTGACAAACTTTGAAGATAATCTTAGCATCCAGTAATTTCTTTAATTCCTTCTGTTTTAAGGGTTCGAGTGTTGGGTGCATCCTTCGTAATTGATGTTGAAATGGTTTCACACCCGGCTTCATGGTATCACATGTTGTATGATACATGCATCATATGTTTTCATATCATCATAAGTCCATGCAAAAACATCTTTGTATTTCTTGAAAATATTGATGAACTTACTTCTTTCGCTCGGTGAATAGCATTTACCCAGATTAATATATTTGGGTTCAGCTTCCGTACCCAAGTTTACCAATTCATGCTACAACAAGGAGCTATGGGTCTTGACATTGCATGGCCTTATAAACTTGTTATGTAAATCAAACAGACCTTCAAGAGTGCTTACTCCTTTTGGCATAAAATTCTCTGCACTTGCTTCTTTATTTTGTAAGTCTAAATTGTGTTCATCGTCATCGATTATGGATTCTTTGAAGGCGTCCTCATTTGTTAAGAAACTAATGATTTGTTCATCATCATCAAACACCCTCATATTTGTAACATTATCTGGTACAGATGGCTTGAAAATCAATTCAATAGAAAATTTATTATTTGTTGGCACCAATCTAGAAGAAGAAGTAGCTAACAAATCAGCTACAACATTTTGTAATCTGGGAATATAATTGATGTTAAAAGCATCAAATTGTGAAATTAAATTCCAGACTTCAGACTGGTATCCTTTTAAGTGCGGAGACACACAATGAATTGTATTTTTCATTTTCCTAACAACTATTTCTGAATCACCGAAGACTTTTAAATACTTGATATTCAGATTAATAGCTCTTTTTAAACCTTAGACTAGAGCTTCATATTCAGCTATTTTGTTTGTACATTCAAACTCTAGTCTGTAAGAGAGAAATTGTTTTTTTCTTTCAGGATCAACCAGAACACAACCGGTTTCAGATCTCTCTTTCATTTTGGAACCATCAAAGTACAAAACCCAACATTTATTTTCCGATTTAACTACATTAGTATTATTTCCTAAGTCAGTAACTAGATCTACAATGTTACAATCAATTTCATCAGTATGTGAGAATTGAAGGATATTGGACTGTTTTTCTGAATCATGACTGACATATTTCGATTGATAATTCTCTAGTTCGATTTCTAAAAAATAATTCCCCAAAACCGAGAATGAAAAATCAACAGGCTCGTTCTTTTCTTCCAACTGAGTTACATTCTGTTTCATATGAGGCTCTCTCATTAGCTTGATCTGATTTTTCTTGTTCTGATAAGCAAACCAAAGGTGAGACCAATCTATTGCAAAATAACCATTCATTTTTGTAGACCAGCCCCTACTCAATATCATACCATAAGCTTCAGGTATGTCCACTACCATGATATCTATGAATTGACACACCCTTGGGTTTGCAGATAACCTAATAAGCACATATTTCATCTCCCCTATGACTTTAATAGAGGATCTGTCTAATTGTATGATCTAGGAAGGAGATGGTATAGGCTCCCCATTGATTTTCTTACAGATTGACAATGGCATGACATTGGATGAAGCTCCAGAATCTACCAAGAAATTATGTACATTGTGATTGAAAATTTCAAAAGTTAATAGGAAAGATAAAGTCTGAGATTTTGATTTTCCACCAATGCTTGCTTCGTTAATCGCAGTATCAGATTCAATGGTTTCTATGGTACTGGTTGATTATGGGTCAAAAGCTTCTAACAATTTCTTTATCTGCTGGGGAAGATTACATAACTCAAATAAAGATATATTGACTTTAGTTTTCTTAATGTCTTCAACAATATTGTACCCCATGTTTTATTCTTCCATGCTTCTCCCACTCTTTCCTTTTTTATTCACTACGACATTTGCTTGTTTATTTGTTGTTGGGCTTGTTTCTTTTATAACTTTAGTATTTGCTTTGGGTTGAGGATGGGTAGATACAACATTCCTTTTCAGAACTTCTTTTGCAGTCTTTACTTTAGGAAACCCTAGGCTTTGATCTACCACTGGTCCTTTACTTCTAGTGGTAACATTCACTCATGATACTTGGACTTCTTCAACTGACTCTTCTTCATTTAACCACAAAGTGGGTTTCCAGTCCCATAACACCATTGTGGTTTCCTCGGTTGGCTCCTCTTGCTATTTGGTTTGATCTTCTTCCACCTCTTCTTGATCTATCAGTTGAGCATCCATCAAATGGTTCATTACTAAAGTCATTGAGTTTATCCATCGTGGGAATCTCTTTTCAGAATGATGTTCTTTATGAAAAGTGTAGAAATGTTCGATGCCAACTTCATTCAGATTTAGGACAGCAGAATTAGTAATAGGTGGTAAAGACTGTCCACTCTCTTCTCTTTTCTTGTAGAAGGGTTTGAATGGTTTTCTAGATGTACTAGCACTTTTATCCTTTCCAAATTCCACTATTTTATTGGATAATTTCTGCACCATTTTAACCATGTTTTCTAACTCATTAGAGGGTTCTTCTTTAGGCCTGGATAGTATGAGAGGCTTCTTGCTAGTTGTTGGTTTTGCTTCCGATTCTACGTGTCTTGCGATACTATCCAAATCAGCTTCTACTTTTTTAGCTTCTTCATAATTTTCTATTAAAGTAGCCTTAATTGCTCTTTTACCAAACATGGCTATGGGTGGATATAGTGTTGTAGTATAATACTCTGCCAAAGACTCCTCAGCTAGCTTTGTTGCAGCACTAAAACTATTTAATAAGGTTGTAAATATTTGATTAAACTACTGTACCTTTTCTTTCTTATCTATCCTCATAGATAACGATTCTTTCAGAAGCGTAGCAATAGTCTTTTGATTTCCAAATTTGTTTAAAAAACATTTTTCAAAACCATCCCAATCTACTATGGAATTAGCTTGTAAACTGAAATAACAAGAATATGCCCTCAGTTCAAATGTGTAAGGGAAGAGTCTGTAGACCACATCTTCATGTTCTACATTTAAAGTATTTAGAGTCAAATAAAAACTCTTCAAATGAACTTCAGCGGAGATGCCTCTTCCAGGATCAAATTTGGGCAAAACCCATTCTGGGTGTTTGGGCAGATCGTTCAAAGGAGCAGTCAGATTGAGTGGTCCTATGGCTCTCCACACAGGCACATTTCCAGCCATAATTCGTGGTGGTGAACTAGGTGGTGAATGTGGCGGTGAATGTGGTGGGGTATGAGGAATTTCCTGAGTTGGAGGAGATTCCGGTCTCAACTAATCAAGAGGTTCAGTGATTTCTTGCAGAGATAAATCCAACAATTCTTCCAAATTTTCTACAAGCACCAAGTCTCTAGTATATTGAATTTCTTTCTTGGGAAGTATCCTTCTGGGTAATACGGGAATAACGTTCAATCCCCCAAGTTTACTCACGTAAGAATGCATATTCCTACGAAAATCGTTTACTTCTTCAAAGGGGACAACATATAGAGTTTCTTGATGTTCACTTCCAGAATTCATATTTTCTTGATCTTTAGGTTCCAGAATGAAGTCTTCTAGTATAGTTGTTTTAAGTGGGTTTTTAGAGGAATATTTCTATACAAATGGGTCTCCTTTGCCATCCATGCACCGGCGACCCTCCTTCTAGCCCAAAAAACTGTTGATGCCCCTGAAATCGCAACACCAACAGTTGGGGATTCTCCTCGGTGAGCAAGCCCTATTAGATTGCTCACCGTTTGGTGTGGGGAATTCGTCTGGTTAACAGTACGGCTACCGTGTGTGTAGTTTAACACTTTTACCGGTTACGACTCGGTTCACCGTTTATGTATTTTATATTTTATTACGAGATGCAGGTGCCCTAATTAAATGCATATAATTGATAGGTAGCAACCACACTAGAGATGCATAGGTTCTTACCTCTTGTCTTACCGTTCCTACCTCACCAATGACCTATTTATTCCTATTCTAAATTGATATAATCTAACTATAATATCCCTACATGGAGCAAGATTGAATTAAGAGTAATAAACTGGAAATGCTTATAAAAGTCTCACAGATAGTTGTTTCAACACATTAATCACATTTACAGCAGAAATAATATCAAAGATAGCTCTGACATGATAAAGCACATTATTACCCATTTAGCACATAAACAATTGCATAGAAAGAAAAATCATTCATCGCCATGAAGTAATTCAAGAATGTTAGAACGATCTCACAATATTAGTTATAAATGCAATAAGAAGTAGTTCCATTTACATTCCACACATTCCATTCAAAATCTTTGCATCAACGTTTCCCAAGCACAAGATCCTTCTTTATTAAGCAAAAAAATAGTTCTCATACAAAAATAGTCCAGCGCTATTGTACCTTCCAAAAATTCTTCTTCTCTACTCTCTTCCCCTATTTATCTTTACAAAAAAAATTCTCCTAGTGCCTCTTCATATACCCTAACCCTAAGATTCCCAAAATTTTGTCCTCTAGTGCTTACATCAGAAAATACAAAAAAAATATTTACAAATTCAGATTTATGTGAACCCAACTAAACTAGAAGAATATTCCTCCCATGCATTAGCTCCTTCAGTAATGATATTAAGCCTATTGGGATCCAATATTTGTAAAGAGACCTCATGATATGACAGCTAAGTCTCAACGTGCGCCATCCCTACTTCTACTGATGTGCAACTATCTTCTGGGAAATATGCATGTATAGATGCTTGCCCTACCAAATGGTGGATGTCTTCCTCAGTGAGAGCATCTAACTTTCTGATGTATTCTAACTCTTCTTGTAATCCACTCTGCAACTCTATCATGCATATATCTCTTGAAGGAAGTTCGTTCATCGGCGGGAGTGGAGGCAGATGACACTTTTCATGAACTTGTTGGATTTTCCCGTAAAAATCCTGACACTTTTGAATAGTCTTGAGGATGTCATTATTCAATTGTATGGAAGCCCTTCTGCAAAATTCTGAAAGTTCCATTTCCAATTTCAAATCTATTGTTGTCTTAGGAAGCAAGTTGTTGGGGTATTCAGATTTAGTCTCTCTCCAAACCGTTTGTATTTTGATCTTTTCTGCAACCTCCCACATCTTTTTCCTGACCGCTTGTGACTCAGCAAATATCTTTTCCATTCTCGCCATCATTAGATTCATCTTATATATCTTCTCTGTGAGAATCACCTGAGAATGATATATTTTTTCTTGGATTTTGTAGGCTTGATCACAGAACGGAGATACATATAGATTTATTTTGTCCACCACCTCCAGCTGTCATGTTAAAGATTCTTTCTCCTTTTCTAACTTATCTACCTTAGATATTAATCCTTCAAAATTTTGGTTGGCAGCTGCCTTGCTTCATTCTATCTGAGCAGTTGGAGCTTCAAGGTCATTATTCTCTCCTTCTAATATCATTAACTGTATATTTAATGTCTCCTTTTCTTCCTCCAAGCTCTGGTATTCTATCTTTATTCTTTCTTGCTTGGATAGCAGGGTGTTGTGTTTCCTTTTCCATTCTATCCCTTCTACTCGCTCCTTCACCATATTACCCTTTAATTTAAGCATCTTCTCTTTGCTTCGCTCAATATCATTCATTATCTGGTTAATATTATCTTCATTGGCTTGAGCAGTAGCCACATTGACATATGCCATGAATTTGGGGTCTTTGTGTGCACCCTCCAAGATGGTGTTCTCCTATACAGTGGTGACATCCAGTTGGGAGCTTGATTTCGGTCTCTTTTCATTTCTCATTAAGATGGTTTTTCTGTTATAGTCAAATACAATTGTGTCCAATTGATCCACATTGTACCCCTTTGACGGGGTAAATGGAACGACCCTGAGCTCCTTTAATGGGAGGTGGACTCTTGTGATTATTTCATTGGATACTTGCGGTGGGTCTGTGTCCATGTTCTGCATGCTTGGATTTCCCATTTCCATAGCCTTCTTGGACTTTTCTTCTTCCTCTTTTTTATTTTGTTATCCAGTCGCTTCCTTTTCCGCTTTCTCTCTCATTTCTTGAAACTTCTAAGCTTCTTCTTTCTGGATCCTTTCAGCCTTTTGTTTCCTAACTCTTTCAACCTCTTCCTTCTAGATTTTGTTGGCCTCTTCCTTTTGAATTCTTTCAGTCCCCTCTTTTAGCCTCTGTTCTTCCTTCGCTAATTGTAGGGCTACGACTTCTTCTCTTTGTCATTTTAATTCTTCCTGCTTGAAAGCTTTGGCAACAGTACTAGAACTGGATCCACCTTTGGGATGAAATTGCTTTTTAAGCTCAGTCATATTGCTAGCTCTTCTGAATATCTCTTCGTCTTTGTCAAAGTAATCGACATAATCAAAATGTATTTTGATTGATCTACAATGATCGGCAACTTTTTTGTCATTGTCATTTTGTCGTGAAACTCTTTTCGCCAAAATGGAAAGCTTCCAATTCTTGAACAAAAGCTTCAACAGTTTTAACTTTCGAGAATTTTTAAGCACCGATATAGAAGGCAACGGTGGGAATGAAGATTTTTTATGATCATGCAAGAAAACACCAATTCCATCGATGAAGACTTGCTTAACTACTTCTTTGTGAACCACATAGTCAGTCGCATATCTAGGCAAAAGGGATGGAGGTTGGGAACCTCCATACATCCTGAGGTATGTGCCTTTTAGAGAAAAATAGTAATCCCCATACTGTAACGTCCCCATCTTGACCACATTGCATTAAAAATGTAAATAATGTAATATTGTTATAAAATCGTGGTGAGGAGCTCAACACCAAGGCCCCGCCATTGATTTATTGATGCATAGGGTTTACGTGCTAGCCAGGCACATTGGAATTGTAAATATGCTGTAAATATGCATTTTAATAAAATACCCACAACTAGCTATGCAATGCAACAAGAGATGGGAGCATGATTTTACAAGGAATTAGGAGGGAAATATTCAAACCCTTGAGCCAATCAAGTCAAGCCAAGTGTCAATGAGATAACCCATCAAACCCTCAACTACCCATGTTGACTTTTGTACCCAATCATTCATTTTCTCCCAAGAGTTGGTTGAGGTAGTTAATGCCTTGGGAATGGAGAGGTATGGCTATCCAAATTCAAGTATGGGAAAGCCACCCTTCACGGAAAAACGTTTTTTGCTTCTTGGGCAAGAAAACAACCATGAATTGCTCCCCAAGCCATTAACCATCAACTAGTTTTTCCTCTCTAAAGTTTTTGGAGCTACCTGGGCGTTTTTCTCCATGGATTTTCTGTGTTTTCCTTCATCTTTCAAGCTGGGAAGGGAATTTTTGTTTTGGTTACCAATGGTGAAGAGAACAGACCGATTAAGGTTTTCAATGAGGCTGTTTTGGCCATTGGAAACGCTCATAACATGTGGAAGAAATCGGGTTGCTCCTTGGGGGCGAATTTCCGTTCCCACGATCCGTTTTGGTGAGCCACGATTTGGGGAAAAACCCATGGAGCCTATTTTGTAAAATATCTTTGTCCTAAATGCGTATCCCTGCCCAATGATCGTTTTGTTGTGTGTAGAAAGAGTATGTTGGGGTATGGGTAATGGGTATCTGTTGCTTTGTCTTGAGCTTGAGTGCAAGTATCCATAAATTTAGAGGGTTCAAAATTAGCCTGATAAACCCAACTGTGGGATGACTTGGCTTGGAGGAATGGTTATTTGGCTGTGTATGAGTAAGAATGTCCCCTTTTCCTTGTAGAATCATGCCCAGCTTAGGGGTGGTAGTTGTGTTGAGAGATTGATGAACACAACTAGCTTATGGTTGGGTGGAGCATTCCAACAACATAGCTAGTTGTTTGGGACAATTGCACAATGAAGATAAGTGTTTTTCCGTATATGCATTTACTTCTGCAATGTTTAAATTAAGGACTGTTTTTTATATGCTATATGCATATGATATGTGTGTGGATGAGTTTTAATTCCGCTGTGCATATTGGCTTAATTTGCATCTGCACACCTTTGAATTTCTTGTATGAATCTAATGAATGGGTTGATTTGTATGAAAAGCCCCATAGATTGCAATCATGTTCCCTTCCTTGCATTGGGACTATGCGAGGGTACGTTACACATACTCTTCTACAACTACCATAGCATTTTCAGATAAGCAGTTGGGTTGTTTGTTAAAAATCAACTAATAGAGAGGCATGATAAATTCTTCACATCATGTGGCATCTGCTTGCAACAGAATACACCTAATGACCTTTGAGCAAGGGAAAACCTCTAGGTGTGTAGTTTCTTTCGTGATGCCATATTTCTTGATATTCTGATATAAGAATATTTCCTTAAGAACTGCACCAGGGACATCCTGGCCTTGGAGCATCTTGTATAATTCTCCCCATTTGAACTCAAGGAGAACCCTTGTCACTACCTTAGTATCATCATGCATGGCTTCAACCTTGGTTTCCAGTACAATCTCAACATCTGACCCTGACTTAGTCACCTTTGATTTCCTCTTGGTTCTTTTCTTGGTCATCTTTCAAATTCTGTCAGTTGGTGACTAGTTGATGGGTCTAACGGCGTCGAGGATGTGTTGAATTTGGCGGTCAGCGGAGGTGAACAACTCTCAAACGACGTTTTCACAAAGTTAAAACAAACAACAAAATAACAATGCCCCAATGCCCTATATATAACTTTTGAATACAAGGGAAATTTAATGCAAAGTGGACAGGGTTGGTAACGATTTAAATGCGCAACTAGTGAGGTGGGGCCAACCCCGTTTCAGAGTCACATCTGCTTTGAATATCGCTGCCACTAAAGGCTTGCTGCCGACCCTTTCGACGAGATTTATTGAGTTTAAGCGAAACGTAGCAGCCCTGAACTCCAAACTACGCTGACATCGACTTTCAGAGAGCTTTCTTTGGCACTACTTCATGAGATTTACTCTTTGCTTGTGACCGTTTCGGCAGTTATTTTTGAGTTAAGCCGAAATGCATCGCGTCGAAGTATCCTGTTTATCGACTCCTTCTGCCAAGTCCTTTTGGTGCATCTTAGTCTTTGTCGGTGACCATTTCGGCTCAGACATCCGAGTCTTCCGAAACAGGCTGTGTCGTAAAACTCTTCTCCACCGACCCAGATTCTTTACACCGAAAGGAGAGAAAATTATAAGTGTTAAAGATGCAAAATGATAGCGCTCTGTCGTTTCGACGAAGTTGGGTGAGTTTCACCAAAGCCGAAAAGGCTTCCAAAGTTCAAAAGATACCCCGGACTGTTTCGACAGAATTAATTAAGTTTCTCCGACCATGTCGGTTGAGCTTGTCAAGTTTCTTCGAAACAAAAAAGGCATCCAAAAATCAAAAGATAACCCCGACCGTGTTGGCCGAACTGGATGAGTTTCGCCGACCGTGTCAGCTGAAAAGGATGAGTTTTACTTAGTCAAAAAATAAACTTCTTTTCCTGATCCTTTTGGAAAAAACTAAGTTCAAAGGTAGGACTTTTCTAGGAAGACTTAAACTTTAAAACTCTCTTAAGAGAAAAGGAGGGGCCCCGTAATTTTTCAAAAAAATTGGGGATCAGGTTGTAGCAACAACATGAGGTATTCCTAGAATCTCTTCGAGGAACACATCTGAAAAATCCTTAAAGATTGGTATGTCTCCAAATTTTAATTTATCTTCTTTATTCATGTGTTCATCATTCATTCCATGTACAACAAAAACTTTACAACCTTTACGTACAGATATTTTCATTTGTCAGGATGAAATATGTCTAACAGAAACTTTCCTAGGAATTCCTTTCACTATGACAGTTTCTCCTTTTCCATTTAAGCATGTAAATGTTTTCTCAAAACAATTTAAAACTACTATGTGTTTTTCCAGCGAGTCCATACCTATTAAAACATCATAAGATCCTAGAGGAAAAACATTCAATTTCACTTGAGTTTTGAACTGACTCATAAACATTTCACAATCTTTAACATAGATAACTACTTTTCTCTTAGTTCATGTAGCTAACTATACCAGGAAAGACTTTTCAAACTTATTCAAATGCAAATTACAACTTTCTGGTATACTAGGTGACAGATAAATTAGGCTTGCACCTGGATCTATCAAAATAGAAATTGGTTTGTTCTTTATCATACCTTCTATCTCAACCATAGATGTCTGTTGATCAACCTGTCGATTCTCCAAAGCTGCATTAATTCTGGGCATCTCGTTCTCTATGTCACCAACAATTGCTTAATTCTATACTATATGCACATTGTTGAAATTCCTCTTTCTATTAGCGTATTCCTGTGCATAATGTGGTCCCTGACAATCCCAACATTTTACAGGTTCTCTTTGTTCATTATTTTTAACATATGTATTAGGTATGTCTCTGTTCTTTGCTGCTGTAAAATTCTGCTGTGTATTACTCTTAAATTTTGTCCCTTAATAATTATTTTTAGGATAATTTCGAGAACTATTTCCAAAATTTATGTTAAAATTAAAGTTCTTTCTTCTTTGTTCAAAGTTATTTGATCTTTTAACCTTACAGTTAGGTACACCTTCTCTTTTATTTATGCTTTGTTCATAACAAAAATTATCCTTCCTCGTTGCTTCTTCAAGGGTTTTTGGGTTATCATATTCAATTATGTCTTTGAAGCTAAGAGGTAAACAACTTAGAAACCTCTGTATCTTAAGCTTTTGATCAATGATATAAGGTACGTATCATAGTAAACTTAAAAATTTACTACTTAGTTCCTTCATAGTCATTGAACCTAGCTTTAGATCGTAAAATCCCTTAGCCTTTTCTTCGTAATATTGTTCAGACAAAAATTTCCTCTTAAAGTATTTCTTAAAGGTCCTCCAAGTTACGTATTTTTCCTAAATATTTTTCACTCTTTTTATATCCTGCCACAATATTACATCATTTACATTTTAATTCAATGGAGTCAAAATCAGGATATTATAATGAAGCTAAATAACTGAAACTGGATATGTAACTTGATAGATTTATTGAAAAGAGTACCCTGAAGGATGATTTGCAATAAATTGTATCCCTTCTCTGGGTCAACACCTATTGATAGCATCTTTCAGTTAGCTAAATAAATATAACATATTGCAGTTTTTGCTAGAAGAGTAAGTTAGCTTCAAAACAATATAAATTTAATCTTTTTAAATTTCTGGTTCCAAACATCTGTGGCCATGTATCCTAAACATCTGTCATAATTTTGTCATAATTCAGCACAAAGAAGAAGTAACATATAACTTGTCCATGGCACTTAACTTGTAACTCATAATTTACATAATTCAAATGACATAAATATATATAAAAATCTAAAATAAAACTATTTAAAAACCATTATTACTAATAACAAGCATAATATTAATGTGTTCAAATAAACTAATAATGTTTTCTTTATCAAATATATGACTCACGACTACATAAAATTATCACACAGACACAATCGAAATTATCACAAGTGCAGGCACACCATCGAAATCACGGAGAGACACAATCCAAATTATCACCAAAACAGGCACACGATCGAAATCACGGTTTTTCTGGTTTTCGAAATCGCGGACTTGATCTTGGACCTGAACTTTGCACTCCGACTGATGGGTGCAGCAATGTGAACCCCATAGTTCGAGAGTCCCAAGATGTCTACTTTGACGCAGCTCAAATCCACGTATACCTTACACGCCACGTCCTCGCACCCATATTTCCAAGCGCTGGCGGCGATCTTACTATGGCAGGCACTACATGTGTGTGTTTTCCCCTTTAAATCTGCTCCCGTCACCAATTTAAGTTTGTGCCTTCCGTGCCCGCCGAAGTCGAGTTTTGCAGGGAGCGCAACACACAATGGATGAAGCCTTTGTTTACGGTTTTTATCGTTTTCGAACACTTAACCTCTCACCACATCCCGGCAGGCGTAACAGTGATGTCTGACATTAGTTGTGGGACGAAATGTATAGCTGGTGTCGATCTGCGGAAACGGGTGAGCAACCACCCGAGGAAGGGTTGCGCAGGCCTCGTGCAGAGTGAAATCCTTGCAGGGCGCTGAGCCGTCAACCGTGCACTTGTAACCGATGTTAGCTCCATATTGTTTCCATCCGTTGCATTTGTAGACCTTAAGACCCTCTAACCGACGGAGTTCATGATCATGGCGATCAGGAACGTTAAGGAATACCGCATCATGGTCTCTATTTCTTGCAGTTGGATTTGGATTCGTCTCGGCCATGACGGTACTGCAGGTCGAAATAAAAGACACAAGTATTTTTGACGGTCAGAAAACGGAAATGATAATTGGGATCTCTGGAGCAGAAGTAGTTAAAGGAAGATTAGATTTATAGGGTCCTGAGACTTCTGTGGAACAGTACCATAGAAGAACCATGTAGACTTCTGTGGAACAGTACTAACCGTGTTTTCGTACTTGCACTTGGTCCATACCTAACTGTCTTTTCTTGTTTTTTCTCTCCCATTAAAAATTGCTTGGTGACGCCTATATGCTTACGTCAAACCCGAAATCAGTCACAAAGAAAAAGTATAAAAAAAAGTATAAAGATGCTTCAAAACCAAATCATTCCAAAAGAAAATATATTTTCCATTTCGTTTTATAGTGTCCAAAAGATTCTTGAACCAGAAATCAATGAAAAAAAAAGAGTTAAAATTTCAAATTGCATCTGGTTTTATAATGTCCAAAAGATTATAAAATGAAAATAAAAAAAAAGCCAAGTTGTTACATCTCGTTTTAAAATGTCCAAAAGATTTTAATAAAAAAAAAAGGTCAAGATGTTTTATATTTCAAATAGCATTGAACTTTGTGAGAGGTGCTTTTAAACTTGGATAAAATCAGTTATCTTTTTTTAGGAAGATATTTCTGGAGCATATTTACAGGAAACACAATTGTTGGCAGATAAACTCTTTAAGCAAGCTTTGTGCAATGATTTTGATATTTTAATGTCGAAAGAATTTCTTACTTTTCAGGTTTTGACCTTTGGATTTCTGAAATTTTTTGAGTAATTGCTTGTTTCAGGACGTTGTATGACAAGTAATTTTGGGTAGATGTTATTCTGAGGTATTTTGTTTACCTCTTATGAAGGTTAGCTGTAGCTCTTTGATGTTTTTTTTGAGATATGAAGGCATGTCTTTTTGTCTCTACTCGGTTGAGTCTTCCTATAGACTTGTTAAATCATGTACCTTTTAATTCGATATGAATAACATTGGTATGTTTTTTTTCTGCTGAAAAAGAGTCACAAGTTAAATTCTTACTTGTTCTTCATGTTTAGTTGTAATTATCTATTGTTCTCCATGCCTTAATTACCTTCTTTAGTTAAATGAATTATCTATCTATTATTTATACATAAGCTACCAATTATCTAAAATATAAACACTTAAAAATATAATTAAAATTATTACTTTTAAGCACTGTCACAAGTAAGATGTGAAGAGTTATTTTTAATTTCAAATTCATGTGTATAACATTTTAAGTTGAAAAGTTGAAAGCATGATTGTTGTAGCCTAATTTTTCTCATATTATTTTTTTATGAGTGTAATCTCCTTATATGTATTGTTTTTTTGGCATGTTATAGCCTAATTTTTCTCATCGAATAGTTTACGAGTATAATCTTGTTTATACGTGCTATTTTTTTGGCGTGCTATAGCCTAATTTTTCTTGAATCTAATTTTTTTATGAGTGTAATCTTTTTTATATGTGTTGTTTTTGGACATGCTATAATCTAATTTTTTATGAGTATAATTCTTTTTTATATGTGTTGTTTTTGGACATGCTATAATCTAATTTTTTATGAGTATAATGTTTTTGTATATTGTTTTTTATATATTATTTTTATGTTTTTTATGTTATAATATGAGTAGGTTTAATGGTCAATAACATATATTTTCTTATAATGATGATTATTTATATTAAAATTAATTTTAAAAATGGTTTATATTATTTCCAAGAAATAAAATCCTTAAAGTCATTCTACATATAAACCACATATAAAGGACAAAGGAGAAAAACGATCCTCCCTTAACTTAATTGCACACATATATACCTTCTACAACTAACACCAAGATATCTGCATCTACCTATTCTTGATTTTAATAATAATAAATAATATTATCTATATTTATCCATGAAATTAAGAAACCCATTGATCCTATCAAAATCGACTTCCGGCTATGCTTGGATTAACAGATAACTACTAATAGACACATCTATTTTTGTTAAAAAGGGGTGGGGACACAGTTAAATATCATCCATCAGTTTTGAATGCATTTTTCAAAACCGGTTCATGCCCCCATTTGAAGAGCATTCAATTTTCATACTTACCTATTCCTATCTCCCTTATCACAGACAATATCCTTCCTCCATGGGTTGCTTTGTTCAAAAATTAGTTTGATATCCTAAACCTTGGCTTTTTAGTTGATCACCTTGTTTTTTTCATTAATCATATTCAATATTTTGATATTGGTATCACTTGAGTGGGTTAATACATATATACCACTAGCAGACGGTGCCCATTGGAACCATTAAAGTTCAAAGGAGTAAGGTTGATTCAACAATTGCAATCTCCAAGTTCCTAGGTGAGTCTTTGTTTACTAGCTTGTCTCTATTCTATTTTAACTTCTTCATTCAGATCAATCTATGCCGGGTTCCTTTTATTTTAACCAAAACCAAATAACTACTTGCCCTTATGATGCTACCTCCATCTCCGATACACTAGCTTATTAATGAGCTAGTAATCACTAGTCGAATTGGATCTTTGAAAAAGATTTCTAAATGAGGCTAGATCGAAATTGGGATCTATGTATGGGACTCGAGAAACTTCTTGTATGGGAGAGGAATCATTAGATAAATTTATTATAATCTAATGAAAATCAATTAGATTATGATCACAACACCTTGACTTCTATTCTGAGGGTTAACTTAGTCCATCCACTAGGGAACTAAATACTCTACAACTGAATTCTGAGTTGGATAGATTGAACTACTACTTTATCTAGATAATTGATTGACTTGCAAGCTAAGGCACAATTTCAAAAGTAGTTTGAAAAAGAAGAAGTAAAGAATAAAAAAACACACTATGGTTGGATAGAAAACATGGCAACATTAGACATTGAACAATGCTCTATTGAAGCAATCAGAAATAGAGATTCAAGAAATACCAAGACTCCTTTCATCATGGAAATGCAAAATTAGAGAATGTTGTAGCCCTATTTTAGAAGAAAAGTAATAATGTGGATTTGGTTTTGGTCTACTAGTCCAAGGTCCACTCTAAGATTCTAATTCAATTGTTTTTGAGATGATTCTTATAGCTGCTAAGGTTGAGGTGGAGATCAATTAATACTTGAAGAACTATATTATCACACTTCCTCCAAAATCATCCAAGACCTGGGTTAAAGTGGTTCCTAAAACACTATATATGCATAATGTAACAAGACTCTCTATCCTATTTGATTCTCACCTCCATTGTTATTGCCACAACACTAATCAACGGCCTCGTAACAAAAACCAAACAACCAATGCATTTCAATGGCCTGAAAATGCATTTCTCGATGATTAATATATATTGAATCAATTGTAACCCTTCTTCGATGAATATGCATTTCTCGATGATTATATATTGAATCAATTTTAGCCATTCTTCGATGAACATGAATATTGTGATTAATATATATTGAATCAATTGTAGCCCTTCTTCGATGAAGATGCATTTCTCGATGATTATATATTGAATCAATTCTAGCCATTCTTCCATGAACATGAATATTGTAGAATCAACCAATTGTAGAAAATGAAGTATTATTTAATTTGTACAAAATTGATTTACAAAATAAAAATTCTAATTATAAGATATTTTGAAAAAACAATATTTCAAAGATAATGGTTTAAATATTATTAATCTATTTAGTGTACACCATTAAGAATATTGTAGAATCAATCAATTCTAGCCACTATTCGATAGTAGAATCAACCAATTGTAGCCATTCCTCCATTGAAAATGAAGTTTTGTGATTAAAAGTATATTTAATTTGTCCAAAATAAAAATTCTGTAATTCAGATATCCGGTATTGAGTTCGAGACAAAATCTTCTTTAATTATTAGGGTGTCCGGTCTTCTCGCACCTACTAATTTCACCGAAATAAAAATTCTGTAATCCGGTAGTGAGTTCGAGAGAAAGTCTTCTTTAATTATTAGGGTGTCCGGTCTTCTCGGACCGACTAATTTCACCGAAATAAAAATTCTGTAATCCGGTATTGAGTTCGAGACAAAGTCTCCTTTAATTATTAGGGTGTCCGGTCTTCTGGCACCTACTAATTTCACCGAAATAAAAATTCTGTAATCCGGTACTGAGTTCCAGACAAAGTCTTCTTTAATTATTAGGGTGTCCGGTCTTCTCGGACCGACTAATTTCACCGAAATAAAAATTCTGTAATCCGGTATTGAGTTCGAGACAAAGTCTTCTTTAATTATTAGGGTGTCCGGTCTTCTCGCACCTACTAATTTCACCGAAATAAAAATTCTGTAATCCGGTATTGAGTTCGAGACAAAGTCTTCTTTGATTATTAGGGTGTCCGGTCTTCTCGCACCTACTAATTTCACCGAAATAAAAATTCTGTAATTAAGTTATCCGGTAGTGAGTTCGACACATTCTTTTTTAGTTATTAGGGTTAGCACTTACTCATTTCACCGACCATCTTCGATAACAGGATGGACGTGGTCACGTCCCTTCTTGCACGTACTCATTTCACCGACTGTCTTCGATAACACCATGGAGTTCCAAACAAAGTTTTATTTACTTAATTACTAGCAAGCTATATCAATATTAATAATATGGCTTATATACGTCAATCCGTGTATATCTATTGTTTACATGTGGTTGATATACGCCGATCGACGTATATAAACCATATTATTAATATTGATATGGCTTGCTAGTTGACGATCTGCGGTTGACCTACAAGGAGGAAGGATTGTTCAATTTTAATTATTATTTATTATAATAATAATTATTATTATAAATGTTAATATTAAAATTAAAATTAAAATTATTATTATAATAATAATTATTTATTATAATATTGATTATTTATTATAATATTTAATGTGATATTTATTATTTAATGAATATTTATTATAGTATTTATTATTTAATTCTTAATTATAATATTAATTATCTTTATAATAATAATAATAATAAAAATAATAAAATATTTCAATACTACAATTAAAGTTATGTTATTATTATTTTTATAAGAAATATTATTATGAGATAATAATTATTTATTATTAATATATATGATTATTTATAAATATATAATAATAATAAATCAATTATAAATAAGCAAATAAGAAATTGTTAATATTTATTTTTTAAATAAAAATAAATAATTAATAAGTAATATTTGTTCTCTTTTCTAAATTAATATTATATATATATAACTAACATTGATGGTTATAATATACTAACAATAAATTAATATATATATATATATATATATATATAACTAACATTGATGGTTATAATATACTAACAATAAATTAATGTGTGAAGGTTTCATAAATAATATATTAATATTAAGGTATTTTAGATTATATATATAAATATTATAATATAATATAACATAATATTTATATTTGTGTTAGTAATGAATATTGATATAACATTAATTTTTGATATTATATTTGTTATTATTAAAAATGTTTAATAATGACAACATTACAAATAGTATTATTAAAATTAGGAAACATTATTAATATTAATATTAATATTAATGTTGCCAATATTCATAGGTTGAATATTATTCTTGACATTAAACTTCTTAATAGTTGACATTAATATTAA
Organism: Larix kaempferi; assembly: GCA_027924585.1. Taxonomy (NCBI): domain Eukaryota; kingdom Viridiplantae; phylum Streptophyta; class Pinopsida; order Pinales; family Pinaceae; genus Larix; species Larix kaempferi. The sequence goes on along the minus strand of BSBM01001402.1, from coordinate 19,410,364 downwards.
TGAGGTTAATATTAATGTTAATTATGTCAATATTAGTATTGATTATGTTAAAATTATTATTAAATGGCTTAGAATTTATATATGATTGAATTTATAATATTATATGGCTTATAATATTGTATAGTCTATTGAATTTATTTGGTTTGTAGACTATGCTCTATTTTTCAAGAATAAATGGCCATTTGACGATGGTTGTCTCTTTGTTGTGCATGTTTGATCAAGGTTGACTTTTGGTTGCAAATGTTTGACCATAGTTCACTCTAGGTTGACCATGTTTTCACATATTTGACTTATGCTTCTCTATGTTTACGCATGGCGGACTTTTGGTTCTCAAAGATTTGCAATTATAATAATAATAATAATAATAATAATAATGATAATTTATATTCTTATTCTTATTCTTATTATTATTTTTTAAATATTTTATAATAATAAAAATAATTAGAAATAAACAAAATATAATTATAAATGATTTTAAGGAAAGTAATCAAAAATAATTATAACAATGTCTAATAATACTAATAATATTTAATAATTAATGTGTTATGTTTAATACTAATTATTATTATTATTATTATTAATGTCTAATGTTTATTGTAAACTAATGTTTAATGTTTAATGTCTAATGCCCAATGTAAACTAATCTTACTAATGTTTAGCATTGCATAACATAAACACATAGTTTTAATTATTCTGAAAATACAATGTTGACTAATGTTTGTCAATGTTTAAATGTTTATTAATGTCTAATGTGTAAATTTAATGTTTATTAATATTAAATGTCAAATGTGTGATGTTCGACCACTCTTTGACCATCGTTGACAATGGTTGAAATTTGTTTACCATCGGTTGACTATTGGTTAAACGTTGGCTAGCTATTGGTTGACTATTAGTTGACCATTGGTTATGGGTTAACATTGGTTGACTATTGGATGACTTATGGCTGACCATGGTTGACTATTGGTTGACCGTTGGTTCAGTATTAGTCGACTATTGGTTAAGCATGGTTAATTATAGTTAACCATTGGTTGATTATTGGTTAGCCATGATTAATTATGTTGACTTTGGATGACTATTCATTGACCATGGTTGAGTGCGGTTGATAATGGTTGACTATGGTTGACATTGGTTAACTATGGTTGACCATTAGATGACCATGGTTGATTATTGGTTGACCATGGTTAGCCATGGTTGAATATGGTTGACCATGGTTGACGATGCTTGATTGTTGACCATCACTGACTATAGTTTCCCATGGTTTACTATGGTTGACTATGGTTGATTATGGTTGACCATAGTTGACTATAGTTGTCCATGGTTGGTGATGGTTGACTTCTATTGATTTTAATATCATATGGTTGACTTATTCGCTTCATCATGGGTGACAGTAAGGGTTGACTTTAAAGTAATATGTTTCATTATAATTCCACTATTGTATGACAATTGTTGAATTTCATTGAATATGGTTGACTATGGTTGACTTCATTTAACAATGGTTGACTTTAGCTGAACATAGTTGACCATGGTCAACTATGGTTGACTTTGGTTGACCATGTCTAACCATGTTTGACTATGACTAAACATGGTTCAATTTGGTTTAGCATAGATGACCTTAGTTGACTTTGGTTGACCTTGGTCGACTTTGGTTTACTATGGCTCACTTTAGTTGTCCATGGTTGACTTTTTTATTAACTTTGCATAACTATGGTTGACATTGGTTGGATTTTGGTTGACCATGGTTGGATTTGGTTTACTTTTATTTATGTTTGGTTGGCAATGGTTGACCAAGTTTGACTTTGTTCGAACATGGTTGACTTTGGTTGACCATGGTTGACTTTGGTTGTCCATGGTTTACCATGGCTATCCATGGATAACGATGGGTGACTTTGGTTGATTTTTGTTGGCTATGGTCATGGATGACCATGGTTGACTTTATTTGACTTTGTTTGCCTACGATTGCCTTTGGGTTAACCATGGTTGACTATGGTTGACCATGCTTAACCATTGTAACATCTCCAAGATTTTTGAGTTAGTAAATTGGTGAAAAATTTAAAATTTCCTTCCATTAGATATTCTTGCCATAAAAGTATTTATGGTCGAGTTCATTAAAAATAGATAACATTTATTTAACCATTATTCCTATACTTGACATTCTCGTAATAGTTAGTTTGCTTATTTATTAAGTTTTACCATTACAACTCCATCGATCTCTTTTGAGGCCATTATATATATAAAGGAACTACATACTGCATGCTATCATAACAAAATGCCTTTACAGAAATCATTTCCACACACATTCCAATGAATAAACACTTATGCCATGAATAAACACTTAGTTGAGACTTATTGACAAGATACTACCATTAAGATATAAACATGGAAAACAAGACATAATTATTACGACATAAACATGCAAAAAGAATTACTCACAAGATATCAATAATAGAGTCATACACATGTGGAGACAAAATATATACGTGGTTCACCCAATCACGTTGGGCTACGTCCACCAAAGGAGAGTCGCATCTTGTATTAATTATCAAAAATAAAACTTACAACCAGTAACACCAATGTTACTATACGTACTTCCAGTCTTTCTCCATGCCTCTTTTATCGAGCGCATGTTGCGGACTTTGACCTTAATGTCAACATAACAAGGAGATCTGTGATCTATGTCAGCATTCTTACAATTAACATATGATCCATGTCAGCATTCTTATAAATATAACTTATAGAGATTTTAGAGAATCTATATAACTAGAATTATAAACAATTGCGACAACACATGGAATACCTACTCCAGTAGGTACCATTTTAAAGTAGTTACAACTACCTCCTAGCCTATTAAAATGGATAACCCCATCTATTTCCATTTCAATGAAATTACAGTCTCGGCTAGTCTAGTATCCGTCATATGGAATACAATTTCAGTAAGTACTATATTACAAATACCTCCTGGCGACTAACATATCAGAAGTAATAAATTTCCAGTAATTACCATATCAAAACATAGTAAACATGCAGATATCAAACACAAATTAAAGACCACGATTCTATGGCATTATAGAGATCAGAAATACTTTATCATATGCAGAGGTTCCACTAAAAATTAGGAAATGACCATGCCTTTACTATCAATTGAAGTGATTGTACGCAACCAACTGAAATCTTTCCCACGGGACACGTGGCAGCATATAAATCTACCTTAAGAAATTTGCTAGCATAAACATTTGTTAACTCCGCATGTAAAACAGTGTTGAATTTAGCCAATCGCTAAATTAGCAATAGAATCATTGTCACTCTCTTATCTCAGTTTTTAAGTACAGATAGAGATTCAACTAATTATCGAATGTTGTTGTTAGCATAATCTACAGAGGTCGATTATACCCATTCATTGATTTATGCAACTACGACTGACATCAACCCTTAGTTAATAATTGCCATGCAATTATTTACGGGATTTGGCAGATCTTATCTCCTTTAACCCAACGTCACTGTCACTCTCATATCTCAGTTCTTAAGTAAAGATAGAGATCCAACTAATTCCCCAATGCTGTTGTTAGCATAATCTACAGAGGTCAAATATACCCAGTCATTGATTTATGTGACTACGACTGAGATCAACATTTAGTTAATAATTGTCATGCAATTATTTACGGGTTTTGGCAGATCTTATCTCCTTTAACCTAGTAACAAAATTACGGTGGTTACCTCCAAAAACCCAAATGAGAACAACAACGGGCACACTCCTCCAGGAAAGGAGAGCAGGGTATCCTATATTACGATATAGATAAAAATAAGAGTCAGTTCCAACATACTACAATCGCAGGCGTAGTAAAAATAATACAAAGCTCTTATCTCGCCTATCGACACTGTAACCACGGCTCTGCATATAAAAAAGAAATCGATACTCTGGTCATCGAGATCAATCCACAGAACAACATATGGAAAGCATGATAGAAATAACCTAGATACCAATGGTGGTAGTTCTGAAAGGATCTATGATGAAACAGAGATCGGATCTATAATAACCGATCCTCCCAAACTGCAACTATGTACAGTATCTATAAAAATTGAGTTCTGGTTACGGCTAGAGAGTAAGCAGGGAAACACAGCAACTTAATCCAAATCGAAAGCGGTAGCATTAATATATAATATGCAGAGATTCACACACAGTAACTTAATCCAAATCGAAGGCGGTAGCATTAATACATAATATGCGGAGATTCACACACAGTAACCTCAATCTGGGATCAACACATTATGAAATTAAATTCACACTATCAGTAATCTAAGAAAGCAATCGATCAGACTACTTATCTTCCTGCACGCAGCCATATCCATGGCCCCCACACGACTCACTTCCGGAGCGTACTTCCCCACGTTCTCAACCCATATTCGCAGCAAAAGTGAGAAAGCAATCTTGTCCAAAACTCCCTTCCCCCTGCCCCTCGATCTCCATCATATATACTTCAAAATCAATAACAACACCCAGCCAACCCCATGGGTAGTTAGCCACGTCTCATCTCTTTGGCAGGGATAGAACTCGGAAATTTCGCCAAATGGAAGAGCAAACCAAGATCTAATTCATGTGGAAACATCACCCAAGGAAAGTGCATCGAGGAGAATCTTGGTTGGTGAAAGGATGCTTTGCCGCCCTCTTATGTTTGACACCTCCCTTAAAACAAATAAAAACGCCAATGGCGGCCTCCTCAAGCCTACCTCTCCACTAGAAAGACAAACTCGTGGGAGTTGCTCCTTAATTTTCTCCACTCGACTTAGTTAAGTTCTTGTCTCACCTCCACTATCTTTCTCCATAAAAACTCCACTCCAACTGTTGAGGTAAGTTATGAGTTGGTCTTTGCTATTTAGCGTAAGGTCACTACCTTTGAAAAATATGATTTCAAATCTGTCTTCTTTTTCCTTAATTCATTACACTAGAATTTCGAAATCAAAACCCTCTAATAAGTTTCAATTTTCATAAAGAATCTTAAAGATAAATTTTATAGTCAATAGTCATTACTTTGAATTTTCTCACTCCAACTATGTTTTTCATACATCAATCTATATATATTATATATAAAATTGTGAGAATAAACTTTTCCAAGGAAAAGGTCCTTTATGAATATTTATTTAAATGTGATCATGATCGCAAGTTCCAAAATCCTAAGGTACCTATTAATAAGGACATTCAAGTATTTGAATACTAAAAGAAAATAGATTATAAATATATATATTTATATATAAAGTTCTATCTTCCCCTAAATCACTTATATCCTTTTCTAGGATGCTCTTCTATATACATATTTTCTTTAGAAAAAGCTATTCTTTTTTTTTTTTAAATAATTAAGCGTGATTAAGTTTGTTTAAGGGCGTTATAACTATTTATATAAGGTATATGACCCAGAGCATGGTCCGTAAGTTATCATAATTTTTGCAAGTCAACGCTTATATACCAATCCCATATAAGACTTGTTACTTAGCCTTAATTTAAGATAATGGTTAACCTTTTTACACTAAAAGGTAATAGGGTTTTAAAATAATAGTGGTGTAACTAAATAATCACTATCATCATCGGCCGTCTATTTAGGACGATAATAATCATAGAATTCATACTCTACTTTCCCAACTATTAAATGATAACATTTGGTCAGGTCAAGGAAGACAACCGTAAGGATACATACCTTTATCCGAGATCTGCGAGTTTGCAGCATAGAGTTCCGAGATCACCTAGAGCGATCCATCGTGTGAGATAATGACTTACTCTGTCAAGTAACTTTTTTTTTTTTTTTTTGTTCTATTTATTTATTTATTTTTAATTCTGATAAAGATTTAAAGGAGGGGTATTACATCCTCCTCCCCATAAAAATAACACCGTCCTCGGTGTTCATTCTTTTCAATAGTTTGTCCTCTCCTTTGTAGTTAACCTTTGCCTATTTTTGTCATTTTGTTTGTCCTCCTTTGCACTTTCATGACTCCTTTTCAAGTCTCTCTCAAACACATCTGCATTTTTCACTACACAACCGGAATTCAAGGAACCGTAAAACTTATCATCAATTACAAACTCATATTCATAAATACTGAGTCATTTATTGTAACATAACATTGTAATTTATGGAATATATTTTAATCATTATTTGTGCTTTTATTATCACAAGCACACATAATTCCAGTGCTCCAGGAAAGTAGATCATGAACTTAATCACAACCACCCATTCACTTGATCCAGGAAATTCTTGTCTAACACCCGAGTGCTCACACAACAATTCTTTCGAAATTCTTGCCTAACACCTCAGTGCTCACATGGCAATTATTTTATATATTTCTTGCCTAACACCGCAGTGCTCACGCAGCAATACTTTCTCTTATGCATACTAAGCAGCGTCCTGCCTCCCGCATATGCATTCTCTTATAGTTTGCCTAGGTCTTTACCGCTTGTTGATTCCTTCAAGAATCCTAGCGGCTGTCAACTCCCTAATTTCTCGGGAGTGTTTCAGTGCCCTTAATGCACTCTCGTATAATTCCCCTCAAGCCTTCTCACTTGAGTCCAGGAATCTATTCCCCTCAAGCCTGCTCGCTTGAGTCTAGGAAAATCTCATTCAAATTCATCAATTATTTCGTCATATTACATTTTATAACAATAAAATTTCTCTGACCAATTTGGTCTAGTTCTTTATTCAACAATAATTAGCAATAATAAAAACTGCAAATGTGGATCTTTCATCCTTACCCCTTTATTGTACCATGCATAATATATTAAGCTTTTGTCTTTCAACAAGTTCCATCGAGTTTTGGCCATCTGCCAAATTTAATTGTTAGTAACACTTTATATAACAAATCAAAATATTTGTAAATAAGAAAATCATTCATACTTCATACCACAATATCCATACTTGATCATCTGAAGTAAACGTTTTCTCCTTCCAAGCATATATAACTTACTTAATAGGATTACATAATTCCTTGAACACGAAATAATATTCTTCCCATGATGACCCATGGACATGATGATTTCTTAACCTCGAATGTTATCCTTCACCATTTCAAACACACTTCCTATTTTAGTTATACAACTTTTTTTTTTTGTATATACCAACGTCTCATAGAAATAACCCATTCCTAAAACATACTTGCATACCTTATAATGATAACCATATACCTTTGTAAGGGTTGCCGGATATCTTCTTATTATAAGATCCTCATCCGTCGAGGTACCCGTTTACCTGTATCATCACGTATTAGTATTACACTAAATATCACATGAATCTGTATATCCCATTTTTACCTCTTGACTGTTGTAGTGATGTGTGGGAATATAACATTCCGCTCGACCACAACATTAAATGGGTTAGTCGTAAAGAAAAATTAAATCATAAGAGCAATCATGCATAAAACATATGTCAATCATCATCTTGACTTGTTTCATCAATTACCGTTAAATATTACTTCTGCTCTATCATGGAAATTCCATGATATTAAAGGTTTTCCTTAACTCCTAATGCGGATATAAAACATTCATTAAAAGACATCAGAAAATTAAAGTGTCATGTATTACCATTCCGTGGCGGTTCTAGTTTTCCAATACCTTTATTCATACAACAACACATACTTACCATTAATTACATCTATGCATTCATTATGTGAGCAATATGATTAACTAGAATTTTATCTCTTAAAGAAAATCATTTTGACACCACATATAATTGTATGTGACAACAAATCATCATAAATCATGATCTCCTAACCGTATAGTTTTTATTACTACCACTCATAATATCCCAACATCCATGAAGATTAAGTCATGCATTTCCATCATATATTCTATTATTTATCCAACTTTTCCCTCGCAATCATAGGAAAAAATTTTCAAACTCTCTTAGTTTGTAGTTGACAGAATCCAGACTAGAAAGTCTACATTTCTTGTGGAAGGTTAGTTCGGCTGTAAGTATGTTACTAGAATTTCCTAGTTATGTCAACATCATAAATTTATCATTCAGAGTGGCTTTTTATATGAAAGGAACTTGACAGTTCCTAACCTAATCAAAACATTAGACCATCTTCTTTGGTCAAAATTTTTTTTTTATAAAAGACTTAACAGATATAAGTTGCTGAATCTCATATTCGGAAATCCTGACAAATGGATCAATAGAATTTGATTAGTCGGACACAATTAACAAAATGTATCAACCCTATTTTCCCATATGACACGTTTGATGAAACTGAAAGATATCCACTCCTAAGAATAGCAATAAAGGTAGAGAAGGTAATAAGTATTTAAGACGAATTATCAAATCAACATATTTAGGAGAGTTCCTTAGTTTAGCACATTCACAACTAGGATGACTTTGAATATACGAAGACTCAAAAACCATAACCGTTATCATTCTAAAGACTATTTCCTCGTCGTCCAATGAATTCTAATTTGTAAAATAGGAGGACATATTCATCCATAATGGAACATATACTATCCTTACCTACAAACAATGTTGCACCATTATAATGCTTTCTCCAAATGAAATATACTTACTTGCAATTCAATGACAACTTGTAAGCTACCTCTTGTCGATCCGTTGAAATGAAATTTTCTATTGCGTCTTGTGTCGCCAGTTCGACTAATTCATATATGTTTCCTCGACTAAGCCCAAGTAAGCCCGAGTGTTTGCAACCTGTGCTCTGATACCATAGGTAACATCTCCAAGATTTTTGAGTTAGTAAATTGGTGAAAAATTTAAAATTTCCTTCCATTAGATATTCTTGCCATAAAAGTATTTATGGTCGAGTTCATTAAAAATAGATAACATTTATTTAACCATTATTCCTATACTTGACATTCTCGTAATAGTTAGTTTGCTTATTTATTAAGTGTTACCATTACAACTCCATGGATCTCTTTTGAGGCCATTATATATATAAAGGAACTACATACTGCATGCTATCATAACAAAATGCCTTTACAGAAATAATTTCCACACACATTCCAATGAATAAACACTTATGCCATGAATAAACACTTAGTTGAGACTTATTGACAAGATACTACCATTAAGATATAAACATGGAAAACAAGACATAATTATTACGACATAAACATGCAAAAAGAATTACTCACAAGATATCAATAATAGAGTCATACACATGTGGAGACAAAATATATACATGGTTCACCCAATCACATTGGGCTACGTCCACCAAAGGAGAGTCACATCTTGTATTAATTATCAAAAATAAAACTTACAACCAGTAACACCAATGTTACTATACGTACTTCCAGTCTTTCTCCATGCCTCTTTTATCAAGCGCATGTTGCGGACTTTGACCTTAATGTCAACATAACAAGGAGATCTATGATCTATGTCAGCATTCTTACAATTAACATATGATCCATGTCAGCATTCTTATAAATATAACTTATAGAGATTTTAGAGAATCTATATAACTAGAATTATAAACAATTGCGACAACACATGGAATACCTACTCCAGTAGGTACCATTTTAAAGTAGTTACAACTACCTCCTAGCCTATTAAAATGGATAACCCCATCTATTTCCATTTCAATGAAATTACAGTCTCGGCTAGTCTAGTATCCGTCATATGGAATACAATTTCAGTAAGTACTATATTACAAATACCTCTTGGCGACTAACATATCAGAAGTAATAAATTTCCAGTAATTACCATATCAAAACATAGTAAACATGCAGATATCAAACACAAATTTAAGACCACGATTCTATGGCATTATAGAGATCATAAATACTTTATTATATTTAGAGGTTCCACTAAAAATCAGGAAATGACCATGCCTTTACTATCAATTGAAGTGATTGTACGCAACCAACTGAAATCTTTCCCACGGGACACGCGGCAGCATATAAATCTACCTTATGAAATTTTCTAGCATAAACATTTGTTAACTCCGCATGTAAAACAGTGTTGAATTTAGCCAATCGCTAAATTAGCAATAGAATCATTGTCACTCTCTTATCTCAGTTTTTAAGTAAAGATAGAGATTCAACTAATTACCGAATGTTGTTGTTAGCATAATCTACAGAGGTCGATTATACCCATTCATTGATTTATGCAACTACGACTGAGATCAACCCTTAGTTAATAATTGCCATGCAATTATTTACGGGATTTGGCAGATCTTATCTCCTTTAACCCAATGTCACTGTCACTCTCATATCTCAGTTCTTAAGTAAAGATAGAGATCCAACTAATTCCCGAATGCTGTTGTTAGCATAATCTACAGAGGTCAAATATACCCAGTCATTGATTTATGCGACTACGACTGAGATCAACACTTAGTTAATAATTGTCATGCAATTATTTACGGGTTTTGGCAGATCTTATCTCCTTTAACCTAGTAACAAAATTACGGTGGTTACCTCCAAAAACCCAAATGAGAACAACAACGGGCACACTCCTCCAGGAAAGGAGAGCAGGGTATCCTATATTACGATATAGATAAAAATAAGAGTCAGTTCCAACATACTACAATCGCAGGCGTAGTAAAAATAATACAAAGCTCTTATCTCGCCTATCGACACTGTAACCACGGCTCTGCATATAAAAAAGAAATCGATACTCTGGTCACCGAGATCGATCCACAGAACAACATATGGAAAGCATGATAGAAATAACCTAGATACCAATGGTGGTAGTTCTGAAAGGATCTATGATGAAACAGAGATCGGATCTATAATAACCGATCCTCCCAAACTGCAACTGTGTACAGTATCTATAAAAATCGAGTTCTGGTTACGGCTAGAGAGTAAGCTGGACTGCATATTTAACGAATCGGTCCTGTTTATAAGTTGGAGCTAATAGTAATGGATTCCGACCTGTACATTGAAGTTATACAATCTTGGTTAAGGGTGGAGTCATAGTTTTCTTTAAAAAATAAAACTCTGAGTAAGAACCCTCCCATTATTTTTATTTTAGTTTTAGTTATCTAATAGTTCGAATCACACTCGACGGGTTAGAGTGCGATAACCTGGATATTTCTCTACCTACGGATTGTTGGATCTCATCTTAATCATCACCACGAGGCTCCTAGTGTAAAAGCCATGACGCAGTATTGCCCATACTCCTCCTTGTAATAATGTGGTATGGCCGAAGTATTAAATATTTCGTTGATGGTTAAAATTGCAGATCTGATTAAACTTACTGTTTAAACATATGGTTCGGTTAGTCATTTATATTTTTTTATTCATTGAAAGAACTACCTTGAAAGTAGTGGAGTTACAGTAGATAAATGCGTTGTATTTATCGCAGCTAGGTCTCGATACCTGAGCTTTGGGGTTTAAACGTTTTGATACCTGGAGTTGCCAGGTGAAACCTGCTGTCATACTTTTAATGAAACTTTATTCTCATCTCAGAATCAACGAGATTCTCCTACGAAGGATCTACAGTATGAATTAAAAACAATAAGTGGTTAAGATAGATCTTACGGGATTGTTACTTTTTCTCTCTTCTAGGGTTTCGGTTGGATTTCTACTCTTGAGAGGGCGTAGACCCAAAGGGTTTGGGTTCGGATTTTGTTTTATTCAACATTTACTTTAAAATGTTCTTTTTAAACCCATAGCTATCACCTTTGAAACTCAACAAAATTATTACAAGACCTGTAACTACCCTATCCATATAAGAGGAAATTTAAACATGAAATCGCCCTGAGATCGATTCCTATGATTTGATTCTTGCTTTACATAGTCAGGAGAAAACGAAATCCGAGTCATACACAACTGTACTTCCACTTAAATGTACGTTTTAAAAATAAAATACAAAAAAAAAAAATGAACTCATAATAATAACCCAGGGGTTGTGTAATTCCCTGGAGATTAAACCATGCACTTAAGTATTCTCGACTTTAACCATTCTGGAGTCTCGGATTTGGATTTTATAGAAAAACAGAATCTTAAACTTAAATTCAAAACAGTCCAGTACGTTCCTCTAAGGATAAGATCCTCAGGGAGATTTTTAGTTTTAAAAGTTTTACAAAAATCGTGGCAGAAAGAACCCCAAGCCACAGTGAATCGTTACGACCATATTAAACTAACCAGGTCATGAAATCACAGAACTCCCTGCTGTCGAGGGGAGGTTCTTTCCCATTTTCCATCACTGCGTGAAGGTGTAAGGGGCAATGCCACTTACCGAGCAGGAAGGGTTTCCCTACGAATCTGCACACTCCAGGCTGGGAGGACCTACCAGCAATAAACACATTATACATTAGCAGATGAGGCAGACTGATAAAAATAAGAAGAAATAAAGAGAATTCTAATGTGGTTTTTCGACAATACCTCTAAATCAGCAGTGTTCTTCGATGGAATGCTTCTGTACAACCGCGTAGCAAGGAACATACTGTGCAGTCCTTTGAAGGCATTATGCGCATTCGAGGAAATGAATGTAAATGTATCGCCAGGTTTTGAGAGCCAGACTAAAACTTCCACTCTACAACCAGCCCGTAAATCATAAGGAGAAGAGTAAATCAATTCGAGAAGAGTTGGGCGTTCCAAGATAATCCGGGCAGTCCTTTCCTGGCACAGGTGGCACCTTGGCTTTCGTTCATCATAAATGAATTCACATGACCAAGTTATTGCTGAAGTTTTCTTGAAATACACAACCAGTACTAGAAGGCTTATCCGGCCTGGATCTTGCGTTGTCATAGCTTGATGGTACACCTCGTAGATGATGCTTATAATTACCAGACATAACTCCTACACAGTGCGAATATCGAAGAGGGGTTATGTAAAAACGTTTGGACTTACAATTAAATATAATTCAGTATATCATATTATATAAAATGCAATCCATCATGTCGATGATCATATTTCGAAGGAGCATACACAATCAACTATAAAACCATCCTGCTATATGATACAATAAACGATCCTTTATATTATAAAACTAAATGTTTATCATGGTATCCTATGGTAATCGAGCCTTGTGTATTATAGGCCTTTGACAACCTTTAATTATTTGTATTTCCTTAGTTTTGGTTTTGCCAATGAGAGTGTGGTTATTTTGTTTCCAGTTCAATACAAATAACCTTGTTTTTCTGAGTATTGATTATACGAAGGGAATTTTTGATTATTTCATCGTAATAAGGGTAGGATATTTTAGGTCTATTGTATGATGAAAATTCAGTATAAAACTATAAAGAAACTGCAAATACGTTTGACATAGTTACCTGCGATATAAGGATAAATTCCAGAGTAGGTGAGCCAAACCTGCATATTCACATTGAACCAGTGTTAGCCATAGCTAAGTAAGTGGCATGACCACTAGAAGACCTTCTATCCAGTAGGAAAATAAAGGGTAAGAACATAAGTAAGTTCAGGGGGAAACTTTCATTAATGTAGATATTGACTAGCATAAGACAATCACCGAGCTCTTATAAAATAATGTTAAGAACAGAACAGGACAAAAAAAAAAAAAAAAAATTGTATGGAGTTGTCACATATGGTATCAGAGCTAGATTCAACCCTGTTGCCTTGGAAACACTTAGTTTTTGTTGCGCAGGAAATAAAAATTTAATATATATGTTTGAATGTTGCATGTGTATGTTCCAGTTTTGAATTTTTCAGATGACTTCGCACGAGGAATACGGAGAAGAACCTGAAGGAAACGAACAGGCAAGAACAGCGGAACATTCGGAAGCAAGTCAGGTACTAGAAACCATGAGAAGTCTGATCGTGGAGATACAGCGTTTCAAAGCAGACAATGAGCAACTGAAGAAGGCCCAGGAAAAACAACAAGAAATTAATGAGATTTTGCTGCAGAGCCTTCATGAAAGGAACAATGGCGAAAAACAGAACGAGGATATTAAGAGGAAAGAGGAGACTGACGAGAACGCTGAGAAGAAGGGAGATTCCTCCAATGAGACCCAGAAATATGAGCATCAAGATAAGACTATGGGAAAAAGAAAGGTTGACCATCTAGAGGGTGAATTCAAAAAAATAAAACCTACTAGCTTCGATGGAGAATCAAAAACTAGCGAAGAAGCAGAAGCCTGGCTGCTAGACATAAAGAAATACTTTCAGATATACAATTACTCCAGTAATATGAAAGTCAGAATGGCTGTGTACAACCTAAAGGGAAAGGCCAGCATATGGTGGCAAGATCTGAAGATTTCCCAGGGACTGAAAGAAAAGAACCTCGAATGGTCGGAATTTAAGAAATATTTCAAGAAACAGTACTTATCAGAAAGTTACTATGAAAGAAAAACCAAGGAATTTTACGAATTAAAGCTGGGTCAAATGACAATGGAAGATCTTATCAATAAATTCCTAGACTTATTACGGTTCGTTCCATATATCAAGGAAGAAAAACTGAAAGTACAGTGGTTCTTAAGCTGCCTGCCACAGTCCTATAAAGATCGAATCGAGTTCGACAATCCCAGAACTTTAGAAGAAGCACTGAGAAAGGCCAGATTGTGTTATGAGCAATACAAACAAAGAAATGATACTACTCAAGCATGGAAGGACAAAAAACAGGAAAAGTTTAATCAGTGGAAGAAAGGTTATAAACCCCCGCCCTTCAGGAACATGCCCAAAAACTTCCAGGGAAATTCATTATCCAGAAATGAACAGTTACAGCAGAAAACTTTCAAAGCCCCTAACATGGGAATAAAAGGAAGTATCGGTACTCCTAAGGAACCCCTGAAATGCTGGGAATGCGGTGAAGCCCATTTACGCATGAATTGTCCCCGATACAATGAAAAAAACAGGGTACTGCATAATATACAAGAAGCATCCACGGTGGGAGACATTGGGAAAAGTTATCACCGAATTAATGCAGCCTTGGAGGACCGATAGGCAGATCATCAATCTGCAATTGTGGAAATTGAAGGTACAATCTCTGACCATACTTGTACTATTTTAATTGACCCGGGGGCAACTTTAAGCTACATCACTCCCAAGATGATGGAGCACTGTCAACTCACCAAGGTAAAGTATCCCAAGCCCTGGTTAGTTCAGTTAGCCACTGGAGCAAAGAGGAAGGTAACTGAATACATATCTGACTGTGAACTTCAAATACAGGACAACCAAACGAAGATTAATTTAAATGTGTTGCCTTTAGGATCTTACGACATGATAATAGGTATGGACTGGCTTGAAAAGTATAGAGTAGTACTGAACTGCTTTACCAAAAACTTTACCTACATTGCGAAAGACCAAACTCTAAGAACAGTGATTGGAAAACAGAAACCTGTTTCTGTTAGGCAGATTTCTGCTATGCAGCTAAAGAAGTGCATGAGGAAAGGATGCAAGATTTACGCTGTAAGAGTATCTGATTTACTTCTCAATGAAAGTCAGACTTCCATAGCAGAGCATCCTGTCTTAGGTGAGTTCCTAGACGTATTTCCAGAAGAAATACCGGGGTTACCGCCTCAATGAGAAATAGACTTCTCCATTGAACTCTTACCAGGATCAGCACCAGTGTCAAAAGTACCTTATAGAATGAGTATCCCAGAATTGACGGAATTAAAGATTCAGATTCAAGAATTACTAGACAAAGGGTATATAAGACCTAGTGTCTCGCCTTGGGGTGCACCGGTTCTGTTTGTCAAGAAAAAGGATGGGACTCTAAGACTATGTATTGACTATAGGCAACTGAATAAGGTAACTGTTAAGAATAAATACCCGTTACCACGAATCAATGATTTGTTCGACCAAGTAGGGGGAGCTAAGATCTTTTCCAAACTGGATCTTCGATCTGGGTACCATCAGATTCGTATTAAAAATGAAGACATAAGTAAAACCGCCTTCCGTACCCGATACGGACACTATGAATTTGTAGTAATCCCTTTTGGGTTAACCAACGCCCCTGCCACATTCATGTGTTTAATGAATGGTATCTTCAACAAATATCTAGATCAGTTTGTGTTGATTTTTATAGATGATATCCTAATATACTCTAAGTCGGAGGAAGAACATGAATAGCATATAAGAATCGTACTGCAAACCTTGAGGGACCACCAGTTGTATGCAAAGTTGGAAAAATGTGAGTTCTTTAAAAAGGAAATCCAGTACCTAGGCCATATTATTTCTGCTGAAGGAATTTCAGTGGACCCGCAGAAAATCAAAGCCATAGCAGATTAGCCAGTACCAAGAGATGTAGCTGATATTAGATCCTTCATGGGACTCACAGGTTACTATCGGAGGTTCATTGAGGGATTCTCGAAGATCGCCTATCCCATTACCTCACTACAGAAAAAGGGGATAAAGTTTGTGTGGTCCTGCAAGTGTCAAGAAAGTTTTGAACGACTTAAGGAGTTGCTGACCAGGGCACCTATTCTGAAAGTGGCAGACCCATGTAAAGAATACACGGTCTGCACGGATGCGAGCAAAGAGGGAGTAGGAGGAGTACTATCCCAGGACGTGTTGATGTATATGTAACTTCGGAATGTATTTCATCTGTGTATTATATATATATTTATTGTACCCTTATAAGAGATGTGTTATTCCTCTATAAGGAAGTGTCGTCATGTGGATTGACAAGTGTCGCAAGTGTGTGTACTTGCCTATGGGTTATTAGACCACCTTATGGGGTCGGCCCTAATTAATATATAATATAATGTGGATGTACCCAAGTAGACAAGTCGGCCCCAGTAGGTCACTGGGCAAAAAGGTGAGTATAAATAGAGATAGGAGATCTCTATTTTACTCATTCAGAAAAGTATCTATCTCTCTCTCTGGAAAGTGGCGCACTAGTGAGGAGGAGGAGGATCATCTGCTAGGAGACTATCTCTGTATTATTTGGTTGTATTTTGGTTGAGCCATTGCTCTCTCTATCTCTGAGGAAGTTGTGGGGTTTTTCACCTTAGGGTTTTCCCCACGGAAACTCTGTGTCTCTTGTCTCTATGCTTTTGATTCTTATGATGCTTGTGATGCTTGTCATATTATGATTGTCATGCATTGATATACTGTAGATGTTATTCTCTCAGCAAAGATCCTATAGTATTGTGATTTAATACTGAAAATTTAACATGGTATCAGAGCCTAACTGAGAAGAAGACATTTTGCAGTGACGGAAGCTTGTATTCCTTGTTTATTGGGTTTCTCTCCACAGATTTTTGAAATTCAGTATAGTAGATTGGATCTACTCATCAAGGCGCATCTTTCTGTCCAATCAGATTTCAGTTCCGAGCATTTTCAGTTTTGGCCCTAAAAATTAGGGTTTCCACAAAAATAGGAATTTCTGGAAACTGAAGGTACAGCTGGAAGCTCCTTGCAAAAATCGAAGGTTTGAGCTTTGGATCGAGATTTTTGGCTCGGTAGATCTCCGGGAAACTCAAACCCTAATTCAGGGCTCTCCCTAGTGAACCCGGGAGGACAAAAAGGCAATTTTTAAGGACAATACTTTGCTGATATCAAATTCTAAATGTACTAGGCTGATCAGCTCTCCAAGGCGCATCTTTCTATCCTTTCGGAATTTTGAACTTCACATTTTGAATTTTTAGGGTTTCTCTGACAAACCCTAATCCGGGACCAGATCCAGTTTTCAACACTTCAAGTGGTAAGTTCTAAATCTTTTCTATTTCCATTTGAAGTACTCTTAAAGATGTCTCTTCACACCAAGCTTGAGGATAAGCTTGAAGGGGATGATAACTTCCGAGCCTGGAAGTATAGGATTGGGCTAATCCTGGAAGAGAATGAGTTAGACTCATATGTGAAAGAAGACATCCCTATCCCAGAGGATGAAGAGGCCAAGGTATTGCACAAGAAGAACTTGGTCAAGGCAAAGAGAATCATTGTTGATTCTATCAAAGACCATCTCATACCCCATGTGTCTTCTCTCAAGACACCCAAAGAGATGTTTGAATCTTTGACCAAGCTATTTGAAGGAAAGAACAGAAATCGGAAGATGACCCTGCGGAACCAATTGAAAGCAGTAAAGTTTCAGAATGGGGAAACCATTCAATCCTACTTTTCAAGGGTCTCTCAGATCAATGAACAATTAGAAGCAGTAGATGAAATGGTGGAGAATGGTGAAGTGGTGATGACCAATCTAAATGGCCTACGCAGGTCATGGGATTCCTTTATTCAAGGAATTTGTGCAAGGAAGAAGTTGATCTCCTTCAGTAGACTTCGGGAAGAATGTTCTCAAGAAGAAGCTAGACTTATAGCTCGTGAGGAAAAGATGGGAGGTGAAGATCAAGCTCTTGCAGCTCACACCAAAAGAAGCAAAACCAAGAAGGATCACCCTCACCCCAAAAGATTCCATCAAAAGAATAAGAAGGACCTAAGATGCTTCACATGCAATGAGAAGGGTCACTTTGCTTCAGATTGTCCCAAGAACAAAAGGGATAATAAGAACAACTCCAGTGAGAAAAAGAAGGGCAGCAAAAGAAGGTTTCATGCTCATGCTGCCGAAGATGATGAACCTCCAAAGAAGAAGGCTAGGGCAGAAAGTGATAGTGATGATGACTCATCAAGTGAAGAAGAGTATGTTCTGATCTCTGCTCTTACAGGTACCATCTCCCATGGATGTAATGATTGGTTAATTGATAGTGGGGCCTCCAAACACATGACTGGGTTCAAGGAATCTTTTGTGAATCTTTCTGAACATGAATCACCCCATAAAGTGAAACTTGGGGATGATTATCAATACCCAATCAAAGGAAGTGGTGAAGCCTCCTACAATCTAGATTCTGGAAAATCATTGAAGATGAAAGAAGTACTTTATGTACCTGGGCTCAAGAAGAACTTACTCTCCATTTCTGCATTAGATGCAAAAGGTATGAGGGTTGCATTTGTGGATGGCCAAGTCCTAATGTGGCCAAAGGGAAAGACCATAGATGATGCAGTAGTGATTGGAAAGCAAGAGGGAGGTTTGTACAATTTGAAGGGACAACCTGAACATGCCATGATGACATAAATACAAAGATTCATCCATAGTCATGGATCACATAGAGGTATGTATAATTTGTTTTTGCAAAAGTTAACTAATGAGTTATGCAGGTCATTGAAGAGAACAAGAACACATTGCTAGACATAACTAGCAAATATGGTGACCAGGTATGTGTTTCTTATATCATAGGATCCATCATATAAGTATGCATGGCATGATTGATGATGATTGTTCATAAAGTCATAAGTTTGAATAATCATGGGCATATGCATATTATGTGTCTTACCTTAATTAATAATATGACTAACCAGAAGAGTCATAGGTTTGAGTAATTATAGGTTTATACATGTTATGTTTCTTATGATATGACTAACCATAAGAGTCCTATATATAAACCTTGAATGCTAATGCTTATTATTTCTGTTTGAAATGATCATGACTATACATACTTGAGATTATTGTGTTTTAATGAATGTATGATTTTGTATGAGATTACAAGGATAACACAATCATGATACTAATAAGCATGCATAGGGACCAAGGATGAATATGAGTTCAAGAACAGGTAATCCAGGAAGCAAAGATCAAGAGGGAGCACACTCCAGTGGTTTCTGCAAGGGTGCAGATATTCAGAGGGAGTTGTCCATATCTCTACATTCCACAACAAGAAGGTTTAGAAGGACTCCAGCAGCTCCTGCAAGGAAGAAAAGACTCAGAGGGAGTCCACCCAACAAACAAACAAAGATAAGTATTTTAATTATCTTGCATATTTGTTTGCTTAAATAAAATTGTTCAATGATGTATATGCTCATGTTCCTAGACTTAGGATATGTATTGTGCATATTAGAATGATTGAATTAATGAACAGTATACTACTAATATGCATGTGTTGGGTAAGTGGCCTATGGCACTGTACAACATTCCATTGCTACTTATCTAGAATGAAACCTCTTTGCTGACATGTTGGGAGTTGTGCACACTCTTAACAATGTTCTGGTAGAGATTGGAAGGCATCTAGAAAGTTACGGGATATGGATAAATGTTGTATTGAAGCATTGGCTAAGATAATTGCATGACTGCATGACTGTATGACATATTTCTTCATGTGTAAGAATTTGTTCTGAAAATTATGAGATGTTTCTAATCATGCAATTTAATCTGTTTTGTAGGAAAGACCGTATATCTTCACCTACAAAAGGACTACAACATTTGTTCCAGCAACAAAGATATCTATTGAAGATATTGAAATTCCCAGGATCTGGGATGAAGAAATGGAATGCCATGATCCGTCGATCATGAAGAATGATGTTTGGGATGCGATCCCAAGAGCTAAAGGGAAGTCTGTTGTGACTTCCAAATAGAACTTTCAGATCAAGCATGTTGCAGATGGCAGCATAGAGAAATATAAAAGTGATGAAATAGAAGATACACCAGATAGATTCAAGACAGCTTTCTTGAATGGTGTAGTTGAAGAAGAAGCAGCCACTTCATTCTGAGACACATGATAGGAAATCATATATGTGCAGAACTTGGTATGGTGAAGATAGATTGATTGCCGACACGCAGCGGAAGCTTACTACCGAGTTCGAGATGAAGAACTTGGGGATGATGCACTATTTGTTTTTGGCGTGGAGATGTGGCAGAATGCAGGTGGGATCTTCCTTGGTTAAGGGAAGTACACAGTAGATATCCTGAAGAGATTTGGGATGATGGATTGCAAGGCCATGGCCACACCTATGGCATCGAATCTGAAGCTTCTATGTGATGCTTCATCTGAGCCGGTTGATGTCTCTTTGTATCATCAGATGATTGGGTCCTTGATATACTTGACGAACACGAGACCAGACATTTGCTTTGATGTGAACACATTGAGCCAGTTCCTGACGGATCCGAGGAGTGTTCACCTGGTTGCTGTAAAGCATGTTCTGAGGTACTTGAAGGGTACAGTGTATTATGGGCTCAGGTATGAGGAGAATCAAAAGTTTAACCTGCAGGGTTATGTTGATTCAGATTGGGATGGCAGTGCTGCAGATAGGAAGAGCACATCTGGGTGTTGCTTCAGTATAGGATCAGGTGTGATCTCTTGGTTTAGCAGGAAGCAGTCCTGCGTGGCACTGAGTACAGCTGAGGCAGAGTATGTTGCAGCCTGTTCAGCTAGTTGTGAGGCAGTATGGCTACGGAAGCTACTGTCTGAGTTATTTGATCTCCCGTTGGAGGCTACTGATATCTTCTGTGATAACCAGAGTTGTGTGAAGCTGTCCGAGAACCCAGTGTTTCATGACAGGTCGAAACACATAGAGATCAAATATCACTATATCAGGGATATGGTGCAGAGAGGAGCTGTGAAGCTCCTGTATGTTGCGACGGACGAGCAGATTGCAGATGTGCTGACGAAGCCACTAGCCAGGGTGAAGTTCGAGTACTTCAGAGAGAGGCTTGGCGTTATTCAGATCGAGGACACTTCGAGGAAGAAGTGACGGACACATTTGTTGAAGCCATTCCAAGCATGTTGGAAGGAGGATCCTTCACATGGCTGTGGATGTAAGCGCTGGATGATGAGCATTAGGATGATGTTCTAGTTTCTGCTTGATATGATCAATTGGATCATTTTATGTATGTATGTACGCATCATGTTGGATGCTGGATATGATCAGTTGGATCATTTTATGTATGTATGTACGCATCATGTTGGATGCAGGATATGATCAGTTGGATCATTTTATGTATGTATGTACGCATCATGTTGGATGCAGGATATGATCAGTTGGATCATGTGTATGTATTGTTTATGCATCATGTTGGATGATTGGACCATGTATCTGTATATGTATCAGGTGGATACATTGTATGATCAGGTGGATCATGTATGGTGATATGTATCATGTATTTGTATTTGTATCAGGTGGATACATTGATGATCAGGAGGATCATGTATGATGATATGTATCAGGTAGATACTTGGTATGCATCAGGTAGATGCATTGATGATCAGGAGGATCATGTATGATGATATGTATCAGGTAGATACTTGGTATGCATCAGGTAGATGCATTGATGATCAGGAGGATCATGTATGATACTTGGTATGCATCAGGAAGATGCATTGATGATCAGGTAGATCATGCAGCAGGATGTTGCAGTGATGATCAGGATGATCATAGATGACGAGCTTTAGGATGTTGCTCCAGATGACATGCAGCAGGATGTTGCAGTGATGATTAGGATGATCATAGATGACGAGCTTCAGGATGTTGCTCCAGATGACATGCAGCAGGATGTTGCAGTGATGATCAGGATGATCATAGATGACGAGCCTCAGGATGTTGCTCCAGATGACTTGTAGCAGGACGTTGCAGTGATTATGATCAGGACGATCATGAGTACATCAGGATGATGTATGGTGAGTATCAGGTTGATACTCTGTGGCCGTGGATCAGGTTGTGCAGATGAGCATGTCTGGGAGATCCTATAGGTCGGAGTTGTGTACCCGTAACAGCCTGGGATGCTCTTTCGAGACATTGCTCTGGGAGGACATGTAATTCATTTCCCTGGGAGATCTCAGGTCGGAGTTGTGTACCCGTAACATCCTGAGATGCTCTTGCGAGGTTTTGTCCTATGGCATGTAATTTGGGCCCTGGGAGATTTCAGGTCGGAGTTGTGTACCCGTAACATCCTGAGATGCTCTTGCGAGGTTTTTCCATGACCACATGTAATTTGTGCCCTAGGAGATCTCAGGTCGGAGTTGTGTACCCGTAACATCCTGAGATGCTCTTGCTAGGTTTTGTGGTGGACCACATGTAATTTGTGCCCTGGGAGATCTTAGGTCGGAGTTGTGTACCCGTAACATCCTAAGATGCTCTTTCGAGGTTTTGTGGTGGGGTCACATGTAATAGCGCCCTGGGAGATCCTACAGGTTGGAGTTGTGTACCCGTAATATCCTGGGATGCTCTTTCCAGGTTTTGTGATGCACGTAAAAGTCCTGAGGATTCCACAGTATGGCCAGTGATGATGAAGACCTGCAGGTGGTGGGCCTACATCCAGTATGAAAAAGGACTGGCTCTGTAGAACTTCCTATGACGAGTAGAGACAGAGATTGGATGAGATAGCAGCAGCAGTGACGATGATGATGACGATGCATCGATGACGATGATCCAGAGAAGAAGACTTGTCTAGCAGATCTGTGTCGAGAAATACCTTCCTAGTTAAGAGGGAGTGTTGATGTATATGTAACTTCGGAATGTATTTCATCTGTGTATTATATATATATTTATTGTACCCTTATAAGAGATGTGTTATTCCTCTATAAGGAAGTGTCGTCATGTGGATTGACAAGTGTCGCAAGTGTGTGTACTTGCCTATGGGTTATTAGACCACCTTATGGGGTCGGCCCTAATTAATATATAATATAATGTGGATGTACCCAAGTAGACAAGTCGGCCCCAGTAGGTCACTGGGCAAAAAGGTGAGTATAAATAGAGATAGGAGATCTTTATTTTACTCATTCGGAAAAGTATCTATCTCTCTCTCTGGAAAGTGGCGCACTAGTGAGGAGGAGGAGGATCATCTGCTAGGAGACTATCTCTGTATTATTTGGTTGTATTTTGGTTGAGCCATTGCTCTCTCTATCTCTGAGGAAGTTGTGGGGTTTTTCACCTTAGGGTTTTCCCCACGGAAACTCTGTGTCTCTTGTCTCTATGCTTTTGATTCTTATGATGCTTGTGATGCTTGTCATATTATGATTGTCATGCATTGATATACTGTAGATGTTATTCTCTCAGCAAAGATCCTATAGTATTGTGATTTAATACTGAAAATTTAACAAGACGGACATGTAGTGTGTTATGAATCACGAAAGTTAAAGGAACATGAACGTAACTACGTGGTTCATGACTTGGAATTAACAGCAGTAGTACACGCACTGAAGATGTGGCGTCACTACCTGCTGGGAAAGAAATTCTTGTTATTAACCGATAACACTTGCGTCAAGAACTTATTTAACCAACCAGGACTCAATGCCAGACAGGCAAGGTGCATGGCTTTCTTAAGTGAATTCGACTTTGATGTAAAACACATAAAGGGTAAGGAAAATACAGTGGCAGATGCACTTAGTCGTAGGACCCACGAGGTGTATGAGATAATAATGAGTCAACCAGAAAGTAATCTCATGGACAAAGTAATAATGGCAAGCAAACAGGACGCTGATGCATAAATCTGCAAAGTAAAATTCAGCAAAACAAGATAAACATGAACGGGACAGATTTCAAGATGGATCAGAGAGGTCTGATCTGGTTCAAAGATAGGCTGTACATGCCTAATGTTGCAGAATTTAAATTGTTTATTCTAAATGAGATGCACAAACCCCCTTTTGCAGGTCACCCCGGGTATAAAAAAATGATAACAGCTCTCAGAAAACAGTTCTTTTGGCCTAAATTAAAAACTGAACTAGCTGATTACTTATCTAAATGCTTAGAATGTCAACAGGTGAAAGCAGATCATAGACATCCTGCTGGTTTATTACAACCATTACCAAATCCTGAATGGAAATGGGAAGTAATTTCACTAGATTTTATCACAGGTTTGCCAAGAACCCAACGACAGCATGATTCCATAATGGTGGTGGTTGACAAATTTAGCAAATCTGCACATTTTATTCCGGTAAAAACCACCTACAAAGCAGCAGATATTGCAGGAATATTTCTAAAAGAAATATTCAGATTACACGGAGTACCAAAGATGGTGATTTCAGATAGGGATGTAAAATTTACCTCCAAATTCTGGAAATCTTTATTTGCAGGTCTAGAAACAAGAATTAATTTCAGCACGAGTTATCACCCTGAAACGGATGGACAGACTGAGCGTACCAACCAGATCATTGAAGATATGCTAAGAATGTATGTGATGGAAAAACCCACCAAATGGGAGGACTATTTACATCTGGTAGAGTTCGCGTACAACAACGGGTATCAAGCATCATCAAGAATGAGTCCATTCGAAATTCTTTATGGAAGGAAGTGCACTACCCCAGTTAGCTGGGATAGCCCGGTCGATCGTTTATTGGTAGGACCGGATTTGCTGCGAGATATGGAACAAACAGTCCAGGAGGTGCAGAAAAATTTAAAGGTGGCTCAGGACCGCCAAAAAAGTTATGCTGACCTAAAAAGACAGGATAAGGAATTCTCAGTTGGGGAACATGTGTACTTGCGGGTTAAACCAAAGAAAAGCTCACTCCGACTAGGGGGTTGCACTAAACTTGCACCACGATTCTGTGGGCCTTTCCAAATACTTGAGAGAATTGGACCTGTACCTTATAAGTTGGCTTTACCAGCACATTTAAAAATTCATAATGTTTTTCACATTGCAGTACTGAAAAAGTATATTCATGACCCCACTCATATTATTGATTGGAATTTGATTCAGGAGGCTCCAGAAGGCGAATTTCAAGTAGAACCTTTACGCATTCTGGACAAGAAAGAGATAGTACATCGGAACCGAGCCATCACTCAGGTAAAGGTGCAATGGAAGCACTTTAGCCCTGAGGAGGCGACCTGGGAATTGGAAAGAGAGATACTAGAAAAGTATCCGAATTTGTTCCCAGAGCCAATGGAGGAAAGCTAGAACACTGAGGACAGTGTTCATAATAAGGGGGCAAGGATGTGATGTCCCCCAATTAACAATAAACAATTATTTTTTGTGTTGTTATCATTATGAAATTCATTTTAGTAAGGGCTAGATGAAAAATCTGCCGAATAAGTCCTAGGAGGACTGTTGTAAGAAACAACTTTGAATTTTAATTATTGTTTTAATAATAAAAGGATGAATAGGAACAGCCAGGTTAAATGAGGAGATCATGCATGGAAAAGTGGGGGACAAGTGAGAGTTAACCTTGGAGAAACTAGAACAGGTGTCAGAAGTGTATTTAAGACACTAGACACACCCTGAAAATCAGGGATTTACTTAGCTGCGAAAATTCCATGAGGAATTAGCTGCTAATGATAAGACCTAGGCAAAACTATAAAGGAGGGGCATATGTGGGAGGCAGGACACTGCTTAGTATGCCAGAGAGGATTAGACTTGCTGTGTGAGCACTCTGTGCTAGGCAAGAGATTCAGGAACTTGTGACTGAGTTCAAGGTTAACTGTCGACACTTTTTCGTGCATGCATCTGGCTCGGGGGTGATTACGGACAAACTTGGCGTTTGGACCTAATCTACGGTTGGGTGGAACGTGGCTGTTCCGACTTCATTCAGATTATCAGTTTCAGGTTTTTCTTTTACTTACAGTCTTTCAGCATTTTCCTGTTATCTTACTTTGTTCAGATTAATTAATATGATTTTTGTGTACAATGAAAGAGCTGATCATTATTTTTTTTGGACGATAAAGTTAGATCTGTAAAGGAAACTTATACAGAATATTACTGTGCGGATTAGATTTAAGTTATTAAAATAAAAATCAAATCTATGTCTGTAGCTAGATTTTAACACATCTTGGGGTTGGGTCACCTTCCAAGGACGCTCTTCAAGCTGGACTGCATATTTAACGAATCGGTCCTGTTTATAAGTTGGAGCTAATAGTAATGGATTCCGACCTGTACATTGAAGTTATACAATCTTGGTTAAGGGTGGAGTCATAGTTTTCTTTAAAAAATAAAACTCTGAGTAAGAACCCTCCCATTATTTTTATTTTAGTTTTAGTTATCTAATAGTTCGAATCGCACTCGGCGGGTTAGAGCGCGATAACCTGGAGATTTCTCTACCTACGGATTGTTGGATCTCATCTTAATCATCACCACGAGGCTCCTAGTGTAAAAGCCATGACGCAGTATCGCCCATACTCCTCCTTGTAATAATGTGGTATGGCCGAAGTATTAAATATTTCGTTGATGGTTAAAATTGCAGATCTGATTAAACTTACTGTTTAAACAGACGGTTCGGTTAGTCATTTATATTTTTTTATTCATTGAAAGAACTACCTTGAAAGTAGTGGAGTTACAGTAGATAAATGCGTTGTATTTATCGCAGCTAGGTCTCGATACCTGAGCTTTGGGGTTTAAACATTTTTATACCTGGAGTTGCCAGGTGAAACCTGCTGTCATACTTTTAATGAAACTTTATTCTCATCTCAGAATCAACGAGATTCTCCTACGAAGGATCTACAGTATGAATTAAAAAAAATAAGTGGTTAAGATAGATCTTACGGGATTGTTACTTTTTCTCTCTTCTAGGGTTTCGGTTGGATTTCTACTCTTGAGAGGGCGTAGACCCAAAGGGTTTGGGTTCGGATTTTGTTTTATTCAACATTTACTTTAAAATGTTCTTTTTAAACCCATAGCTATCACCTTTGAAACTCAACAAAATTATTACAAGACCTGTAACTACCCTATCCATATAAGAGGAAATTTAAACATGAAATCGCCCTGAGATCGATTCCTATGATTTGATTCTTGCTTTACATAGTCAGGAGAAAACGAAATCCGAGTCATACACAACTGTACTTCCACTTAAATGTACGTTTTAATAAGAAAATACAGAAAAAAAAAACAAACTCATAATAATAACCCAGGGGTTGTGTAATTCCCTGGAGATTAAACCATGCACTTAAGTATTCTCGACTTTAACCATTCTGGAGTCTTGGATTTGGATTTTATAGAAAAACAGAATCTTAAACTTAAATTCAAAACAGTCCAGTACGTTCCTCTAAGGATAAGATCCTCAGGGAGATTTTTAGTTTTAAAAGTTTTACAAAAATCGTGGTAGAAAGAACCCCAAGCCACAGTGAATCGTTACGACCATATTAAACTAACCAGGTCATGAAATCACAGAACTCCATGCTGTCGAGGGGAGGTTCTTTCCCATTTTCCATCACTGCGTGAAGGTGTAAGGGGCAATGCCACTTACCGAGCAGGAAGGGTTTCCCTACGAATCTGCACACTCCAGGCTGGGAGGACCTACCAGCAATAAACACATTATACATTAGCAGATGAGGCAGACTGATAAAAATAAGAAGAAATAAAGAGAATTCTAATGTGGTTTTTCGACAATACCTCTAAATCAACAGTGTTCTTCGATGGAATGCTTCTGTACAACCGCGTAGCAAGGAACATACTGTGCAGTCCTTTGAAGGCATTATGCGCATTCGAGGAAACGAATGTAAATGTATCGCCAGGTTTTGAGAGCCAGACTAAAACTTCCACTCTACAACCAGCCCGTAAATCATAAGGAGAAGAGTAAATCAATTCGAGAAGAGTTGGGCGTTCCAAGATAATCTGGGCAGTCCTTTCCTGGCGCAGGTGGCACCTTGGCTTTCGTTCATCATAAATGAATTCACATGACCAAGTTATTGCTGAAGTTTTCTTGAAATACACAACCAGTACTGGAAGGCTTATCCAGCCTGGATCTTGCGTTGTCATAGCTTGATGGTACACCTCGTAGATGATGCTTATAATTACCAGACATAACTCCTACACAGTGCGAATATCGAAGAGGGGTTATGTAAAAACGTTTGGACTTACAATTAAATATAATTCAGTATATCATATTATATAAAACGCAATCCATCATGTCGATGATCATATTTCGAAGGAGCATACACAATCAACTATAAAACCATCCTGCTATATGATACAATAAACGATCCTTTATATTATAAAACTAAATGTTTATCATGGTATCCTATGGTAATCGAGCCTTGTGTATTATAGGCCTTTGACAACCTTTAATTATTTGTATTTCCTTAGTTTTGGTTTTGCCAATGAGAGTGGGGTTATTTTGTTTCCAGTTCAATACAAATAACCTTGTTTTTCTGAGTATTGATTATACGAAGGGAATTTTTGATTATTTCATCGTAATAAGGGTAGGATATTTTAGGTCTATTGTATGATGAAAATTCAGTATAAAACTATAAAGAAACTGCAAATACGTTTGACATAGTTACCTGCGATATAAGGATAAATTCCAGAGTAGGTGAGCCAAACCTGCATATTCACATTGAACCAGTGTTAGCCATAGCTAAGTAAGTGGCATGACCACTAGAAGACCTTCTATCCAGTAGAAAAATAAAGGGTAAGAACATAAGTAAGTTCAGGGGGCAACTTTCATTAATGTAGATATTGACTAGCATAAGACAATCACCGAGCTCTTATAAAATAATGTTAAGAACAGAACAGGACAAACAAAAAAAAAAAAAATTTGTATCGAGTTGTCACACAACGATGCAACAAAACCAGGTTTTGGAGAGTCATGCAAGTGTGTCTAGGAAGGTTCTAGCTGGGAACGCTATCCATAAGTCCCCGGTCGATGATTTTGCAAATTTGACCGTAGTGTGAAGGTCATGCCAATTTTGCTCAAGTGGGTCATTTCTCGTCTGAAGGCTCCCGGGTGTGCATGGCCACCGTGGACATGTCCACAATGGCCATACACACCTCTGGGAGCAGATCGAACCAAGTCTACTCATCGGTTTGGGTTCTGTGGCCCCGGAGTAAATCCTCCAAGTGTCCTTGAATGGCCCCGGGGTGCCTGACTAAAATTCCCATAGCACCCAAACCGTAGCTCCGATCGCAAATCTGTCGATTTCAATGGATCGGAGACGTCGGGTTTCAGCTAGGGGACCCACATTCCATGCCTCGAAGACCCGAAAACAGTGCCAATGCGCCATCTTCTTGGGGAGGTTTTCAATTAAGAACTTGTTCAACATCCATCCCTTCATACTCGACATCAGACAAGATTTGATTGACTTCAACCACTTCGTCATTGCTTGTTGATGGATCTAAGGCACTAACATTTTGATTTCTACGGTTTTCCATGTACAACCTGGCCTTTTTTCTTATCTCATGGTCTTTTTCAGGGGGCGACTCCTTCCTTCTTGAATTTCTTTTATTATTACGTCAGTTGCCTATATTCAATGCATTTTTTTAAAAACAACAATATCACCCCTACAAGAATGAACAACAAATAAGATATTAAAACTCGATGTGCATGATTATTAAAGCTCGATGTAGCAATTGACTATGTACAACAACATCTAGTGAGAATGTTTTCATATAATCTTAAAAGCTATTGAGAATGCCCTCGATATAACTACGACATCACCTCTAGGAACTCAGTAGGATGGTATTGGATGGTGGTATACAATGTTAGTAGGAACAAATTTTCTACAAGGGAGAAGCTCCTACTCACTTCATTTTCATGTTATGGATGAGGGAAAATAGCCCCAAAAGATTAAGATTTTTCAATTCTTTAGGTGTTTGTGTGAGTTGTTGTAATGAAACCATGAGGAATTCAACAAATGTTTGTGTACTAGATGGAGGAATGTGATTATGAAATGTTATTGGTGGTTATGCAAATAATTTTTTTTTATCATCTTCATGAAAGGTTGAAAGCATTGCTTGGTGCATGTTGTAGTTTTTTTTGGTAAGATGTTTTTATTGTCTATGTTGAAGATTAAGAAGACTAAAATAGATCTATCATACAATTCATGAGGAAAATCTAAAATAAATGCCATTCAAACAAGTGAATGAAGACTAAAATACATTTAACAAGATAAAATTGTCACCATAGCTCAAGCATTATGATTTCTCTTTGATTCAAATGTAAAATTATCTTTTGATGTGTCCACTATATGTCAGAAGAGTTCATGTGTGTCCGAGTGGCATGAGAATTCAATCCAAGGAGAAAAATAGTGTCCAATTGTTGTTTATTCACTCAAATGATCCAAATAGAGCCCAAGAGGTGTGTATTCAATCCAAAGAGCCAAATAGAGCCCCAAATGTTGTGTATACTATCCAAATGGTTAAGGAAGCACCAAATGGTGTGTGAATTTAATCTAAATTGTAAATGCTTGTCGGACTGTGCATGAAACCAGTAAACAAAATGCGATGAATCAGAGAAAAAATGCAGGAGAAGAGCGCGGGTGATTTTCTAAATTTTATGTTCAACAGGGATGTGCACGTGCTAGGAGCATGTGCACACTAGATGCACGTGCGCGTTGCTAGCGCGTGTGCGTTCCTGTAGAATATTCCTTAGTTTGGTGGGTAACGTCCACTTCAATTATTACCCAAAAAATCTAAATGTGTCGGTTTATTCCTAGAGCCCCTCCCCCATAAAGGCCTTTAGGACCTCTTGTAACCCATAATCCGTAAGTGCATTTAAGTGCTTCTAGGTGTTTAGGGGTTTTGGGGTATATTTACAAATATCTATTTTAATTTCAAAACATTAATTTAATTTTGAATTAGAAACATATGTATTACATCAAGAATAATTAAATACATAATAGATATAATGAAATTCCGCTGAAACATATGGCAAAATAGAGAAGTTTGGATAGATCATCAGGTAGAATATTTCTTTTGTTACTAAAATAACTAGTATGAGATGCATAGATTGCAAAATCCTGGTGTAGTAAAGGTTTTCAAGGTTATTGAATCAGATTGTGCAACCAAAATATTCAATTTCAGATTTGCAGTTTAAGATGTTAATGAAGAGTATTTCTTTGTAATTTTTTACAAATCTAACAAATGAGATCAATCATATTTTTTTAGAAACAACTAAAAAATACATTTGTGGCTTGAAAGCCTTGGTATTCCCATTCACCAACTTGTTTCTAAAATCAATCAAACATAAAATAACTAAATCTTTAATGAAATAGGCATACCAGCTATTTCCAATTCTACCCATTCCATGCATAAAGTGATATTGTACTGTGTCATTTTTTGACATCTTTGCCTCCAAGAGTTGTAGAGGAGAATCTATGTTGTAAAAAAATTATAAAAAGAAAAAAAGTCAATTTGTTTTGCAGATTAAAACCCAAGTGAAAATTTTATGGGCATTTTACCTGCATCCTCAAAGTCTTAGGTACAAACTGAAATGGAGCCATGTACTTAAGGAGTGGGATGCAAGCACTAAAAGATTTCAGATATTGAAAATCTCGGACAACAAAGAAGAATTGGTGAAAATATTATGAAGGTAAGACAAAGTGAAAATGGTGAACAACAAAAGAGTATTAGGGTTGGGTTTCATGGATATCAGAGAGTATGGCGCTTGGGGTTACTATGCCAACTATCTAGCAAAGTAATTTCATCGATTGGAAGCCGTTGATCCTTTGCTAGAGAGGTCTGGATATGTGGAGTAGCTTTGATGCTCATGATCAAACCAACTTACTGATTTATCTTAAATTGCATTACATATTCATTCATAAACCCATACTATAATAATGAAATCATTTTATAATGTGAAAAGCTCTGCAAATAAGTTTTGTTCTTTTTCTCTATTGATTGTTGTAAATTACAATTTTATAATCAAACTAGATTCATTTTAATTCCAGTTCATCAACATCAACATCATCATCATCATCTTCACTAGTCATCATCATCATGATCATCAACATCTTCGTCATCATCTTCATCATCAACATCATCATCATCGTCATCATCATCATCCTCATGATGATGATGATGAGGAGGATGATGATGATGATCATCATCATCATCATCATCATGATGCTGCTGATGATGATGATGATGATGAAAATGATGAAGATCATGATGCTGCTGCTGATGATGATGAATATGATGATGAAGATGATGATGATGATGATGATGATGATGATTCATTGTCATCTCCCCCTTTCTCATCAACATCTCCATCATCATCAACTTCTTCATCATCATCATCATCTTCATCATCATCATCTTCATCATCATCGTCATCATATTCATTAGTCATCATCATCACCATCTTCATCATCCTCATCCTCATCATCGTCATCGTCTTCATTAGTCATCATCATCACCATCTTCATCATCCTCATCATCATCATCATCATGAGGATGATGATGATGATGACGACGACGATGATGATGATGATGATGATGATGATGATGATGATGATGAAGATCATGATGCTGCTCCTGCTGCTGATGATGATGAAGAAGATGATGATGATGGAGATGTTGATGAGAAAGGGGGATATGTCAATGATGATGAAGAGGAGGGCGATGATGATGATGATGGAGATGTTGATGAGAAAGGGGGATATGTCAATGATGATGAAGAGGAGGGCGATGATGATGATGAGGATGATGATGATGATTATGAAGACGATGATGATGATGATGATGATGATGATCATGATCATGATCATGGTGAACGAGATGATTATGTTGATGAGGAAGGGGGAGATGACAATGATGATGAAGAGGAGGATGATGATGATTAGATGAAGATGATGATGGTGATGATGATGAAGATGTTGATGATGATGATGGCGATGAAGATGACAACGATGGAGATGTTGATGAGGAAGGGGGAGGTGGTCATCATCATCATCTTCATCATCATCATCATCATCATCATCATCATCATCATCACCATTATCATCATCATCAACATATTCATCATCATCACCATCATCATCATCGTCATCTCATCATCATCATCATCATCATCCTCATCACCATCATCATCGTTACCATCATCATCATCGCCGTCATCATCATCATCCTCATCATCATCATCATCATCATCATCATCATCATCATCATCATCATCCTCCTCCTCATCATCATTGTCCTCCTCTTCATCATCATTTTCATCTCCCCCTTCCTCATCAACATCTCCATCATCGTCATCTTGTTCATCAACATCATCATCATTACCATCATCATCATCCTCATCATTGTCATCACCCTCTTCCTCATCATCATGTTCATCATCCTCATCCTCCTCCTCATCATCATCATCCTCCTCTTCATCCCCAACATCATCAACAACATCATCATCATCATCATCTTCATCATCGTACTCATATTCATCGTCATCATCATCATCATCATCATCGTCATCATCACAATGATGAGGATGATGATGATGATGATGAATATGAGTACGATGATGATGATGATGATGACGAATATGATGATCATCATCAGCATCATCATCATCGTCATCGTCATCATCATCATCATCATCATTTTCATCATCACAATGATCATCAACATCTTCGTCACCATATTCATCATCAACATCATCATCATCTTAATTAGTCATCATCATCACCATCTTCATCATCCTCATCATGAGGATGACGATGATGATGATGATGATGATGATGATGATGAAGATGATGATGCTGCTGCTGATGATGATGAATATGGTGATGATGATGATGCTGCTGATGATGAAGATCATGATGATGATGATGATGATGATGAATATGGTGATGATGACGATGATGATGAAGATGATGATGATGGAGATGTTGATGAGAAAGGGGGAGATGACAAGGATGATGAAGACGAGGACAATGATGATGAAGGTGACGACGATGATGATGATGCTGAAGGTGACGACGATGATGATGATGATGATGATGAACAAGATGATGATGATGGACATGTTGATGAGGAAAGGGGAGATCACAATGATGATGAAGAGGAGGATGACGATGATGATGATGATGATGATGATGATGAGATGATGATGATGATGATGGTGATGATGATGAATATGTTTATCATGATGATGATGGTGATGAAGGTGATGATGATGGAGATGTTTATGAGGAAGAGGGATATGGTCATGATCATCATCTTCATCATCATCATCATCTTCATCATCATCATCATCACCATCTTCATCACCATCATAATCATCATCAACATCTTCATTGTCATCACCATCATCATCATCTCATCATCATCATCATCATCATCATCCTCATCTTGATCACCATCATCATCATCACCACCATCATCATCATCATCATCCTCATCACCATCATCATCAGCATCATCATCATCATCATCATCCTTACCATCATCATCATCATCCTCATCATCCTCATCATCGTCCTCCTCTTCATCATCATTTTCATCTCCCCCTTCCTCATCAACATCTACATCATCATCATCTTGTTCATCATCATCATCATCATCATCATCAACATCACCCTCTTCCTCATCATCATCTTCCTTATCATCCTCCTCCTCCTCATCATCATCGTCCTCCTCTTCATCCTCATCATCATCATCATCATCATCATCATCAACAACATGATCATCATCATCATCATCATCATCATTGTGATGAAGAGAATGATGATGATGATGAATATGAGTACGATGATGATCATCATCATCATTTTCCTCATCACTATGATCATCATCATCATCATCATTTTCGTCATCACCATGATCATCAACATCTTCGTCATCATCATCTTCATTAGTCATAATCATCACTATCTTCATCATCCTCATCATCCTCCTCTTCATCATGAGGATGATGATGATGATGACAATGATGAAGATGATGAAGATCATGATGATGCTGCTGCTGATGATGATGATGAATATGATGATGATGATGATGATCATGATGATGAAGATCATGATGATGATGATGATGATGTTGAATATGATGATCATGATGATGATGATGATGAAGATGATGATGATGATGATGAAGAAGAAGATGATGATGGAGATGTTGATGAGAAAGGGGAATATGACAATGATGATGAAGAGGAGGACGATGATGATGATGTTGATGCTGCTATTGATGATGATGATGATGATGATGATGATGATGGCGATGATGATGAAGATGTTGATGATGATGATGATGATGGTTATGAATATGACGATGATGGAGATGTTGATGAGGAATGGAGAGATGGTCATGATCATCATATTCATCATCATCATCATCATCTTCATCACCACCATCATCATGATCATCAACATCTTCATCATCATCATCACCATCATCATCATCATCATCATCTCATCATCATCATCATCATCACCATCATCATCATCACCATCATCATCGTCACCATCATCATCGTCAGCATCACCATCATCATCCCCATCACCACAACCACCACCACCATCATTATCATCATCATCATCATCATAATCCTCACCATCATCATCATCATCATCCTCATCCTCATCATCATCATAGTCCTCCTCTTCATCATCATTTTCATCTCCCCTTTCCTCATCAACATCTCCATCATCATCATCTTGTTCATCATCATCGTCGTCATCATCATCATCATCATCATTATCCTCATCATCGTCATCACCCTCTTCCTCATCATCATCATAATCATCATCATCATCCTCATTATCATCATCCTCCTCCTCCTCTTCATCCTCATCATCATCATCCTCATCTTCATCCTCATCATCATTGTCCTCCTCTTCATCCTCATCATCATCAACAACATGATGATCATCATCATCTTCATCATCATCATCATCATCCTAATCATTGTGATGACAAGGATGATGATGATGATGATGATGATGAATATGAGTATGAGGATGAAGATGATGATGATGATGATGAATATGAGTATGAGGATGAAGATGATGATGATGATGATGAATATGATGATGATGATCATCATCATCATCATATTCGTCATCATTAGCATCATCATCATCGTCGTAATCATCATCATCATCATCATCATCATTTTCATCATCACCATGATCATCAACATCTTCGTCATCATCTTCATCATCAACATCATCATCATCATCATCTTCATTAGTCATCATCATCACCATCTTCATCCTCCTCCTCCTCCTCGTCACCATCATCATGAGGATGAGGATGATGACGATGATGATGATGATGATGACGATGATGAAGATCATGATGCCGATGATGATGATGATAAATATGGTGATGATGATGATGATGATGATGATGATGAAGATCATGATGCCGATGATGATGATGATAAATATGGTGATGATGATGATGATGATGATGATGATGATGATGATGGTGATGATGATGACAACAATGATGATGAAGATGTTGAATATGATGATAGTGGTGACGATGACGATGATGATGAAGATGCTGAAGATGATGATGGTGGTGACGACGATGACAATGATGATGATGATGTTGATGATGAAGCTGGTGATGACGATGATGATGTTGATGATGATCACTACATGATGGTACTTGGTTGAGAAAAACTTCTTATTCTTTGATGGCTAGAATAGTTCTTCCTTGGAAAATCATTTCCAAGGCCCTAAGACATGTAGATACTAAGTTCAAAACCATATAATGGCACTTCGATCCTCAAGCACATGAAAATGATACCTCAACAGTCCATGTGTAGTTGGTGGAGGTAACCTTCTTAGCCCTAGATGGATATAAGATTACTTTAAGGTCCGAGTCTTAGGTCTCATCCCTTAACCATGTCCAATTCCCTAAGTTCCTAGGAATTAGATACATCTAGCACAATGGATACCTCTGTAAAGTCTTGTTTGGTGCTTTTAGACATTGTTCATGTCCTTGGATGTCTAAATGGTTTCTTTATGGCCAAAGGCACGATATTATTCCTTAAAACATCATTCCAAGAGCCTTGATTAGGCACATAGATATTGCTGAAAACCACTTCATGGTATCGACATCCTTAATCATAGGCCAATGATAGCATTAAGAGGTCATGTGTGGTTAGTGGAGGAAATCATTATAGCTCCTTCTAGATAGAATATTCCTTTAGGGCCCAAGGTTTAGGTCTCTCTCTCTGTGACTATCTCTCTAAATTGGCTATGGGTTATAGGTTTTAAGGGTTGGGTGTTTCATGATAGAGTTTAGGGTTGATGAGTATTAGAGGTTATAAGGGTTAGGGGTTAATTTTTATTTGACTATACACTTTAGAGGTTAGAACTATGTGGTTAGGGTTATAGGGTTTAAGGGATATATTCCATTATGTATTAGTATTTAGGATTTTTAGGGGCTATACTAGTTTAGGATTATAGTGGGCCAAGAGTTATGATGGTTAGTTGCACCGAGGACTAGGGATTGCAGTAGGTATGGGGGTCATGGATTTATGGTTAAAAGGATGAAGATTTATATGTACATGACGATAATGCGAGTTAGTGATTTTGTGTAATAATATATCTTCTAACCCTTGTGGGGAATGAGAGAAGAGAGGGGTGAGGGAGGGAGGAGGGATTGGGTAGAGTGGAAGAGAGTGGGGGAATTGGAAGAGAAATGGGGGTGGGTTTATAGAGGGGGGCGGGGTTTAGGGCGAGAGATAAAAATAAAAGTGTAAACTAACGCGTGCACACAATAACGTGTGCTCGCATCCAACAATGCGTGTGTGCATACAACAACACCTGCGCACATCCAACAATGCGTGCGCGCAAATGCCTCCACACATGACTGAATTCAATTTTTTGTGGCGCCCTTGCAGGTTTGGTATTAGCTTCATATTTCCAAACCTTGAGGCTCGGTCTGATTTATGGTAGGACACAACAATTTCTGTAACTTCATGTTTTTCACGCCTAGTTCCGCATATGCTCCACTTGTGCACTACTGATGAAATTGCACACACTTGTCGACATTTGTGTGTAGATTACCACTATATATTTTTGGAATGGATTTGTTATTTTTTTATACTTTTAATACATTTTTAACTGCACTCATGTCAAATTTGTAAAAAACATAGGTCGTTTATTTGGCCTATAACTTTTGATTGGCTTACCTATTTTGAGAACGGAAATGAATCTGCACAAGAGTACAAGAATACCTACGAGCTATAATCAAAATATTGATTATGTTCAGACCATGATATTGTGGCCCAACAATCGACCATGTCATTTTAGGGCTTCACTGACTTTCGTAATTTAAAAAAAATATAAAATTAACTTTTAAAATTTTGGAAAAATAGCGCCGCACAAGATTTGTTTGTTCCCTATGCCTCTACATATTTTTTTTCTCATAAATTAACAATTTACATAAAAAACAGGTGGACCAACAAAAACATGTGGATTATGTTTTACATAAAAAATAACATACCAATCTTAAAATAATGGCATTTTGGGGTGGTTATACCACTTTTCCATAAATAAAAGTTATATATTCAGGAAGATAATCCGTTTTTCTACGTTTCATATTTTTACACCTAATTCTAAGAACTTTTGTAGGTACCTCTAATAATTCATTTTAATGATAAGATTTATGTTTTTCCAGCATTCCATTGCAACTAACGTGTCATAAGTGGGTATAATTACCTTGCACCAGCCCTTTATTATATTAGAGTTTAAGTATTAATTTTATTGGACTTAAGATGCTGTACAATTATAAGGTTAAAGTTTTTTTCTTGGACTCTTCTTAGACCCCAAACTTTATTTATTCCTTTAAATCTATGGTTAATGTGTTTTGGTAAATAGCATGCTACTAAGCTGAGTTTAAAACTCTTGAGGAGCCACATTAAGGCATATATGTTTTTGTGATTAATTAAGTTTGTTCTCGTTGAAATTATACGTTTCATTTTTGCTTTATTTACTCATAGGATTTGAAGATTTATTGTAATATAGTTGGGTTAAATTGCTTATGAAAACACTCCAACTCTTGAGCTAGAAGTTAGTTGAAAAAGTTAAATTTATGTTGATGGTTCTATGTCCAATTTTAGTTTATGTCTAGTTTTATCTTATAAGATTAGTATGAGACATTATGTTTTCCCTATAATTCATTTATCTTAAATATATATTCTAAGAACATCTTTTTTATGTCCTCGACATATTTTTTTGTGTCAAGGGATTAGTTGAGGTGAGTTTCAAAATTTTTGTAAATTGACAAATGTTTGTGTATAGTTTGTTATTTTATAAATTTAAAAAAAATATAAATATAGTATTTATTTGATTGCTAATTGGATCCGTGCGTATGATGCATGCTTGCGGTCATGTGCCTCGGGACCCAGTGGCACATTTGCATCAGCCGGGTCCATGAAACCATGCGAATATCTGCACACTTTCCACTGAGCAGTCACATACTGCCTCACCCATCAACACTATGTTATAATTGGCAAGGGTGGCGTGAGCAAGAAGTCTTCAAATGACCATGCATGAATTGATGGGTTTGGGTAGGCTATTTTTGACAGTCACGTTGTTTGTCGAGAGCACGGTAATCGGTAACAAGACTCCTTTTTAGGAATGGTGAAAGCGGGGAACCACAAGGGGAGGAGCTAGGATTTATGTATATGGTTATGGCCAGAGTTCAACAATTTCTCAATCTCAACAGCTTCACAAGGGGCTAAACAGAAGGCTGGAGTATTTGGAAGAGAAGCCCCCAGGATGTGATCCATAGTGTGCTGCATGGAGCGAATGGGGGAAATAGGACAACAAACTCATCCAATAAGGGATGCATAGAGGGTAGGGAAGGATGAGAGTCATTATCTCAGGCTTAACTAGGTGAACCACAAAGAGCGAGAGACATTTGGGAAGGCTGACAAGGCCGAGGCCGAAGAGCTGACAATCTAGGTATTCTTAGTTCTTGAGAGATGTCATTGAATTATTCTTCCATTTGCTGCCAAAATACATTTCTTTCATTCACATTATTTTCTAAATCTGGCAAATCATTCATTGCATGTCTATTCTACTGCGATAAGAAGAAGCAACGAAGAGGAGGTATTTTTGTCTTGTATTTGTATTGCACTTAAATAATACACCATACATTTATTCATCTATCAATCTCTCCTTTGTCATCCTGCAACTTGCATTTTCCTTCAATGATGATGGCGTTGGATTGCAGTGCTAAAGTTCTGGTGGTATCGATATTTGCAGTCATTTGCTTCGCACAATGGAATTCTGCTCAGACACTTGCTGGATGGAAAACTCTTAGCGATAGGCGTTTCATTCTTCTTCTTTGGTTGTCATTGCATCATTACAATTCTTTTGTCATTAAATCTATTTTTTTATTGTAGTTGCATTGCTATAGATTTCCGAGTTGAATTTCTATAAATTATATTGTCTGAAATTTGAATGTCTTAGTTTTGAGAGATGGAAATACATTGGCAAGAGTTTACCACTGCTTCGTGTCTAATAAATCTAGATGATGCTCTGGCAAAAAAAAATAGAGAGACTTTGTTAAAAAAAAGGCATATTTTTGTACAATGGAACTTATATTTGTTTTTTGATTCACAATTTGCCTTCACTTCAGCAAGAAATCTCCCCCCCCCCTCCTTATCACCCCCTTTTAATTTTAATTTGTTCTTTTCCATTCAACACCAATCTGTATAATTAAACCAATATTTGTTTTGTGATTCACATTTTGAAGCATACATTATAAGTTCAAAGTGTATGGATTGACTTAATTCCAAAAGTAGGTTAATTACAAAATTATTGATATAATAAAAATGTATACAAACAACAAATTGTTGTTATTTTTATGAAATTATTGGTTCTGTCACTCAAATTTTTTTGTTTCCAATATTCATATAATTTGTTCATAGGATTCTTAATACTATGTAAACTTCTAGTTTGCTTTTAAGAATGGGAGTTGTTTGACTAGCCTGAAGTTGTTAAGAACTAATCTACAATTTGTGGTTGGTTTGTTTTCTGGCATCTATTTGTGCAGGCAAAGCACCCCTGGTCATAGCTCACGGTAGATTATCGGGCCTTGTACCTGACCAAGCTTAACTTGCTTATCAACTGGCAGTTAATAACAGTTTGGTCGATGCTGTAATGTTATGTGACTTGCAATTAACAAAAGATGGGCAAGGAATATGCAGGACAGATATAAGATTGGATAACAATACAAACATATAAGATATTTTCCCAATTCAGAGTAATTCTTATGTTGTCAATGGCTATAAAGTGTCTGGATATTTTTTTGTTGACTTCCCTGCTGAACAACTTGTGGGCATTAATGGCGAACAACTTGTGGGCATTAATGGCGGTGTTGCAGGTGAGCTCCAAGGATAGAGCAGGTTGTGATTTTGTTATAGATACAATATAATATTTTATGGTTGCATATTGTTCCTTTTGTTCCAGGTTAATGCATGTATGTTTGCTTAGTACCAAATTGCGTACAGCCTGATAGAAACTTGTACATACTCCCATTTGTGAAAGGACCTTTGCTTGTGTCTTTCTGCCAACACATAGAGTTAAATACTTAAGCATTATGTCAATGGCATATCAGATGATATGAATGTGTTTTGGCTTTTTGTAGAAACGTGGTTGGAGCCAAGTCCTTGTGCTAATGTTTGCATTAATTGCTATATAGAAACTTTTGAGTGACATCGCATGGCAATACCGTTCTGCTCATTGAATGTGCAGAACAGTTGCCTCCAAATAAGTACTGTGATCTTTGATAGCCAGAGAGTCAATCACTGATGTTGATTTAGTCTGATCAATATTTAATTTCATAGTGCAATTGCGTCATTTTGTTGTATTTGGATAGTAAAAAAAAAGAGTGCCACTCTTACATTTGTTTTTTTGGCAGCAAATCAAATCTTTATCCCGTGCTTGCACCCACAGGTTAAAATTGACGCATGTATGCCTGTTTTTTCTGTTTTTACCTATAAAATACAGGTAGATGTGGAATAAACACGGGTGAAAACGGGAAGTTGGGTAACACTTGCGTGAGAATCAGATGCAAAAGAGACATAGCGGAAGTTATTCGGCCGAATAACCAAATTTATTCGGCCGAATAACCAAATTTATTCGGCCGAATAAATTTCATTATTAGGCCGAATAAATTTCGATATTCAGCCGAATAAGTTATACGTTATTCGGCCGAATAATGTTTAACGGTTCACTGTTAGAAATAATGGAGACCTTGATTTGTGTGCGAAGTATAGTCGGACGGGAAAAATACACGGCATTTTTTTATTTATTTGGTCGAATAATTATTCGGCCAAATAATTATTCGGCCGAATAATGATTCTCCATAAAAGCTCGTTCATGGCATGTCTTTGTCATTTTCTCTATAGGACTTTTTGGACCCCGCTGTGAGACCCACTGCCGGACCCTCCCGCGTCTTCCTATCTGGACCCGTCAACGCCACTGGTCTCACCGCTGCTGGACTCATCCTCGCCACCCTGTTCTCCATCTTGCAGCTTATGTTGGTGGTCTGCCAGCCCTTTCGTGTCCCCCTCCTTTCGTCCCCCTTCTTTGCCACCTTGATGTGTCTATTCGTTTTGGAGTGGACTTCGCCACCTTGCTACTTCTATTCGTTGGTGGACATTCGTTGCTGCGTCTATTCATTGGTGGAGTGTTTTCATTTGGTGGACGTTCATGGTGGTTTGTTCATTGGTGGAGTGTTTTTCTGTTGAGTGGTCATTGGTGGATGTTCGGGTTGGAGTGGTTATGGACTGTTCGTCGTGGGGTGGACTGCACAGGTAATTTTATTTTAGTTTTTTATTTTTATTTTTTATTTTTGTTAAATTTTATATCCATGTTGCTTCGTTTGGATGCAGGTGCCATTTCCTTTTTCGGTGCTCTGGGTCTTTCGGCTTCATTCGCTTGAGTTCGTTTTGGGGTTGGCTTTCAGCAGTAAAAAAAAAAAACAGGTATGCCAAAACGATATCTAATTTGTCTGTCTAATTTATCTATTATTGAATTAAGAAGTAACCAAAAAAATTAGAATCTAACTTAGTGGGTACTGTACATGAGTTCATGAACTCTGTCCAAATTAGATAGAGGTCATGAACTCTGTCCAATTTCGATAGAGTTCATGAACTCTATCCTATCTTAACTTAGACCTTGAATGGAAGGGAAGGAAGGACCTTAACATAGAAATGTTGGTAATTATTAATTTAGTACCTTTTTTAGTGTGATTTAATGGGTGATTTGATCGTAATAATCCCGCCTAGCTAACTTTTAGAGCATAACCCTTAGTTAGAATTAGATTACCTATCACAAATAATACTTATCAGAGTTTGAGCAAAGCCTAATCAAACGAGTCGAGATACTTAAGAAATAGGAACTCTAATTTCTGAGTCATGAAAGATTAAGAAACGATGTACTAAATATGCTAAATTATGTGGACCGAATGATAGTTACTAATTTTAGCACTTGCATGGATAGGAGAAAAAGTAAAGTAGTAATTATAGGAGCCTCTATTCAGATTAGGAAAAAAACAGAATCCAGATGTATGGTTTTAATTAGTAGCTATTTCAAGTAGTTGTATTCCGAGTTTATAATTGATCCAATTATGCAATTAGTTTACATACAATATTTTGAGTTCATAGTTTATCAAATAATGCAATCACTTTAC
The DNA here is from genome assembly GCA_027924585.1 of Larix kaempferi. Taxonomy (NCBI): domain Eukaryota; kingdom Viridiplantae; phylum Streptophyta; class Pinopsida; order Pinales; family Pinaceae; genus Larix; species Larix kaempferi. The sequence continues at coordinate 19,366,477 of BSBM01001402.1, read as the reverse complement.
TTTCTATTCCAAGCAATTATATTATGGCATAGACTAGAGTTGTGGCCAATATATTAGTATCGACTAAGTACGATGTTAGGTTAACTACTTTTACCTGTTGTATTACCTTTAGATGCCCATTTATGTCCAACAACAACCAACCACCTGGTGTATTAATCATGAACCTTTAGATCCAAATCGTATGCAAAAACTTATTTAAATATAAATACTATTGGGCTAGTTAAACTTATTTAACTATTATTTTTTCTTATATGACCAAAAAGATAAATATAAATAGTATTGAGTTGGTTAAACTTGTTAAACTATTGATTTTGCTTATGTGATAAAAAGGAAAAATAAAAGTAGTTTTGAAATTCTATTTACAAGTGGTATTTTTGCTTTATGTATAAGTTTCCCTTTTCACTCTGTCCACATGGATAGAGTTCATAGATCAATATATTAGTTAAATATGATAAACCATGCTCATGCATAACTACAGAAAATACTAAACTTTACTTTAGACATAATAAGAAAGAACTAAAGCTACTACATAGAAAACTTGTAAAAAACCCTGGCCTTCCAAAACAACAAAGTCAATTGTATTATGCACCAAACAACATGTTTTATGAATGTCATGCATACACATTATTCTTATGTATTTAGGGAATCCTTGTTAGGAGGTATTGATATCAAAACATTAGAGTATTATGCCAAAGATATATGGAAACAAGAGACTCATTAATAATTTTTCCACATTAATAGTGATGCAATGATATCAGTCCACCTAGTATTGAGTTCATGCCACAGATAGATGGAAACATGAGACTCACTAATAATTTTTCCACATTAATATTGATACAATGATTGTCGTACACCTAGTATTGAGTTCACTTTAAGCTGACACTCTTTTGAGAGTGTAATGCCTTATGATTGTGCATTTTGAATTGAGAATCTAATTGATGGAAAACAATGGTCTTGAGTTTTAGCCTTGTAAAGGTGACCATTCTCGGGATTATGTTTTTCTTTGGTTGCAGCATGGCAAACTCGAGTAACATAATACCATGAATCATCACCGTTATCAGGTTGAAACTCAAGACCATCGTGCAGCATGGTAAATTTGGGAAACATGGCAAACTTGCGAAACATAATACCATGAATTGCCAATTTTTTATGATTCTACAGAATAATGAAAATATTTGTAGATATAATTTATGTTTAAATTACTAAAATATCAATTAAGTTATTAATTTAAGATTTAAATTAAAAGTTAACATGTTCATCAACTCATTCTTTGACATAAATAAATGTAACCTTCACTTAGTATTTAACTATATTGGTTCCATTCATTTTAAAAATAAAAAACACTTGGAAGATTGGCACATTAATTCCTAATACATCCAACAATATTAGCTATACTCATTTTAAGAACTATTAGATGATATTAGGTATATCTAGGTCCTTATTAAATAACTTAGTCTCTTTAGAAGCTAGGTCTTAGAATTTGTAGAATTAACATGTAGAATTTGAATATGTAATGAGTTGATATTTGTGTAAGTGTAGACATTATATCAAATTAAAAGAGAGGAGTCTTTGAGGCGAAAGCATAGGAGCTCTTCACATTCTTCTGGAGTTGGTGTTTAAATTGATAATTGGAGGTTGTCGACTTCCCCTCGAGATTCAAGTTATTGTATAGCTCACATTCATTCAATTATCGGCGAGGCAATAGGGGTATAGATGATTCCCCTTTATCTTCTGTGGGAGAACGTCGATCTCAACCTTTTGTTGGTATGAACATCAATCTTTTAATACATGTACAAATTGTTTTTTTTGTGTGTACGAAAAGTTTGTACATGTTTACACATAAATTTGTTTTTATTTGAAGCAGAGAATGGTTCAAAAGATGCTCATAAATCTATAGAGAGGGAGGAAGAGCGAGCAAGGGAGACGGATGTGGGTGCAGAGTAAGGTTCCCAAGAGGCTCGTCATTCTACACATGGCAACGATGGTTGAGCCAGGATGCAATATGTTGAACTAACTGAGGGTTGTACACCCATTACAACGTATCCATCTTATTTACCTGAGGAGGTTCCATGGGAAAGTGGTGTTCATCAAACGACTCTTGAAAGTTGTAGATCCCACTACAACAAGTTGGAAAAAGATTTATCTACTATGGATCTCCCTCCAGAGAGTAAAAAAAGTTTGGAGATTGTTTTGGGATAATTGGAAAAATTCATTGAGGCATATGAGGTTCTCGGACCAACTATGAATTGTTTTATTGATTTGATGAGAAGACGAAGGGCACAAGTGATGGGTGTAGACAAGTGGATTGTTGTGAAGGAGAGAGTGACAAAAGAACATGCCAAATCAATGTTTAACTTCAAAGAAGGTATAAAGCGAGAAATGTCAAAAGTGCAATATTTCAAGCACCCTAAACTTACACATCTACTATATGATCGGTTCCTTGTAGCCTATGGTCGGTTGCCATGGAAAGATGAGGTTTCTAAATATTTTTCTAGATTTTTTTATGCGGAGTTTTGTTAAAGATGAAGCCAGACTATATTGATGTTCATTCTGAATTTTATGGAGTTGGAAAGGGTCAAATATATGATCGAAAAGGTGCTCTTAGAGACCCTACAACTCTTTGACCTCCACCCCAGATATCTTTCCCACCCAGGCTTGTGGCATTAAAATCATAGATGGAGCCCACATCCCAACTTGGGACAACTACAAGGGATTTTGTTGGCAATGGTTTAGCGTTCACATTAGTTGGAGTAGATGTGGGATTGGTTCGAGAGAGGGCTCATGACACTATTCATGAAAAGTTTGTTTACAAAACGAATGATGAGGTAGATGGAATGAGTATTAGAGATCTCATGGCTTATGCCAAGGTTTGTCGTGACATAGCTTCAGATGTTATATCCAATGACACATCGAGTTTAGGAGAGGTTTGTTGATTATGATATGGCAATCTATTTAATATTTTATTCATTTTGAATTGAACTTTTTGTTAGATTATATGTATGATATTATGTCTTTTTTGATGTATAGTAATAAGTACATTATGTAAATATTTATTGGTTGCAGTTTTCCAGAATGATGAATGAACATTCTTTTCGACTCTCCACTAGTGAAAATGTAGAGTATATTGGAGAGATATATTTATTATTTACATATTTATAATTATGTTTGAACTTGAAATACTATCCATTTTTTGAATTTTAATTTAACTATGCATCTTATTGTTAATTTGAATTATCCATGCAGTTTTCTGTAGATACGAACTTTTTAGATGATTTACCATCTCTCGTGAGTTAATGATTTTAATTTTTTTGTTTTGGTTTTAAGTTAATCACTTAATTTTTTTTTTGCTTGTACTATGTTTTATTTATTAACACAATTTAAATTTTAGGGAAGAGATATAGGTTGTTTGATGAATGTGAATATTGGCACAGAGGTAATTTCCTTCACACTTGAATTGATATCTAATATAAGTTTAATATTTTAATTTTTTTGGGTTTAGTTTAAATTTGTTTAAATAATCTATGAGATTCATAAATTGATTTTATACATGTTGCAGCTTGGGTCTCTTCAATCTTTTGGAGGAAAAGGAAGAGACCAGTGGAGGATAGTGGTGGACATGCATTTAAAGAATTTGATGTAATTTTGTTAATAATTGAATTGTTCTTTAATATCTAAGTTTAATATTTTAATTTTTTGAATTTAATTTAAAATTGTTTAAATAATTTGTGATATTGATAAACTATTTTTATACATGTTGCAGAGTGGGTTGAGTCCAAGGGAAGGCCCTAGTAGAGGATAGTGGTGGACTTCTTCATTTTTTGTTAATATATAGATTGTAATTGTTTTGGACATCGAGGTGATTTATTTTTGGATTATACATATGTACATTGAATGCACATGTTCATGAGTTCATTTTTTTAGGATTATATACATATATATTGAACTTACATATTTTGTATTTGCTTTAAATGATTTATTTTCTTTGTTAATTATTTTGCATATTTGGTGTGATAAATGTTTAGAATATGTTTTTGCATGCTTATGAATGTATGTAAATTATTAAATTTGTGTATGTATGTAGATGTAAAATTTATAGTAATGTTAATGATAGAAATGTTAGGAATGTTAAGAATGGATGTATGAAATGTAACGCCCCATATTTTATTACATGCATTTATCAATTAAGACACACTATACTTTCTCATTATCTATTGAACTCAACTCAACTGAGTAGACTATATTACGACATTACGGACCTCATTATATAATGTTACCCTGTTTTATGATTTCACTATGATTATGATGTTATTATGTCATGCGGTTACGATGTCATGATTATCGTGTGATTTCTTTATCTTACGACTACAATATATGTTTATATGTTTTCATTAATGAGATGTGAAATATAGGAATCGGTACGTGGATACCATCTTCTTGTATGAAGTATTATATGTCATACGCATTTATGATGAACTAAACGGGTTACATGAAACAAAGTGATTTTGATAACATGGATCAATTGGTGATCAATGGGAAATGCTTTCTATGAATTTGTATTTTGCCAAATACTAACGTACAGGACACGAAGGCTATGGGATAGCCAGTTACTTGATCTGTTATATGGGGAAAAGAACATGTTCGTACAGTAAACCTAAGTTAGCCAAAAATGATGATACGATAACACAAACTGATAATCCCGATAGCAGCAGAGTATGAGTCGATAAGGGCGTAGGCCCAGTATGTTGAGAGGGATGGATGTGTTTCCCACCCTATGTTCCTATGATACCCGAGATCATGGGAGGGCCGTGCTGAGACACGCTTCCCATGTATGTGTGATGACGATGGTCGGATGCCTGCTAGGAGAGGATAGGTCCGCTATTCAGCCGACGCTATCGCTCTCAAGTTCTATGTGGTCAGGTCGTTGAGTCCGACATCCACTTTTATACTAGCAGAGGAAGGATAGGGAGGATGTGGCAGTAGGTTATGATGGGAGGATATGATAGTACTGTTGAGGGTCGGGTATTCCTTGATTATGAGTTAGTGGTAGTAGGTACCCTTCCTTGTACATGATTGATTAAACTAATGTAAAGATAAAGATAATGATATGAAGTCGTAAAGGATTAACTGTTAAATAACTGAGCATGTTAAAGTAAGTGTACTATATATATATTATGCTTGTTCTTCTACATGAGGGTAAATACTACTGTTGGTTAGCAAATATGCATAGGCGGGATGGGGTTTGTCTATAGTACATTTATGATCTGTGCATACGCTGGCCACGCATGCACACCTTGCACATGTACATTAGTATCGATATCACAAACACTTAACCTATTACATAAATGTATAAGCCGTCATAAGTGAATATGTAAATCATGCATTGATCGAACTCAGATAACGAATATGAAGTTATTTAAGAGGTGTAAAACAAATCAATTAAGCTATGTATTACTTGTTGGTAAACATTGTGGTAAACAAATGATGTAAAAAGACATTTTTAGTAAATTCGCCATTTATTATTACCTTGTGGACATTTAATTAATATTATGACTTAATTAATGTTATTTGAATAAATACTCATGTCATAACAATTGCAATATAGGTAAAAATGTAAATATTGATTAGTAAATAAGTAAAGTGTGATTATTTCCATTTCTAAGTTAACCGTAATAAGATAACAATTCTTGAATGGGAGTGACATGGGGGAAAATGGTTAAAATTATTTAATTATTCAATGCGAATCGTAGAATTTAAATCTCAACATAAGTTATATTGACAAATATGGTAGACCATTAAAACATATCATGTCCAAGTGAAAAGAGTCAACTATTTACATAATATCTTACTAATGACATTAATATCATTAAATTCAAAGGGAAATGAGTTAATGGTTGAGGGGCTCGAGAAGGGAGTTTGGGGGTGGTGGAGTAAGCCCAAATCCTTCTCGAGTAGGAGGATATGCATATAGAGGGGGTTGGTTTTGGAGGATAGGACACTTAGTATTTTTGTGAAAAAGGAGGAATGTCGAGGAGGGGGTTAACTCGGAGCTTTGAGGAGGTGGGAAACTCAAAGAAAGTCTGAGGAGGGGGTTAACTCAGCAGATGATTACCATGGAATGAGGAAAAGAAACCAATGGAATTCTTCTCTCAGGATTATCAGTTTGTGGGCTCGGGGGCTAGGAAATCCGTTGATTTCCTAGGGTCAGCAAGATATTAGCTGATCGGTAGGGTGGACACATCATTTTGGCTGACTTTGAGGATGGAATGATAGCCTGCTGCAACATACGGTCAACTAGCATCAGCATCAGGTACTTTCCTTGTTATTTATTTTATTCGATTATTATGCTGAGACTTACTCTGAACCCTGCATGTACTTTTCCATTTACTGAACTCTTATGGTGGAACATGTTCTTTGCTGAAAACAATTGTTGCAAGAAAATATTGATATGATTAGTATTTTTTTTTATATAGAAATATTAAGTACAGGAGAGTCAACTAAATCTCATTTAACAGAAATGGAAGATTAGATTGGAAATTTACTTCCTTACACCTGAGTAAAAGTCTAATACAGAGAAAATTGACTCAGAAATGCTACCCAGTGCTCTGCTGAAAAACCAGGGCACTACATGAAAGTTTTGATAGGTGCAATCTAAAGTTAGGAAATGTTAAGAATGAATGTTAGGAAATGTTGAATGTTAAAAATGAATGTTGAGAAAGAATGTTATGGTAAGAATGAATGTTAGGAAAGTGTTCAATCCTAACAATGAATGTTAGGAAGTTTTGATAGGTGCAATCTAAAGTTAGGAATGATAAGAATGAATGTTAGGAAGTGTTGAATGTTAAGAATGAATGTTAGGAAATGTTGATAGGTGTAATTTAAAGTAAGGAGTAAGTAATGTTAAAAATGAATGTTGAGGGTCAAGAATGTTTAAAATGTTAAGAATGAATGTTAGGAAGTTTTAGGAAGTGTTGAATGTTAAAAATGTTAGGAAGTTAAGAATGAATGAATGTTAGGAAGTTTTGATCTAGGTGCAATTTAAAGTTAGGAATGTTAAGAACGAATGTTAAGAATGTTAAGAAGTGTTCATGAATGAGTGTTAGGAATCTATTAGTTTGTTAGGATGTAAAAATCTATGAGCTTGTTAGGATGTAAAATATTTTCAGTGTTGGATATGTAAATAAGAATGTTAGGAAGTTTTGATAGAAATAGGAATGTTAGGAATTTTAAGAATGTTACTAAGTCTTGATAGGTACAATCTAATGTTTAGAAATTTGCAATCTAAGTTTTTATAGAAATTTTAAGAATGAATGAATGTTAAGAATGAATGTTAGGAAGTTTAGGAATGTTAGGAAGTTTTGATAGAAATAGGAATGTTAAGAAGATTAAAAATGAATGTTAGGTTCAAATTTTGATAGGAATGTTAGGAAGTTTTGATAGGTGCAATTTAATGTTAGGAATGTTAAGAAAGAATGTTTGTTTGATATATAGAATCATATTTTAAAAAACTCATGGATCATGTATTTATATGGATTGTTTAGCCCACCATAAAACTAGTAATGGATCAACCCATCTTATGGATCAAGAATAATAATTTCCCATTTATTAAGTATATGAGAGAAGCATGAAATGGATCAGATGAAATCTAGTAGGTTTCTCGATGATTCTTCACTTACATACTTCAGTGAAAAGTAAAGATTCGGGGCGGAGTGTGGAGACAGCCACATCCGTTATCTCGTCCCTTAAGTGGTCTAATAGACATATGGGGACTCGAATAAAGTACTGTACATAGAATTTAAGACGAAATTACACATTAAATTTTTCATTACCAAATAATTTTCGAATTTATTTCAGCATACTAAAATACGATCATTTAAACTCTTATTCTAGTTCCCATTCAAGATCATAGACATAGTTGGAAGTAAAAAATATATTGTACACAACATTTGATATGGACATGGACAAAAACATCGATCGATTAATTTTTGATATAGTTAAAAACATTGCAATAGAATGCCATCCTCAATTATTTGTTCATGGTCATATTTGGACAATTTCCATTTTTTAGTTTTTAATTGTTTTTTCGATGGAACTTGTACCAATTTTATTCGAGATGCACATACTAAATGATTATATTGACAACATATAACATCAAGTTCATAATCATGAAATTAGACATAATTTTCAGTCATATGGGTCTACTGAAAAAAGTAGGCCTTTAAAATGATGGATCCTCTCTCGTATGTATATCCGTTGTCATTGTAGTCCTCCAATAACTTCATCTTTCCTTCAGTGCATCGCATCAAATAATACTTCACATTTTCATTGTTGTCTATAGGTGCAATCACAGCGAAAACATCCCCTGTGCAAATTACAATTGGCGTTAGGGTTTTTAAATCAATTAAATTGACTAATATACATGTATAAGGTGATGGACAATAATGAACAATCGAAAGAACAGTTGTAAGATCATTACCTTGTCTAACAAGATCTGAAATTCTGTCGCCATCAGATAATATTGCTATTTTTTATAATTCTAATTCTTCTACGCTTGCTAGTGGCATTTTTCCTTTAGGATTAATCTCTGTGTGTTTTCAATGTTTTATGTAGTTGTTCATTATGTTTTCACAAACTTCTGTAGATTCAACATTTTTAGTGCAAATTTGACAAAAGCATGATTGCTTTCTATTGTCAAATGCAAATACGTTTTGGAAGTATTTTGTTTGAATAGAGTGAAAATCTCTTGTCCCATGTATGGTTCTAGCGTCATATGGTATTGATCTATTTATATCTTGGACCCCAACAAGCCAATAAAACCTACACAAATGACAAATTTTGATGTTAGTGTACATATACTTAAATGTTAGTGTACATTTTTTAAAATTGACAATTAATATAAATTAAAAAAATCATCTACATACATGTGCACATCTTTTGATTGTTTATTATAATCATGGCTTATATGTAATTTACACCATTGGACAACCTATGCAGCTAAATGAAATCATGCATAAGAATGGCTCATTTTCCATCTTCAAAGTGTTCCTTTTACGCATGCTCTTGCACCATCATGTTCACCTTTTCCATGTCCAGTTTGAAAGAAATTTCAATAATGCTTAATGTTCAATGCTTTATGAATTCGACATAACCATTAAAATGATCGCGAAGATTTAAATTGTCCCGCACATCCATCTGACCATATCCAACATTCATTGAATTTAACATCACGTCTTTTTAGTGAATCGTAGAAAATACTTTCAATACAATGCTAAACAAAATGTGTATTCTGTGTACGATCATCGCTGATATAAAAGTGATATTCTTTAATCACATCTCGATTGTCACACGTGCTTTCAATGCCATCAACATCCTGTTGAGAACGTATATATAGAACATGGACAAATACCAAAACTTGGTCAGAATGATAGTATTCACTCTGTATCTTTTTTTGTGCAGCAAATGTGTAGTTTTCTGCAAAATCAACCACTGACAAAATTGTTTTTGGTGGAAAATTTTCATGAGACTATTTGAATTGAAGGTCTTTCCATCATGCTCTATGTGAATGCTTGGTGTATTTATAAATTTCACTTTCAAATTTCTTGATCAAATCTGTCACACATATTTTATCTTCTCGCAAATCAATTCTTTTGGAATGTGCATCACTATAACTTGTAGCATAACCAATGTATTCATATCTTCTCCAATCAATGGTTACATTTGACAACGAGTGATCATTATCGATAGGATATTTATTGTGGAATAAGACCATATTTCCACAATGATGACAATGTTTTCCATTGACACATTTCTTATTATAAAATACTTCATTGTGATCTCTCTCATATAGAGTTAGAGATATGAATTCATGTACTATGGGCGGAGGTGATGAATTCATCCAAAACATTTTACCAAATTCAAGAAACGTGTCGTAATATAATTGAAATTGCACATGATAATGACAACAACATGTGTCACGTATAGTAATAGGTCTAACATACCATGGTTTTTGATGCACAAATGTAGTGATTGACAATTTAATTCCATGATGATCTTCCTTGAATTTATTGAGCAATTGTACTTGTGTCATATCCATTATATGTTTTGGACCATGATACTCTTTGTCATATCACATCCCTTGAATTTGGTAAAACTCGAGCATGTGTCAACCAATATTCCCGCACAATATCTTTAACACCTGCTCCCATTCTATCTTTGTAAGGCTGTCTACAAATAATTGCCCGGCAAGCAAGTTCATTATTTTCATCTATTTTCATTCTGAATTTGCTATGTTTGTATAATGTCTTTCTTGAGGTTCCAACTGCTTTTCCTAGTTGTGTTTTCAAACGTTTTTGTTTATTACTAGCTGAAACAATTGCTGTATGAATTGCTCTACGTGCAACATTGATATCTTTCTTCTTGGATTTTTCAATTTTTTTATTGCATCACCTATATTTTCTATCACATTATGTTTCAATTTCGACTCTTTTGTCGCCTTGTGAATACCCAATAATGATGTAGCACCTTCTAACTTCTTGGACACTAATAAAAATCTCAAAATTTGTGCTCGTCCTGCTATTGAATAATCCTTCAAAACATCATCATAAGTTTTTCGAGCACGATAACATGCAACATATATGGGTATTTGTTTTTTTCATATTTGTTGTAGTTAATGTTTTTTAACATTTCATCATCAATGGTGAAAGTACCTATAAATCAAGTTAAATTTAATTTAACATATATCCAAAAATACAATTCATTATAAAAAATGAATTTGGAAAACACATGATATATACATACCAGGTTCAATTTCTTGATTTTGAACTTGATCTTCAATATTGACTTCATCGACATTAGCATGTAAATCACTATTTACATTTTCAACAATGGTCTCTTCAACTTCAATTTGTTCTTCTTGTACTCTATTTTCAATTTCCATTTCATCAACATTATCATGTAAATCTGTATTTATATTTTCAATAATTATCTCTTTCGGTTATACAACCCTTGCTTTTTTGGCATTATATCTGACTTTTTTTTTTTCTCTATTAGCATCATCATCACGTTTACGATCACATTTTTTTGAATAGTTTCTGTTACTGCCCATGATTGTTTAATCTATAGATGATAAATTAAAGAATCATCACTTTATAGTAAAAAATAATAATTTAAGATTTAAAAATAGTTACGAAATTTATAAAAAAATAAATTGAAATTTACTTCACCTTATCAAAATCTTGTAAGAGTCTTTTGAATAAAAACTCCTTGGAAATAAATTTCCTTTGAAAAAACCCCTTCAAAAGAAATCCCCTTTGGAAAAAACCTTTTTGGAAAGAAATAAGAACTCCTTGACAATAAATCACGTTTTAAAAAATCCATTGGAAAAGAATAAGAACACCTTGTAAATAAATCTTCTTTGTAAAAAACACTGTAAAAAAAAACTTCTTTGAAAAAATACCTAGGAAAAAAACCTTCTTTGAAAAAATCACTAGGAAAAATACTTTGGAAAAAAAACTTCTTTGCAAAAATACCTTAGAAAAAACCCTTGTAAAGAAATAAACCCTTTGCTAAAATACTCTTGGAAAACAACTCTTTGAAAAAACCCCTTGCAAAGAAATAAGAACGAAAAATACATCTCCTTTGTAAAAATACCTTCAAATAAAAACTTATTTGCAAAAATACTTTCGAAAAAAATCTCTTTAAATGCACCCCTTGGAAATTAATATTCTTTGAAAATACCACTTGGAGAAATATGTTGTAACAAAACTCCTTTGCAAAAATATCTAAGAAAAAAATACTTTGAAAAAACCCCTTGTAAAGAAATAACTTCTTTGCAAAAATACATTGAAAAAAAACTAGTTGAAAAAACCCTTTGCAAAGAAATAAGAAGTGAAAAAATTTCTTGTAAAAAAACACTTTGCAAAATACCTTAGAAAAACAACTTTTTGAAAAAACCTCTTTCAAAGAAATAAGAAGTGCGAAAATACCTTGGAAAAAAACTCTATGCAAAATACCTTAGCAAAACAATTCTTTGAAAAAAAACATTTCAAAGAAATAAGAAAAAATACAACTCCTTTTCAAAAATACTTTGGGATAAAAACTCTTTAAATACAACCCTTGGAAAGAAACTCCTTGCAAAGATTATGTAAAAAACCCACTTGGAAAAATACTTTGTAAAAAAACAATCATTTGCAAAAATATTTAGGAAAAAAAATACTTTGAAAAAACACCTTGCAAAGAAAGAAATTCTTTGAAAAATGCCTTAGAATTTTTTTTTTTTACAAAAATGCCTTAGAAAAAAATCCTTCAACGTGCCATTTGAAAAAAAATAAGAAGAAAAATACCTTGTAAAAAAAATCCTTTTGCAAAAGAAATCTCCTTTGATAACCCTTTCAAAACTATTTTGGCCAGAAATATGCGAAAATAATGAATCACTTCAGGTTTATTTATATGAGTATAGACAACGCATTTTTTTTTTCCGGCCGACAAATTTTTTTTTTCATTTGGTTATTCGGTTGAACAACCTTTGTTGTAAATAACGATGCCGTTATGGAAAAATATTATTCAGCTGAATAATTATTCGACCAAATAATCTCTAAGACCTGAACACTTGATGGTTCTGCACAATTTCCTAGGTTTCTCCCTTTTCGTAAGGTAGAAACAACCTCTTACACTACAAAATGACTGTTGGACTTTATACCATTAGTTTCATCATTGAATCTACTTTCCGTAGGTATAGATTTTGTTGTTTATAGGTAAGATCTGATATTTTTAATTCTTTTTTTGTAACATGTGTCGAGTTTGAATTCATCTCTTTCAAAAAGCGGTGGAATGTAAAATCCATAACTTAAAAAATATACCACCAAAAAAATTGAAAAAAATATGGTGTACTCAGTTGGAGTGTCTACTTCAATATTTTCTTCGTAGATTTTTTAGTTTTAGAGTCAACTGAGAAAAAAATGGCACAACAAAAAACATGTTGAAAATCGACCAGGTTTCCCCATTAATCAAATTCAAAAAATTATAATAATTAGTATATAGATCCATTGGTTACAAACTTATAGTAATGCGCTAGTACACTGTGTGTAGATTGTCATACCATAATTGTTTTTTGCAAAAAACAAGTTTAACAGTGATTTTACGGGTGCAACAAAACATGACTATTTTGTAGTCTTTTCATTTTATAAGAACACACTCTCAAACATTTGCAAAATTGACATATCAAATCTCAATAAAAAAAATTGAAAAAATTATGAATATGAAGCTGACATAATTCTCTAAAAGTTTTCTTTTTACTACAAAGTGAAATGCTAAACAAAAACATCACTTTTGTTTGCCCAAAGTTGAAAAACATGAAAAAATTAGATTTATTTTCTCACAAGACCCCCCAAAATAGACACCCATCTTCATGGATTCACTCATACGTCAGCCTCGAAGTTCAAATAATTTAGGGGGTTGTCAATTTTATGGGTATTGTTAAAATTTGCCAGTATTTAAATTTTTATTGTAAAAATTTTGCCAGTATTTAAATTTTTATTTTAACTACTTCGAGACAGGGAATTAGTTGGATTTCAATTAATGCGGATTGATCAAGGAAGTTAAATTTTATTTTGGCTACCCAGTTAGGTGGACAAACATTAATGTGCCTTGGGTCCAGGTGATCCGAATCTTCTCTTCTTCTTGAAGACCACATTGGAAACCTGGAAACCATGGTCTCATCTCAGGTTGTCCTTCCCCCTTCACAGTGTTACCTATTTGCAACACCTGGCAGCGCAAATGGAAGCAGCAAGATGTGGCAATGTTTTTTCTTATGGGTATGAACGTATTTACTAACAAAGAATGGGGAAATGAGAGGGATCCTGAAGGATCCATGGTTGTTCGAACCCAAGCCTCTCGATGCTGCCAAGTGGGATGCCACATCAAAGGACATTGGATTCGACTTGGTCATCTTGACGACCAACCACCATAATGGCTTCTTCCTCTGGCAAATAGCTTACATCAATCATGCTGTGATATACAACCCATGGGAAGACGGTAAGGGGGACATTGTCAAGGATTTGGCAGAGGAAACCCAAGTGGTAGGGATGAACTTCATTGTTTACCTGTCTCCTAGGGATCGCCATGAGCCTACCATGGCCTTGAGCTGCAATTCAATCAGTTCTGTTTGGGACAGTTAACCCTCCCAACCATGTTTTTTATAAATCAAAGATTTGTTTGGCCGGGTTCGTAAGGTATTTTCCATCTGGGTTAAATAACTCGCTTTTTGCTTTAGTCAACTTGATTATGAAATACACTGCCTCCCTAATTAGTGGCTCTCCCGCTCCAAGGAAAAAGAAATGTATTACTGTAGGCGGCTGCATGAAATTCTCACGAAGTAGACACCATGCTTTTATATTTTTGTTTTTAACTGTAAAACTATTATTAAACCATCTAAATCCAAGTTTAACGTGGAATTTGAATATGTTAGATAAAGATGCCGCGGAATACATTAATACATTGCAAGTTGAGACACTTATGGGTTCTTAAAACTGTTTAATTTTTAATTCTATTTTATGTTAAAATTATGGTTTAGATCCTGTTGTTTTCCATCTAATTTGATATTTTTTATCCGATTTTATTTGATCCTTCTTTATATTTAATAAATCCTGTATGAAGCTATGCTAATTTCCATTTTCCATGCATATTTAACATTGCATAATCATTGTTTGATTAAATATTCTTTATTTTTTATGTGGGTATCTATGAATGGAGAGATATGAACTAATATCTTAGGTCTAGTTTGATGGTGCCAAAGGAAAAAATGCAACCCAAATAGCATTTTATGTTGTAAAATGCGATTCTCCTAGAGCAGGTTACTAGCGAAAGACTTATGTATTTTAGGGTATGTTCCCACCTAAATATGGGAAAGCAGGTTAGGTATAAATTGCCCATCCATTGCAGCTGCAAAAATGAAGTGCTTCCCTCTTCTAAGTGGTTTGGTAGTCCGGAGGAACCTAGCACACCTTCCTTAGAAGTTAACAAGTGATAGTGACTAAAGCAGCCCATGAGGGACCACAGGAGGGACACCATGGCTGGGGCCATCTAGTACCTTTAGGTGTGCCTCATTCAATTCAATAAGGTTTGTTTTACTTTTTTCCACATGAACTACATGGTTACCGAGTGGTTTGAAATTGTGCATCAGCTGCAAAACTATGCAAATATATATTCTCAATGCTGGTCCAGATGTGAGGTGGGTTGGAGATGAAGTTGAGCCTGCTGGATTAACCTCTTGGTCAATCTGTAAGTTGCATATATCTTTAATTCCAATATTTGATATGCCAATCGTTAAGTTGCATATCTTTAATTCCAATATTTGATAGGTCTGATATTTGTATGAAACAACGATTGGATTTAGAAGGGTTTAAACAGGTGTGTATACTAAAAATATACTAAATATGATTTAGTATATTCATTCCGAATTCAAACTAATTAATTAGATTATTATTTTTATATAAACAAATAATTTAATTACATGGAGATAAACTATTCCTTGGTTATAACTAGGTATGTGTCTATGATGATACATTGAAAAAAACAATGTGTAGGGTGGGGTATCTTCATGTTACATTGAGAGAAACTATGTGCAAGGTGCAGAGATGTGCAAGGTGGGGGAGATCTTTAGGTTTGTCACATGATGACTTAAGTCACCTCGCTGCTAAAAATGATTGAATAAATATTTTTATGAAATAAGATAAATATGGAATTATTTCATCATTTTTAAACAAATATTTTTATGTATATTTTTTTTTATGTGAAATCTTGTTAAAAATTGTAGAATTGTCAAAACTTTGCACAATTTAGTGAGATCATTGTAAAATCTTAAAAGATAACTTTTTTTTATCTTCAATAAAGAAAAAAATTTACATCATTCATATAACAAACAAAATTTCCTGTATTCCTTTTGTAGGAATCCAATTCCTGTTCATTATTATTTCACCACAATAGAATTTAGATCTACTACCTGAAATCTCTCCTTTACCCCCCATTATCCTATTGATATGTGTCTTGTCACTGAACTGATCAGACAAAGAGGATACAAGGTTGTGGTTACTGCGATCATGCCTCTTCACTCATATTCTCCTCACCATAAGATGTGTCAGAATACATGAATGGATAGATGGCCGGGGGCCATGCATCATGAGGCTGGATTTGAATCCCTAGTTAGTGTTTTTGTTTTTTTTGGAGAGGTAGTGATAACCAAAGCAATTTATGGATTTTGGGAATTATAGGTATGTGTTTTTTATTTATTTAAAATATTTGTATTATAATATAAATAATAATGTTGTTGCTTGGTTGAGTTGAGATATAGTTAGTAATGCCTAGAGGAGGGACCTTTAGAAATACATTTTATTGATATATATGTTTTTTTAAAATCAATGTCTTGTTTTTTCATGGATGTTTATAAATTTATCTAACTCTCCTAAGTTTTACTGGGAAGAAGTTTTAATTTTTGTTATGAGAGTGAATGCCATAGTTTGAGATGATATTTTAGTGGGAATATTATAAGTTATTATCCCTCTAAATATTTGTAATAGTAACATAGAGACCTTTTCAAAATAATTTCTTATATAAAGATTTCTCAAAGAAATGTGTGGAGCATTTAGAATCAATTTTAATAAAAGGGTAGAAATATTTATTAAACATCATATGAAGGGCAGTTTCATGAACAAAACTGTCAAAAAAAATTTGGCTGATGGGTAAGGGTGCCCATTAAATTTAACCCCTGGTTGAAAAGAACAGCAATACATTGTTCATTAAATAATGTTAAATATAAAACATAAAATAAATATAATAAATTATGTACAATGAAAGCAAAGCAATGTTCATTAAGTAATGTTAAATATAAACATAAAATAAATATAATAAATTACGTATGATGCAAGCAAAGCAATGACGGGTGCAGAAGTAAGACAAATACAAAAGAACAACAATACATTGCTCATTAAATAATGTTAAATATAAAACAAAAAATAAATATAATAAATTAAGTACAATGTAAGCAAAGCAATGACGGGTGCATAAGTAAGACAAATACAACAATATTTTTTTTAATACTATATGACAAACCATTTGTATTATAGCTAGGATGAACCCATGTATATTTTGTTTTCTATAATAAATATAAACAATATTATTTTCATTTATTATATTTAGATTTAAAATTTAAAATTTTTTTTTTTCATTCTCATGGGCTAGAACCTAGGGGCATTTCATAATTTATTTATTATTAAAACACATTTCTCGATATTCTAACCCTTCTTCGATGAAGATGAATATTGTAGAATCAACCAATTGTGGCCATTCTTCGATGAAAATGGAGTATTATTTAATTTGTCCAAAATCAAAGTATGGAGTATTATTTAATTTGTCCAAAATTAAAGTATGAAGTATTATTCATCTATTTAGTGTACACCATTAAGAATATTGTAGAATCAATCAATTATAGCCATTCTTTGATGGTAGAATCAAGCAATTGTAGCCATTTCTCCATGAAAATGAAATTTTGTGATTAAAAGTAGATGTAGGAGCATCAGAACCTAGGCAGATCAGTCGAAGTTGATCGACAGGTGGGAGCCGACTAGCGGGGTTGCCAATAACCACTGGTGCGGGGAGCAGGTTAACTTGTTCAAGTCAACAAGTCAAGCAGAAACAATTGGAGTGTGACCGACTGGACCAACATAGAGGATGTCGTGATTGGTCGAGAATCGACACGAATTAGTCGATAGACGACAAGTGAAAGGAGTAAGACGTCAGGTAGTCGATGAGTGGTCGAAATACGACAAGACAGGTTTTGGCGGAGCCAAGCGTGGAGGAAGGGGAGGACTGGCGAACCGCAGAAGATGAGAAACCAGCCGATGGGAAGGTTGAGATGTGACTGACTACTGTAGTAGGGTTGGAAGGACAGAAAGTCAAGAAACTGTACCTAGTAGTCATTCAGGGTTGCTAAGGAAGTTATTACAGTTATTGCGAGTTGGTGAAAGACATGACAGGTACTGTCATGGATAGAGGCTATGCTGCATGGCTAGGAGCTGACAGTACAGGCTCACAGAATTTGGAAGGATCAGCGGATAGGAGGATGCGTGTCTCAGGAACAGCAGCAGCAGGGTAGAAGATGTAGGAGAGGAAATCAATGGAGGATCTTCAATATTTGATCAGCAGTATCAGAGAGAAGAGCCAATAGGAGTTTTGGAGAGTCACACCGGCAAAAGAAGAGGGTTGAGATCGAGCCATAGCTCAACATCCAGTGTTGAACCAGGAGAGGGTGAGGTTGACACATAGGGAGAACACACCACAGTTACTTCTAAGTTGTAATGGCTGAGGCCAACTATAGTTAGTTATTTGATTACAGTTATTCCACATTGTAACCAAATTCAGAGAAGTAATATAAAGCCACTTCTGGCATCCTGTTTTACACCTGGTTGTGTAAACATTGTGGTTTGTGTTGTGTGTATTGTTAAGCAAGAAAGAATTCCAGTAAGGTGACTTGCGTTAATTTGTATCAGAGCGGAAGAATCTGTTGAGTTCGTGATAGCAAGCCTGCAAGTGAGTTGAACAGTTCCAGCTGCGGTTGGGTGGAGTTGTGCACAATTTGTTTAAGTCCAATTGCGATTGGACGTATGAGAGTTTCAACGGGGTTGGAAATGGATCATAGAGGCATTAATGTCCGAGGACGAAGGACACGTGGCGCAGCAGCCGTCACAGTGGATCGTGAGATGTTCGACGAATGCGTCAGAATGATGTGAAATTTGACAAATGAAGTCATGGCAATCAAAGAAAACCAGAGGCGTGGTTATATTCCTGAAGCACTAGACCACAACGACGAGGAAGTTGAAGAGGTGATAGCTCGGGATGAAGCCGCAGAGGAACTAGAGGAAAAAATGATCAAACTCCTGACGGATATGAAAGGTTGAGCGAAGATAGATGTGCGTACGTACTTAGGAAGCCCGGACCCAGAAGATTTGATCGACTGGTTCAGAGAGATGGAGAAATACTTTGACATAGAGTAGATCAAGGATCCTAAATGGGTTAAGACTGCATGTCTAAGGTTGAAGGGTTATGCCTCGTTGTGGTGGGACAATGTACAGGCTGACAAACTCAAGAAAGGCAAGGAGAAAATCAAGTCTTGGGACAGAATGGTTTCCCAATTGAAGGGAAAGATCTTGCCAAATGACTATGTGATTTCCTTGTTCAGGAAGTTATAGAACTCTTGATAGAAAGAAATGACCGTGAAAGAGTACATGGAGGAGTTCTACCGATTGTTGATTTGGTCAGGACAAACTTATGAAGGAGAAGAAGCTATTGCTAGATATGTGAACGGCTTGAAATATGCTATTCAAGATGAAGCCTACCAGTTAGCTCTGAAGGAAAAAGAGAATCTATCAAGAAAATCCACAATGACCAGGGGAAGAATTACTGTTTAGGGTGCAAAAATTGTCTCCGTGAAAGGCCAAAGTAGCCGACACACAGAAGGGACATCGACAGGGAAAGCACAAGAAAATGGATGCAATGGTCGTGAGAACCGCGGGCGAGGTGCGTATTGTCAAAGTGATCCATCCGACAAGAAAGGAGCTAACAGACCAGCCATAATCTGTTAAAATTGTTAAGGAACTGGATAAAAGGCATATGAGTGCCCAGAAAACTTACATGCTGCAGAGGAGTCAAAACCCAAATGTCGAAAGGATGAGCAAGTTGACGAGAGGGAAGAATCGACATCTGACAACAGTGGAGGTGAAAATAAGAAAAACTGAAATCTGATGGTTCAGAAAGCCTTGATCCAGGAAGATCAATGTGACCTGATGGAACCAGCACAATGGAAGGCGATCTTTCGAACGAAGGTGCAGATCAAGGAATGGTGTTGCAAATCCATAGTGGATGGTGGAAGCAAAGAAAATCTTGTGTCGATGGAAGTCATCGACAAGATCAGGTTAAAGTTTCAACTAGAGCACCCATACCCCTACAAGATCTCATGGTTGCAGAAAGGACACCATGTCAGGGTGACCAGACAGTGCCTGATCAACTTCAAAGTTGAAGGATTAGAGGACAGTGTACTGTGTGTCGTATTTCCCATGGATGCATGCCATCTATTGTTAAGAAGACCATGGCAATATGATCAAAAAATGATCGATGATGATCGAACCAACACAGTCATAGTGTGGAAGAATGGCATGAAGAGGACTCTTAAGCCGAGGTGAGAAGAACAAGCCAGTGGTAGGGATGACGAGAGCAATCTTTGGGAAAAGCGAGTGTTGATGAGCACCACGAAGGAACTCCTCGCAGGAGAGGAGAGGCAGTCAGAATGTTTTGCGATCATTCCGAAAGGACCATATGTAGAAGGAACGACCAGGGAGGAGAACATTCCGGTCGAGATCGAGGAGTTGCTCGAAGAATTCAGGGACATAATGGTTGATGAGAAAGCAAAGGGATTGCCATCGATAAGGAGCATATCCCATCAGATCGACTTGATTCCAGGGTCGAGTCTGCCAAACAAAGCACCATATAGGATGAGTTCGATAGAGGGACAAGAGCTCAATCGAGAGGTCCAAGAGTTGTTGAACGGAGGGTTGACTAGAGAAAGTATGAGCCCGTGTGCAGTACCAGGGGTATTGACAACGAAGAAGGGTGTGGAATGGAGAATGTGTACCGAATCCAAAGCCATCAACAGGATCATGATCAAGTATTGGTTTCCATTGTCGTGGATGGATGACTTGACGGATTTCCTGAGTGGAGCAACATACTTCACAAAAATAGACCTAAGAGTGGATATCACCAGATTATGGTCAGACAAGGGGATGAATGGAAGACAGCATTCAAAACAAAAGAAGGGTTGTACGAGTGGTTAGTCATGCCATTTGGGTTGACTAATGCACCCAACACATTCATAAGATTGATGAATGAAGTGTTGAAACCATTTCTAGGAAACTTTGTCATAGTCTATTTAGATGACATTTTGATTTTCAGTCGAACCAAGGCAGAACACTTGGAACACGTTCGACAAGTATTGCAGAAATTGCAAGAAGCAATGTTGATGGTAAACCTGCAAAAGTGTTTCTTCATGAACAAGGAATTGGTGCACTTGGGATTTGAAATCTCGGGTAGAGGGTTGGTAATGGACCCGGGGAAGGTGAGGGCAATAGTTGATTGGCCAGAACCGATAAGTATGACTGGAGTGAGAATTTTCCATGGAATTGCTAGTTTCTACCGGAAGTTCATTCGAGGATTCAGTCGAATTTGTGCACCACTGACAGAATGCATGAGAAAGGGTGAGTTCAAGTGGACGAGCGAAGCCCTGAAATATTTCGATGTGTTGAAGGAAAAGGTCACTGAGAGTCGAGTCTTAGTGCTCCCAGAATTTGACAGAGTTTTCCAGGTCGATTGTGATGCGAGTGGAACGACAATTGGAGCAGTGTTGAGCCAGGAAGGTCGACCAATGGCATTCTTTAGTGAAAAGCTGAATGGAGCGAAGCAGAAGTATTCGGTCTATGACCAGGAGTTTTATGCTATTGTTCAAGTGCTAAAGAAGTTGAGGCATTATTTGTTGCCCAAGGAATTTGTGTTGTACATAGATCACCAAGCACTGATGTATTTGAACACTCAGTCGAATTTGGATCAGAGACACATGAAGTGGGTGGAGCTACTTCAGAGATATACATCCGTGTTGTGACATAGGTCAGGAAAGTCAAATAAAGTTGCCGATGCATTGAGCAGGAGAGTTGCACTATTAGGCACAATGACAGTTCAGGCAATAGGGATAGAGTCGATAAAGACGGAGTATGAGATCGACAAATATTTTGCGAAAGCATGGAAGGCTTGTTGCAAACCTTGGAGTATCGACAAAACTCCGTATTTGAGTTACTTCATTCAAGGAGGCTATATGTTCAGGGGAAGTCAGCTGTGTATTCCTAGAGGATTAGTAAGAGAGAACCTAATCCGAGAGTTTCATAATGGAGGGTTAGTAGGACACTTTGGAATCGATAAGACCAAAGCACTGGTTGACGAGAAGTATTTCTAGCCAAGGATGTCAACAGATGTCGGAAGATGGGTTTGACAGTGTCAAGTTTGCCAGTTGGCAAAGGGAAGAAGTTAGAACATGGGGTTGTATACACCATTGCCGGTACCAGATAACCCTTGGGAGCATCTTAGCATGGATTTTGTGTTAGGATTACTGAAGACTCAGCAAGGAAGCGATTCAATATTTGTTGTAGTCAATAGATTTTTGAAGATGGCGCATTCCATACCATGTAAGAAGACAAGCGACGCCACAGGGATTGTTGTTCTATTCTTCAAGGAGATAGTCAGGTTTCATGGGTTGCCAAAGAGTATCACGTCGGATCGGGATACCAAGTTTATGGGGCATTTTTGGAGAACCCTATGGAAGAAAATGGACATGAAGTTGTAGTTTAGCGTGGCATACCATCCGCAGACAGATGGAAAGACCGAGGTGGTCAATAGAAGTTTGGGAAACGTTTTGAGATGTCTAGCTGCCGACAGACCCAAGCAGTGGGAGAATGTGTTTGCACAGGTGGAGTTTGCATACAAAAATTATGTGAATCGATCGAAGGGATTGAGTCCATTCCATATTGTTCAGGGGAGAAGCCAACATGGTGTGGTGGCTTTGGTCGAGTTGTCGACAAGAAGAGAGTGGATGCAAAATCGTTCCCAGAACATATGCAGGAAGTTCATGAAAATGTGTGAAAGCGCATATAGAAGAGTAACGTGGCATAGAAGTTGAGGGCCTATAGGAAAAAGAGACTATAGTCATTCCACTAAGGGGACTTAGTCTATGCATATTTACATAAGGAGAGATTTTCGACAGGAACATACAACAAGCTGAAGTTGAAAAAGATAGGACCATGCAGAATTCTGAAGAAGATTTCAGACAATGCTTATGTGTTGGAATTTCCAGAAGACTTGAACATTTAAACAATACTCAATGTTTCAGATATGTACAAATTTGAAGAGGGGTCAAGTAGCGAAAGCGAGGAGGTGATAAGCATCGACTGGACCGACCAAATTCTAGATCGACACAAGGAAGAGATCGCAGAAGTTGTCGAAGAGCGCGAGGTTGGATGAATGCGTAGCGCATGAAAGAAGGAATACTTGGTGCGATGGAAGGATGACCAGTTGCAAGAAGTGACATGGATTTCTGAAGAATATTTCAGGAGACTGACGGAGCAGTCAAATTATTTTTCACCTGGGGAGTCTGATGTAGGAGCATCGAAGCCTAGGAAGATCAGTCGAAGTTGATCAACAGGGGGGGAGCCGACCAACGAGGTTGCTGATGACCACTGGTGCAGGGAGCAGGTTGACTTGTCAAAGTCAACAAGTCGAGTAGAAACTATCGGAGTGCAGCTGACTGGAGCAACACAGCGGATGTCACAATTGGTCGAGAATTAACAGGAATTAGTCGATAGACAACAAGTGAAAGGAGTAAGACGTCGGGTAGCCGACGAGTGGTCGAACTACGACACGACAGGTTTTGGTAGAGCTAAGCGCGGAGGAAGGGGAGGACTGGCGAACCGTAGAAGATGAGCAACCAGCCGACAGGAAGGTCGAGATGTGACTGACTACTGCAATAGGTTCAGAAGGACAGAAAGTCAAGAAACTGTACCTGGTGGCCGTTTAGGGTTGTTGAGGAAGTTATTACAGTTATTGTGAGTTGGTGAAAGACATGACAAGTACTGTCATGGACAGAGGCTATGCAGCACGACTAGGATCTAACAATACAGGTTCGCAGGATTTGGAAGGATTGGCGAACAGGAGGATGGGTGTCTCGAGAAGAGGAGCAGGAGGGTAGAATATGTAGGAGAGGAAATCAGTGGAGGATCTTCAGTCTTTGATCATCAATATTAGAGAGCAGAGCCGAGAGGAGTTGTGGAGAGTCACACCAGCAAAAGAAGAGGGTTGAGATCAAGCCATAGCTCGACGTTCAGTGTTGAACCAGGAGAGGGTGAGGTCGACACATAGGGAGAGCAGAGCACAATTACTTCTAAGTTGTAACGGTTGAGGCTGACTATAGTTAGTTATTTGATTATAGTTATTCCACATTGTAACCGAATTTAGAGAAGTAATATAAATCCATTTCTAGCATCCTATTTTACACCTAGTTGTGTAAACGTTGTGGTTTGTGTCGTGTGTATTGTTAAGCAAGAAAGAATTCCAGTAAGGTGACTTTTGTCAAAAGTATATTTAATTTTTCCAAAATAAAAATTTAGTAATTAAGATATCCTGTATTGAGTTCGAGTCAAACTCTTCCTTAATTATTAGGATGTTCGGTCTTCTCGCACGTACTAATTTCACCAAAATAAAAATTCTGTAATTAAGTTATCCGGTAGTGAGTTCGACACAAATTCTTCTTTAGTTATTAGGGTTTGCACTTACTCATTTCACTGACCATCTTCGATCACACGATGGAAATCACTTCTCGCACATACTGATCAATTCACCGATGGTATTCGATAACACCATGGAGGCAGGCCTAGAATTTCAATTTTTGTGTGCCTATCAACTAAAAATTTCATGATGGTTTTAAGTTTTTTGTGCCTATCATTTTACATTTTAGGCAATTTCACTGAGTGTCAATTTATTTTTGGTGTTATATATAAATGTATCTAAAATCTTGGTATAAAAATTTACTTAACTCTAAATGGGCAACAACCATTCTAAATCTGTAACAACCACAACAAAACAAACAAATTATAAAATTATAAAGAAAAAAATTCTTAAATTTACAATAGGAAAATGCAAACAAACAAAATTTAGAATCATAAAAAAAACTTCTTAGATTTACAATGGAAAAATCCAAAGACTCCACTAACAAAATTGGAAACACAAAATCTAAATAAATACAGTGCAGTGCAGTGCAGTAGCGGGCCCAACACAATGGCAATTACGAGTAGCTCAAAGCAGTGCAGGCCGAGCACAATGGCCAAGGTAATTAGTAAAATGTACATGCTAGGGTATATAGTAGGTATCGCAGTTATTAAAAAATTTTAGAGGATGTCTAAATTTGTAAACTTCATATACACATTTCAAATATTTTATTGAATGTCATTGTTGATGTGTTTATTTTAAATGTACGTATCAAATACGTGTTAAAATGGAAAAAACGTTCCTTGCGCCATCAAATTCCAAGCATGCATGGAGGTCCAAACAAAGTTTTATTTACTTATTAGGTTATCGAATCAGACAAAGTCTTCTTTAATTATTAATTAGGTGATCGAAGCTTCCTTGCAACTCTAATGGAGGGGAGACTTATGGCCAATCTTACTCACAACTGAAATAAATAGGACAATGGAGCACTGAGTTGTTTACCTTTGCATTTGCATTTAGTTGTGAGTGCAAATAATTTACGTCTTCACTTCAAGTGCAATTACGATTCTTCATGGCGGACTCCAATTGATAGAATAGACATAGAAAGTGAAGTTAATGAAGCTTAAATCCATATCCCCATTCTTGAGAGGAACTAAATCAATCATATTCTATGTCTTTGAAGTTATATACATGTTCGAGGTAAAAAAGATCTTTCAAGAATGGTTAAAATACCAAAGCTACATTGAATACGGTTTTTTTTGCATTTATAGTCATTGTGGTTAATAATATAAAAATAAGGAAACAAAGTACAATAATAGTTAAGTCAAGTACATTTCAGTGCGTTAGGTTTAATTTGAGGGAATTTATAATTTTAGAGGATGTTCCAGAATTTTTGTCATTGTCAATGACGCATATGTTGTTTGAATTGGTCTCATTTAACTCAAGTGATGATGTCTTTCGTCTCTCATGGATTACAGATTATGTACAACCAACAAGCCAATGTTTGAAATCCAATAGTATTATGTACAAATTTTACGATTCACATCCTCGTATCTCGGCTTTAGACAATGGCGGCCCGCCTAACTTGTCGATATGGGATCAGTACCCACAAACCTACCAAACGATTCACGCAAAAAAGACATGTGTCTTTAGTGTCAATGGCTTTTTTCTTATTCTTAATCTGGATTGTAACACCATATTTTTTTTTAAATTAGATATTATTGATGGTGATGATGTCATCAAGAAATATTAGAATGGAGAGGGGTATGGTTTAGAATATAATTTGTTTCGTTAAAGCATGATAATTAAATCAACAAGATGACTTGACTTTATAAAACAACTAGCATACTTCCTCTTAATGTATTTGAGTGGTTCTTTCTTTCCTTTCACATGTGGATTGAGGAGTTCTCATTTGACTCTATAAAGCCACTAGAATCATCCTTAGAGCACCCTCAATGTACTAGAGTGGTTCTTTGTTTGCTTTCACATGTTGAAAATCAATAAAACTTCAAATTTAATAGTTGAATAGTGTTTTAATATACAAAATTTATACACTAAATGTTAATAGCAAATTTACTAGCATTGCTTCTAGCAAATACAACTCCTAACAATTATTAATTGTGAGCCAAAAAAGATACAATGTTGAGGACATTGCCACCTCATGGCTCTTGTTATATATATATATATATATTCATTATTGTAGAAATTCCTACTTTATAACCTCCGGACTATACCTAAATGAAAAATTCCATCGAGATGGATTTATTATGAAAATTTTGTGACCCTAAAGAATGTCGTTCGTTTTATATCAATAAAAAAAATTACAAAAAAAATTTCAAAGGAAAAAAAATCTCAATACCTTATCTTATCATATTAGTTGTATAGACAATTGGTTTGATCTTTGGTTTTATAAATACAAAAAATTAACAATCCTATGTCTATATTTCAATACCAAGTCTTATTATATCACTTGTATGGACAACTTGTTTGATCTTTGGTTTTACTTCATTTATCATTTGTCATATATATATATATATATATATATAATACTAACATTCTTTGCTCATCGTTGTTTATATATATGTATATGTATATTCGTGCTCTGTCATTTTAATACTTATGTTCTAAATTTATTGTTTATGTTTTACAACCTCGGCTTATAATTTCTCTTATATTCTTATACCCATTGAAAACTAAGCCTACTATGTATACATTTATTTCATCAGTTTACAATAGAAATAATGATTTGACCGTTTGACCTTTTAAAACTTAACATGAGTTTTATATTTAAAGTTTTATGTCTTTTGTGATTATCTCTTAGAGGTTATAATATTAGAATTAAGCTATATTTAAAGTTTGATGTCTTCTATGATTATCTCTTAGAGCTTATAATATTAGAATTAAGCATTGATAATGTTCTAACTTACATTTTATATTTCATATTTTTATGTTAATTATTTAGAATTACTTAGTTAAGATTTAGTTAGTAGTTAAACTAGCGAATATGGTATAAATATTAGACATATATATACACTTAGTATAAAGTTTCTTAGTTAAAAGATTCTTAAATAATTTAGTTTACCTTGTGAATATTTATATTTAATAGATTATAGGATGAATTGTGAATATTTATATTTAATAGAATATAGGATTAATTCTAAGCTTATTCTCATGTTGAGGACAAGAAAGTTTATTTATAGTTTAGTTTAATTAAACGTATATTTTTATTTAAAATATAGTTTTTAAATAGTTTGTATTTAACAAACTAGTTCTTAATTTAACTATTTAGCTAGTATAATATAATTAATTTTAAGAAAAATCTAGAAGTTAATAAAAATAAAAATCATAAATTATACAATCTAATTATAGGAATTATAATTAGAGAAACTAAAGGATTTTATTTGTGTTTGCTTGAATTTCTTTGACTTGTAGGAGTGGCCTGTGGTTTGCGTAATCATGACCCACAGACATCTAAGCCATCAAAATAACACAAGGATTGCACCAGCCTCAACTTGACCGATTTTTAGGGTGTCGCGTCCCAACTAAGTCACCTCTAAGGAGAATTAAACTTGGGTCGCCTTGCTGATGAGAACCACACCTTAATCGAGTGAGCTAATGGGAATTGACTTAGAAACTAAAGTACTTTTCTTTGCACTTGGGTTGACAATATTAAATGAACTAATTCAACCTCAAAACCTACTCATTCTTTGAGACATATGAATTAGACATCAAGAAGCAAATATAAGGAACCACAACGACTAAAGGAAGTGGAGGCAATTCATTGCATCTTGTGAATGAACCAAATCCAAGCTATGCACATGATCATATGGTGTTATTGGAAAGTAAGAGAAATTTTTCTATGTTCATTTTGGTTGAAACATCAATGATGTTTGTTTTGATAGGAAGGTAGGGAATTCCATCCATGAAACAATTTCAAATTTACATTTTTATGGAGTTTAATTTATTAATATTATAGAAAACATGAGCTCTTTATGGCTATACTTGTATTTACATGATATAAAATTGGTAGATTGACAGGCTATGGTGCATGAAATATCTGCAATTCTTGTCTTTTCTAAGCATTGCACTTACTATTGAATTATCAACCTTTTACATTCTTTGTTACGATCTCTTGACTAGGTTTCCTTTTACACATTTTTCCTTCACCATTAATATTTTGTTGGGTCTTCCACTATCAATGCTACAAATTTATTATTTGTTCCTACAATCTCGCTGGGATCATGATTAGCATTATACTATTATTTCATTTAGCATCATGTTTTCATATACTAATATGTGTTATGGCTCCTGTTTGTTACAACTTGATAATATGATATAAAGGGGGTATTAAAAATGGCTTGATAAAAATGGATACTTACAATATCTAGTGAAACTACGGGTTTTCTTAATTGGAAAGGTATATATTGGGAGGGGGGGTTCAACGATACAATTTTAGGAGGCATTTTCCAATATTTAGTGAAATTAGGGATAGTCCTTAATATATAGCGAATGGTCGTGTTATGTATCAAGTTCACTGAGTAAACCCCCATGGAGGAATCATTAGATAAATTTATTATAATCTAATGAAAATCAATTTGATTATCATCATAGCACCTTGAATTTTGTTCTTAGGGTCAACTTAGTCCATCCGCCAAGGAACTAGATACTCTACAACTGTACAATCAACCTACTAAAATAGATTGATCAAACCACTAATTTACCTAATAATTGATTGACTTGCAAACTAATGCACAATCTCAAAAGTAGTTTGAAGAAGAAGAAGCAAAGAATCAGAAAATAGATTTTGGTTGGATAGAAAACAAGGCAACATTGACACTGAACAATTCTCTATTGAAGCAACATAAATCGAGATCCAAGAAAGCCCAAGACTTCTAATCATAGAAATGCAACATTAGAGAATGTTGTATCCCTATTTTATAAGAAAAGTAACAATGTGGGTTTGTTTTTGGTCTACCAGTCCAAGGTCCACTCTAAGATTCTAGTTCAATTGTTTCGAGACAATTCTTATACCTCCTAAGGTGGACATCGATTACTACTTGAACAACTATGTTATCACACTTCCTCCAAAATCGTCCAAGACTTGGGTTAAGGTGGTTCCTAAGAGGCTATATGCATAATGTATAACTCTCCTTGAAAATTCCAGTTGCTAAGGCTTGTTTTGGATCTCATCTAAACAAGACTATCTATCCTATTTGATTCCCACCTCCATTGTTATTGCCACAACAATAATCAATGGCCTGGTAACAAAAACCAGAAAACCAAACTAGTTTCGACATCAACCATCACACATGGAAATGCCTTCATATGGAGATCATTTAAAAAGGAAAATTCATATTATCAAATGCATTCCGCACACATAGAGTGATAAATTGCACAATAGGAAAAGGATTGAGGATTCAATGGTGTAATTCCAAGAGGTTGTGAAACACGAAGACATTGGTAGAAATACGGGGGAGGTTCCCATCAGCGAATGATAGTTCTTCCTGAACCTACTCAAGCATCCCTATGTTGTTGCAAAGAATTGGTGTGAAGCCTTCGGGACGACGTACCCCAATAACTAGGGAACTAGACTAAGTTCAGGGGGCACAACATAAGTAAGCAGATGTTTATAATCTTGGTAAAAAAATATTGTTCCAAGCGAGCTACCTTTGGTGTTTGGCCATGCGAGGATGGATTCACCTCCGGCCTCTGGGCACATCGGAACCACACGATTACACTAGGGTAGAGCACGGTTGACCGAAATTGACATAGGTTAAGCAAAAACACTGAACAAACAAACACTATATAAACCTGTCAATGCAAACACTATATAAACCTACAATGCATATTGCAGAAAAATTGACGATACTTTTACAAAGCACCAAAAGAACTCGTCCACAGCATCCAGACACAGAGGAAAGAACAAGGCAAAACCCATCGCTTGAATCCAACCTAGAACAAACCACCTTTGTCAAATTCCCACAACAATATTCCTTGACACTCAGCCTCAGTGCAATAAAACGACAAACAAACAACCCACAACAGAGTATACATAGAAAATAACGGACTGAGGCACAATAAAACTATCGCCATCGCCTACCCACACCAATTAAAGTGGAGAGCAATTGAAACCACCCTCGATTGCATTAAATTCATAGCCCATGCAAATTAAAAACACAGTCCAGACATTTAACCAAGCTAGCATCACGCCACCGCCAATGCTCGAGCTCCATAGTCCGAGGGTGATGGCACCTCCTTCCCTACCAATTATGTGTCCACAACTTGCGCCCCAATTATTGTACCCAACAAGGTGGGGATAGAAAAACTTTTGCAAACTTTGGTTTATAAAAAAAATTACCCCTCGGGGACGCCAAGTTCATTTTATGTTTCCTACTACCATGAGGACATAATAGAATTATGAGATTCTATTTAGCAAAGGAAACATGCATGATGATATATGATGTACTTTGCTTTATGTTTCATGGCAGGGATATACTAAATTATGAGATTTTAATTAGCAAAAGAAACATCAGCATGATGATGTATGATGTACTTTGGAAGAAGGGTTATATCAAAATAAATAAATAAGTAGAGCAATTGCTAGTTGAAAAGAACAACAATACATTGTTCATTAAATAATGTTAAATATAAAACATAAAATAAATATAATGCAAGCAAAGCAATGACGGGTGCAGAAGTAAGACAAATACAACAATATTTTGATATATTTTTGGAAGACTATATGACAAACCATTTGTATTATAGTTAGGACAAACCCATGTATATTTGGTTTTCTATAATAAATATAAACAATATTATTTTAATTTTTTATATTTAGATTTAAAAAAAAAAAACACATATTACATTTTGTTTTCATTCTCATGGACTAGCCGAGGAGGTTTGAACTCGGAGGCATCTCATAATTTATTTATTATTAAAACGCATTTCCTGATATTCTAGCAATGGTTGTAGCGTCGACAGTAGCGGGAGATGTGATTATAAATGAAATATCAAAGCGTACCAGTATTCTTGGCGTAGAGATGGAAGCAACAACAGGTGAAATATTATAACCTAATGTTGTTAATGATGACAATAGCCCAGCTAACAAGAACCTACACTACAATGGAGACGACGACTACGACAACAATGAAGACGACTACAACAATGATGAAGACAACGACTATGACTATGACTACGACAACAACACATAATACACCATTTTTGTCAAAATCGACACCTTCATGGTTGTCATGCAGCTTATTTTTATATTTTTTTTTGTGATGTTGCCATGCAGCTTATTTTTCTATTTTTCTTACGATGTATAATATATTTTGAAAATCAATAAAAATATATAAAATATTAAATAATAAATGGACAATACAATACTTTGTCCACAAACATATACGCCTTTGATGCTTTAAAAAAAAACATATAAACATATAGGCCTTTTATTCGAAATTCGAATGGTTTATATTTAAATATTCTCTTTCTTTTTGAGTAGTTATTGTTAATCCAGCGTTCGCTGAATAGCCCCCTCACCTAGGTCCTTTGCTTACATTGCCTTATATTGTGTCCGAAAATATTTAAGCTTCCTAGTTGCACGTGTATAGATTAGTTTATCTCGGTCATGTGCATATCAATTATCAAGACATGCCATTGCTGCCGTCATGTGCATATCAATTATCAAGACATGCCATTGACATGCCATTGGTGTTGTGAGAGAAAATGTTGGCTTTTAGTGTATATTTAGCTAGGTATCTAGAGCTTGACTAGGTTGTGTTGTGAAAGTAGGGTTTTAGTGGGATGAAGAAATCTAGTAAAAAGGTCTAGAAAGTATGTTGTGCCAAGGATTGGTAGTGTATTATCAAGTTTAGGTTTGTAAATTATAAGTAGGTTATAGCATAGCTAGGTAGAGTATTTCGTTTGTTGCTTGGAAGAGGCGCATTCAGTAGGGGATGTGTAGCACTTTCTTTGTTCATCATGGAGTTTACATGTGTCTTTTTTTAAAAATAAAAAATAATAAAATATTCTATATTTGTTGGATTTGGGTGAGATAATGACATACCTCACCCTAAATTTCCATATCTTTATATGTTCTTGAAAACATATTTAAGCTAGTAATTAGACTACCATGACATAATTTAAAAAAACACATTTCTAAGAATGCACACATGTGCACATTAATAACACTTTCATGTTCCTAAGTGCATGCTCAATCCTCTATTGTTATATGTGTAATGTCTTATTTATAGGATTTGACTAGTCATTTCATTATTTTTATTTTAGGCAATGCTTTCAATATTTTTCATATCTACTCAAAAAGCATAAAACCTAAATACATGTAAAATCTCTACAACATCGTAAAAAAACATCATAACTAATTTACTAAATATTATATTATTTAACTATTAAAATAAAAATACTAATGGAAAGAACATGTAACTCTCTAAAGTAGTGAAGTAATAAGGAAGAACCATAACAACTTATTAAAGGCTTGTTTATTTATCTATTAGAGAACAAATACTAATTGTAAGGACTTTTTCTATGTAACTCCCCTCATTTATTTTAATTATTAAGAAAATTTCCAATGTCCAAATATTTTATTAAACAAACATTAAAATGTAGACTTGGTTGGTTTACAATGTGTAATGTTATCATCTTAACTTTGATAAAGTTACTTGTTTCTTGGTCACTGCACGTTAATATCTCAACTCGGAGTAAATTGTAAATTATTCAAATAGGCATATCAAATCGGAGTAAATTGTAAATTATTCAAATAGGCATATCAAAACTGTTAATGTGCAAAGATATCTTTAAAATTATTATTTAATTTAAAATTTGTTTATAATGTTATTATTAATCTATAAAGTTATTATTTAATTTAAAACTTACTTATATTATTATTATTATTATTATTAATAATAATGTGTAGGTGAGAGGAATCAAATTCTTCAAAGTATAAATTCCCTTCCCAAATTTTCATTATAAAAAAGGTTTGTATTTGTAAAGATTTTTTAATATTGATTTAAATTTATTATAATAACTTTATATTTATAGGATATTTGTTTACATTTTATTTTATATAAATATTTAATATAATTAATCCGTTTTTAACATTCCCAATCATAAATATATTTATATTTTTACTAATTATATGTTACTATCACATTTTTCATATTTCTTCAAAACACATCATCAAAATATTTTAATTAAATCTTTTATTAATATATTGTTAAATGTCATATATTGACTTTGTGATATGTTTTAAGTGAGATATACTTAAGCTTTGAAGGAGATGGAGAAGAAAACATAGGATATTTAACAATATATTCATAAAAAAAAAATTTAAAATATTTAGGTGATGTGTTACAGACACAAATAATTAATATAAATATAAATATATTTATGATATTGAAAAGGTTAAATATATGTTAATTATATTAAATATTTAAATTAAATAATATAAAATAAAATGTAAATAAATATACTATAATATAAAGTTATTTTAATCAATTTAAATCAATATTAAAAACTTTCTATAAATACAATTCTTCTTTATAATAAAAAATTCGAAAAGAAATTTATATACAATAACAAGACTAGATATATGGTGGAAAATTTTAGTAAAAAGAAACCAATCATAAATAATAATTTATTATTGGTCCAAGGTGGGTAAGAACATTTCTCATGTTCCTTTTGGCATACTTACAATGAAAGATTATTCCTAATATAAATAAGATTAATATACAAGAAATCACATATAATTAAAACCACAAATAACTAAAATAATGTGCCCAAAACCATTTATTTTATTGCTCATCCATAAGTCAAAACTAACTCTCACAATTTGATCCATTACCTTGACAACTTCTATAAAACAAAACACCAGTTACATTCTTTGCAATCTGTGGTTGCTTTAGAGTTTGTACATTTTTTGTGCAATCTGTGCTTGCTAGAGTTTGTCCATTTTCTTATTAGGACTTCACCAAAGCTTCTAGCAAGTCCTTGTCAACTGGCACATTCATGGTTCATCCCCTCTAGTTAGTTACATAACAATATAAATTTAAGTTGGGGTATGTTCATGACACTTAATTTGTGACTTAAGTGTTCGCCTACAAGTTAAGTGGTTGTGCTAATTATATATTAAAAGCTACAGAGTATAATCATACATAATTCGGTTCAACTAAACGACATAAATATATATAAAAATCTAGAATAAGACTATTTAAAAACCATTGCTACTAATAACAATCATAATATTAATATGTTCAAATACATCAATAAACATAAATTGACACATTAATAATACTTTTCTATCTAATATATGACTCACAACTACATAAAATTATCACAGAGACACGATCGAAATTATCACAAATACAGGCACACGATCGAAATCACGAGAGACACAATCGAAATTATCACAAAAACAGGCACACGATCGAAATCACGGTTCTTCTGGTTTTCGAAATCACGGACTTGATCTTGGACTTGAACTTTGCACTCCGACTGATGGGTGCAGCAATGTGAACCCCATAGTTCGAGAGTCCCAAGATGTCTACTTTGACGCAGCTCAAATCCACGTAAACCTTACACGCCACGTCCTCGCACCGATATTTCCAAGCGCTGGCGGCGATCTTACTATGGCAGGCACTACATGTGTGTGTTTCCCCCTTTAAATCTGCACCCGTCACAAATTTAAGTTTGTGCCTCCCGTGCCCGCCGAAGTCGAGTTTTGTAGGGAGCGCAACACACAATGGATGAAGCCTTTGTTTACGGTTTTCGCTTTCGAAGACATAACCTCTCACCACATCCCGGCAGGCGTAACAGTGATGTCTGGCATTAGTTGTGGGACGAAATTTATAGC
Organism: Larix kaempferi; assembly: GCA_027924585.1. Classification (NCBI taxonomy): domain Eukaryota; kingdom Viridiplantae; phylum Streptophyta; class Pinopsida; order Pinales; family Pinaceae; genus Larix; species Larix kaempferi. Next base: position 19,331,268 of record BSBM01001402.1, on the reverse strand, counting down.
TGGTGTCGATCTGCGGAAACGGGTGAGGAACCACCTGAGGAAGGGTAGCGCATTTTTCGTGCAGAGTGAAATTCTTGCAGGGTGCGGAGCCGTCAACCGTGCACTTGTAACCGATGTTAGCTCCATATTGTTTGCATCCGTTGCATGTGTAGACCTTAAGACCCTCTAACCGACGGAGTTCATGATCATGGCGACCAGGAGCGTTAAGGAATACCGCATCATGGTCTCCATTTCTTTCAGTTGGATTTGGATTCGTCTCGGCCATGACGGTACTGCAGGTCTAAATAAAAGACAGTATTTTTTAAGGTCAGAAAACGGAAATGATAATTGGGGTCTGTGGAGCACAAGTAGTTAAAGGAAGACTAGATTTATAGGGTCCTGAGACTTCTGTGGAACAGTACCATAGAAGAACCATGTAGACTTCTGTACTGGAACAGTACTAACCGTGTTTTCTTGTTTTTTCTCAGCAATTACTTAGACTTGGTCCATACGTAACCGTGTTTTCTTGTTTTTTCTCACCCATTAAAATTTGCTGGGTAAAGCCTATGTGCTTACGTCAAACCCGAAATTAGTCACAAAGAAAAAGTATAAAGATGCTTAAAAACCAAATAATTCCAAAAGAAAACATCTTTTCCATTTAATTTTATAATGTCCAAAAGATTCTAAAATGAAAAAAAAAAGAAAAAACCAAGATGTTTTACATTTCAACTTCATTTCGTTTTAAAATGTCCAAATGATTTCAATGAAAAAAAAGTCAAGATGTTTTAATTTTTAAATTTCATTGAACTTTGTCTAATAGTGCTTTTAAATGACATATATGTTAATTTTTTTTACTAGCACAGCCATTTGTGTTTGATTAACATTGATAGGTCACAATTTAAATGCAAGTTAAGTGCTTACTTGTTCTCCATGCTTAGTAGTAATCACCTATTATTCTTCATGCCTTAGCTACTTGTTACCTTCTTTAATTAAATAGATTGTTTATCTATTATCTATGCATGAGCTACCAATTATCTAAGATATAAACATTTATAGATATAATTAAAATTATTTTTAATCATTTTCACAAGTCAAATTTAAAAAGTTATTTTTAATTTCAAATTAATGTATATAACATTTTAAATTGAAAGCATGGTTGTTTTCCTCATATTATTTTTTTAGTGTAATCTCCTTATACATACTATTTTTTGGCCATGTTATAGCCTGATTTTTCTCATCTAATTTTTTAGGAGTATAATCTTCTTTATACGTGCTCTTTTTCCGGTATGTTATAGCCTAATTTTTCTCATCTAATTTCTTATATTCCAAATTCCACCGATCAAGACTCTACTAAACTTTTTCTTCTCAAATAAAGTTATTCAACAATCTTCCCACGTCATCCTTTCATTTCTATGGCCCAACCACTCAATCGTCCAGTTCTACGGTTCACACAGACTTTGGAATGGATTTTCTCTCTTTTTGTGAAATCGTGTGGAAAATTACGAGGCAATCCCAGAGAAATTGCGAGGCAATCCCAGAGAAATGAGTGTATTGACTTGACTCGAAAGAAATCGGGGAAAATAAAGAGAAAATCTGTTCATTTCGAATTCCACATGTGAAATAAGTGTATTGACTTGACATGTGAAAGAGAAAATCTGTTCTTTATTGACTTGACATGTGAAATAAGTGTATTGACTTGACTCGAAAGAAATCGGGGAAAATAAAGAGAAAATCTGTTCATATTCCACACACGTCTTCTTTATGCTGTTCATATTCCACACACGTCTTCTTTATTGACTTGACATGTGAAATAAGTGTCTTGACTTGACTGGAAAGAAATCGGGGAAAATAAAGAGAAAATCGGGGAAAGTACACAACTCATTACGTTTGAAAGACTTTGTGGTCAGACAGGAAGAAATGTATTTTCTTTGTTTTTTAAGAAATCGGGTGGAAAATTACACAGAAGGAAATTGCAAGGGAATCACCGATAAATAAGTGTATTGACGGAAATTGCAAGGGAATCACCGATAAATAAGAAGGATGACGGAAATTGTAAGGCAATCATAGAGAAATCGGGGAAAGGAGAAAATCCCCAACCGAACCTAGTCGGGCACATAACTGTGTAGATAGCTTCTGATATTAATATAAATGTGTGTAGATAGCTTCTGATATTAATATAAATGGGTATGTTTGTAGTAATACTCTCTGTCAATTACGAAATGAATGCTCCACATCTAGTGATCAATGCCCATACAACGTTACATATCTTTCTGCAAATACATCCACTACAGGAACTTTAGTGGAGGATATTCTTTATCTGACTCCTGGAGATGGGTCACAGAATGGAACGGTGGTGAAGACACCTATCGCGTTCGGGTATGTTTGTTTCTTGATCTGTTGGTATGTTTGTTTCAACTATCATGATCTCAATAGCCACGTGAAAATGAGCGGTGGTATGCTTTTCTTTGCATAAGGCAACACATACCAACAGATCAAGAAACAAACATACCCAAACGCGATAGGTGTCTTCACCACCGTTCCATTCTGTGACCCATCTCCAGGAGTCAGATAAAGAATATCCTCCACTAAAGGTCCATTCTGTGACCCAAATTCGTTTTATGTTTCCTACTACCATGAGGACATAATAGAATTATGAGATTCTATTTAGCAAAGGAAACATCAGCATGATGATATATGATGTACTTTGCTTTATGTTTTATGACAGGGACATAATAAATTATGAGATTCTAATTAGCAAAAGAAACATCAGCATGATGATGTATGAAATATCAATACATTGTTCATTAAATAATGTTAAATATAAAACATAAAATAAATATAATGCAAGCAAAGCAATGACGGGTGCAGAAGTAAGACAAATACAACAATATTTTCATATTTTTTGGGAGACTATATGACAAACCATTTGTATTATAGCTAGGACGAACTCATGTATATTTACTTTTCTATAATAAATATAAACAATATTATTTTCATTTATTATATTTAGATTTAAAATTAAAAAAAAAACCATATTACATTTTGTTTTCATTCTCATGGGCTAGCCGAGGAGGTTTGAACCCGGACGCATTTCATAAATTATTTATTATTCGATGAAGATGAATATTGTAGAATCAACCAATTGTTGCCATTCTTCGATGAAAATGGAGTATTATTTAATTTGTCCAAAATCGAAGTATGAAGTATTATTTAATTTGTCCAAAATTAAAGTATGAAGTATTATTCATCTATTTAGTGTACACCATGAAAAATATTGTAGAATCAATCAATTCCAGCCACTCTTCGATAGTAGAATCAACCAAATATTGTAGCCATTCCTCCATGAAAATGAAGTTTTGTGATTAAAAGAATATTTAATTTGTCCAAAATAAAAATTCTGTAATTAAGATATCCGGTATTGAGTTCGAGACAAAGTCTTCTTTAATTATTAGGGTGTCCGGTCTTCTCGCACCTACTAATTTCACCGAAATAAAAATTCTGTAATTAAGTTATCCGGTAGTGAGTTCGACACAAATTCTGTAATTAAGTTATCGGGTTAGCACTTACTCATTTCACCGACCATCTTCGATAACACGATGGACGTCGTCACGTCCCTTCTTGCACGTACTCATTTCACCGACTGTCTTCGATAACGCCATGGAGGTCCAAACAAAGTTTTATTTACTTTTTAGGATACCCAATCAGACAAAGTCATCCTTAATTATTAATTAGGCGATCCAAACTGCTTCCTGGCAACTCTAATGGATGGACTTAATTAAGGGATCTAATCTTCCTCGCAACTCAAATTATTTATTAGATTTCACAACAAGAAAATCCATCTTTTAGCACCACAAGTTAGCACCACTTATAGTTTGTGGTGTAAATGTGGTGGTATTGGCACCACTTACATTTATGTGGTGTTAAAGTGGTGTTATTAGCACCATTTATATTTTGTGGTGTTAAAGTGGTGGTATTAGCATCACTTATATTTTGTGGTGTTAATCTGGTGTTATATTAGTTATTATCTTTGAAATTGAGTTTTATCTTTATGAGAAATGCCATGTTGGCAAGTACCATAAAGTGGTGCTAAGCTATTATTTTCCACATGGACACGTACACATATGATTTAATTATGTGGATTTGCACCATAAACAAATTCACAAATAATTATTTTGAAAATAACTCAATTCACTATTTATTTATTTTTTCATATCAATTAAAATAAATTATCAAAGATTAATTTATGAGTGTTTGCACCATACTTGCAAGAAGTTCAAATATTTATATTTAGAATATTTAAGCAAATAAATTCACGTAGAATATTTAAGCAAATAAATTCACGTGATTCATTTATGAGGTTTACACCACAAGCACAACAAGTTCAAAAAAAATATTTGGAAAATAGCTCAATTCATTTATTCATTTTTTATATTATTTAAACATATAAATACAATTGACAAATAAATAAAAACAACTATTTTTAATTTATTACTATTATAAAGTAGTAATAAAATTATTTGAATTTAAATTTGATAACCTCTAGCTAAGGCCCTAAAAGAAGCTTTTAAGAATCTAAGACCAATAAATACACCACAAAGGTCCCCACACATATTCCTAAGAGTATTCTTAGCCTCTAAGTATGGGCATTCACACTATTATAAGTTTTAATCACTAGGGATAGGTCCAATAGCCCTCAACATTGTTGAACGAACAATCATAGGCCTTAGCCTAAAGGAATCCTAAGCATAAAGAAATGTCATGTTGTCAAGTACCATATAGTGTGGCTAAGCTCATATTTGTCACATGGACATGTACAAAAATGATTTAACTATGATTATTTGCACCATAAACACAACAACATCACAAATAATTATTTTGTAATAACTTAATTCAATTTTTTTCATTCAAATAAATGCCCATGATTAATTTATGAGGTTTTAAACCACAATCACGACGAATTCAATTATTTGTTTTTATCACTATTTAAACCAACAAGCTCACATGATTCATTTATGAGGTGTTGCACCACAAACACAACAAGTTCACAAATAATTATTTTCTAAATAGCTCAAGTCGACCATTCATTTTTCAATATTATTCAAGCAAATAAATACCCATGATTCTTAAATTTGACAAATAAGTAAATACAACCATTTTTAATTTATTACTATTATAAAATATTAATAAAAATGATTTGAATAGAGATTTCATTATTTGATAGGGCATATTTTTATTGATATCATTAATTTTTCTAATGGATATTAATATCATTACTAGACTTTGTGCACAAGGCATGGATCTCAAATCCTTGGAGATGTTCGAGGGAGGAAACCTCTTCCTTGGGCCCTAAATGAATATTTTAGGAATCTAGGACCTAGAAATATGGTCAACACACATATATCCCTAAGAATATTCTTAACATCTATGTGTGGATATTGATTGCATTATAAGGTTTTGATCACTAGTGATAGGTTTATTGACCCTCGACGTAGTTAAGAGAAGAAACCTAGGCCTTAGCCTAAATTAAACTTCTAGGCATGTAGGGATAACAATGATTTGTCACATTAACGCAAATGGATTTTTGAGAATATCTATGGCCTTATAATAGGGATAATGGGGGGAGTTGGAGGAACTAAAGCTAGGTATAAGTCTTTAGGGAATAAAGATGATTAAGGAAGGAACTCCATGCCTTAGACCTTAGAGGAAACCTATAGGCATATAAGATTAACAAGTATACTTTGAAACACCACATAAGGCCTCCTAAGGGTATCCTTGGCTTGATATTGGGGATATTAATGTAAGTAAGAGGTTGTTTTTAAGCACTATATATGGGTGTTTAGGCCCTTAACATGTTTGAAAGAGGAAACCTAGGCCTTATTCCCTAGTAAAATATTTTGTGCATCCAAGGAAAAATACATCAACTCAAAGCACTAGACATGACATGTTCGGGTTATTATTTACCTCTAAGCAAGGAAATAAACACCATTATGAGTATTTTTCTATTATGCACGGGTCTTAGGTTTTTGTATAATGTCATGGGAGGAAAATTGGGCCTTAAACCCTAAGGGAAGCTTTAAATCGCACCCATAAACTCCAAACACTATCCTTGGCATCTGAGCATTCATATAAGTGACACTAGGTATGCAAACCTTAGACATAGTCATGAGAGGAATTACAGGAACTAGGCCCTAAAGGACGGTTTTAGGCATATCGGGCTAATAGCAATGACTCAAACTATCACTTAGTAGATCATGCAATATATAATATATCATTATTCTCAAAGTGGGATATGGGTGGAAATATGTGGTTTTGAGTACTAGCGATGGGTTTGAGTAAATAGTTGGGGAAGAAATTGAAAGAAGTATACCCTAACATAATATTATTGAGGTAATGGGCAATGATCAAGACAATGAACCATAACATACACCATTTAAAGTTGATATTTGACATAATAGTTGGATATGAGCATAATCAATATTTTTTTCATAGAGGGATGGATCTCAAGTCCTTTATTGGAGTCATAAAAGTAAATCAAGAGCCTTATGTAGGTGTCCCAAGGCCTTCCCTAAAGAAACCATTAAGGCATCTGAATCCATTGAGACACTTTGTATCTAGGTCTTATGGCCTTTTAGCCTTAGATAAGATCAATGGAGGAGACCTAATTATCGACCACTAAAGGAATCTTCTAGCCATCCAAGGATAAGAAGGTTTCCTCCACCAAGAAGGTTTCCTCCAACAACAACACATGGTTAGAGGAGGATACCTTAACCTTTTCTCCTAAAGGAAGCTTGTAACTATCTAGGGATAAGAATTTTTCCTCCACCAACCATACACAACCTCCTAGTTGTATAATTGGCCTATGATTGAGGATGTTGTTATATTTAGGTGGTGTTTAAGTAGCATGCACATGTCTTAGGCCCTTAGGAATTATGTTCCATGGAAGAAGACCATGTTTTTGGCCCTAAAGAAATCATTTCCGCATCTAGATCCATGAATAGTACCTAAAATCAATATTGATTACTTCAGAGGGGTATCTATGGCACTATGTATCTATGTATTGTGGCCTTGGGGCCTTACACATGGTTAGTCGAGGAGACCTAAATCTCGATCTCTAAATCATTCTTCCATCCATCTAAGGATAAGAAGATTGCCTCCACTAAAAACACATGGACTCTTGAGGGTATCATTGGCCTATTGTTGATTATGTCATTGCCATTAGGTGGCTTTGAGTAGTTTCTACATGTCTTAGGGCCTTGGGAATGATGTTATAGGGAAAAAAACCACTCCTTTGGACTTAAAAAAACAATTGGGGCATTTAGAGTGATGGACAATGCCTAGAGCACCATGCATGACCTTGCATGGATATCCATGCCACTATGTATCCATTTCTTGGGGCCTTGGGGACTTGGACATGGTCAAGGGAGGAGACTTGAACCTCTATCCATAAAGGAATCTTATAGCCATCCAAGTCTAAGAAGATCGCTTCAACCAACCACACATGATCTCTTGAGGGTATCATTGTCATATGATTGAGGATATTAACACCAGTATGTGATTTTGAGAAGTATGTAGGTGTCTTAGGACCTCAGGAATGATTCTATACAGAAGAATAACATGTCTTTGGCCCTAAATAGACCACTAAGGAATCTAGAGCCTTGAACAATGCCTCAAAGAACCATGCATGACTTTGCAAGGGTATCCATTGATATTTGTATCTAGGTCTTAGGGACTTGAGGTCTTGGACATGGTCAGTGGAAAAAATTTGAACCTTGGGCCTTAAATAAATCTTTTATCCATCCAAGGCTAAGAAGGCTTCCTCCACCAACCAAACATGGCCTCTTGAGGGTATCATTGGCCTATGATTAAGGTTGACAATTCCAGTAGGTGGGTTTGAAAATATGTATGTCTCTCAATGCCTTGGGAATGACATTCTAGGGGGAATACCATTCATTTGGCCCTAAAGAAACCATTAAAGCATCCCAAACCATGAACAATGCCTTAAAGCACCATGCGTGACTTTGCAAGGGTAACTCCATGGCACTATGTATCCAAGTCTTGGGCACTTGGGGGATTGTAAATGGTCATGGGAGGAGGCATGAAGCTCAAGCTCTAATGGAATATTCTAGCCATCTAGAGATAAGAAGGTTCTATCCACCAATAACACATCGCCTTTCAAGGGTAATTGGCCTATGATTAAGGATGTTAGTACATTACATTAGGGTGTTTTGAGGAGTATGTACATGTATCAGGGTGTTGGGAATGAATTTCTAGGGAGGAATAACATGCTTTTAGCCCTAAATAAATCATTGAGGATTCCACATCCATGAACAATGTGTCGAAGAACCAAACATGACTTTGTAGGGATATCCATGGAATTATGTATCTAGGTCTTTTGGCCTTAGGGAATTCGACATGGTCAATGAAAGAGACTTAAAAATAGGGCCCTAAAGGAAGATTCTAGCCATCTATGTAAAAGAAGGATGCCTTCACCAACCACAGATGGCCTCTTGAGGGTATCATTGGTCTATGATTAGTGATTTTAACGCCAATAGTTGGTTTTGAGCATTAGACACATGTCTCGAGTCCTTGGGAATTACACTCTATATAAGAGGACCATGCCTTTGGCCCTAAAGAAACCATTTAGGCATACAAGCCATAAATAATGCCAGAAATCACCACACATGGATTCAAAAGGTATCCATAGCACTATGCATCTAGGTCATTAGGACTTGGGGCATTGGACATGGTCAAGGGAGGGGACCTGAACCTCATGATCTAAATGGATCTTCTATCCATCCAAGGATAAGAAGGATACCTCAACCAACCACACATAGCCTCTTAAAGTTAACATTGGATTATGATTGAGGATCTTAGTACAATTAGATATTTTAAGTAATATCTAGTTTCAAGGCCTTGGGAATGGTATTCTAAGGAAGAATACTATGTGTTTGGACCTAAATTAATTCTTATGGCATTTAGAGCCATGAACAATGTGTCAAGGCATCATGCATAAATTCGTAGGGGTATCCATGGAACTATGTATCTATGTTTTTTTCCTTTGGGCATTGGACATGGTCAGTAGAGGACACTTGATCCTCAATCCCTAGAGGAATATTTTAGCCATCTAAGGTTAAGGAGGTGGTCTCCACCAACCACACATGGCCACTTGAGTGTATTATTAGCCTATGATTTATGATTTTGGTGACAAAAAGTTGTTTTGAGTAGTATATAGTGTGTTAGGGCCTTGGGAATGATGTTCTAGGGAAGAAGACCATGCCTTTGGCCCTAAAGAAAATTCCGAGGCATTCAAAGCCACGAACGTTGCCTCAAACCACCATGAACAACTTTGGAGTGGTATCTATAGTGTTATGTATTTGGATCTTGTGGCCTTAGGGCCTTGGACATGGCTAATGGAGGAGACCTAAACCATAGTCTCTAAGGAATTTTCTAGGAATCTATAACTAAGTAGGTTTCCTCTACCAACCACATGTGGCTTATTGAAGGTATCATTGGCGTATGATTTAGGATGTTGGTTCGATTAGTTGGTTTAAGAATTATGAATGTGTCCTAGATCCTTTGGAATGAAATTATAGGGATGAAAACCATATTACCTTTGGCTTTAAAGAAACCACCGAGGCATATAAATCCATGCACAATGCCTCAAATAACTACACATGAATTTGCATGGGTATCCATTGTGATATGTATCTAGGTCTTGTGGTCTTAGGACCTTGGACATGGTAATAGAGGAGACTTGCAACTCAAGCTCTAAAGGAATCTTCTAACCATCTAGGGCTAAGAAGGAATCTTCTAACCAAAATCAGGAAGCATATTTTGGTGAGGTGAATTATGTGGTTTAGGGTTTGGACGATTTGAATCTTGATTATTCAGGTTATTAGCTTGTAGATCAGTGTTCTGGTGATGAATTGCTGCTAGTACTTGGTTACGTTCTTCAGCAACCCTTCATTGCACCCTAGCCACACTATCAGAAGAACCTTTGAGCAATTGCTCGAGTGCAAGGGGTCCCCTAGTGGGTGATATAAAAATATAGTTGTCACCCCTTCTAGTTTCCTGCTCCATCACAAGCGTGGCAGGAATATCGATTGGATCTTTTACCGGTTTTTCTGCAGAGGTAGATGCCTGCGTATGACTACAGGTGATAATCAGTATTCTAGTATGAGGAGGTTTACTATTGTTTTGTTTAGGCATAATTTTCTTTTGGCCCTCCTTCTAGCGCCATTTGTTGAAGCCATGGATGAGTAGGTGTTGGAATGGGTTCTAAGGCTAACAACAGAGGGGGAAAACCCATACTGAAAGGCTTCAAAAGGTCCTACACAAGAACAGTTCTATCCCCAGCCTGTTTGGAATAGTAATCTCCCACGGATACAAAGGTCTCCGCTGGAACTTATGGGGTTTGATCCTAGAAGGATCTGTCTTTCTGAGATGGAAGTACAAAAATGTCCTGATTCTAAAATGGATCTAAACCTACAACAACTCTACCTTAAAAAGAAATCTAAGTTAAGTCAGATCTTACCTAAAGAGAGTGTATTGTTTGTATGGAGGGTAACTTCGTTTGTGTCTCAACAAGTTATCTCATCAACTTGACAGAAATGCTAAATCGAATCATTAACCCATTACTTCGAAGTACGATCAGATAATGAAAATTACTAACAATAATTCAAAGATTAAGCATATCCAAGATTATCCTGTTGTTCTTTTGTCCATTGAAAAATTAACAAGAACTTAATATTTACTATGAATCATTTGCAGAAATAGATAAAGATTTTAATTAAAGAAATTCAATTAAAACATTTAATACAAAGATATCATGAATTAAGAGAAATCCAACTCAGAGATTAGTGCCTTAATGATTAGCTACAAAATCAATAGTGTTAATTAATAATTGCGGTGAAGATATCAGACATCATCAAAGAAATTTGACAACTTACACAAAGATGATACTAAAAGAAACTAACTTTGATTCATTGGCCTGCAAGAAATTACATGATCACAAGTGAAACAATGTTTCCCCAGTCCTTCTCTGGCAATTATCTCCCCCCCTTTTCCCATGAGGCTTCTATCCCTTTAAATAATAGTTACAAAGAGGATTACAAAGGATAGATTTCCCATGAAAACAGGGATTTGCAAAATCAAACTATTCTAATCACATCATAGTAGAGGATGGTTCATAGAAAATGTTTCACAAAACTTCATAAGATGGCCATCACATAATCACGGGAAACATCTCGTAATAAAGTGTAGAGGTTAACCACGACTTGCTAGCTGTCTTTGACGGACAACAAGGGAGCTGAAAAATCTCTCTTAGAAGATTTATGATGATCAACATTGTTCTCAAAAACTGAGAAGTCGGGCACTTGCTCCTCCTTTGAAGGAATTAATGGAGGGACAGGCTCTTCATTGATTATAAAATCTTGGATAATGGTATTTTCTGGATCAGCTGCCTTCTCAGTGATCCTCCTTTTCTTCTTCTGATGGATTTGTATGTAGATGGATCGAACATCAAGTTCTTCTTCGCTACCGTTTCTTTCATAAGGAACATCTGCATCAAAAGGTGGTGACACAAGCTCTTGATACAAAAGAGGGTGAAGTACTTTCTCTTCACAAAACCTGACCAAAGACTTATGATATCGCTGCATATCTCTCACAATAAAATTGTCAGAAAGAAAACTTATGAAAATCAACCAAGAAGACTCTTCAATTACAGTGTGGCGAGCAACCAATTGCCCATGTTGAATCCTATATTTAACAAAGAACAATAAAGATTCCAAAAATGATTGAGCGTAATGAATTGGCATGATTAAAATATTACGGTCTGGAACTTACAATTATCACGTCTACATTGAAATAACGCATAGCATGCGTTGACAAAGATTGAATTAAGACAACATAAAATTGCAATAATTCACGTATGATTCATGTCAAATCTTAACACCCAATTAATTTGAAGTTCATTGAATCAATGATTATCAATCATATGAGGCCGCAAGTGAAAATCACAGTTCAAAATCCGATTACAAACCAAAAAATGATGAAGGAAAATAGAGAACCGAATTGATCATTCAAAACACAGACACTTCAATATCAACCGCAAGATCAAAACAAATCAACGGTCCATATAAAAGCATGCGGGCTACGGATACCCCCCTCTATCTCTTTCTATAAACCCCCATCTATCCCCCACTTTCTAACTCTCCCCCCTCTCTCCCTCTCTCCCCATGCCCCCCCTCTCTCTCCCTCTCTCTCTTTTTCTTTCTCTATGTTCCCCCTACCCCCACGCTATCTCTCTCTCCCTTTCTCCCTTTCTCATTCTCTCTATTCCCTCATACTCCCTCCTCTTTGTTTCCCATTCCTCTTCATTCCCCCCTACCCCAATCTCTCTCTCTCTCTCTCTCTCTCTCTCTCTCTCTATTTGCACATTTCCCTAACCACCCCCCCTCTCCCTCCCTCTCCCCTCTCTTTATCCCTCTCCCTCCATGCTACCCACTCACATTATTTAGGGAAATAATATTCACTACTATTGAGGTGGTTGAACTATTGACGTGGTTGAAATTCTTTATATCATTTTGATGTTTTTATAGCTATATGGAGCGTGCCCTTTCAATTCTCCTCGATCATGTCTTGCATATTTTTTGTGCCTCAAAGACAAGTTTTCTTTGTTCTTTTGCTCATCTACCCTCTTATAGTATTGTACCCCCTTGGAGTAAATCCAACTATTGAACTATCATCATGTGTCTATGGTGGGAGTGACCCTTAAATACAACTAAGTTATCCCAAAGACAACTTTCAATTATGGTGTGGAGAATGAGATTCATGATTTATGTCCTTGAGTGCTTGAAACGAGATAGGACACCCAACTGCTTCCACGTCCATCACTTGAAGGGACATCTGCTATACTAGATGTCACCCCTCATGTATTTGGTGATCATGAAAGGACGAGATGTACTTGGCCTTAGGCAAACCCAACCTCAACCCCATTCAATGCAATCTGCCCACCCAAGCTCTTAGCATAACATATTATACTTCCTAGATACTGATGCATATATCTCGAAACAAATGCTATAAATTAATTTGGATTTCAACATTATGGATTAAAAATTACTAAAATGTAATTAATATTTTACTTTCAAATTAATGCTTTGCCACTAAATGTTATCCTCATAAAATGGAATAATGGATTTTGTTGTGACATATCTAATTCTAGATCAATTTAACCAAGGGATATCAAAAAAGGAAAGTACTACAAAACAATCATGTTTCCTTTCAAGAGCTTCACATAAAGAGTACATAAAATCACAACAATGGAATCAATAAAAAAATGAAATCATATAGATAATGCTGGGAAAAATCATACTTCTTCTTGAAGAACCTAAGTAACTCAATTAGAGAGGAGAACCTATGACAAATCCAACCTCAATATGGAATTGTCTCAAACAACTTCAAATTTGAAGATGTCTCTAGACCAATCCAATATACCACAATAAATAGCATGTGACCATACTAGATGTATGTAGGTGAGCTAAAGGGTTGCAAGTTGGTGAAACTACAAATAGTGAGAATGAACCTACCTCGTGCCTAAACCAAAACCTAAAATATCATATGACCAAAATGTTGCAACAATAAATTAACCTCCACTCTTTTAAGCTGTAAGATGAAAGCACTTGTAAATTGTAATATTTTAACTTTTTACAATGTTCTTCAATTACTGTTTATTACTAAACTTAAAATAGTTTTCTTTTTTAGACATTTAATTATTATGACTTATTTATCTATATTTATGTTTTTATAATAATTTTAGCTTTTTTTATGTTAATTATCAAATTCATTCTTAATAAATGATTATACCATTCTTAATATTTATTTTATAACTTTTAAAGCTCTCTTCATTTTCAATATTTTTATGTTTAAATATTTTATATTTTTTCACTAAAGATGAGTTTTTTTTAAGGTGAATGGTGAATTCCATAAGATGTTGCGGGAATATTACATAATCCTTAAGGCTAAATGTACGGTGTAGAGGTGTTTGGGGATCGGTAAAAAAATTTCATATGGCTCAATTTGAAATACCATTGTTATCTAAGTGTATATTGGGTGGGCGAAAGACTTTTTCAAAGCCATTTTAATCCTGACCCAATAAACGAGCGGGAAAACCAGGAAGTGAAATAAAATTGGGGGGAAACCATATTTCATTACTTTACAGATCCCATACCAGGGCAGATTGGAAAAATACCCATTTTTGTTTACATAGACCACACTTCTGCATATCAGATTCGTGGATCTTGGCCACTATCTAGAGATTCAATTTAACAACATATTTGTGGATCGATCTTTTCCATAGCCTAGAGATGCCATTATGGTGCAGACCAAAGGAAGAATCAAGCTATCATAAAACCCTGTTCACTCCTCCAAGTAAGAAATCTGTTCCTTAGGTTTTTATTTTCTGGTGTTTTCTTCAATAGATGGAATAGTTTTTAGAAAGAGTGTTGGAAATCTATAATAGAGGGCTGAAAAATGTGTTCTACTGGAATAATATCCACGTTATCCTTCTAAATTGGTAGTTTGATCGAGCAGTTGTCCCCCCCATTTTGTGTGGGCTCTTTTTTCTGCGATCAACCCTGCAGGCCCTCATCCAGCTGCACGAATCTTGCGAAGTTACCCCCTTTTTTGTGCATCCCGTTTTTAAAACCCCCTTGTTCTACCCTCTCCTCCCTGTGGTCGAGATGCTTCACTTCCCCCCTTGTAATTATGTAAAGATGATAACCTAACTCAAATATGTTGCTAAACAGGGTTGGCTCCATAAATCCAATGGGAGCCCAGGAAGTAATACCCATATTTGTTTGAAAATGAGAGGCTCAGTACGAGGGTTTAAACCGGGAGCCCACGTTTAAACACCAGACCCGATGGACCCCATAACCAGGACTAGGAAAGTAAAGTGTTTACATCATTTTATGAACGCATCTCAAAGCAGATCCAACCCAAAACTAGGGTATTAAAAATCATCAACTAGCCTCCAACTAGTGTCGAAGAGATTCCCCTCTAACTTACTTTCTAAAGAAGCACCCCACAGGGCATGGCTCATAAGACCTTCAACTTAATTCATGCTAATGTCGTGGCCGACCACCAGTTTTATATCTTCATTCCTTTTCCTTACTTTTTTATCAATGATGTACTGGACCTTGTAACTATGGCAATGGCCAATGGCCGGAGCCCATCCCAGATGAAATTTAATACTTTCACCTTCACCTTGCAGGAGAATGGTGGAATGCAGATACGGAGAAGGTTCTCCAGCAGGCTCTCCAAACAGGAGGCGGTCCAAATGTGTCGGATTCCTACACTATAAACGGATTTCCTGGACCTCTTTACAACTGCTCCTCTGCTAATGGTACAAATTGCGTTTAAATCTGTTTCAACAATCTTATTAATTGTTTTATGTATTGAGAAGAAATGGGGAAATCTGACTGACCATGCCGTGCCATGAAATGCAGATACATTCGTTCTGAATGTGGATCCTGGGAAGACATATCTTCTGCGATATAAAGGGATGTGTAAGTATGCAATTACTTGAAATAAGCAATCTGGGGTTGTGACGGCTCTATGGTTTTGGTATCATTGGTTGGTATTTTCGATTCAAAGGCTGCGTTCCACAATATACAAAGGATGGTGTTGTCTTAATGATTTTGTAGCATTATTGGTTAGTATTTTCAACTAAAAATTTTCCTTGTCATTATACATTGTGAAACGACATTCTTTAGGAGCTCAAGAAAAGGGGAGTCGTAGAATCTGCCATGCTCTTATTATTTTCTTTCCAGAGCTTATTTCTATTAAAAAATCCTACGATGCCACCATTGTTTTTCGTTAGTTGTAAATTCGAGGAAGGCTTTATAATGTCTTGGAAAAGGAAAACGATCTGACACATATTAAAGAAATCAAATCTTCTTCGCTTCAGGAAAATTTGGCACTGTTTAATTGTAAATGTATATTTTTGGATACACTTGGTTCAGGGCTATATGTAGATACCAAATCAACATGCAAGGTTTTGAAGGGTCCTTTCAAGTCGTGAATGGTTGGGGTTAGGTTTTGAGGAACCTAAATTCCCTTTATAAGCATTGGATTTTTTCGTCCAGTAATGGACATGTCTTCAGGGTGGCTCCTCGCTCCTCCTCCTCCTCCTATTGTCTG
The DNA here is from genome assembly GCA_027924585.1 of Larix kaempferi. Classification (NCBI taxonomy): domain Eukaryota; kingdom Viridiplantae; phylum Streptophyta; class Pinopsida; order Pinales; family Pinaceae; genus Larix; species Larix kaempferi. The sequence continues at coordinate 19,315,092 of BSBM01001402.1, read as the reverse complement.
TCAATGGCACCCGAATTTGTTTCTATACACTGATTTCTTCACTTGTTTTTTGACGCATCGAAAACTTGTGAATTTGTATGAACTTTGATACTTTACGTTATCTAGAATTAAGCATTCATTTCTTTTAAGTTTTGTTATAGCTCTCTGACTGGTTTAGTCAATATGTTGGCATGTATCAGAAGTTTATGGAAAAAATTGGAGCATGGAGAGGCTAGACTGAATGATAGAGTCAACAAGAGTTGGGTTGGAAGGTACTTCAAAATGGAAGCTCGAAAGACATGTTTTACAAAAGAAGTCCGGGCTGGAATGACCACTTTCCTTACCATGGCTTATATTTTAGCAGTGAATGCTAGTGTCTTGGCCGACTCTGGGGGAACATGCACCGTTGCCGACTGTACAAAGGTATGCAATGTTCCTTCAGTTTCTCCCCTTGATTTCCATGGTGCATTCAAGGGCTCCAAAGAACTATTTAATGAATTCTGCCAAAACTATGTCTAACCTGTGTAGCATCTAACAATATTGCCGGTTCAGTAGAGTTATGTAGCCTTCATGGTTAATAGAATTCAGTGCAAGATGGAAAAAATTATTTTGAATTCGCCTTTATTTTGTGCAAAGTTGCCGGAACAAAATATCAATTTTCAATCCCAAGCAAATCTTGAAATAAGCATAAACCAAGTGAAGGTTTTTCTATTTTTATCCGTAATCTTATTTTGTATGAATTGTTGTTTCTACATAAATTGTAACTGGAATTTCACCGACCTTGCAGGAGTCCTCCATTGTTCCATTTGATCCTCATTGCATCGTGCTATGAACTTAGTGAGCTCGGTGGTCCCTCTCTCCCTTTGTTTGCATAGCATGGATTCCTGAAGTTATCATGTGCACATGCGCATCGTGTCAACCAGTTGCTGCATGGAAGAACTCTTCAAAAGTTGATACAAGCTTCGAGTTCATGCATTATCATTGTGAAAGTTACACCTTATCTTTTGGAGTTGTGTATAACTCATTGCTCATGGTGGAGTTGGAGGTGTGTGACCCAATGTGGTTGATGGTATCACAATGTTTAATGAGAACAGTTCTCTCCTTCTCAGATGCTATGATAACTGATTGCATGTGGTTATTGAACTAAGTATGTTGTGTGGATGACAATTTTATGAAGAGATAGTCGTGTCATTGATGAATTTGGTGATCAGACAATGATTGATGACATCAATCCATATCCACGTGAATACTTACGACTCATGAAGAAGTACACGGCCCATATGGCGAATTTTTTCTTTTCTCATGAGTGTAAGAATCTTGGTGATACCTTGCCTGGAGGTTTAATTTTAACTGCATGTGGAGAATGAAAATTTGAGTGTGAATAAGATGCCAATTATTGTGGAGTAACATTTCAACTTTTGAAATTAAAGACTGCCATCGTGAGCTATCGAAGACTGTCATATGATGCCAACGTTAATGAACCTGAAGCGAGAACAACTTTTATGTGGAAGAATTGTACAAGACTCCTCTTCTCTCTACTAGGTGAGGGATATAAACCCTTGCAATGTATCGTGTTGTTGCGTCAATGATGTGAGAAGATTAGTGCTGACTTGGAGTTTGGTTGATGCATGATAACAACTGAAGTATGGGGCTTGAGACCATTTGGAAGTCATCTCTGCATTCTGAGTAGACCAACGTTGAGGGGAATTACTCTCACTGCATTTGATGATTAAACGTTGAACGTTGAGGGGAATTATTGTTGGTTGAATGCATTGTTTGATATTGTTGTTGTGTGGAGTGAAATAGTTGGTATGCTGCTACTGCAATCTTGACAGGCATATGGAACACTATGATCTCTCCATATTGCTTGGAAGTTGTGTTAATGACCCACCTGGATGCTTCATTGAACTGATATCAATGCAATTTTTGATGCTATGTTGAATTGTGGTAAGCTACGTTCAGTTGTGGTGATGCTATCCATGTGCAAGTACATGGGATCTCTCAAATTTGTAAGTGTTCCTTTATAATGATAATGATAATTAGGAGAAATATAATATATTTTTGCAAAGGATTCGACTTGGTTTTGTAAGTGCTTTCCTAATAAAAAATCATCTGACTGGAACAAGAGATTAGGAAGCTGCAACTGTATCATGATGTTTTGAAGATAATCACAACTATTCCATATGATGTAACTGATGACAAAGATTGTCATTTTTGTAAGCACCACATACTATTGCATAGACATGTACATTGCATTAGACAAAATGTATACATCATAGTAGGTGGCAGAGACTTTCATACATTGTTCAAATGTAGACACTGTAAAGAAAAGGTGCAGATTTGAAGCTGGCTTGTAGTCAAGAAAGTTTGCAACCTGTTACTACAGCCGCTCCAAAAGAGGAAGAGAAGTAGATCATTCAAGAACTCGGGTATATCATATTCTTCAATTCAACCATCAAAAGTGTAACTTGCAACTGGTGCAGTCTCATCAGATCATCAGTAAACCAATCTAAATGCCAAAGTGTTATAGAATCCTTATCGTATACATCTGTTAGGAATTTATAATTATGTGATTTAATAAAAGTTACTAGCTCGCGAGGTAGGAGATTATCCTCTCTAATTCTAATGATAAGGTCCAACCCCAGAAGGATTTTTTTCCCATTGCCAGAGTTCCAAGCAATATATCTATTGATTATAGGAAAGTTGCGTATCAGTGCTCGCCAACATAGTGAGCTTCTTTATTGTGAAGGTGGGTTAGACATAAAAAACGTGGTGGTGGAGAGTGGCACGATATACTTCCTTGAGGTGCAGTCCTGCCACAAATCCCTCAATGTGACCAGCCTCCAAAGGATTTTGGCTGCAAGGGCCTAAGATCAAAGATGTAGATCTTTTCCCGCCCTACAGATGCTTTTGGCTTGCAAAGAAGTTCCCATATGCATAAAGGAATGCTCTTTCTTTTTTGTTCCCTTACCAAATATATGCATAAAGGAATGCTCTTTCTTTTTTTTGTTCCCTTACCAAATATATGTAGAGTGGATATTCTTGATCGTGTTTAGGATTTTTGGAATGTAAGTCTTAATGTATAACATCTTTCCCAACTCTTATTCCATTAATGACTTTATGAATTCTCACCTTAATTTATATATTAATATATGATAACTTATTTCATCCAAAGGTAAATCCAAGAGAGGAAGATGGTGTGTGTATCCACTACAAATTGGTTTCACCGTGGTGAGTTTGAATTGATTAAACTTGATACCATTTGCATATTCTAATCAAGCGGTCCATTTGAAGCATATTGCCATGATATTTGCATATTCTAATTAGGCGGTTCATTTGAAGCATATCTGTAGTGATATTACCGTATACAATTATTCAAACGATTTCTCTACGGTGGGAGGAAATATATTTAAGTAACCTCTTGAAGCTAATTCTCTGCTAATTTTATTGAAGTAATTAATTTTTTTTTGCATAGAGAGTAATGGAAACATACCAAATTCAATATATTTTTTTCTTTTATGGTTTTTCAAATCCAAAAGCCAAAGGGATGTGATGGTTTCTGAAGGATTATTAGCTTCAAAATAAGGTTTTAACTATGGGAATTATATCCTTCCCTTATGTTTACACAAAATAAGCTTTAAGAAAATGTTTTAATATACATTTTTTAACCTTGTTAAGAAGTATATATGTGTGTGGTGCAAAAAAATATAAATCACATATTATATAATTTATATATAATATGTGATTTATATTTTTTTGCACCATTTATTATTTTATGGTGCTTTGCACCACTTGTTATTTTATGGTGCTTTGCACCATATACAAGTTTATGTATGTTAAATAATAATAATATTAATAATTTTGGTGTTTTGCACCAAAAAGTCTTAATCCATGTTGGATTGGTTTTGGTGTTTTGCACCACAAAACTTCAATCCACCTAATATTGGTTTTGGTGGTTTACACCATACACCATGGAATGCCACATACTCATTTAACACCAAAAACAACTCTTTTACAAACACCACTTTTGCACCATAAATATTAGCACCACTTGCGTATCCCCACATTATCACCACTTTTGCACCACTATTTGAAAATTGAGGATTTCCCAAATCCTTTACAAATAGTGGTGCTAATGTGAGGCTAAAATGCCTTTTTTCTTGTAGTGTTTGTTGCTATGGTTTCGATGAATTGAGTTGAAGTTAGGGAACGCGTGCTTTCAACGAAACCGTCTTTCTCGCATCTTTGAGCGTCTTATTGAAGAAGTTTCTCGCATCCTCTCATTTCACAGTCTATAATAGCAACATGGAGGTTCAGCCAAAGTCTTATTTACTTATTAGGGTATCCAATCAGACAAAGTCTTCTTTAATTACTAATTAGGCGATCCAAGCTTCGTGGCAACTCCGGACAAAGTCTTAATTACTTATTACGGTATCCAATCAGACAAAGCCTTCTTTAATTACTAATTAGGCTATCCAAGCTTCCTGGCAACTCAAATAAATAGGACAGTAGAAGGGTAAGTTCTTTACCTTTGCATTTGCATTTAACTGTGAGCGCAAATAATTTAAGTCTTCGCTTCAAGTGCGATTGTAATTCTTACTGAACATGATCTTGATTCATAACATAAGATTATCATATTCATTTGTAATTATAATTTATGTGGTAGGGATAATTCTATTTATTATTGTTAAAAATATATTGATAATCTAGGTTATATAATTTTGCCATTTTTTTTAATTTTTAATTTAATTATGATTTAAATGTCTTTGTTGATGAAACTTTCAATTGTCCAGACTTTATAAAATATTATAATAGAATATTGAAATATATATATATATATATATTAAAATAAAATTGCACATTATATTTTTTAAACATATTATAATAAGATTATTTAGATGCAAGAATCTTTCTCATATTAATTTTTTAAGATGTAAGAATCCTCCTCGTATTTTGAGTATATAATATTATTCATATTAGAACAATCTATATTATAACTAAATTATTATGAACTCAATGCTAGTATAGTACTCAATTTTATTCATATTCTTAGTTGAACTCAATGCTAGTATAGTACTCAACTTTATTCATATTTTTAATTCAAGTCTAGTTAATACTTAACTTTCTTCATATTTTGAAGTCAATTTTAGTCAAATACCACTAGCAATTGCATGTGCTAGATCAATTTCATCAATATTTAAAATAAATTTGACAATCGAAATCGTAACATAGTCCTACAACATAAAAAAAAAACATGAACTTGTTTAATTGAGAAATATTCTTCAAAATAATCAATAGTATATTTTATATTTATACAATTAGATGTATTTGATTATAAATGTTTTTTAGAATTGAATGATTTATTATATTAAAGTTTAAGTATTAAATTTATTGGACTTAAGATTTCCTACAATTATAAAGTTAAAGTTTTTTTTCTTGGATTCTTTTTAGGCCCCAAACTTTATTTATCCCTTTAAATCTATGGTTAATGCGTTTGGGTAAATAGTATGTTACTAAGCTGAGTTTAAAAATCCCGAGGTGCCATAGTAAGGCATAGAAGATTTATTGTAGTATAGTTGGGTTAAATTGCTTATGAAAACACTCCAACTCTTGAATTAGAAGTTCGTTGAAAAAGTTAAATTTATGTTGATGGTTCTATGTCCAATTTTATTATATATATATCTATTCTAAGAACATCTTTTGTTATATATATATATTCATTCTTGTAAAAATTCCTAAGTTATAGCCTCTTATTGTTTTTAATACATTATAGCTTCCGAACTATACCTAAATGAAAACTTCCATCCGTATGGCTTTATGAAAATTTTGTGATCCTAAAAGAATGCCGTTTGTTTTATATTAATAAAATAAATTATCAGATTTCTCAATAACTAATCTTATTATATTAGTGATAAGATTAGTTGTATAGGCATTTAGTTTGACCTTTGATTTTATATATACAAAGAAATTAACAATCCTATGTCTATAGTTCAATACCAAATCTTATCATATCAATTATATGGACAACTTGTTTGATATTTGGTTTTACTTCATTTATGATATATATAAAACTAACATACTTTGTCACTAATTGTTTATATATATATATATATATATTCCTATTCTGTCATTTTAATACTTTTGTTCTAAATTTATTGTTTATATTTTACAACCTCAGTTTTTAATTTTTCTTATATTCTTTGCCACTCTTATTTATATATACACATATATTCCTACTCTGTCATTTTAATACTTCTATTCTAAATTTACTATTTATATTTTACAACCCCAACTTATAATTTCTCTTATATTTTTATACCCATTGAAAAATAAGCTTACCATGTATACATTTATTTCATTAGTTTACTATAGAAATAATGATTTGACCGTTTGACCTTTTAAAACTTAATATCAGTTTCATATAAAGTTTTATGTCTTTTATGATTATCTCTTAGAGCTTATAATATTAGAATTAAGCATTGATAATGTTCTAATTTACATTTTTTATTTCCTATTTTCATGTTAATTATTTAGAATTACTTAGTTAAGATTTAGCTAGTAAATAAATTAGCGAATATAGTATAAATATTAGACATATATATACACTTACTAAAAAGTTTTTTAGCTAAAATATTCCTAAATAATTTAGTTTACCTTGTGAATATTTATATTTAATAGATTACAGGATCAATTGTGAATATTTATATTTAATAAAATATAGGATCAATTCTAAGCTTATTCTCACAATGAGGAAAGTTTATTTATAGTTTATTATAATTCAAAAGTATATTTTAATTTAAAAGATAGTTTTTAAATGGTTTGTATTTAATTAAACTAGTTCTTAAAACCATTTAGTTAGTACAATATAATTAATTTTAAGAAAAATCTAGAAGTTAATAAAAATAAAAATCATAAATTATATAATTTAATTATAGGAATTATAATTAGAGAAACTAAAGTACTTTATTTTTGTTTTATCGAATCTCTCTGACTTGTAGGAGGGTCAGTGTAAACTAATGAGGGTCACTTTTGGCGCGTTAGATGCAATAGAAAACTGAAAAATTAGGCATCCCTCAACTTACTTGGATTTTTTGAGATACTTACGCAAAATATCATGCATTGAGTAAAAAAGATGAAATGTAGGAAATTGAATCACATTTTCGAATATATAACTTTTATGTATTGAAAATTTGCATAGCTATGTCAAGTTTCGTTTTTCCTAACAAACACTTTTTTATTTTTCACGCAAATGATAAGGTATATGTTTTTGTGGGTGCAGCCTTTGAGGGCCTAAATGATGGAATCAAGCTACAAAAATAGGCATGCATGTAGAGAACATATAGCACTTGTGCGCCATTATTTTTCGAAAATTTAATTTGTAAATTTATAACTTTTTAATAATTGTCTAAGTGATAAAACCTCGAAAATAGTACCTCTTTTGTGGGTTTAGCCTTTGAAGGTCTTAATGCAAAAATCTTGAAATGGGTTTTTCATAGAACGTGGAGGTTAGTGTCCTCCTGTGCACCATACAATTTTTTTTTGAAATGACCAAGAATTGAAAAAGTTATGGAAGAAACACTAACAGTGTGTTTCATGAGTTAAGGAGGTAGGAC